>VIBL01000106.1:0-1200000 GCA_008271625.1 Lutraria rhynchaena | reverse complement strand
TAACAAATAAAATACACGATGTAGGTAAAGAAATGCTATAACAAATAAAATACACGAAGTAGGTAAAGAAATGCTACAACAAATAAAATACACGATGTAGGTAAAGAAATGTTATAACAAATAAAATACACGATGTAGGTAAAGAAATGTTATAACAAATAAAATACACGATGTAGGTAAAGAAATGTTATAACAAATAAAATACACGATGTAGGTAAAGAAATGTTATAACAAATAAAATACACGATGTAGGTAAAGAAATGTTATAACAAATAAAATACACGATGTAGGTAAAGAAATGCTATAACAAATAAAATACACGAAGTAGGTAAAGAAATGCTACAACAAATAAAATACACGATGTAGGTAAAGAAATGTTATAACAAATAAAATACACGATGTAGGTAAAGAAATGCTATAACAAATAAAATACACGATGTAGGTAAAGAAATGTTATAACAAATAAAATACACGATGTAGGTAAAGAAATGCTATAACAAATAAAATACACGATGTAGGTAAAGAAATGTTATAACAAATAAAATACACGATGTAGGTAAAGAAATGTTATAACAAATAAAATACACGATGTAGGTAAAGAAATGCTATAACAAATAAAATACACGAAGTAGGTAAAGAAATGCTACAACAAATAAAATACACGATGTAGGTAAAGAAATGTTATAACAAATAAAATACACGATGTAGGTAAAGAAATGTTATAACAAATAAAATACACGATGTAGGTAAAGAAATGTTATAACAAATAAAATACACGATGTAGGTAAAGAAATGTTATAACAAATAAAATACACGATGTAGGTAAAGAAATGTTACAACCAACGAGAGGCCGAGACCGTGATCCAGTGGTTAGTTCGCTGGACTTGTAACCCGACAGGTCATACCCGTCAATGAAAATTCGACAAAAAATGTCGATTTTTCTCCATATTTGGAGAAGTTGCCGGCTCCTTATTGGAGGCTAAATTAGCACTGGTTAGGATACAGTCCAGTAAAACTGTTAAGGCGAACCGGTCGCCGTATATAACTGAAAAAAATGTTGGAACAATGGCGTTAAACCCAGTGACAAAGCCACATAAAAACCAACAAATACAGCCAATTAGTACGATATTTCCACACGGAATACATTATCCACCAAAAGTTCAAGTAGATACTTGATAGGAATGACATGTTAAATAACTCGTATATATCTGTAATACAATTGTATGATATTTGCTATTTCAGTCTTAATTCTAGTGACTTTATTTTGATGTTTTCTATCTTTTTATGTTTCTGCCTCCAGACATTTTTGGCTTGTTCATGTATTTTACGATAATTTCTACAAGACATTGTGTATTTGTTCCATCTATGTTGTGTGTATTATTACACGTATTTGTATATTATGAATTGATAAGCATTTTCAGTGTGCGATGCGATTGTTGGCTTACAGATGGTTGACATTTTGAAAGTCAAATTCGTTTCATACGCCATAATATCCTTGTAGTCTATATTTATTGTGAATCCATTCGTTGCTGATTTCGCGCTTATCGTGAAAGATAGACTTAGATTTGTAGAAATATCTACCGGGATATGTGTGAATTAAAATGCTCAAGTAGCTCTTCAATACAAACAAAAGGCTTATTAGCTTTTTCTAATCACGATTTTTTTAAATGTATGATAACGGTTCGATTCTAGTTTCGACCAATGTAATTTAAATACTGTCAACCTATAAACAAAGGTCGCCCTTGGGAAAGACAAAATCTGGCCTTTATTGACAGGTTGCCTTTGTTCAGAAGTCAGTTTGTTCTAAATAATCAGTGTCGGTCTTTCAAAGCATAGACTTTTTCCAGAGGTGGCCACAAACACAGGTTTGACTGTATTTAGATAAATGGTTGAAACTTTCATTCTATGAGAACTTGTCAATCTGTCAGACTTAACTGAATATATACGAGAGTAACTGAATCTTTTGAAAGTCATTCTCCAGAAAACTAAAGTGTTTTATGAACGATTGCTAAAGTTTCGAATCCCTTACATTGACTTTTAAATGCGTCGCATTGAAACGTGTAAAAATTTAACACTTTGCCACATTAGCATATTTTGGATCCTTCCAAATTCAAAGCAATTATATACAATGTTTTTTTTTGGTAGAAATGTTAAAACGACCTTACACAGAAACTATATTGAAGTTAGAAATGTGCTTGATAAAGTTATGAGGCAAACGGAACGCGCGTACAGACAGACGGTAGCATGTGATATTGAAAATATGTTATCAAGCAACCTTAACGATTCCTGGGAAAAATAAAAATCTTGGTCCAAGAACTGATAAATCGATATCAATAGAAATCATTGACAGTAACGGAATAACATCAAATGACGAAAATAAGGTTTTTGGGAAATGGAAACTGGAGTTTGAGGATCTATATACATGCTCGAATAATAGTGAATTTGATTATACCCAGGCAGAAACACACAAACTATTAATAGAAAATAACATGAACCATCCATTGTATGTTCCGAACGAAGTCCTTAACAGCAACATCGACATTGACGAAATAACGCACATTGTAATGCACGCGAAATCGCGATCGGCCAGTGGATATGACGAAATTCGTTACTGTGTATTGAAATACCCTCCAGTCCTAAATTACGGACTTATATAACTTTAAAAGATAAATTAGAAATTGAACGATATGTGCTTTTAAATCTGAACAAGCAAGAACGGTCATTGTTGACTCAATTTAGATGTGGAATTTTGCTAAGCTTTTGCTAAGCTTAGAAACTGGTCGATATGTTGGTGAGCCACCGAAGCAAAGACTTTGTACATTCTGTAATTTATTAAAGATTGAAGATGAAAAGCATTTCCTCCTTCATTGTAAATTTTATAATGACATCAGAGCAGCAACTTAATAATATGCAATTATCTACCGACTTATTTAATAACATGACAGATGTTGATAAATTGAAATGTCTTATTATAAATACCCCAAGAAAAGTAGCCAAATATATTGATAAGACGTACATGAGAAGAAGAAATAAAATATATAATTAATTGAAATCTAATAACAATATATTGTTGGTAACTATTTTGCATTTACTATTCATTTACTCAAGTTATTTAACAATGTATGTAATTTCATGTGAAACTGTATAATTGATTTGTATAGGTGACTTATAGGTCCATTGGGCCGGGTGTGTTTTATACATTTTTAAAACTGTATATTATGTAACATATAAACATGTCGCTTACCTACCTACCTACCTACCTACCTACCAACCTACCTACCTAGCTACCTACTTACTCACTCACTCACTCACTCACTCACACAAAACATCAATTTATTTCCGAAATTGGGTAATTTCTCTCTGAAGTGGAAATCATTGTGGCCAAAGAAGCCATTGCTAATTAAAAACACTGGTTTCTTTTGCCACAATGTTTTCAAAAGTCGCCAGCTTTAGATGCAGGTAAATGTGGTATTACGGAGTAAAGGATTAAGACTCATCCATAAAATTGAGCTTTACATTTTTATGCAAAGCGCAGTGGTAGAAAAGATAACATCGAAAAATGACGTTCCGTGTCAACAAAAATTCAGATGTCAGTAAATCAGACCTTATGAAAATGTGAAATCTTTAAACGAGTACAGTCGATGTTTTTAAAATTCATTCTATGTATATGTTAAATAATTCATTAAATGTAAATCTTTGGGAACTTTTAAATCTATGAAATAAACTAATTGTTAGTATGAAACAGAGCTTTTAATCGGTTTGATTATGGTAACCCTGTTTTGTGTCAAATCAAATAATGGGCAACGCGAACAAGTGAGGACGATGTGGATTATTCAAATGATCTAATGTACCGTTTATGGACGAACTACTTACCGAATCATTCTTATCTTATTCAAAACAATCAGAATGACCTATGATATATGTCTGATTTTAATGTAGTATATCGTAAACATCCAAAAAAACAAACTTTTAGAATTACTTTGTTGTTCTAAAAGTAAAACATTTCAGTTTTGAAGATTTTATCATTATTTTGTCTTGACAGGCACATTCTCGACCCATATTGTTTTGTCATATGAAAAATAAAGTGTTGCCAAATAATGTAAAATCAATTAGTGAATTTGTAAACTTTCTTGATATTATACATTATGTATATGAAATTGCGGTCACACCTGCCGCGTCAATACAGGATATATTATAATAAACAAGACTCAGCGCTAGTGTGATGACTCACTATTTCTATTTCGTATATTAAACGAAAGGTAATAATGTTCTAAATTATTCTGAGAAAGTTAAACAATATATTTGTATGTTTATGCACAGTAGAGAGATTGAAGGGTGTTGCGACCAAGGTATGTATATAGCGAACATAACAGGCACACTGTATGTTCACAGACCATAACAAAGAATATAGAAAATACATGTACACTATATCTCCAGATGGAGTACCGCCTTGGGGTCCAATTACCTGAGAGTGTATGGAAGAAAGCCCCTCCTTACAAGGGAATAGTTCATGACCTTTCCGGCTGAATATTAAGGAATATGGTTCTTGACCTTTCCAGTCGAATATAAAGGAATGTAGTTATTGACCTTTCCGGCCGAATATTAAAGAATATGGTTCTTGACCTTTCCGGCCGAATATTAAGGAATTTGGTCCGGTTGATTAAAACTGGACAATTAATAATATGTTGTTACAGTATGTATTTTTTATTAAATACTTAATCAACTCTCCTCCTTTTCCGGAAATAAGCACTTACCCTACATAGAGAGCTTAGTAACGTCTTATTTGTTCATCGATTTGGAGCGGAGATATTTTTATTGTTATCAAAATTGATATTTTCCCAACAAATCGAATCTTATAATAAATTCATATCTAATAAAATGTATAGCTCTCTATATACAGCTCTCAAATATTGAAAACTATGACCTTTCAAGTGACAAGAGTAAACTTATGACTTGTGATATATGAATACTTTACCCAACTTTGTACAGACATCGGATGCATATCTTATTTTAGATAAGGTATGCTACAAAGATAGTCATATCACTCCGTCATCCGAAGATATCAAACGAAATGGAATTAACTACATTTAGTGAGTAAAATTAGTATAATTGTTTATTTTTTTACTAGGCTGTTGACCGCTTATTAGCGATGAACGTAGGAATGGATAAACTGCTGTAAAAATAGTGATAGATCATTCCAAAAGTCGCGCAATGAAATGTAAAAGCATCTTGTGTTTTTTTTTTACTGGCTGGCATGGTACAATTTTGACGTCAAAAAATCATGACAATTTAACATTAAAAACTGCCAATTCTATACGTGAGGATCAATCACCACAAACATTCAGTTTGTAAAAATCTCATAAATACGAAAATGAATTTAAACAAAATCCCAACTGAATTTATATCATAGCCAGCAATAAATATTATTGGTATAATCTAAATCTTCAAGCAAGTTAGTTTCATTTAAACTTATCAACGCACAACATTAATGTGCCTGATGCTTCTTCACTTCTACCATTTTCATTATTATTTTCAATGGAAGGAATTTCAAAATCAAATCTGAAGTTATGTGCCTTAATATACATATAACTAACAACTCTTATTTCCAGTAACCTTTAAATGTTAGGGGCTCCTGACATAAATTTGCAATCGTAATCAATTACTTGTCTTAAATAAACGTTTTAAATACAACGAGCATGATGCATGTATCTTTTTTCAGTTTTTTTTTAAATTGATTTTTATTTCATTAATGGAAGCATTTGCATTTTCATGAAATTTTTTAAGAAGGTTTGAAATTAAGACTCGATAAAAAAATCTCCGAGGATGTTGGTTTGTACGTTTTGGGAAGTTAATATTTTCGAGAAGGTGGTGTTTTTGGTATGTTTTTTTCTAGGAATCATATTTTTCTACATGCTTGCAGTCTTCATGGAAGACTCGGAGAACCCAAAACTGTAGCCTCATTAAAAAGGATGATATTAAATGTTGAGGATTTTATCATGTAAATATTTGAATGTGGAATACGATGATGTTTCTATCGAGTTATTAGAGTGATTATAACAACGTGGATAAATCACATAATAAATCAAGCTGACAATCTTATCCATTAGAGGGTGTCTTTAAATGGCAAACATTGAGCTTATGGATTATTAATTATCAACTGTTAGATAAGATAGGGGTGTTGAAACCTTGTTGAAAATTGAAAAAGTGTCTAAAATGAACTTTAGTTCTGATTTCATAATTGGTCATTGAGTGTCCTCACGGCCCTACTTGTGCCACTTACTAAATCATACCAAGTTCTGAGTGCTCATTTTATCACTTCCTGTTTAATCTCCCCATATGTATGTATGTATGTGTGTGTTCGTTCGTTCGTTCGTTCGTTGGTTGGTTCGTTCGTTGGTTCGTTCGTTCGTTCGTTCGTTCGCTCGCTCGCTCGTTCGTTCGTTCGTTCGTTTTATTCAAAGTATGTATAGCGTTCGCCCCTTTTTGACCATAGTCACACCCACGTCCCACAAAATGTATTATATGAAAATTCTCATCATGTATGAACATCAAACTAGTCAATGATATGAGCAGGTTTGTTTCTTGTTGTTCTTTGAGTGAACAACGAGAAAAAAATAAACTGTTCACTACAAAATACCTTTTCTCAGCAAACTGCAAAACAAATCTTATGTTGCGAGAAATGGGTACAAAACAAATCACTGGACATTCTGTCAAAGAAGAGAATTCAATGTGACATCTTGATTATTAATAGTGATAAAGTGATTGTAATAAATGGCGACAACTTTAGAAATACAATGCAATATTTAAATCTCTCAATCCAGTCTATATATATCTGGAACAAATTTAACATCATGAAATAGACGATGAGGTTGCTTATTTAAAGTATTTTTACCCGTCGTTGACCAAGAATAAGATGCGTAAGACTAAGATGCTGTCACGTGGTACGTACAATTTAAACTGATTTAAACGAATGAACAAAATCAAATTCGATAATCTGTTTGATTTGTTTGATTAGTTTTAAGTTTTGTTTTTAGCTTTTATGTGACTTATTGTCACTGGGGGTTTAACGCCGTTTTTCAACAATTTTTCAGTTGTATACGGCGACCGATTCACCTAACCAGTTTTCCTGGTCTGTATGCTAACCAGTACTAACTTACCCTCATAGATGGAGCCGGCAACTTCTCCACATATGGAGGAAAATCGACATTTTTGTCAAATTTTCATAGAAGAGTATGACCCGCCGCTACCAAGATTCGAACCCAGATCTCCGGGTTACAAGTCCAGCGCAATAAGCACTGGACCACGGCTGCGGCCTGCAGTTTTAAGAACAATACATTATTGACATATGATTCAAGAATTAACATCATGTTTAGTGTTGCTTTTAATGTTAATTACAACTTGTCATGTTTATACACTATTTTACAGTTTTACAGTAGCGGAATATAAGAGTAATATAATTCAATTATAATGGTGATATTGCAAAATTGCGTTATATCAAAATAAGTATACATGTAGCGGATTGGTAAAGGTAAACCGAAATAAAATGAAACAATAGTTACTCTGGGTACTCCAATTTATTTTGTTTTTAAAATTTTGTAAGAGTTATTGCCCTTGTTGAAAAAAAGAAAAATATTCATTACTGAAAGTATTGCACGGTGACTTATATTTTTCTCTATTAATTAGACTGATGCTGTGATTTTGCATTTTTTTACCGTGAGTTTTCATTTAAATGGATCTTCCCTTTTCTTTAATCTTCGAAAAATGGACTATTCTATTGATTACGATGTAAGGTAAAAGGGCCGACAACTCTAATAATTGTCTTTTTAAAAATAAAATCTCACGGTAATCATTTTCTCTCACGGAAACCTGTAGAAATTATAAAGGTTCCCAAAACCTGCCCGAAAACTGACATAAACCCGAAAATGTTATAAAAAATAAAAATATACTTACTTATTTTTTTCAGGCACGTGTTTAATTGCAATTCTGTTAGCGATCACAAGGTAAAAATTCGTATATTGATGATGAGGTATACTGGATAAAGATAACATATATGTCTAGAATTGGGATAAGCCTGTTCGCTAAAACTTCTGTTTTTTGTGGTCTAAGTTTGATACATTTCATGGGAAAATATATTACAGATGGTCCACCATAAATCGTTGTCACGATAAGATGGTCCTAATATTGCAGCTGTCGCTAAGTGTGGTTTTACAGTATATTATGATTGTATCAGTTGATTTATTCTAATAATGCAACTATTTCATCAAATGACATTTCAAAATTTATCAACGTATCGACCAGGATCAAGTTGTTGGTTAACAAATTATATTAAAATTATATTTTATTTCTTCAAGGAAATAGTATTTTGTAACAGTCACTTCTTAGCTACAGGTGTATCAATACATTGTACTATTGTGGATATTTTAGCTCATCTCATGGAAAGCGTACATATTTGACATCAAATCTTGATAGCCAAAATCGTGAAAGACGAGCGGCAACCAGCAATCCAAGAGAGAATTGCAAAAAGTGGTCATCATGGAAAAACGCACATCATCCAAGTACTGCTGATCCAGATGACACGGAACTTGTCACCAAGCTGGAACTGGAGTCATTTTGCCCTGTAGCTTATGGTGGTACTGTTAGTAAAATTATGTGTAATGATGAAAGGGGCGAAGAATTCGATGGAAATCACACTGATAACAAAATGGGACACACCATATCATGCGTAGACCCACAAGTAGGAGCTACGTGCAAGCTGCTTGTTAACCATACGGTTGATCATTGCCCGGACCTTTCCGTGAAGTATTTCTGTACATGTTCTAACAAGACGAACATAGGTTGGTTGTAAATTGTACTGTATTAATTCTTTAATATGTATAAAAAAATTAACATAAATCTGCACAACTCCTCCTCAAGTAAGTTCATCAATGAATGACAAATCTTTTCGCGTTGTAAAAAGGAATATTCTATGAATATAGCAAATTGTAATTTGGAACGAAGAATGATAATATTTTACTTTATATTTTAATATCTTAACATTAAATTGTGACTATACAAGTTAAGAGACAACAAGGACTGAGCACTCGGAGACTGATTTTTTATTATAAACAAGTACTTATTATTTAGTCACACACTAATGATAAAGTCGTGGTATATTTCAGGACTAGTAACTACGACTACTGTATCGGGTCCTGCACACGTTGACGTATCTACCGGTCCTAAAACAGCAATACAAGGTAGGGATACATATTAGAATGGACATGCTAGACAGTCGATTGTCCCGTAACGTGACATTTCCCTGGTTACCTTATTTTTTGTTCGGGTGCTCACCAATCACAACAAACATTATTTCCACGAATTAAACTTAATTTCTCGGTTCCTTCCGTAAAGAAGTTCTTATTTGAAAAACACAACTTTGGTAAAAAAGGGAATGAGTACCCACGCAATTACGTGTGATTCTTTGTGCGTTCTAATTAATCATTCTCATTTGTTTGTTCCACTAATTAATGTCATGTGTAAATCAAATTATATTTTAGGAAATGCACCGGCGGTGTCTACATTGTCGCATTCAACCGAACACTTATCTGTGGAGCCTCCATCGCTATCAAAGGGTGGGTATTTTCTGCCATACACCACACAAAAAAGATGTACCATAACATAACGTTAGGATAGATAATGAACTATGTTCAACTTTGTTTCTTTACAGTGTCCTTATAAAGACAATTCTTTAAAAATGCAGTAAAAAATCAGAAGTGATAAGATCATACTAAATAATTATATTTACCGTTTGCTGATTGACCGTCTTAAAACATAGAAGTTCATGATATTACACCGCTGAATGTCATTCAAATGAATATGTTTTGTAGTATTGCGAGCAAAATCTAAACTGTTGATAGCAATTAGTTATTAGGGAAAAATTGTATACATGTACAGTGCTATGCCTTGTTTGAATTTACAATTGATTCGTGCGGTATAGTAAAAAAACATGAATTATCGCTTCTACGAGAGTAAACATGAACTTAAACGTTCGCTCATGATATAGTACAGCGGGAGGCCTTTAAGTGTGTTCTTTCTTGCAGACTTTTTGGATAGAAGAATAGCTGGTGAAGATGTCACTTTTGGTGTTGGTGGACTTCACATTCCTTGGTGGATATTTCTTCTAGTAATTTCAGTGTTGTTGTTCTCTGTCAATGTTTGTATATCAATATGTTTGTACAAACATCTGAAACAGAAATTCTTTCAGGATGGAAAGACGACAAAGGTGCATCCATTGCAAAACATATAACACAGCTTGTCGATCAGTGAACTTATCTTTCTTATCTTTTCTCTTATTCGCAACTGATGACAGTTTGAAAAGTTGTCCGTTTAATGTTTATTTTAATTCTATATTCTTTTGAGGCTACCATTTTTATTAATTTACTTGATTTACAATGTATTAGATTATTTTGTGGAGGTGACTTTTCTTCTTCAAGGAAAATTCAAAAAGTACCTACGCTATATTAATATCAATACCAAATCTATTAAGATTTCATCGGAATAAATGTATCTGCAAGACTGCATTGTGAGTACTATGTATTTTATAAACTAATCAGTGCTTACACATACAATGATGTACTTGTGTTATTTGACAAAATGACTGTCTGCGACGGAAAATTGGCAAAACTGCAAGATTGTCGCACGACGGCCGCACCATTTTCAGCCTTCGTGCTTCGGAAAAAGTTTTGTAGAGCATCATCGTATATTTTAAACATGTTCAAGATTATTTTAACATTCTACGATTATTTTGTAAGTTTGGCGGTCTTTATATAACCAGGTGCGTCTTACGACAGTTGTAGAACGGTAGTGCGTTTAGCATACAACATACATCAATCGCAAGTTCTTAACGTCTCATGACGATACACATTCCTACGACATTTTTGCGACTATCGCACCACTCGGCTTTGAGAAATCCTACCGGATTTCCTCCGACAATCGTGTGAAACAGTATTTTATGTGTCCGCTACTGCGTTTCTTAAAAACTGATCCGACAAAAAATACGATGCTATCCGCTGCTACACCTTGCTGAAATTGCTCGATGCACGGTGTCAGGGATATTTTATGGACAAACAAAATCACAGTGTTCTCACGGGTCAGTTTTGTGCGTATGCTCTTGATATCTGCACCATTTTTATAAAGTACATTTTGCCCATACGAAACAAACAGTAAGTTCAGTACTGTATAATGTTCGTGCATGAAATACTTGTAATAATGATCAATACACTACATAATGTGATCACACATATATGTATATATCACCCATTAATGGCTGATATCCCTGAATCCAAAGATACATTTGTTTTCACTGGGGTTTAACGTGGCATTAAAAGTTATTTGGCGACTTTTCCAGCTTTAATGATAGAACCGCCGACCTTCCGTATACTAGCTGGACAGCTTACTTACAATTGAAATTCTGTCTCGGTGGGATTTGAACTCTCAGCAGCTAGGGGCTATTGAATACTGAAAAGAAATCATTAATGCGTAATTAATGCGTGACTTTGTAGATACAACGTAAATAAGTAAAACCTTACATTGCATCCACTTCAATATTACGACCACTTTGTTATAACGACCTCAAATTTTCGGACCGGCTTTCAGTTACTCTTCTTTAAATCAACTTGATAATAAGACCACCTCATTATTACGTCCAATTTTCGAGTCCTGATGGTGGTCTCATTATTAAGGTTTTACTGTAAATTGCACTGCAGCATTACGATGATGCTTCGCAGTGTGACTCTATGATATCAAATAAATGGACGAAGCTAATCTAAAACTATCCATGGTGAAAGAACTAGCCAAGTTCATTTGTTACAATTTCAAATCGTACGACTGTTCATTTCAAAATAACACTTCTTGATAGGGGTTACGTAAGTGGACAATAATTCAACATGCTGGGGAATGAAACTTGAAACGATATCTGCAATTATCTGGACTAATAAGGTTTGCAACAACAAATAAAATATCAAGCACTTTAACCGTGTTAAACAGGCGTGAGGTTTTGTTTTCAAACACATTATGTGACCCAAGAACATTGTCGGCGTTAAAGAACACAGAGGGTTCAGTGGGACACACATTTCAAAACAATGAAAAATTCTCTAAGTATAAACTTAATTAACAATGCATAAGAAATGTCCATGTACCATTACTTTTATTCCGAGATTAACATCATTGACACATGCGCACAAAACAGTTAAAGAGAACAGGCTGCTGATTTATGGGTTTATTTCTATTTCAATATAGTAGTAAATAATATCATGAATCGGACTAATGCTATAACTAAGTATTCATTTAGTTGTTCTTCATTTTCAAATCCCTACAATGTCAGATAATCATTTAGAATCACTATGTACTTATGGTGTGATTGTTCGTAAGTCGCCATTTTGTGTTTGTCATTTGTCAATCCAGAGTTAAGTCCCTTGAAATGATGTAGAAACTATTATAATGTATCAATTGAAATAATATATCGTGAAACTTTTTGTAAAGTTATACCATTATGACTAACGAGTTTGATATAAGCAATAACATGAACACATTCTTCTTCGCTGAAAATTGTATTGAATAAGTTACTTTACAGCCGCGTATTTGGGAAGAATGTTTGTGGAAATGTGATCATGAATCTTAGGATACAAATGTATTATATCACCAGAGAATTGATGTAAAGTCCCTCTTTAGTGTGTTAGATCCTTTTGTAACTTATATTTTTAATAAAACCAAAGGTGCTAAAGTTATGTTAGTGTCAATAAGAAATTTAATAAAAATGTGGGGTGTACTTGTAACTGTGTCAGCATAAATAATTGTAAGACATTCTTTAAAGTATTTTTCACTTGGGGACATAATTCTTTTGATGCAAGAATTTAATACGTGAGACTATAATTCAATAAACAACTGTGACTTCAAACAATAGTGACACCTGTGTGCAATTGTTTGATTGTGAAATAAGAGTCAAGTCCTTGAACTTTATTGAACAAGTGAATGGTCTTGTGACGCTTTTTAATAGTCTGTGTCATAGAATGCAGAATGTTTGGGGACATCCACTTAAACACCAAGTAATATTCGCATCAATAAATAAATCACCATTAAAAAAGAAACGTTTTGTATTTTTTTTAGGGTCGGTGCAGAATGCGCTTTGTTGCCACCGTCAACATGATAAGAAACAGAAATATATCGTTTGGAGTAAGGCATAATTATGGGTCGAACATCTGTGGTATTAAACGTATTGCTTTACGACACACTGTAAAACATCGGACACATATGTATACACGCTCTACAACAGATTGACTTGTTTACTGTTTAAAACACTCATGGCGAACATTCATCCGCGTTCATACTATAAAATAAAGACGTCTATTACACTTATCATATCAGTTTGGGTACCTTCTTAAAAAATGTTTTTTTTTAAATTATGAATTGTAGAAAAATCAAACTGGGAAATATGTAGCGCCGCTTATGGAATGAGTGAGAAAAAAGTCAAAATTCAACGGTTACTTGAAAGTTAGAAGCGTTTGTTTTAAATTATTTAAATTAGTGCAATTTAAAAGAGTTGTTGTTTAAGTGGGTAATATCTCAATATGTCGGGGGATGTTGAAACTTCAAACAATAGTTACACCTGTTTTAACTAAAAAGTTTCATAACTGTGAAATAAATAGGTTAATATTCAAAGTACTTCAAGCATTTTAAGATCTTAAAATAGGGCCGGGGATGTCATTCTATAGCCCGAGTTTAATTAAAATAGCGCTCTTTACACCTAAAATTTATGTCAATGATGTTCATACATTAGTCACATGACTTTAAGAGATTATAATATGATCTAATACAATCAATAATTGGATAATGGATAACAAGGATTTTAAGTTTTAAAAAATCGACTTGGTAACGTATTGAATCCCCACTATGTAATACATACATCAAAATTAAAGGCATTTTAACTATTTAAAATGTTATCTATGAGTTATCACAAGGTTTTGACTCAAAACAAGATGCATTGCATTCATTTTGGTCAGGTGTCAGGTGAAGAACGCTGTATAACGTGCTTCTTCACTCTGGTTCTAGAAGAACTCTGATGAGAGTCACGTGATCCAGCTAGGAACAACGCAGACATGACTGACAGCCGAAAATATGAAGACGTAAAAACGTTACTACAGTGTGTCTTAAATTAGTTGTAGCTTGCTCTTTCATGGTTAAAATAATATTTATAATTAAGTGTTTTCATTATGGCCTTGTTATTTGTCTGAAGGCTTCGGTTTCAGGTTAAATTATATAACAGTCTTCAGCCAAAAATGCCATAACACTTAATTATTGACAATTGTATTAATTAACTATACAATATTTGCAAAAGTTTCATAATGGCCGAGCTGGACAATCAATCAGAATGACCGAATCTCATAATAGCCGATTTTTTCATAAAGGCCATGTTTTTTTGTTTTCATAATGGCCGCGTTTTGTGTTCATAATGTCCTGGTGAACTTCATATCGTCCTTGCAATTGAAGTAAAAAAGCGCCAAAATATTGAATACTTAATTAATAAACATACAATAAAATATAATCAATTATCATAAAAAAATAAAAACTCTAGCCCAGAATGTTAATGTTGCGCGCGCACCTTTTCACGAGCAAAGTGATGCATAGCGCAGAAGTATTTATACGCGTTACTGTAAATCACGCGCGTCCCGTACAATCACGAATTGATAGCGGCTTTATAATGCAATGCCGACTGTTTATAAGCAATAAATGTTACCTTGCAATGAGATTTCAAAGGCTGAGTCGATAATGCATTTTGCCAGTTTATATGTTTCTCAATAAATACAGATACGTCCTAACTGTTATGAAGCTTCCTTTTTTCCAACCACAACATTGAAGGAAGAACATTGAAAAAGCATAACTTTCAATAAACAACTGCTTTAAATGTTCACAATCTTCATCATATCAGTCACTCAATATATATACTATACAGACACAAAGAAGGAATGAAATAAGTGATTCTCGTGAATCTTGCAATAAAACATGAAATTTCAACCAAAATACACAAAAAAAATTAGTGGAGCCCGTGATACACGGGTAACAAAGAATAATGGAGCACAAACGCTTGTGAAAACATGATGAAGGAAGATTCTCACTTTTTGTTCAAATTTTAACAGATGAAGTGAACCTAAATTTAATGGAGACTCACATTTACAATCAATCGCTTAAAGACATAATACGTGTAATATCAAGTTGTTTCGAACATCATTGTTTATCAGTAGAATACGTCATTCTGTCCCTAGGAGTCAAGTATTACATGATTGTACATAAGTTTGAAAGATACTTGAAGTCACCTCTTTGATGATTAATTATACATTAATATAATATAAGTCTCTCCTCACTGCTTGAGTTACTGAGTTTCAGACGATAACTGTAGGTTTATAACACTGACCACAGATTCAAGGACGAAAGGTCATTAATTGTTGATATACCAATAACCATTGACAACTAAAAAGTTCGTCGCCTATTGTTTAAACTATATAAGTTGGGTATACATTTATTAAAAACATGTTCCACAAGACTACTTAATAACTTCGCGAATTCGGTAGATTTGGTATCAACAGACAGAGTATTGAATAAATGTCAATTGAATATACAGAAGAACGTCATGAAATGTCGCGGTAACGGTAAGTGACGTCATCTATGATGTCTTCATATTCTCAGAATTCTGAAATGACTGAAGATGCAGAAACTGTAAGACTGTACTATGAGTTAAGTGTTAGTTAGCAGAAATTTAAAAATGAATATTCAAAGTACCATTTAGCCAATAAGAAGACTTGCGTCCAAATATGATCCCAAACCGACCACTACATGTGATTTGAAAGATTCGATTAGCAGAAAAATGGGGCTTGATCAATCAGCAAACCTGTAGTGACGTCATACATGATTTTCGACATGGTCTTACACTGGTTGAAGAAAAACGAGGTGGGCACTTTGAGCATCTTTTGTAAACATTGTAAGTAAACATAGGTAAATATTTTGATCTTAGAAAATTTTTCCTGCATATACTTTAATTTTGTAAAATTTAAAAGCACATAATTTAAACAACAAAATATTTTTCAAGCTTTGTTTGTGGGACATGTTTTGTTTGATACCCTGTATGGGTAATAACTATAACAAAGTGTGTCAGTAACATAATTATACGTTCATTGATCGGGATTCTTCCTTTCATTTAATCATTCTTTATTAAAATCTATTTTATCATCTAACAAACATGTTTGGTCCAATATAATACTAGATCAACCTCGCAGGATTTATCAGATGAAAAACTAAAACTGATAAAAAATAACGGGCCATGTTCTTCAGTACTACGTCACACGTTGAAACAACCAACCAATATTGAAGAACCCTGGGCCAAAAAGTAAATATGTTTTAAATCTATATGAAACAAATTAAAATGCTATTGTCATTCAATTGATTACTTTTAAGCGACCCTTTTCTCGATTTGATGTCTATGTATATACCCGTCTTCTTGACCTCTACCTGAACCACTTCAGAAATACGTTGTAGTAGAATTTTGTTTTCAAATATTTGCACTTTCTTTTTTGCGCTTACATTTTCGTATTTAAAGGTTTTACTATACAGTATGTGTGTTTTATCCATCAATGAAGTAATTTGGTTTTATTTCATATTTTAATTTCACATTTCATTTATTTGGAGTTTCATTTAGCGTGATTTATATGTCAGTATTGTGTATGAGAAGTACTCAACGTTCACATTGAGCATGTAGCGGTGATTGGTGTATAGATATATCAAGTGAAATATGGGATCCCGACAATAAATAAATATTTACAATAAAACAATTCCTCCACACAGTCTTCCAAGCAACATGGCTGTCATAGCAACATAGCTAAAACAGAAAACAACGTAAAATAAAATAGGTGCACAAATTATGCACCATTTATTTACTGGCCAATGTAGTTCATAAAAAACCTGTTACTCCAGACACAGAATAAAATGATATTTATAATGAAATCTGTATTTGTTTACTTGCCTTATTAGCTGAGTTTGTGGTCCTATGAAACAACACAAACGGAAGACATCACATGTGATTTCACTCGAGCAAATTAATATCACAACTAGGAGTTTAAAATGAACTATTTAGTGGGATATTGAAATAGATTATGGCTTTCCAGGACAAATATTGTTCACCTAATCCTTATAATTACGTCCCGGAAACTGAAAACGATAAAGCAATGTCGATGATAACCTAATATCAAATTAAAAGTTGTTAAGCTAACGGAAGTTCGTTCGACTTTTCGACCTACCTACGCAGCTAGTCAACAGAACGTCAGACATGTGTGAAAAAAGCAATTATGTTTACTGTGTATTTATGAATAATTCGGAACAAAACTGATTACTTGCTTTCAATATGAGTGAGACGATCGTCTATTGTTATTTTGTTATATATGTTGGTGACTAGTTTGGATAATATTGTTTTCACACCAAGACCACAAAATCCACGAACCAGGCAGTTTGACCCTAACATATACATGTATCATGACCCTTACCTACATTTACATTACAAAACTTCTCCAATCAACTAACACGGCCCCTTCCAACCAATATGACCTACTGTAATAGTCACACAAAACACAACACTGCTTATACCCATTTTTACATAACACCACAAGACTTAGTCTTCTTACCAACGAATATGAGAAAGTACTTACATGCATGTCACGTGTCGGTACCATGATATTAGAGATATTTTTACGGTATTTTTTATCTACTGTATTAATAAATGTCCATGAATTAACTAACTATGATGTGTTTATGCAAAGCTAATTTTACAATAAGCCAAAATGAATGAACACATTGAATTTTAAAATTCTGGTATGGTTTAGTCTCAAGTTTATCAGACTATCATTCAACCATACATGTTTGTTTTAGTTGATAAAATTCTGTCAGCTGAGTTCATTATCTACAATAATCTCTACATTACTTGTGTGATTAGACAGCTTAAATATTTATATATATATATATATTTCTGTGCAGTATGTATATGTGTATTATATTTGTGTTATATATCAATGTATATGTTCACAAATTTTAATTGATGATAAATTAATCATATTGCTTAGATATGTTCTAGTTTTTGCGGATTAGAGACCATGTATATTCAACTCATATGAAATTCATTTTTTTGTATTGACAAGCGTAACAAAAATGCATGTTTAAAAATGATATTTGCATGGAAGGCGTCCCATCTTATAACAATCAGTAATGGGCTTTCTGGAACAGAACAAAACAAGTTTTGATAACCTCATACTCGCATATTTACATAAAACAGAACAGATATAGAAACAACAGTAAGTTTCCGCTGAAATGAAAAAAGTAGGAAGAAACATTTCTTCTTTGAATAATCGTAAATGATATTTTACTATACTCATAACACATATTTTTATTATCGATTTTTATGTGTGTGTTACGGTTTTAGCACTTGAGTTCTTTAAGTGGAAATATGTTACAACACTAATGGTATTTGCAATGTGTCCTTTGAACCGGCATCCATGCTAACCAATCCAGCGCACTGTAATATGTTTATGAAGTGAAGATCGCACAGTTACATTTAGATATTGTCTGTGCTTATATTTGGAAATGAATTAAATATGTTTTAGTGGGTGAATCTTTTTGTCCCTATGTTGTACATGCTGTAATTGATTGCGAAGTTTTTTGTATAAACACACTGTAAGTAACAAATTTAAAATGAACATAATTCCGGAGGCAACGACAACAGCAATCCACCAGAGCACGCGAAATCTTCCGATGTTCAAATATTCGTTGGCACTGGATTCCACAACATGTGTACCTGTAATAAAGAATTCATTAGCAGTAAGGCCTAAAATAGTTTGTTTCTGTTACCCCGACCGGCCCTATTTTTTGCCACCGACCCTATGATTTTTTTGGTCAAATTATCGTTTTGCAAAATAAAAACAATGTCAGTAATATTCTGGAATAAAAAAAATAAAAATAAATAAATCCCTACCTACAGATCCTATTTTTTCAGAGCCATTGGCGGAAACAAGGTAATTTTAGACCTAATTAATGATACAAAAATCTATTCGCGAAAACATGACATGTAATAAAATGTATTGTGAGTTATATTAAATGTTCCCTCAAAGGCTGTCGGTTCATCTAACCAGTTTTCCTAGAATATATGCCAACCAGTACAAACTTACCCTTCCACAAGGAGCCGGCAACTTCTCCACATATAGAAGAAAATCGACATTTTTGTCAAATTGTCGTAGAAGGGTATGACCTGCCGCGACCGGAATTCGAACGCGGATCATGAATTTAGCCAAATTAAACAAATTAATTAAGATCGTTTCTTTAATGTTAGCAAACTGAACGAACTCCAAGTAGTAACAAGATAGAATGGTCGATGGTAGTAAGGTGGATGACAAGACAACACAAATTGTCTTTGCGATACTAAATGAAATTTTGCACAAAATAAAGATTAACAAAAAAAATGAAAAATATGTGTATTTGATGATGATACCATTATCCCCTTGATGCTGTTTCGTGGTGGACGGATTAGCACCAGCCGTCATTGCACCTTGTGTGTGCTGTGTAGTTGATTTTGTAACAATCCCGGCACCCAATATGTGTTGGTGGTGTGTAGCAACTACCACGGCGCTGGGTGTGAATTTTGGTGCATTGGTTGGTTCTGAAGTTTTTGCCGCTGCTGACATTGAAAGTGTTCCCGTTGACTGTGTACTTGCTGTAAATGTATATATATATATATCAACCGTTCGTCATGTTTTTAAACAAATTGCTTTCAGTTATGGTTACCAATTATCGTGTCGTTTCAAGTCCTGCATTTTATATCATTATTGCCTTCTAGTACGTGCATACAAAATCATTTGAGTCGGTTATTTTAAGTTGTTTTTAATTCTTAGCTAATTGCAAAAGTTATTAAATAAAACCGTAAATTTTGATAATCCGTTCTTACGCAAAATCGAATATATACTTATTAATAACTGATGCCAACACCTCTAAGTCAACTGATATTTTGAATTCGGCATCGTGTTTTTCCCACATAAAATCACTCTTTTTGTACACCAGTTGGTGCGTGTTACTGGAATTTCGGCAACATTAGTTATGAAACCATGGATGTTTCAAACAGTTTCTGTACATGTTGTAGGTAAGAGTACAGACCATATTAAAGGATTTAATAAAGGGAAAATTATATCGGAATGTTCCTTTTAATGTAGTGTAAACAATTACCTGGTAGTGTGTTTGTGCATGTACATTTAAATCGTAAAGCAAGATTAGGACAACCTTTAAACGCCGGGTTAATTAATGTGCACGTGACTTGATACTGCCTAATCCTTATTGCAACATTGCCGTCTATCCTGTCCGTCACAAAGGGTTCACCATTATCGTCCTTGCATTGGACTTCATCAGTATTACCGTATGCTGGGCAGTACAGTTCCCGCAGTGACTTAGGAATCGCCTCTGATTCATTCTTGTTGGAATCTGATGGAAAGTTTTTATCATACCATGGTGACCACGTATTGCAGTTCTGATCAATGCTCCTTTTTTGGCGAGATGCCACCCAAGCATTTTTGTTAATATGGTTTGATAGCTTATTTGCTGGTTTAGCGAACGCCTTCTCATCTTGTGGATCATTGATAATTCCCCTGTAAAATTCAACATATCTCATGTACTTATTTCTTTTTCGGGTCTTACGGCCGGTGTTTTACCTAATTGGTTTTCCTGGATTCTGTACCAGTACCGTTACAAGCCTTGCACTCCGTACAAAAATGCCAACCTTTTCCATTAGTCTATTTTAAATCATACAATAAATGAATAAACAGAAGTGCCGCATCTATAGTTTTGCCACTAGTAAACGGGCTGACTTAAAGATGCATTTCAGAAATGTAGGCTGTCAATATATTAGAAAAAAATACAATTACATCTATCAAAGAACGTTTGCGAATAACTTAACTCGAATAACTCGAAAAATGAATATTTATTACCTAAAATATATAAAAAATGCGAGGTCAGAAGCTTATTGGTTTAATTAGTGTATAATGCCATTGACCATTTGTAAATAATTTTACTGTCAATATGGTCAAGACAATAAACCCGAGTAAAAAAGCGAGTGTTTGAGAAATGAACATTAAATAGATAATAATTACCCGACGATGCCGACAGAGAGTTGAAGCAAGAGAATCCCGACGCCTGAAATTGACATTTTCAACAGTGGTTATCTGTGATATTTGAATCATCTTATCACAGGGCATTGAACATGGGGTCTTTGGGAAAAATCAAGCTGATTAAAATTATCGTAGTGTTAATATTTTATTTCGTCATTTATCACTTGAATCTGTACGCCTGTCTCAAGGAATGTTTTATCTTAGTGTGACAGTGACTTACATTAATTTGATGAATACTTGGTGTCATCTTATAGAAATAAATGTTTCCTTTACATATTTAAATAGCATTTCATTTTATCCATCCGACCACAGCTAAACAAATACAAATGTATACATCATAAGCTCAGTTTAAGTACATGCATTTCATTTTTGACGATAGGGACACTCTCTCAATAATTATTTTACACGAATGACGAGTTTTTGAATCTTTATATATTAATTATTGCACCGACGACAGTTTGTATTTTTATCTCCGTGTTGGTTTGGTTTGCATCAATTAAGCATGTGCTTGCATTAAAAATTTTAAGCGAGTACGAGGTAATACATTTGTCTTTTTTTATTTAAAATGAAAATGTCTGAGCCACTCTATATAGTCGTCGTCCTTCAAATTAAACCATAAAAATCCTGTATCCCCAATATATGTACAATGTATTTTTTAGGAAAGAAATTGGTTCGTAAAGTTGTACAATTGTGACATTCTTTCTTGTTTCATAAAAATCTGGTAAAAGCTGAGATGTCGATAGGGATGTATGTTAAGGATAACGAACGACAACTCTGTATCGAGACTAAAATGTATCGGGTATTATTCAAAGAAAACATTGCGCATCGAAAGCACTATATAAAATGATCGTATATTACTGAAATATTGGTGAAAATGGTGTTAAACCCTAGTGACAATAAGTCAAATAAAAACAAACATCTATAAAATGATCATATCAATGATAAAAACTAAAGAAAGCATCTTTATATCTAAGAATAACGTTAAAATAAATTAATTGGAAAAAATCCTGAGAGAAATAAAAAAAGGTCGTCAACATATTCTTGATTCTTAATTCCACAACGGGCAGTTTACGTAGCCAATATCATGGATTTGAATGCATACAGACGGTTCCCGGTGACCTTGCCCATCAATATTTAGATGCTTACATGACTACTTCTTTTATAGCTTTGTTCTTAGACAAATGACATAAAAAACGGCTTAAACTGTAAGAAAATTCACACGTAAAATACAGAATGACGATTTAATTCGTTTGGAATTAAACTAGGACATGTTAATTGTTCCATATGTCTAAAAAATTACAGTCATCATATGCGTGTCTTGCGTCCGACATTTTCTTTTTCACGGTTTGTTATGTTAGACAATTTATTTCAGTTTTAAAACTTTAATGGCCAATTGGCAATAATGTTAATACATAAACAATTTTCTCTTGATTTTGATTTTTGAAAAAATGTTAGTCGTTAAATATGTAAATAAAAATAATACGAAGACAGATAAATAAATAAATATTCAATGCATTCTTCTAATTAATTTAAGATTTTCTATAAGAACAAAAATTCCAATATGTTTTCAACTATAATTCAAGCAAATTTATTTAACTAATGGCATAACCATAATTATAACAAATCAGAATCAAGATATTGGCCCGACGGCATACCTATCAAGTCACAAGCATTGCCCGTGTGTCACAATCATTTTAAGTCTGAATCATGCCAACACGCTTAAATATCTAAGACACAAAAATCTACCGAAAATTGTATTTTTTCTATGTTTTTTTTTCATTTATAAATTATTTAAATGATTTACGCAGACTTCGGAATAATGTTAGCCTTTTCACTAGCTTTCAGGAATCTCTGAAGTCTTCAAACACGATAATCATTTTATTTTTTAAAATAAGCATTTAAAAGATAACACTAGAAGGTTACACTTGCAAAGAAGATTAATCAGCTAACGACCCGGATCATTTTTTGAGTTGCTGAATAACAAAGTGTTTTAATTTTATAAGAGTATAGTATAATAATAGTATAATGATACAATTTTATTAGAGTAGTGATTCAGTATGCACGAACGTCTTCTAAATTTGTGTTAGCAAATTACCTTATTTTAATTTTTATAGTGCAAGTTATATGCAAACTACATATTAAAAGATACAACTTCGAAATAAATACTCACCATAATTTGCCATGAAATTTGCCATCTCCATGAAAAATTCTCAACGGACTGACGAAATTTTAGGTGTTCGAAGCAGTCAGATACGGTCTTGTTAATCAGTCGGAACTCTGGACAGCATAAATACAAAATGATGATCAAGGTATGACGGTCGTATAAGATAAATGATTGCGCGTTTTTTTTGCCTTACATTATGAATTGTGATTTTTATTACAGTTTTTTTTGTCTGTTTGTCAGTGTGTGTCCCCTCGATTTGCTCCCATCAAATGACAACCGACCCTTTTCAAAGGAATCTATGAAGTAGTGCTTGTCAGAAGATAACGGTACATGCTTTACTACAAAGTTTAAGCCACCCATGTGTAATGTTTAAAATTGATATATCACGAACTCGTCCACAGTGTAAATATGACAAAATATGACAAATTTCGATAAACATCATAATTCAATTTTATAGGAGAATTAAACCATTAATAAATTTTTAAAATGCGCAAAATTCAGGATTATTCTGCAGTGTCCAAATAAGCGGACCAAATTTAAAACTTTAGCATTAATAATTACATTTTATACACTAGTATGTGAATTCGTTATATATTATTGCTGTGTTTCTTGAAATGCTTATCTCGTCATCTTAATCGATTTCTGTCCATTCTTTACCCTGGCTAGATAATGACAAAACTGGACTTAAGTTTTTGAGGTCATTTATAGATGTTCTTTATGAAATACAAGCCTATGGGGTAGATGTAATGATAGACATCTTGGTAAGTACTAAAAACGTAGTGGAATCGTCAAATGAAGGCAGCAAAAATACAGTACGCGGACGATTTACATATTCCAAACAAAAGATATGAAAATGCCGAGATCTCAATATCCACTGGAACAGTTTACAAATATGCTAATAAAAAATCTAAAAGGATATCATTTTGTGCAAATATAAGTTTATATTATATTAAGATGCCTGAAATAATTGAAATAGCGTCTGTTTGCCTTCAACGCAAAGAGAAAGCGTACGGAACGGAACTGCGGCACCAAAAATATCAGTCAATGATTTCGAATATTTATTTTATTTTAGATGATTTCGCGAGTAAATTTTGATTACCGACAAATTAGATATCAGTCAAAGTTTTATGAAAGCGGAGAAAATTGTTCATTACGCAAAGAATGCTATGTTAAGGAGTGAATTAAATCCATACATAATACCAGTTCGATGGCTTGTTGTAATGGCATACGGTATTCGCAAAACATGTATGACTAAGGTTTTTAACAATATTCTAACAGATTTAAGACCTAATGTAAATATGCGGAACAAAACAGTTATTATTTTCCTGTGTCTTACATAATGATTACTTGATATTACGTAAAATATCATGATTGATCTTAGATTGCGAAAAAAGGATATAAATGCGTTGTTTACACCACAGGGACCCATTCTACTCCAGGAAGCAAAACAAGGCACGTTATTTGATCACATTATTTATGTTTAAAATCAATTTTGTATTTACATAGCACTAGTGAATTCAGATATATAAAGAGAGTTTATCCGTCCGGCACGCACACTGTCATTGCTAATGAAACATAACTAATTGGAAATCAGTTAAAGTCACGTTTTACCCAGACAGAAGAGCTCACCGAATTTTTACAGGTTTCGAAAGTCAAAATGTAGATCAGAAAAACAACACCCACGGGTTTTGTTTCAAATTGAATCAAACTCTCCAAACAGAGATCAATTTAACATTCGGCGATCATTAAGCCATAAACCCTTGATATCATTACCACCTTCTGACAAAATAAAACGGTCGTAATGTTTTTTAAAGGGTTTACGCCGTTTTTTCAACAATTTTTCAGTTATACAGGACGGTCGATTCACCTGACCAATTTTCCTGGACTGTATACTAACCAGTACTAACTTACCCATTCAGCAGAAGCCAGCAACTTCTTTACATATGACCTACCGCGATCGGGATTTGAACCCAGATCGCCGAGTTAAAGCCCAGGGCACTAACCACTGAACCACGATCGTAATATAGGGGTAGCATCATTTACAAGTTGAAGTACACATGAAATAATTAGGGGTGTCCGAAAAAAGTGGCTGTCATAATGTAACGGTCTTGATGTGGAAGTGGTTGCTGAGTAAGATTTTACTGTACTCTACACGGTTGGAGTGAGTGATGAGAAATGTAGATTACCAAATATTGATAGTATAGTCATATATGACATATATATATGGGGTCCCATGGAAAAAATCCCGCAAAGTGTAATGAACAGGAGTATGAACATATGAGAATTTATTTAACAAAAAGGAGCGCATATAATAAAACCCCGCCTTATGGACACCCCACAATTACGGACACCTCGGTATTAGGGACATTTTTTGAAAGAACAGACTAATTCTTCAACTAACAAATGCGCTCCACTTTTAAGGACATCCCGCTATTAAGGGTCCTTTTCACCAGAACCCTAAGTGTTCGTAAAAGAGGTGTTTCACTATACGTTTTGGTAAAAAAATACAAATTGATTATCTGATATTAAAAATTAAACTGGATTCATTTTGGAAACAGAATAATAAAGTACTCAAAGCGCCGAGGTAATTGAACATACATATAATAATTTTAGTTAAAATTTCCACATACTGTTAGTGAAGTGGACATGTTTACCAAAGTTGATACAATAAAACCTCGATAATTAAACCACCTTCAGGACACAAAAAATCAGTCGTAATAACGAGATGATCTCATTATCAAGTTGAATAATAGGGGAATTATTGAAAGTTGGTCCGAAATTAAGTGATCGTTATAACAATGTGGTCGTTATATTGAGGTGGACGCAATGTGACGTTTTACTGTAAATTATTTCTTTTACGCAAGAAGTCTATGAAGTTCATATATTTGTTCTGTGACGGTCTTATGTCAGTCGTTTAACCTATGTGTTAAGTTCGAACTTAACAAAAGCAAAAGTCACAGTCGCCGGCTATACCGCATGTAATACTCTTAATAGCATTTTTTTATTTATTTAAATGTCAAAAACAATAATTTAAATAAATAAAAAAGTATGAGTAATAAATTCAATCAAAACTTCCACGAAATGATGCTTCATATCTAAATATCATACCACATGTACATGTAATTATAACTGGTGCAAAATACAATTAAAGTGGATTAATGTTTTGAATCCGGGCGCTGAAAGCGTTGAATGGGAATTCATTTATTTAAATGTGTAGAGGTAAAATAGGGCGTGGTCAGTCCTAATATCACTCCCGAAAATGCCAGTTACATACCAAATCATTAATCCATATGATTAAATCCTTATATTCAACAGAGTTAATAGGCATCCATTATATTTTAATTAAACCCCACACTTCCCAAAGCACGGGCTTCGCTCTTTGAAAGCGTACATTAAATTGTACGCTCGATAAATGAGAACTTTCTAGATTGGGTAAAGCCAAAGGGTTTGAAAAAAAAGTTAAAATGCGTAAGCAAAAAATGATAAGAAATCGATATGTATATGATACGACTGGGCGTTCATATTCGAACTGTTTTTGCGGCGAAGAATCCAAGTTAAACTAAAGATTAATTAAATGTCAATTTGTCAGTCTTTATTAACATAATAGTGATATGATTTAGATAAGCTTAGTGTATTACTTGTAACGTTTATTTACATAAGATCTAGAGCAAGCTTATGATAAAAAAATAACGTTGAGCCTCCATAAAGAGACTTCCAATAATCCGTACATTTTTTTCTTATGAAAAACCCATATATGTCAATATTTAATATCCCATCACGGCAAATATCGCATTAAACTAAAATCTTCACTGAGCTTTCATAAACATTATCATCAGATTTACAATTCATAAAAAGTCATAGCTTTCGTTGGGCACGTATGTTGTTGTCGTTGTTGTTGTTGCTGCTGCTACTGTTGTTGTTGTTAAAGCAATAAATAAATATCACAGCATAACAACCATAAATGCGACTAAAACATTAATTTCTTTCTATGTACTAGTATAGTACCATCACAATCATATACATATAGAGACATGGCATAAATGTATCGTAATAAATTTGTCCATCTAAAAAAAATCTAAGTCGAATCACCACACGTAACCAATGTTTTCCCTTCATTATTTCTATACTAAGTTCAATTTAATCCCCGTTTAAATTTAGTGAAGCTCTGTCTTGAATGTTTTCAAATAAACAACAAAACTAATCTACATCTATGTTTTAAAGTCAATTATACAAAATATATTTGATCGGAGATATGATTGACGTTCGAATAAAAAGTATATAATACGCTCAGCAAATGTTGCCAGATGTGCAAGATGAAAGCGATTGAACTCTTTCATGAAGTGAACATCACTTTGCAAGTTTCCTTTGACGTAAAGACTTGCCCGACAACTGTCTCGATCAATATGAAGCATTTGCTTTAGTATGGGTGTCATGTGTTTCTGAACATAATTATTAACTAACTATAACCTTACTGCAAGATTTCATATATAATGTACAGAAAACATTGTTGTTAAGTATACGGTCAAACCTGTGAACAAAAGCCACTATTTGGAAAGTCAAAATGTGGTCTTTATTGACAGGTGGCCTTTATTCGGAGGTCAGTTTCTTCTAATTAATCAATGGTGGAATTTCAAAGAATGGCCTTTATTCACATATTGGTCTTTATTTTGAGGTGGTTACAAAGACAGGTTTGACTATTATTAAATTGCAACATTTATCAAAAATGCTATGTTAAACAGATTTAATGTCCTAAACATTGTTACTGTTTCTTAAATTAACTTAATTATTGTCTTAATATGTAAATTTTTCACAAAATAATTGTGTTTATGTGTACCTTTGGTTGTATATTGCATATATCATTTCAGTCTATGCCATTTTGTATAGGTTCTTTAAATGGCTGAAGGCAATGTTCTCTGCTATATGCCAATAAACTTTTGAACTTGAACTTTTTATAATTTATATACAGAAAGAGAGAGATTATATGAATGGCAGAATTGATTATACAACCATAAAGAGCCACAAAGTTTTATGAAAGTTTCATATTTGGAGGTGGCCACAAACGCAGGTAAGACTGTATAATTAATGGCGCGGCCGTATTATTGTTGGTCACATCCTCTTAACAACCATGTGTTGCCTAAATCTGTTAAAAGGAGCGGATAATTCTGTGCGTTTGGGTAGTGGGGTTCCTCTTGTACTGACAGAAAACTAGGAAAAAGCATAAAATGAATTTTATGGCCGTTCTAGTTTGATATCTTGCAAGTTTCATAGTAACTAGTGGCTGACATTTCATAAAATAATAAACTTCTGAAATGTAATTTCACTTTTTCGTAGATAAGGTATTTTATCACTAAATATCTGATCACTTTTTTTAAAAAAAATCAATAAACAGTGATTATCATTCTACGAGTACGTAAAATCAGAAAACAACACACGATATAAGGTAATGGGGAGGGGGTTCGAAAAATTTGGTGATGCGGTGGCAGTCCTTGCCGCCCAAGCCCTGACGCCTTTACACATACAGCTGCAGGAAATGGAATTCAAGCTATAAGTAACAGCCATTTAGTGTGCTTGATTGTGACACCCTGACAATATAACATGGAAACACGCGCTGTTTTGGATTGTCTGTTTATTTTATATTTATCGTCATTTACCGGTAAGCTTTATTTCTTTATTTCTGTATATTACGATTTGCTTTGTGGATTGTTTGAATTTGACATCATATAATTCATATCTTTGTATATTTCTGATGTCAAAAATAGCATAATAATTCTTCTACATGTAGTTAATTCTGCACCATGCGAGCCATTTGCTTGTACAGTAGAAAAAATGTTTACGTGAATATCAATAACGTACATACCAAAATTGTCCGAATTTTGGCGTCCTTTAACACTTACATTTGTTGCAGTTAGCGGTGTGTTAACAGATTCCATAAAATTAGAAGATACCATTAAAGTTAACTATACATCGGACAATGTCACGGAGAAAACCACTACCACGCCGTCACCTTGTACCGTGCTTCCAAATCAAAGGTAGAAAACAATCAACATACACTTAAATTATGGTCACTCTGATAATGTATGGTACAGTTAGGAACAGGAGGTGATCGCTGATTAACTATGACATAAAATCCATTAGAACTAGCTAGATTACGTCAATAAAAGTTACAAGCAAAAACAATTATTACGGAGTTGAAGGTCAAGTACGGTTTTGGTAGAAGTCTTTGGTCATTTCAATACGAATGCAACAAGGATTTTGATAGGTTAATATTTGGGGAAGTTTGAATATTGTCGTCAATGCAGCAATGGTAGAGAAATAGTTTACATTGTTATACGAATTTGGACCGTTCCGATGTATCTACCTTTTAAAAGAACGGAGTCATATGTCAGCCTGTCGCTTGTCTCATTTTGTGGGGTGATATTTACGTGAATCTGCTGTAAAATTCTTGAAAATTGTTTGTTGAGTAATATGGAAACGAATTATGTCGGTGATTGCTCTCTCAAAGTGTATTTTTCAACTGAACGGGGTTAATTCATATTTTAGGTATCTAGCGGTCCGAAGTTTTAGGTATCAAGCGGTCCGATGTTTCATGTATCCAGTGAATGTTTTCTTAACAATCTTTCAGTACATGTTCACGTATTTCAGACACATGGAGGAGACATATACTGGTATTGGCAGCGTGGTATACTTCAAATTAGCTGAAACACTTCATTTACAATATATCTTATGCAATGTGCTATCTGTATATAATCAGTTGGTAAATCATTATGTAACTCGGGCCACAAGCTTATCAAAGCGAATGCAAGAAACAAAAAGCAGTATAGAACAAATGTTAAATGACCTTGATGATATAATTGATAGACTGCATGAGTACAACACAGATTTACATAATGAGAAACAGATTAAGGATCTACTTGAACGAGCTTTGGTTGAACGTAAAAATCTTCAAGTTAAGTTTGAATCTGAGTACAATATTCTACATTGTGGATCACTTATGGGGAAAACATGCAAAGGAGACAATGACTGCAGAGGGGTTGGTTGTTTTCTGCAATGTAAAACTTCCGGTTTATTGTGGTGGTTACGAAGTGTTTGTAGATAAAGATCATGATGTCAGTTTATCAATTATTAATCGCACTAATGACGGGGGTTAAAAAGTACAACAGCAAATTGACCTGATATAGGATAGGTATGGCTATCAATTCTTCATTGCTTAATTAATGAGATGGCAACAATCACAACCATCGGAGTTACGCAATTCTCAATGATTTTGTTAGGTGATGGCTGAGACGAAAAGGAAATGGTCTCTTACCAAAGTTTTGTCTTATTTTGGGGTTAGGCAAAAAAGAGATTGAGAGATTTAAACCAGCCTGTTTTGACTAAACATTCCCTGGACATGTCTTGAAACCACCTAATGCTTCACAAAAAGAATCTGACCAATTCGTTTTTTTCTAGAACCAGTAAAGTTACAATAAAGGAGTCATAAATTGTCCAAAGAACACAGCATATCTTACACCCCCCATTTGCAAAGGTTTAAAAGGTGCATGATACAAGAACATCAAAATCCTCAGAGAACATAACATGTCTGTTTCTATGTCATTAATCACTGCTTCCAAAAGATATTTGTTAAGATAAAACTGCCTTTTCTAAAATTGCTATTATCATCTTACTGTTCAATTTGAATAATGCATTTTATTATTTTGATCATGCATTAGTAAAATAAAATCTGACTATGTCATTATATTAAGTGTCATATACTGACACTAAAATCAGTAAAATCTTGTATAAAGCATATGTTGCCATGATTTTTTGCATTGATAAGTGAAATAATTCACTGAGCATTTTTTTTAAAAAAAACATATGAGGTATGTGATGTTAATAAAGAAATGCTGGAATGGTATTATTTGTTTTATTGCAACAATATTTATCACAATTCAACAAATTTTTCTTACATTGTTACAGAAATTGAACAATAAATTCCAAAAGACCCTTAATACTTTGACACTCTTTGTAAAACAAGAGAAGTTAGTTTTAATATTCAATGATTAATACAATGATTTACGTAAATGAGTTTTTGAATTTGTACAATCTTTCCACCCATGAAATGCCAAGTTTATGTATGTCAGGTAACTTCATGTGACTATTTCGATTTATTTCTGTCCAACAAATGAGATGGAGTGTGGCTACCATACAGAGTGGGCCCTATAATTCAGAGATGTTTACACTCAGCTACCATCAATATGTTTAGGCCAATCAAGTTCAACAGCCTGAAAGTAAAGAAAAAACAGGAAGTGAACATTTTTGTCACATTATGCAACATAAAATGGAAGTACATCAAAAACAACATCAATGAAAGCAAAGTCAACAACAAATGCAGGACATGCCCAATCCCCCATCAAACCTTTTGACAGAGAGCAAGAATTTTTATGGGTATTAAACCTGTTTTAAACAGTATTTTATATACAGGAGGTCAGTTAACTCAGTGTTTATGTATTCTGTACCAGTACTGACCTTTTATCTCTACTAATAATTTGACAACATTGCATGAATGATGTAGAACAAACGGCCTGAGGCATAATTATTTAAACCAAAAATCATAGCCAATTGTTAGTTATCAAATTTTAGAAGTCAAATCTATACTGATTAGTCTGAGTAAAGAGATAAAAATGTGTGAATGAATTTCAAAGGCGGTTATAATTTCTCTAAAATTTGAGAGTGAATCTGACATTTTAGAGTCATCATAAATTTTAAGAGGAAATGGGAAAGAATCAAACAGAATTAATTTAGTAGAAAATTTTGGGACATGAGATTTGAGTAATAAGATTTGAGTATAGTCATAATTTCAGGGCAAGAACACACAACCTCATGACTTCGTAACATCCAGACATTAGTACATTCTTTAATATATCTATTAGTAACAAATACAATACAGATTTTCTTACAAAACATCACATACATGTATAGATATGAAATGAAATAGTACTCACTGTAACATCTAGTTCTAATATATCACAGTCCTGGCCTAACAAAGAGGTAAAATTTGGCTTTGTACGCCCAAAGTCACCATGGACAAATTCTTTTATATATCTGACAAGACGTTAAGGAATGACTGCATCAAACAACAGGTAGGTAAATAACGAGATAAATAAACTAAACAATAAACAAATCTCATCTTTGAAAATTCATAAAAGATTTTAATGGTTCCTAAGAATTTAATGGTTCCTAAAGATTTTAATGGTTCCTAAAGAATTTAATGGTTCTTAATTATGTAATACATTAGTAAAATAGCAATAAAGACATGTCTGTGTTGACTGCAAAGGACAGCAAGAGGCATGCAACATGGTCTATAAGTAATACACAATACAAATTAACTGTCAAAATTATATTGTGTTCATAATCATCTCATTTCAGAACTAGGATTCTTCCTAATATATGTACATGTACTTTATCCTGTTGATCATTTGACATCAATGGGGGTCACAATACAGTAACAGCTGAATTTAAAAGCCTGACATTTTTCATACAGATAGATAAATAAATAATTAGGAAAATGGATAGCACTAAACATTGTACAGAGAATGGGTATATATTATAAACAGTTATATCACTTAGACTTCAGGGAAATAAAAGGTTAATACTAAACAAATGTAAGGTCAAGAATTAGCAAATTATATGACCACATAGAGATAAAGTGCTACTTGTTTAATTTACGGGCGCACTTCTTTGAAAGGACTAACAACTTCTCTCGCTCAGTCCCATTCACTTTCAGACACAATTCTTTTGTGCCAAGTAAGGAAATCAGTCAACTAGCTGGCAGTGCATTGTGTCTAAAACAGAATGTACAAAGTAACCAAAGCAACAAAATTATACCAAGGATACGTTCCAGCTTGTGTTGACATATCCACCCTGAAGTGATGTTCATCCATTCTCTCAGTGCATATGTCATGAACTATTCTATCTCTGGTAGCAAGAGGTCGCCTGAAATATATATTCAACATAAACACAACTAGGGTGCAAGGGTTCAGAGGGAAAGGCAATGGTCACTCAATATTGTGTGTTGAAAAGAAATAAATCACACCTACTGAAGCGCATAAAAAGCCTGTTACATGTCAGAAAACTGACTAAGACAACTATATAAGCAATACACAAAGGTTTCACTAGATGTCAAAAGTTGAGAGTCAAAAATAACCCCTGATTGATGATAATTCAAAGAGTCCATAAAATTTCCTTCTAATTTTATTTTAAATTTGACACTGGTACAAATTCTCAAGAGTCAAAAGCTTTATTTTACTGATTTCAAGAGTCAAAACACTGTTCTAAGGGTCAAATGAAAGCCCTGAATACAAGTTTGATAGATGTGCTTGAAGAAATCATTTTTAATACATCATGCATTCTTTCAACCCACTATACAATAATTTGAATTTCTATACAGCTGTTACAATTAGGTTCAACCACATTACAAAATGTACATGTTAGTGTTATTTCATTATATATAGCCATGGGCATTGCTTATGAGCTCTCATGAACTTAAAATGAATTTCTAGATATTGCTACTTAGAAAAGGGCAAACAAATGACTGTTTAACTCTTTTGTTCAAAACAGACAAATTGACCTCTTTCTTATAATATACCCAGAGGCAAATTGAAAAGAACATGGAAAAGAACAAACAATACAACACCATATATTAACCAGAGGCGCCAGTATCCAATGTTAACCTATCTAAAATCATACACATTAATAATATTTTCTAGCTTAAAGTCCTTGATCACATTCTCACAGATAATGACCCTGCCAAATTGCACCATGCAGCGAATTGATAAACCACACCAAGGTGAAGAAATTTCTCCTGCACCAAAACAATATAAACCCCTTTCACTATCAATGCTGACTAATCTATTCAAATCAAACCCTATATTTTCATATCACAAACAACGTTTTTTACTAGAATTATTTAGATATAACTAATACAGTATGCGTCTTATATAACTGTCAACACACTGCCAACAAAGGATTAAAATCATGACATGAGTGTAATTTTATTTGATAATGGGGATTTTCAGCCCCTGCTCTGGGAGGTCAAATAATTTAATATGTTGTTTTATAAAGTCAAACATGACAGGCAGCTTATTGTCCTAGAAGACCCTGAAAGGTTTTACTACAAATTTAAATGAAATAACACTGCCTCATGTGGTATAAATTTCTCATTTTGGTAATCTCTCCAGTCAAGCTCACTTCCACATTATGATTAAACAACTTTAAAGCAAACAAATTTCACACTATACTATTTCATTAACTTGAAACACTCCACATGATCACACTTGTTTTTTTATCAAAAACTATAGTTATTGTTTTTAATCACAAATAAATCTTATTATAGTTTTTAATTACAAATAAATTTTACCGTAGTTTTTAATTACAAATAAATCTTATTAGAGTTTTTAATTACAAATAAATTTCGCTGTAGTCCTTAATTACAAATAAATCTTAATACAACTTTTAATTACAAATAATTCTAATTTTATAGCTTTTAATGACAAATAAATCTTATTATAGTTTTTAATTAAAAATTAATCTTATCATTGTTTTCAATTAAAATGCATCAAATAATTGCTTTCGTGAATAAAAATTACATCATACTGTTGTTTCCAATTAAGAATGAATCATAGTTATGTTTTGGCTAAAACCATTATTAATAATTTTTCATACTATTGTTTCTGATCAAAAATACATCATATTTTTTTATTTACAAATAAATCATACTATTTTTAGTATCATGGAACACAGTCTATGTTTTAACGTTTGTATGATTTACAAGTTACAATCAGAACCATAAAGATATTAATACCTTTATCTATATTGCATAAAAGAATTATTTTAAACCCAAAGTTATAATATCAGTCATTATACTATTATAAATAATTCTCTCCATTCAGAATTCCAAAAAGGTTTCAAGCAACAACAATGGTGTATATTTATACTCTTTATACTATTTTTTTATGTGACTTCTTGTCACCGGGGTTTAATGCTGTTTTTCAACAGTTTTTCAGTTATGTACGGTGACCAGTTCACCTAACCAGTTTCCCTGGACTGCATACTAACCCTTCCACAAGGAACCGGCAACTTCTCTACATACGGAGGAAAATCGACATTTTTCTCAAATTTTCATAGAAGGGTATGACCTGTCATGACAGGGATTCAATCCTGGAACTCCAGGTTACAAGTCCAGCGCACTAACCACTGGACCACAACTGCAGCCGACTCTTTATACTCACAGCCAAAAACTTACCTATGAAGTACTCTTATGGGTGTTTTCTGTAGAATGGTTAATTCCTGTAAGGAATACATCAATATTATACCAACAAGAATAGCATCAACAATCTAATACATAACAGGGTTAATTTACCGTAAGTCAAAATATCATGGGATGGTCTGTAGATTATTTTGCAGTTGTAATTAGAATTAGCAAACCCTAGTCAATCCTAAATATATTACAAATCTCACTAAATATGCTAAATAGATTTTAATTGTTTGTTATTTTTAAGCAGAACAATCAATAAAATAATGGTTTGTCCTTGTGCAAAAGCATATCTTTCCTCAAAACCTATGCCTCTTAGAAACTCAGACTTGTGACAGACTTGTGGAAGACAACGCATGAACAAATTATATTTATTAAAACAATTTAACAATTTAATTTACATACAAGAACTAATAAAGAGGCTCAATTTTGTTCTGTCTAAAACAATATCATTCTATAAAATAAAACATGGGTGAAAGATGAAAATTTTCAAAAAACGAAAATCTTAACCTCAGTGCCACAAAAAAGTAAAAACCAGTAGGGTCAGTAAAATGGAATTCAGGCACATACTGGAAAAAAACTTTCACCCATAATAAGATATTTCAAAAGCAGTATCATTCCAAGTGATAAGCACAACAGAATGCTCCATCAGAGTGTCAAGTTGACTTACTTTTAGAGAAGATAATTTATTGAGTTGTTCATCTGTTACAGGCTCCTTACACCAACATAATGCCCTGTATTTCTTCACTTTGTCAATCTCTCCTTCCTTCAGTATATCTGTGTCATCTCTGTTCAAAAATACAAACACATACTGACATACTGATCAAATATTATACAACAAAATTCCTAAAAAAAACGCCCATAGAGGGGGTTATTACATTTAAAGTGTACATTTAAAATGTTTTTTTTAATCTTCAAGTAATTCTTTTGATCATTTTAGACGAATTGGATATAATCTAAATTATCATAAAAACTTTCACCGTGAGACCATCCTTAAAAAATGTTGGTTTGCAGGTTGTTGAGACCCAAAAATTTTACAGTGGGCAGGTAGGTAGGCATTTATTGTGAACATGGTCCATTTTTTTCTTTTAAAGCTAATTTTGTTTACTCCAATACTTAATGAATCATAAATTATATATTATTTCATACCTTGGTAGTTATATTCTACTAATTAAAATGTCCATTCTAGTAGATTAATTTAGAGGCAGCCATTAAAGAATTTCCAAAGCCTTGAAATACTTCAAATATTTATTTCTAAATCATCTTTAAAAAGATACAGCAGCCAGTTTACATGCAACATTCATATGATAAAATAAATGGTTTACTTTGACACAATCTGAAGATTTCCACATTTTATATCATCTGTACTGTTGTTTAAGTGCTGCAAAGAAATACAAACTTCCAATTGTCAATTTAGTATATAATAACATGTGCATTATAAATTAAGTTTATTTTCCATATCAGTGAATAATTACTTGCACTGGTTACATAGCAATTTCATCATACATACAGAAAACATTGTACACACTTATTATTCTCATTCAGAACTTGAATATTGAAAACCTGACTAAACTAGACAGGGCCAAAAGTACGGTTTTTAGAGAATTCCAGTTTTCAGTAAAATGTTGATTATAGAAAAGAAAACAATCAAACTTAAGAAATCTTCTGATTTTCAGAGAATTCTGGTTTCAGGGAGTTATATAATATCACTATATAGACAAGTTATAAGAAAGTACAGTAAAACTTCGTTATTACGAGCATCAATATCACAAGCACCCAACTTATCAGGAGGAGTTTTAAAAATCTTATCAATATTTGTTCTTAGTTGTGTATCATTTTCAACCAACAAACAAATACCTCATTATTACATGTAGCATCTTCATATCAAGCAGTTAGTCTGTTCCAATGACTCCTTGAGATAATGAGGTTTTACTGTATAAGGAGTAATTTGGAATAACATATTTTGATATGAACAATATCCTACATTTTGCATTTCGTTGATTTCATCTTGACTGAATTCCCGTCTCCTAGGATTCATTAACTCAACGACAAATGGTCTTCCTGAAATATCAAAGAGAATATTAAATATAAATAGCAAACATTAAGATGCATGAAAACACTTCTAGCAAAAAAAGCAATATCAACCGAATGTATAAGCTGAAAGACTTTACACTATAACAATCTTCAAAGTAAGCTACTTTTTAGAAGTGCAGAATTGTGATAGATACTGAACTTGAGCTCTACAGACTGGCACCAATGTTCATCTGTTTTACATCATTCTATTTAATAAGCAATTTTGAACAAAATTCTTTGTTAAAAATGGGGCATCACTCCAAAAATATAGTTAACAAAATAATGCCCTTGTCTTGCAACTGTGCCTTGTCATGATAATTAAGTATTTCAAGTGTCGTGTTGATATCTTTAAAAGTGTTTGAGTAATGGGCTACATTAAAGTTTTTGCATGACAATGATGACAACAACAATGCTGCAGCAATCATAATAGCTTGACTTTTTCTTCAAAACAGAAGAGCCAAAAAATCAGATAAAAACATCATCATTAAAATGGTTGGGGAGCAATTCAGACCAGTCTATTAGATGAGGTCTAAGTAGGATAGTAAGCATGCTACCTAAATAGTAAGGTAAGTAATCAAATGTGTTCACAACTGTCATGCTCTTACCTAACCATAACTTCAAGGGTGAGGTTCATGATTTTATTGAACAGGATACAAGGTGTCCAACCAGGAGTATAACAAAAACACCAACATACAGACATTATTTCATTATTGTTTCATTTTATAAAGCCATAACATGAGACTTACCATTACCCAACATAAGTACATCCACGTCTTCTCTTCCAGATGAAGAAAACTTAGATGCTGAAATATACCAAAAACATTCTGAGTTCACCACAGTAGAACATAAACATCATGCAAAATAATCACTGCCTTAGTCTTGTGATATTATTGTTCTGCTTTTGGTACCAATAATGTATCTCATCTAGAAAAATATTATTTCGCATGAAAGTCAAAGTGGGGTGTGGCATAGCAAGAACATAATTTTAAACAGATAGTACAGTAAAACCTGTGAACAAAGGCCACCCTTGGGAAAGACAAAATGCAGCCTTTATTGACAGGTGGCCTTTATTCGGAGGTCAGTTTGTCCTAAATAATCAGGGAATAATCAGTTATTTCAAATAATGGCCTTTATTCACAGGGTGGTCTTTATTCAGAAGTGGCCGCAAACACAGGTTTGAGTGTAGTTATTATGTTTTATTTAGAATCATACTTACAATCTGGTCTGAAGTTTCTATTTATTTCAGTACAGATTAATTCTTCTACAGAGGATTCAGACTTCCTCACACCTTCAATAATCCATGGACTCTGACTCAACACACGACTGTATTTGTTGTATCGACCTACGTAACATCAACATAGAAAATTGATTTAATTGTCATTAAATAACAACTAACATAAAACTATTCACTACTATACAAGTGTATCCCACACTCTCCCTAAAAAATATGTAAACAATTTGTTTAAGTGGTCACGTTATTGTATTAGAGTATTTAGAAATTAACACAGTAGGTATTCACTAGACCCTGATGAGTTATCTGAAATCAAAAATATTTTTTTCACTAGGTTTAATGCTGTTTTTCAACAATTTTATAGTTATATATGGTGACCAGTTCACCTAACCAGTTTTCCTTGACTGTATACTAACCAGTACTAACCTATGCTAACAAGGAACCAGCAACTTCTCTGACAAATAACTAAAATATATGTCTCTAGTTCTTGTAAAAAAAGTGCAGATATACTATTTAAAAGTGCTAAAAAATTTACAATTAAGACATATAATACACAATTCTTAGATTTTTTGTGAGGTGGTCACGATACAGCAAGAATAACTTTTTTTAAGGATGGCCTGACTGTCTTTACATCACATAAATTGTTTGAAACTAACTAAAGAATAGATATTTAACTAACATTCTACAGAGTAAATAAAAGTCATGAATTCAGTACTCGATATCCAGATGAAATAATTATAACAATGACATTTGTCACTAATTACACATAAGACTACAAAACTGATAAAAAGTCAGTGATACCACTGCATTGATAACAAATTTCGTGTTGTATAAAATTCATGCCAAATTTACCTCCAAGAAAGACATTTTCATTTTGACACTTGATATCACATTTTGTTTCAAATCTAGGTGGAAGTGGTGGGCACTGGTAACTCCTGAAATTATACCACAATAATCATGGCATGACTTTCATTGTCACTGAGAGATAAAATCACCATGTCCATGTCCTTCAGGGTTTTCAATAAAAAAATGAAGAAACTGATTTTTTTTCCAAAGCAAGAGATAAATCCAGGGCAAATTGTTCGTATTTTGGCAAAACTTTTAAAAATCTTGGAAAAACAACTCATTTAAATGTGTTTTTGACCAATGGTTTCAATCGGCAATCAGTTCTTAATGAAAACCCTGGTCCCTGAAGTATGGTTTTAGTGCAATATGCTCTCTGATTAAAATTTGTAATGGAATTTATCTTCATCACCGACTTTTCTAAGCTTTTTTGTTTTAGAACAATTACTGATTCATAGACAATGTGAAGAAATAGACATTTTTGCTTCTCAAAACTTATTTGTTGCCAATGAGACAATCATTTCAATAATCAATTTTTTTTTAAAAAAAATGTATTTTCTAAAACTGCATCCTTTTTAATATAAATAAGCAAGGAATAATGGCAGAACCAACTTGTCAGAAACAAGTCAGTTTTAGAAAGTAAATTTCAAAAATGTGTAAATAGATAATTATCTTAACAAACCTTTTGAATTCATCTTCAGACATATCTTTGATAGCTTTAGTAACATTGGCTCTGTTATAAATGGCGAAGTTTGGTTTCTTTCTGTTGTAACGTCTATCTTGTTTTCTCTTTCTGAATGTGTCATTGTCTGGTGCATCTAATCTGATAAATAAAACTTTTCATTGAAATAAACAGCGTCATATTTGAGTAAGAAACTCAAAATTTTAGTGACAAGAACATTTCCTCTAATATGAAGAACATTTGAACAACACAATATCATTAAGTAACAAAGACTAACTATGTGTACAACTTGGCTAAATACTGATTTTTTTCTTTCAGTATTAGTTGAAATCAATCCATGCATTTACAGAAAGAAGTCAGAACAAACCATTAAACAGGGGAGCAACTCTCTTGAGCAACAACCTCCCTTCAACAACAGCATGATTTTTCCCACTTTATGATTAAACTATTAATTTAACCTCTCTAGAGCAACAACCTCTGAACAACCGCATAGTATTGCTTCTCCAAAAGGGTGCTGCTTTGAAGAAATTGCACTGTAGGTATTTCTATTTCTTTGAACTGTTATGTTTTATATTCAGTGACTGTTACTGTGGAGATAAACATGAGAAAGCATTGAAATACAAATGGAGTACATAGATCAATGAATAATAAAAGAAATACATACAGAAAACTGCACTCCTTATTTGAATTTTGATACACAAATGTCAGAGTAATGTCAAATGGACTTTTTACATCAAATGGAGCTTCTAGTATATCACACAAAAGAGGACCACATCTCCACTTCCACACATCTTTTATGGCAGCTACATCAGAATATGTCTTCTTCTCATACACAGACCTTTAAACAAAATTATACATGGTTTCTTCCAAAAGGTTGGACTTGAATTAAAACATTTTGTTATTTTTGTTATAGTACAAAAGAATAATTAAATTATCTTAAAAACAATAACTTTGTTTAACAACTATTTATATAAAGTTCTTCATGATAAAAATAAAATAATGCAGAATTATGTATATTATCATTAGTGACATAACACTTTAATTTAACAACTTACCCAAACTTCTCCTTCAAGTATAACATGGTTGCATGCTGAAAATATTAAAAAGGCACATTAACATATTCTATAAACTAGTACAGTAATAATAAACATGCATATATATCACATGTTCCACTTTTTCAATTTAAAAATATAGCTTGAATAATATGAAATATTTAGCTGCATGCAATGCACAAGAAAGCATAAATCATCATCACAATATCTTACATTCCTGAAGCCAAGGACAAATGATATAGTTTTCAGCATTTATATTTTATTAAATTCTATATGCATAAGAACACACTAGTAAATTAATTGCAATGAAGTATGATTAAATGAAACAACAAAGCGATAAAACAAAGCTAAAATAAGTAAAGTCTATCAAAGACAAACGTGTTTCTGATATAGAACAGAGTTTATACATTTTTAATTCATACAACCATTTGATGCTCACCTCTCTGAGAATTATGCAGACTGGTATCATCAAAGAACACATGTATATAGTATAATGAAATCCTTCATCTTTCACATCCTTTTGTATCTGAAATAACAGGGGAAAACAAATCTTATACAAAGTGAATAAAAATAAAAAGTAACCTCTTCAAAAAAATCTTCTAACTTAGAACCCAACTTTAACTTTTTGAATTACACTTGACAATTCTGTTTTTAATCACTAGCAAAATATCTGTATGAGCTGCTGTATTAACTGTCTACATTTATTTTCACAAGAGACAACCATTAGGGCTTTCATTAAGCCTAAAAAGTTGAGTCAAAAATGACCCCTAGCTGATAAAATTTGAAGAGTCAACAAAAAAAATGATTCTAATTTTATTGTAAATTTGACACTTTGGTACAAATTCTGAAGAGTCAGAAGCTTTATTTTACTGATTTCAAGAGTCAAAATAATGTTTTAAAGGTCAATGAATGCCCCGATCATGTTAAAAAGGTATACCTTCTTGAGAAAATCGTCCTCAGCATAATCTTGTAAAATACCAAGACAAACAACACAAGTGTCAGCCTTAACTTCTGAGTTAGTGTTACTAAGACTTGGGTCATCAGCCTTCTGAATGCTGTTATCTTCATTGTTTATATTTTTATTATCACTTTCTTGATTGTCTGTATCTTTACTACTACCTGTTTTACAGTCAGGTACATTTTGTAATGCTGCATTGTTATCCATGACATCACTATCACACACTTTAGCATCAGATTCAGCATCAGGGGTTGATTCAGCATTTTTGTATTGTGTCACCATAGCATTCATTTCCTAATTTATAACACACTTTTGTCAACAAATTAAACAATAGAATTGACATTTAAATTCGAGACACAATAAATAGTAAAAGATCTAAAATGTAGACATGCACAAAAAGTTCAGTTTAAGCAAATAACAACACTCCACTTATGATAATAAAGGAACACAATAACATAATTATTTATAAAGTTTTCTACGAAAATTAATTATCACATTTGCATGATACTTTACATCAATACTTGTGAAAATTAATACCTAACAAAGAACTGGTATTCAATTTCTTACCTTAAAGTCACCTCTGTATAAATGCATATCTTTTAATCCAAGATATCTCATAACACAGCGAGCGCAACATCCACATGCTGATAATTCTGTTGAAATGCTTGCAAGTAATGCAACATCGGAAGTGAATAAAGCCATTTTTATAAATTATTGTCCCTGTCAAATGAAAAAAATGTTAGATATACATATGAACAAATGCAAGATATTTACATACACCAGTAAATATTAATTACAATTATAATAATTAATAATGGCACGTGCCTAACTGACAACACACACTTTTCATAAAATAAAATAATAAACAAATAAAATATCTTGATCAATATATTCAGCTTCCTCCTGATCAACATTATTTGTAAGTAATATTACTGACAAATCATTGTAGTTTAAGGGAGTAAAAATGGACAGGATACCTAATCATAACCATTGATTGTAAAGTTTAATAATCCTGAAATAGAAAAAAACTTTTTTAAATGCCTAGTTTGATGATAAAATGACTGAATGAAAAACAAGCAGTCCAAACAGATTAACAGACAAATTTATTTAACATAAGATAAGAAATTTCATTTACAAACACATTAATTAAAACATTAAATAGTTTGTTGAGACTTTAACTTTGATAACTGGACATACACAAGATTTAAAAAATACTTATAGCCTGTTTTAATTACGCAAATCAATTATCTGGAGATTAAAGAAGGGACAGAGATTAAGGGGGATTGGATAATAAAAACACCACAGACAATTGAGTAACTCTGCTTTTCTGTAAAATATCTATCCAGTTCCAAATAAGTGTGATAATTTCCATTGCCTCTTACTACCACGGACAACATGACCAAATCAACACAATACAGATCTACTGAGTATACACTCGAATTATTGCCTACAAAAACACATACTGCAAATTTGTAATATACATACTGATACACAAATTAATTAAATGATGAGACAACGACAAGCAAAAAAAATGTTTGTGGGATACGTGTACGAAACGAATTATGAAGTACCTGAATTTACAAGGAAAAAACTCTCAATATAGCTACCACACTATGTAAAAATGTGTTCACAGCAATTTCTAACACATGGGCGCCGCCATCTTGTAAACTCTGCCTAAAGCAAAATGTTACCAGCCTTTTCATTAGTTAATGCTGAAGTAAAACACGTTATCATTGGCGGTCATACTTGAAGAACGGTTTGGACGATCTTTAGCCGAAGTTGATAGTAAACAAATGTCCAATCCACTATATATTCTATTTGCAAAATAAGGAGACACGACTGTATATTATTTTAACGTTTGTAGAATTTCAATAAACGGAGTCTTGAACCAATTCACGAATTGTGTAGAACATCACATCTTGGTGAACATTGAATGACCTATTTGAAATGCCTGTTGATGTCCGTGAGTGAGGGATTGATTGCGGAATATCAATTAATTTTCCAAGATGACGACTTAACTTGGGAGTCACACCTTGCATTTACTGTATTGAACTCCTCATAGTGTGTAAGTATAATGATTTACGGAATGCAATTTGGACAACAATTCCTTGTCATTTCAGCATAAAATAGGCTCCAACATCAGGCATAAATATATTTGTACGGGTACTTAACTCAAACTGAGACAATTATACACATATAATGGTCATAAACTCAAATTAGTTTATTGGTCATATGGTCATTTATCAAGTCTATTTCTATCAGATGAGATGTGACTACTGTCCTGCACATTTAAATTCATTTATACAAAAAGCTTTAATTACTTGGTAGATTTTTATATTATACTTGTAAATGATATTATTGTATGCTGATTTTTTACTTTGTATAATTGTGTCACTCTATCCATTATAAATGGATCAAGTTATACTAATTGCATATTGGTTAAAATTAAGACTCTGTGTACAGATGTGTCTTGCTGGATTGGTTCAAGAAAATATGTTTATTGTAATTCAGCAGCTGATAATCATATTCATGAACTAGGTTTTGACATATTTTGAGAAGGTTGTGTCAGTTAATTCTAGGCCTTATCATTTCAAAATCTGTGTTTTTCTTACAAAGCAACTAGTCAACTTTCACCATTTTCTTTTTCCAGCGGAAGATATGAAGATATGACATAATATGAAATCATGAATTTTGAGGCATTGATTTGGAGCAACTATGGAAAATTTGTAATGGTACTGCTTATGGCAATCATTGTGCTACAAGGTTATAATATGATGTACCTGATAAAGCTACAAGAAACCAAAAGAATTCATGTGGAAAGAAGAGGAAAGGAAGAAACAGGATACGCAGGTCACAAGGAATTGAAAGATATACAAAAAATTATTATTGATTCTGTACATAAGTTGGAAGAAGCTCACATATCAGATCCTAGTGGATTTTATTTTGTAGTTCCTAAAGTGATAGAAGCTGAAGTAGATGATTCTGAATACACTGTAGCATTGTGCTCACAGACTACTGTTAATCATCTACATTATCTAAAGGATCTATCTGAGACCTGGCAAGGTCCCATCTCAGTCACAGTGTTTACTCACGGTTCTGAAGCAGTGCAGGCATTATATAAAGTTTTATATATGCATTTATGCTATGAGAGTGTTAGAAAATATGTGACATTCCATGTGATGTATCCTATTAAATTCCAACCTGTTGACTTGCATGAAATACTCAGTATGAAAAATCTGTGTGGTCAGACCTTAAGTCCATTATTTGATGATAGCGAAAAGAAATTGAATTATGATAATGAAATACCTTATCCTCATAACATACTACGCAATATTGCTATAACTTATACTAGCAGTCAGTATGTTTTTATGATAGATATTGATATGGTTCCATCAAGTGGGCTTGGCCAGTTTTTCCAGCGTTTTATTCAGAGAAAGTCAGTTGCTTCAAATGATAAGACTAAGGCTGATAAAGAAAAACAAGTGTATGTTATTCCTGCTTTTGAATCAAATTTAACTACTGAAATAATAAGTAAAGAATATCTGCTTAAGGAGTGGGAGGCTAAAAACGTTCGTCCATTTTACAGCACTGTTTGTTGGAAATGTCAAGAAGTTACTGACTATGACAGGTGGAAAGAACTCCCTAACATAAAATTCTTGGATATAGGATACATAACAGAATGGGAATATCCTTGGGAACCATTTTATATTGCTGAGAAGTCTGATCTTCCATTATATGATGGTAGATTCAAACAATATGGTTTCAACAGAATAAGTCAAGTAAGTACTTCTGTCCTGAGCTGTGGTGCCTTTTTTCGTCTGTCAAGACATTGCAATGGTTGTATTAATGTGCAAACGTATGTTTCAGGATGTTTCTAAATTCCTGATCTCTTTGTCATCCACAAGTTTCTGTCACTCAGGTTAATTCCATAAATTACAACTAATCATAAATCTAGCTAAATTGTTCCTTAATCATTATAGTGTAATAAGAGGCAGAAAATAAAGTTCCCAATGCGGGGCTCGAACCCGCGACCTTCTGCTTGCAAGTCTGCTGCTCTACCAACTGAGCTAATCGGGCAGTGGTACAAACTACCATAAACATATATATTATATATACAGCACTGTTACAATAGAAACTGCTGTTAAGTGTTATGTTAAAACAAATTTTTTTTACTGACTTTAGCCCAATTTAGACAATACCTTATCATTCAATTATCTGGACAGTATGAATAGATGGACATTTTAGTGAATTATTAATGATGTACCCAACACCCCATTATGTTTGTTTGTGATTAAACAAATGCAACTAATGTATTTTTCACTCTTGTTCAAATGGCAACTCATATTTAAATTTTGTAATCAAATTGGCCTTATAGATTGAAAGTTTGGTGAAACAAGCCCCATTTTTGGCCCATCTGTATCGAAGAAAAAGTCCAGCTACTAGGATCGCTGGGTCGTTGTCATAGTTGTCATTATCGTTGTCATGCAAAAACTTTAATGTAGCCCATTACTCAAGACTTTTAAAGGTATCAACATGACACCTGGAATATTTGATTATTTTGACAAGGTGCTGATGCAAGTCATTGGGCATTATTCTGAAAGCTATGTTTTTAGAGGTATGCCTCCTTTTAACTTAGAAATTTGGTCAAAGTTATACCTAATCATGTTCAAACTCAATATCTCAAATGTGGAATAGATGAGCATTGGCACCACTTTGTGGAGCTCTAGTTCAGATTTACAGTAAAATCATGATAAATAAGATCGTCTTTTGGACCAAAGGGGCATTGAAATGGTCTCTTTATCAAGTTAATGAGGAAATATTAAAAAGAAGTATGAATACAAGTGTTATAATTTTAAAGTCGTCACTAAAGTGAGGTTTTTCTGTTATAGTATGCATACATGCATTTATACAAAGTCTACTTGCAATTAGCCAAAATTCGCAACAATAATGTAGTATTTATATGTTTCAACAGCTTATAGATTTTTTCTTTCAGCATAATACATGTAAGTTAATTGTGAATTTCTGGGGACCCAAATGATTACCTCCATGTTTCACTACATCCATTACATTAAACTTAAGGCATGATTGGGGGAAATAATTTCTTCCCTTCGCCCAATTGTTCACTATAGCCATGTATTTTTGGCATAATATTAGGCCAATCTTGTTTAGGGTAACTTATCCAAAAATTAGGGTACATAGGTCACAAAACTTTTTAGCTCACCAGAACTGAAGGTTCAGGGTGAGCTATTAGTATGGGAAGTGGGATGCTATGGCATCCGTCGTCCATGGTCTGGTGTCAACAATGGTCTCCTCCTCTGAACGTTGGCCCTTTTAGGGGTCACTAGAGCTAAAATAGAAATACCTTAAAATGACTTTTTTTCATGAACCAATGGATGGATCATCACCATTTTGGTATATTGCATCCTCCAGCCCTCACCAATATTCCATTGTAGTATCTTGATGGTCTTTTATCAGGTTTGTCATTGTTTCCCTTTATCTGCCCAAATGTGTACCTTTATTTTTAGTAACAAGTTAAATTACTTTAAGTGTTTCTGAAACTTAAGTCAGCACCAAGAATAGTGGTCATGTAATCATAAACACAACTTTTATTATTCAACACTGTTGCTGCATTACAGGTTTGTGAACTACATGTGGCTGGTTATCAATTTGCAGTGCTCAACAATGCTTTCGTTGTCCATAGAGGATTTAAAGAAGTCGGCAAATTTCATCGGAAAAAGCAGATTGAGAATGCGAAAAACAAAGAATTATTTCGTGTTTTTAAATCTGACCTGAAGGACAGATACCCTGATAGTGCTTATGAATGTTAACAACAGTGCTGCTTTAGTTTCTTCCAAGTAGTCATAGTTTCTATTAGGTTTTATTACTGTACTCCACTCCTGGACAAAAGAGTGAAATTACAATAGCAATGTAAATAAAACTACATTAACATAGGATTGGGAGGTAATTCAGAGGTTTGATGTTCTTTATGTGTTATTTGACATATTTTTTGTCATGGCTTGGTGTTTGTGGGTTTATGTCAATATTTTTCATGTATGTTAATGGTTCTCTATGATCCTTTTTTGTAGATTTTACTTTCAAAGTGGGGGAAGGGCAAAGTAATTGATGGCTTTCCTCGATGGTCTCCTCTTCAAAAGTTTGTAGGGGGTATGCCTCCTTGCTCAAACTTCTATGCCTGAGGCCTAAATTAAAATATTATTTGTTTGCCATTGCCAACTGATCCAACAAAAAACTGACGCTCCAAAAATTTTAACACTGCAAATTGAATGTATATTATTTTTAAAATTTCCTTTCAATAGTTTCATGGTCAATTTATCTGTGTCTAATGTATAATTCTCTAACTAACAACCTAGCCAAAAAAGCATGGTCAGCAACAGCAAATAAGCAATATTTAAGGATGGCCTAAAGTTGGGACTCTGTGTGAAAATTGACTTTCCAACAAATGTTACAGTTGGTCATGCCAGAGTTCTCCACCTTGACAGATGATGGCTCGTATTTGTTACTGGTTTACATATCAGACCAAGGCTCAGTCGTTGATATTAGAATTGAGATTATTTATGATTTAATCACCATCCGTATTATATGATTGTTGTCTATCTCATATACTTGTGTATGTGTAAATATTTTTGCATATTTAAAAAACATACCTATCATTGTTACAAACATGCCTCATCTTTGTTTTGTATTTACTATCATTGCATAAAATGTGTTTATATTATTCTGTTATTAATACGACTAATAATAAATTTATTGTTTGATGAACATGAGGTTTTTACTATATATTGGAAGTATTTCTTCTTCATATTGGCCAGTTTGTTACAAATGCTCATCATTTTTACACTTGTTTGCATAAATAAAATTTTCCATCCATGTTGTACTGGGATCGACTTGGTTATAATACAAATGTATTCATTGTGTATGTTTTTTGTGTTGCCAAGAAACACGTTGAAAAACGTATTTGGTGCGTTGCTCCACACTTTGGTGATAATACAATGTCACTCAATGTTTAGAGTTGTTGGCTGTTAAAATCTGGTTCTAAATAAAAACAAAATGTAAAAATGGAGGCTATATAAAATGCAGTTAGTTTTATGTATTTAAATCTAAATGCAAATATATTCTGACAACATTAGCCCGTATTTGGTCTGTGGTATTATGATATATAAAAACATAGCAGAGTATAAATGGTTATTATATAAACCTTTACTTGAATCAGCTTAGTTGTATGTTAAGCTCAACAATCAATGTTTATGCTAGAAATGTTGATGTTGTTCTAGCATATTTAGCTGTATTGTTAATGGGAGTATAAATTCAATCAAATGCAAGGGCGTAGCCAGTGATATGCACTTACGCACATGTTTGTTTTTATTTTTATGTGACATTGTCACTGGGTTTAACATGTTTTTTTCAACATTTTTTTCTGTTATATACAGCGGCCTGTTCACTGAACCAGTTTTCCTGCATTATGTACTAACCAGCACTAACTTCCAAAAGGAGCTTGGAATCTCTCAACATAAGGAGGAAAATTTACATTTTTGTCAAATTTTCATAGAAGGGTATGATCTGCCGTGACCGGGTTTGAACTTGGATTGCTGTGTTACAAGTCCAGCATATACTAACCATTGGACCATGGTCATGGCCCTTACGCACGTCTGTAACATCAATTTGAAAAGTGAAAATATAAATATGCCCAAAAATGGAATCTAAGTCGAAAGCTAAGGGGGTTAGCCCATAATTAGCTAATAATCTTGCTTTAAAATAAAATGTTTGGTTCAAATAAATCATATTCAGTGTCCCTAATCGCTCCAAATGCACCTCAGAGCACACCATTTTAGTTCTACTTTAAAAAAATTCCCAGACTCCCAGCAGCAGGAGGGGTTAACTCACCTGTACCCTCCCCTGTATGCATAACATTCATTCAATGCTGACAACACCCCTGAAATATAATGTACACTTACACGGGATATACATTTACTGCATGAATTCTTAACTTCATGTTTCCTAAAATAACCTGAAATTTTGTTCTTATTGTGCCATATATGCATGGTCTAGCCAGAAATTTTTATTCAGAAAAATAAAAAAGATACGTTTGAAATATAACTGCAAGCTGCATGGAAATATGTTTACAAATTACATCAACATGGAATGTATATAAAGCTAGATTTTAAGGCTATTAAATGACAGCCATTTTACCTCAAGGTAGAAAATTACTGAAATGGCGACCTTCTTGTTCTAAGGAGGGAAAGTCTTATATGTTTCCTTGTTAAATGAGCAAAAATAACATCAGGAACTGACAGCCACACTGTATACCTTTGCCTCATAATTCCTCATTTCCCTGCATCTGAAGCAGACAACATTTGAACACATTGTGCCAAAGAAGCCATTGCTGGTTATGAGTAATGGCTTCTTTTGTCACAATGTTTTTCACTTTGTCATAGAGAAATAACTCAATTTTCTTAAGTACATGCATATTGATGTTTTGTATATTGATGTTTTATATATTGGCTTTGAATTAAGAAGAGTCAAAAATATGCTTATAAGGGAAAGGGTTATAAGGAATATATGGAACTTGTGTCAAGAATGTGGCTCTGTTCATTAGTGTTGTTATTCTTACTCAAATTATATCTATCTTACATAAAACAGGGGCTTCATGTAACTTGTTACATCCCTGCATGACGGCTCCATTTGAAAAGGGGATGAATACTGTTTAGGAATACTTATATAAAAACAACATTAATTAGGTACAGTATTTTATTGGTATAGAATTAGAACAAAACTATTTTAACTTTCTGTCGTGCAAAAGAACTAAATTCTGTATCACATCTACCGTAAATCTGTGCTGAAATTACAGTCAAATCTGTGTTTGCGGCCACCTCCAAATAAAGACCATCCTATGAATAAAGACCATCCTGTGAATAAAGGCCATTCTTTGAAAACCTTCACTGGTTATTTAGACAGTTATGAAGCATGATATTCAAATTGTAAAACAATTAAAAAGCATGGCATTGCAAATATAAAACATTAATATCATAAAAACAATAGTGAAACGGAACATACACATCATAAAGACAATTATAAAGCATAACATTTATTTTGTAAAGACAATTTATAAAGCATGGCATTTACATCGAAATGACAATGATGAAGCATATGATTTACATTGAAGCAACAATTGAAAGCGTTTACGTCGTAAAGACAATTATAAAGCATCACAGTTAAATCGTGAAGACAAGTATAAAGATTAACAATTACCCGTGCAGACAATTATTAAGTTTAACAATTACATCATGAAGACAATTAAAAAGCATAATATTTACATGGTAAAGACAGTTAAGATACAAAGCAAGACGTTGTTATGGACCCTTATCCTGGAGTCTGGATTATAACCATCTAAAGTTTAACATTGTAGAAATATGCAGAAAATCGGTGCTTATTTAGAACTAGAAGATATCTGAAAAAGTTCTGTATTGTTACAGTTCACACCGTATGTCATGTGTTGACTTATGACGTATTACACTTCACACCACATGTCATGTGTTGACTTAGGACGTATTACAGTTCACACCACATGTCATGTGTTGACTTATGACGTATTACAGTTCACACCGCATGTCATGTGTTGACTTATGGTATATTACAAATTGTTGCTAAATTAGGGAAACTACTACATGCCGAAAGTTTTCATTAATTTCAGTTAGGCTATTTTTTCTGGCTCATCTCGACGGAAACGTGCAGTGTCCAAAATAAAACATTCCAGTGTTTTGAAGGATATTAAAATAGAGAACTAAGTACGAAAATGCTTGGAAAGATTCGCTCCTATCTTGCGAAGTTTAAAACTGGATATATATAGCTAGTATAAACAGTCTCTATAAAGTTCGTTTTTGGACCTTTTCAATTTGGGAAATACAATAAAATGTCAGTTAAAAGGCATTGAAAGCTTTTAAAATGTATCTTTAGTATTAATCCCATTTGTAAATAAACTTTGTTACCTAATAATTGCCGCTGTGTTTAATCCCTTATTTAAATAGTGTATTTGAAGAATTGGATTGTTATATAAATGTACTTTCATTCATTTTGCATAATCATTGTACATTGTATGCATTGTAATAATTAGAAATGGCAAGTTAGAAACTGTATTGCCTTCTATTACAAACTAAAATGTATAATGAAAGGGAAAACTATTTTCGGGTCTATCGTAATAGTGTATAGTCCTTGTTACAAAAAAAATTATATACAAATAATTTTAATTGGCCAAAAGAATTGCTATTTCACCATGATAATAATGATTTATTGTCGAGGTTGCAAAATTATTGTTGTAATCACATTGGCGGATACAGAATTTGGTGTTTGTTGGTGTAAATCTGAGTGAAAGCCTTATACATGTACATGTATGGTATAATTATCTTTAGGAAAACTCGACTTTAAAATACCTAATTTTCAGATGGAATATAGGTGAATTTTACAAATGATGACATTAGGAATAATATTTTGCTCTCGTGCATTATCAGCGAAAAGCGAAATTCAGTAGTCACGAAAGATATTAACTCTTCATGGAAGAAAGATGGCTATCATATATGACATACTCGTAACATTGCACTTAGCATTGATTTTAGATATTATAGGTGGCAGATATTTTCGTCTTTCCATCGTTTGAAGCTACTTTGTTGATGGGTTTCAAGCATTTACATTTGAGACACAATTTCTTTGCCATAATACGAACTCAACATCTATTTCGTAGCTGGTTGGTTGTGTTAAGGCTGTTTCTTCAGACAATTGACATAGTCCATTGATGCTCATCTCCGCTGTACGACAGACAAACCCGGTGGCTTCAACGCATGCATCTTTACAAGCCTGTTCAGAGCTGTTCTCGATAACTTGGTTGTTAAAATCATTAATACCGTATTGTTCAAATGTTGCAAAAGTTGATCCATACTCCGTGCACACTGGAATTGCAAATTGTGAGGTAATAACATGAACAAATAGAAACAATATGGCTAAATACATGATCGTATACATTTGATTGTGACGTATAGCCTGAGGTCTGTTCCCCTTTAAAAATCTTTTTTTTCGCTAAAGGCGGCAAACGGCTTCTCCTGTTTTTCACAAGGAGGTTCTGCCAAATATTATAATCGCGTCATTTGCAATGATTCTTGTTTTATTTTATGTGATTGACAGATGTTAGGCACAAAGTCTGATCGCTTAAAACAATTCATATTATAAAATATCATCCAAAAAGTCACATCAGGCACGTTGAACAAGCATTAGAAAAAAACATGTCAATTTCATTTTACGGCCATCAACCAAAGCATTATAGCTATTTACTAATGTTGATTTTATCTCGAAAGATTTCGACAATTACAGCACTACATAGTTTCTAAGTTTCCTTATGTTTTGTTGATTTCTATCTCGGATAGGATTGTCATGCAATTAGCAACATCCAACTTTGCTAAGTGATTATGAAGCAGACATATCGATAACCACGCATGGTCACCGCTCTCGAACTTATGACATACATTGTATATATCAACATTCCCACTCTACCAAACGAGTTGATCAGGCGGAACTAGACGCTTAAAATGCCAACGAAAATATAGGTTGGCCCAACGGTTGGAAAAGGACCAGACTCCAGGAGCCCGTTTCATAGATATACTTCAAGTTTTGAAACTTGTATAACTTTCCACCTCTTGCTTGTAAATAAAATATTTTATAACATATTGTTTATTATTTGCTGCTTATGATGTCAACATGGAGTTTTTTTTTTTAAATTTCCACTTGATTGTTCATTTCTGATCAACGCGTGACAGATGAAGCATTAAACTTACAGTAAACACACATGAAGTTCATTTCGTCGAAACTGTAGCCATGAGTGCACTTGTTTGGAAATAGTGGTCTGTAAGGTCGGGGAACGTTGCACCTTTCCTAAAACATAAACATTTCATTTATTTACAAATATTTACGTCGCCGGCCCTTGAACATGTAGTACAATATATTATTGTGCGTTAACATAAATACATGTATATCTTAGTTGAACGGTTCAAAATGTATCTCAACATATTTAGCAATTTTAAACAAATAAATTGTCATTAAACTATTGTTTTCTATCTTGATAACGAAATCACTCCGATACCGATTCTTTTCTTTTTTTGTCCAAGTTTCATGGAAATACTCCGTAAGTCAAGTCTTATTATAAAGTTTCAGGGAAATAGTAGGCCTACGTAAGTCACGTATTGTTATAAAGTTATTTCTTGTCATTATTTGTGATGTGATCCGGGAATGGAACATTTATACATAATCATACAACACTAACACATATTTGATAAAATATCAGGGCATTTTCGCCCAATCATCGGGGGGCCGAATATCGGTCCCGTTCCCACTCGAGAACAGCCTTTTTCCCCAATTTCACAAAAATCCCAAACAGCCACAAAAGATTTAAACAACTTGCCCTGAGTCAATTTCTACTCACAATCACGGGCGGACGAGTGGATTTGTCGAGTCCCGCAACAATGGCTGAATTTATATCAATGTTGCATATGACGTCCATGATAAAAACGAAATATAAAAGAAGCACTTTCATATCAAAACATAAGTGGTGTTTATTGTTAGCTGAACATATTTGAAGTGATTTTACTGCATTTCCAATCGTATTCATCGAATTTAGGAATGTTTGAAGCCTTTTCATTTTAGTGTGAATTGTCAATATAAGGAGATATTCGCCAAAGTCATTTCGACAATCAGCCTGTACACGTCATAGTTTATAAGGGCCATAAATCGAATACAAGTAAGTCTACCTTCGCTAAGAAAAAATACGTTTTTTTTTTCATTTGAATTTTAGATCTATTATAAAGACATAAACAGATATAAATGTCTTAGGGTTTGCTTATCTGTACTATTTCAAAAATTAACGAATAATCACTAGCCTCGCGCCGCTGTGAGCTCGAATTCCACCCGGGACAAAATTCACATAAGGAAGCTGTCCAGCAAGCTTACAAAAGGCCGGTGCTGGAAGCCAAGTGCTTCCTCCAGCGTCAAGTTTACGTCAGAAAAAAGTACATGTGTTGATAGAAACCTGTTCTACAGGTTCGAAACTATAAATTCTCCGCATTCTACGATACAGTTTACAACTTCATGCAATTGTATGTAATCGGTCAATATTTATTAAAAGCGATTTTTAAAATGATCATTGAAGAGCATGTATTCAGATTTAAAGAGTCCATTGCAAGCAGTTGTTCACCGCCGTAGCTACACTAATGCACATGAAGGCGTGTGTCTCAGTTTAAATTTTGACAGTTAATGGGGAGAAAATGGCAGGTTTTAGTAAACAAAATTCCGGGTAGGATGCCCCTAGACCCATCTAGATTGCCTCGGTTCAAATATGGGTCTGTCTACGGCACTGGTTGTTGCAGTGTAATGTTATGACAAATCTTGTTACCTCGTCAATTTCTGCGTACTTCCATCCACATCCGGTCCCTGTACTTGGTAAAATGGTAGGATATGTTATACATCTTTCAGATGTCGCGTCAAACAATAAAGAACAACAACTGTCCATTGCACAAACAATCGAGCATTCAATTGGAGATATGATGCCCATAACGTCACTTATGACGGTATTATAATTCTCAAAACAAATATCACTCACACTTAAAGAAAACGCACGATTTCCACCGTCAGCTAAACCGAAACATGCAATGAGCATGCTGATACGTAATATATACATTATTCAGGCGATTGGAGAAGCAGCATATTACTTCAAAAACTTGAAACACGAATGAAAGCAAAATCTTTCGATAAATTCAGCTCTATCGCAGAAATTTTACTACTTTTTTACTGTTCATTGATAGACAAAAATCAAAGCAAACATCCTTACAATATTGATGATATAATAGCCACGAGCAGTTATCTTCTACTTATCTTCAAACATTGGACTGAAGTTGTCAGACAATGATCTGCAAACTTAAAATGGGTGATTAAAAAATAATGAAGAATTTAGTTTTTTCAAACGATACCATGTATAATTTATAAACCTAGGGCAGAAATTATCACAGAACTACTGACACTGTTTATGAATTAGTTATGTAACTATAACCCATTTTATGGCGATTCTGTTTTTAGATTCAATTTAGATCACCAAAGAATATCAAGAAAGGAGAACAAATATTTTCCGTGTTTCCAGGTCACTGATTGTATTGTTATCGCAGGAGTAGACATGGGCATATCAAAACTTTTACGCAAGCTTTTCTCGACACATTTTTTACATAAACCAATTTACACTGAGAGACCTCGATTACGAACTTTAGTCTGGTTACGGATGTAGAAATGCGCAGGTCTGGTCCCGGAGTTCATTGATCGTACTTTCGTTTCTGATTTGGTTTGCAACAGGGCGCAGACCGGTAAAGAACACGTACTATATTTTGTGTTGCACGAGTTAATAAGTATGGACGATGAATTCGACGATTGATTATTTCTGCTTGTCTATTTATGACAAACAATACTAACATTTGGGAAATGCATATGATGACCTAAAATGCAGTAATATATTTTATAAAACGTAAAACAAACCCAAGTGATAACAATGTGAGCACACTTGTTACCATTCGCCGACAGTCTAGAATGACAGGGACTAGCACGTTGAAGAGATGGAGTATAATGGCGTGTTAGGCCTTTAATGGCCACACGGACCAAAAACACGTATTTCATATATATATATACATATACAAGGGTTACAACTACCGAAATGACAGTTTCTGCACCAAGTTTATTTAACACCACGTAACTTTTTAAGGAATCGTTCAATTTTCTAATAACTGGTGTCTACAGATAGCTAATACATTAATCTTTTTCCTCCGAAAAATCATCAATATCATTGAGTCGAACGTGACCTCGCAACACCAAATTGATCAGAATTACAACTTAAAACAACAGGTAGAGGAAGGACTACGCGTGCTAACCATTAACCATACTCTGGATAGAGATTGGTCAAGCATGATACTTTCAATGGCGCGATAATCAATGCATTACATAGCGTACATGGTTGCTGGGTTATTCTCCTTTTGCAGCGTGTGCGCGTCAAGGTCTAATTAATATGGGCTAGACTCTAATCGAATATCAAGGGAAGAATTGTAGGATTTTTTTCTGTGCTATAATGGTTTTATACGTTCAGTTAGTTCATTTGTATACATTGGTCAAATCCGAAAGTGGCCGCTGCATCTTCGATCAATACTAAGTTATCGATATTAAGTATGCTTTGAAACCGAGAAATGAAGGTGAAGTACATGCGTATGATGACGTCATGCAACTCAATTTCCATATAAACTTTGACATAAGTAAAAACTGTAAGAATAATGAACAAAAAACTTTGGAACAAACAAAAAATGACAAGCAATCATTCGGCAACATTTAACACGTAAAACCTGTCACCTCAGCAATTGACAGATTCTAGATATAAAACATAAATGGTCAGTTTAATGTATCGCAGCATCATTTATCCGAGAGCTGGATATGTTGATCGTGATTTATTACCCTTGTAAGAATAGTCTGGGTCATAAATTCCTATTCAACTATCAGTAAACTGTCAGTTTGGTAAACGGTTGATCACATCCGATCCTTGCCGATTAGATCTTGAACTTTGCTAATATCAAAATAGCGATATTCCTGGTCAAATAACATACCATAATACTGTATGGTACATATATATACATGTAAATGTATCAAAAAGTTTGAACTCGGTCACATCTCTTCACGATTTCAGTGCATTCTTATTTCAATGTAACTAAAGACGAACGTAAAAATTGCCCGACAAGAATCTTGGATATTTTAAAAATGGTCTAAAATTGCAAGGATAATGTAATTATAAATTTTAGATATTTTTTATCAGTTAATGAATAATCAAATGTTTTATGATCTGTTACACTTCTTTCAGTTTGTAAATATTTTCTTTTCTGTACATATATTTGTTCCGTTATGCATGCCATCAGGAACCGTGAAGACCCAACATAAAAATACTAAATATATTATCTGCGTAAGTTTAAGTGACTCGAAAATGTATTTACCATAAACACAATTTCATAAAGTTGACATTTTTTGAAAGCAAATATCTTTAGCTATATTATGGCGTGGAAATAATAAGACTATATTTTCAATAAGAACTAAAAACTTGGGGGTCGTACAGGGACTCTACATTACTTTTGTAATGTAAAGTACCTGGGTCGTAGAATCAGAGCATATAAAATATGTGCGACCACTTAATAAGACAATTTATGCATTTTTACAATTTCTGAAAGAGATTTATCATAAATCAGGGACTCTACGTTATTTGTAGAATCCCTGCCTTAATATATGTGTCTACAATATAGCTCTATATACTAGTATAAAGTCGATTAGGAAAAAATAAAACCCGGGTCTGTATAAGTCCCTGCTTTATATTTCACGGCGCTAGAGCCGGGGAGTGCGTCTCTGTGGTTCTCCGAGTCAACGGGAACCAGTTTATTTGATTCTCGTTCCATGTTGCAATGCATCGAAAGTACAGATAGAGACAACGGGAACCAGTTTAAAATATGGTCCGCGCCATCCAAACGTCTAGATTGCGTTCAGTGGCAAAAACGAACAACGGAAAATTTTGATAAAATGGATACAGCGTATGTTTCTTTTTTATTTCACCCAGTAATAAGAATGTTGCATGTTTATATTGTCCTTGTGTTTGCGAATGTTTTTAAATATTCATGAAGTGAAAACATGTATTTTTACCAGTTTTCGCGACCACATAAGTTCATTCTTTGATTGAGATTTTTGAGGCAGGGCCCTCAATCCAGTTTGGGAGGAGGGGTCGCTACCCTCAGCAGGGGGATTTCAGCATATGGGGGAATTTTCTATGTTTATTTTCGCGTCAAAATTCAAATAAAATATTACTAAAATATTTATCAGTATTTTTTCTTTGAACAGTAATAAAGCTAGAAAAAAAAATATGTGTTAAGGGTTACTTGACCGAAAAAATTATGGTAGGTATGTCGAAAAATTTTTCTTTTCAATTTTTTCTGTTGCGTGAATAAGACATTAACCAGCAATGACTCACATTGTATAATTGTATTGGATACACTAAGATGGTAATTATTTATTCTAACAATGAAAATTATAGATGCAAGTATTATATAAAGTATATTTCATACAATTATTTTGGGCAGTAATTATGAATATGTATAAAGAGATTACCTTTTCTATGGTATGGTAATTTTTATACCCTGATTCTAATTGCATGTAATATTTTATGTATCTGATATCATATTTTCTTCACTGCCCCTGCATATTAATGTGTCATGTATTTTCAATTTGTGTATCTAAAAATCATATTCGTCACTTTAGGAGAGTTTGAAAGTATTAATTATACTCAATTTTACATACGTACACAAAATTTTACTTTTCAAAAATAAAAATTGGCCGCATAAATCGAAATAAAAAATTGACAAATATCTCACCTGCCGAAAATATCAACGCGGTTACGTCCCGTAGTTTGTGACGTCATAGTTGACATAGATCATTGTAACTACTAGCTATAGCCTATAATATAGCCTATCGTTAACACAACTGTCAACAACTTTGCAAGCATCTTTTTACAAAGATGCGCGATTTATTTGATGATTTGTCATTTATGGATGAACATTTCGCAATACAACTGTATATGCATTACTCACTTAGACAAGCCGTACGCTGAAATCATTAATCAAGTTAAATTCCAAACACATTGTTTTACACAGAATGTACACTCATCACTATTTCAAGTAAATGTAGGTCATGCTTTAAAAATGTCATCAACCAATCAAAATCAAGTATTCATCGATCACGCGACAAGAATCCATATGGCAATTGATAAGCATCGGTATTTTCAAAACTCTTTTAAAGTCGCCGATCGGTACAGATCATAGAATGTCACGTGCTGTTTTGTGACTAATCGAATTGTCTATACAAAAAAAGATGCAATTGATGGTGCGACAAACAAACTTCAATTAATTTCGGACATCATAGATCCATGTCAACGAGACATAATAATTGTATTGATTCTTTAATTATGTAATCTTAACAAATAAAGCAGGGCGCATTCTTTCTTTTGAAAACCACCGGTTGGTACGATATGATATGAAGAATATTTCGTATTAGACATCAAAACTAGTAGTGGTTTCATTAACTGAACCATAAACGATTAGCAAGTTTGATTACAGTTGTACGTACAGTTTCAAAACGTTCTCGATCCATAGCTGTTTTTGGCATTGCAGTCTGTTGAAGTGTCATTAACGCTGCAGAAATGTGTATGTAATTTTAATTAAATCAATAAATTTGTTATAATTAGGGTAAATAAAGTAAATTCGACAAAAAAGAATCCCCCGGCCGTAGAGCTGTGCTGGATATATTTATTAAGGGAGTTCATTTTGCCGAATAATTTGTACGTTGGTTTCAAATTTATCCGATATTGACTCTTTATTTTTGGTTCATATATGACTTCAATAAAAAATATTTATGTAAAATGCATTCAATGAGTGACTTTAATCGACTTTCTTGTGTTTCTACGGTAACTTGGAGTCGACACTTTGTAGACAATATATCTCCGGCTGTGGACAAAACCAACAATAAAGGTGTGAAATGTTTATGTAAGTATATACGAAGGTACATATTTTGCACTAAATCTTTTAGTGTTTCACCGAATAAATCAATGTCGGTTCGGATTCCAGTCCCGGATTTTGTCAAATTTGGGTGCGTCTTATCCACAAGAATATGTTTTTTTCCTCAAATTAAAAAAAAAAAAAAAAAAAAAAAACCGGGGGTGAGTCTTATGAACAACTGCGTCTTATACTTGGTAAAATATGGTAGCTATCAAATTTGAATGGTATGGGTTAATCATTAGAATAATTGTTGATTGCAAGAGACGATAATGATCTGACAGTTTTATTGTTAATTACTAGCTTAAAAACACGTAGGGTGTTGTTTTTGAATAAAGATTGCCGCCTTATTTAAAAACAGACTGCAAAGCGGTTTTCGGAATTTAACAAATATATCATTCAATATTCTTGTGTTCTTACACAAAACCATTAAAATTGTATTTTCCATGACGGGCCTGAGACAATTACCAAGTTTCAACTGGCTCCATATCTCCAATTAACATCTTTACAGTTTCAATTAACAATTACATTAATGGGTCATTATTTGTGAAAATTCAAGGTTTTTGAATGGTCTTGGAAACTAAATTACCCAATATATGTATACGATCTACGCGACTTACCTAATTTACTAATTTAAATTATTTACAAAGATTTAATATTATACTTCATATCAATACTGTTAGATTTAGTAAACGAATATTTGTTTCATGTTGCTGTGTGATTATCATTTGGATGTCTGATTTATTCTTGAATGGTATTCAGACTTAGGTACTTCATGAAATTGTTGTATGTCAAGACCGTCTATATATTTTATGATAGTTTAAATGTTTTTGTTTGTTCGTATTGAAATGCATAACCACATTGCTTTGTTTTGAGTAATATTAGTTTGGATGAATTTAAGAAATATTTTAATAATCTATGTCAAAGTTAATTTCAATGTCAAAATGAGGCTGCTGACGATTTTTGCAATAATAATGATTTTAATGCTTCCTATGTGAGTTTCCCAGAGTTTGACGAACCTATTAAAGTGAATGAGGTTTTAACTGCGGTAAAGTCCCTGAAGCGTAACAAAGCCTACGGGTCTGACTGTATTTTAAACGAATCAGGGCACTTGTGCGATCTTTTTAATAATATTTTTAGTTCGGGATTTTCCCCTGATGCATGGACAGAAGGTGTAATTATTCCTTTGTTTAAAAAAGGTAATAAAAACGATGTAAACAATTACAGAAGTATTACTTTATTTAGCTGTTTATCTAAGTTATTTACTACAGTTGTAAATAAGCGTATAGAACAGTTTTGTAATAAACATAACACTATTTCGGTTTTAGAAAAGGCAGATCAACAACTGATGCAATATTCATTTTAATGTCTCTTGTTGAGAAATATTTAAATGATAATAAAAGATTATATGTTATCTTTGTTGATATGATGAAATGTTTCGATTCTATTTATAGTTACGGTCTCTGGCTAAAAATGTATAAATGTGGAATACAAGGGAAGTTACTTAGAATCGTGCGGGATATATATAGTAAAATTAAATCATGTGTTAAACTATGTTCGAATTTTTCTGATTATTTTGAGTTTGCCGTAGGTCTTCGACAAGGGAAGGTTATGTCCCTTTATTGTTTTCTTTATTTGTCAAAGACTGAGAATTATTTTTGCAGAATGATGTTAATAGTGGCTTACATATAGATGATATAGTTATTTTATTACTGTTTGCCTATGATATGGCTATAATTGGTAAATCACCTTCTGAAGTACAAAAACATTTAGACAATTTGTTTGTATACTGTAATACATGAGGTCTTAAAGTAAATACTGATAAAACTAAAATTGTTGTTTTTAGAAATAGGGGTGGATTATTGACAAATGAAAATTGGACCTATAATGGCCACACTATCGAAGTTGTCAATGATTTTAATTACCTTGGTACTGTTTTTAATTACACCGGAAGTTTTGCATTAAATCATAAACATTTAATAGGTAATTAAGCCTTAAAAGCCATGAATGTACTTTTTTGTAAATGTAATGAATTTGATTTTAAACCTAAAATACTATGTCAGTTATTTGATTCCTTTGTAGTTTCTATACTAAACTATGCTTGTGAAGCATGGGGTAATTCGAAGTCTAAAGAAATAGAAAGACTTCATCTTAAATTTTGTAAAAGATTGTTAAAAGTTAATACTAATACATGTAATGCAAGTATATATGCTGAACTAGGCAGGTATCCATTATATATTAACTGTTACGTAAGAGTGATTAAGTATTGGCTTAGTATTGTTAATACAGACAATATAATTTTAAAAAATGTGTACAAAGAAACCTTGAGGGATTGTAACAATGGCAAAACCAATTGGATGTCTAAAATCAAAAAGTTGTTATGTGACTATGGTTTTTTGTATGTATTTAATAATATAGATTATATAGAGAGCGATGTGTTTCTAAGTGAATTTAAAGTCCATGTTATTGATGTATTTAAGCAAAATGTTTATTCCACTATTAATAGCAGTACGGTACTGAATATTCATAGATACGTTAAAACAAATCTAGATTATGAACAATATTTAGACACTCTGCTTAGAAGCTTTAGATTTTATTTCTGTAGACTCAGATTAAGTTGTCTCCCACTTAGAATACAAACTGGTAGATACGCCAGAAATAATGTACCGAGAGAGTTCAGATATTGTTTGTGTTGTAATACATTAAACATAGAAGATGAATTTCACTTTATTTGTATTTGTCCTTGTTATGAAGTTATAAGAAGAAAATATATCAAAAAATATAACTATGTTAATCCATCAGTTTACAAATATACGCATTTGTTCAATTCTTGCAATGGAAATGAAATTATTAACTTGTCTAAATTTATTATAGAAGCTTTGGGTATTAGAAATGCACTTATTACAGAAGAAAGATAATATGTTCGTCCTCCAATTGTATGTATGTATGTATGTGTATTTGTTTTTGTAATTTGAACACCTAATTTGTCATGTGTTAGATGTATGTGTGTGTATATATATATATATTTCCGTAGCTGATATGCATGAGTATCTCATGTATTGGACATTATCTTGTTGTCTGATATGACACGAGTTTCTTCTATTATTAATTTTAAATATCAAATTATCAATTATCAATTTTACAGCTTATTCACTTAATTCGATTCATTCAATCTTTTACATGTATACATGCTATTGTCTCGTTTATCTTTGTAATTGTACTTTTTTGTAAAGCAGGACTTCTTGTAATCATGAACTGTGTTCTGTAAAACAAGCTTGTAAACTTTATATACAAAGAAGCGTCAAAGATGTTACTGTGTATGTAAAATATCTTATCAATTTTAATTTAAGACAGTTTGAAAAGTTAATCCAATCATCATAATTAATGTGTACAGTCGTTGGCAAGTCTATAGGTGTTAATCCTACCCCCTCTGATTATTTGGTTCAAATGTCAATCAAGGTGATAATGCAAACTACGAGTATAATTATGTTCAAACATAAATATCTTGATTAAACTTGTTGGTAATGACAACATGAGGCAAACAATTATTAACACATTTCAAGGCTCAATAGAATGTTCATAGAATTATAATGTTCAGATTTATATGTTCATAGAATTATAATATTCAGATTTATATTCTAAACCCACAGAAAGTGTCCAATTATATACTTAATTTTACAAAAATCGGCACTAAGTGCGTATGGTGATTATACATGAATCTATAACAGCACGAATATGTCTACTAAACACAAACACAGAAAATAGGAAAAACAATAAAACATTTACAAAGAATAATAGTGATTTTAACATTCATATTGAAAAATACAATGCTCAGACACAGAAAATAATTGAACAAGTCATAAATGCATCAAATATTACGTAATATTTCACAGATAAATATATCCACTTTAGCCAATTATCACCCAATTACGTTTGTTAAATATCAACAAACACTTATTTAATTATGTAATACAAGAAATACTTAGAAGGTTACGAATTGACCAATGACTTGAAAAGGTTACGAATTGACTTGTAAAAATGGTTACGAATCGACCAAAAGAACCAGGAATTGGTTTGATTACGAATTGACCTGTATCCTTACATAATCTTATGTAACATGTCACACAATGTCATCAAGTTCTTATGGCACCGAAATACACAGGAAGTTGACATGCTGCGTCATAGCGTTCTTCAAACACACTCACATACTGACCCATAGCTCATGTGATATGGAAAGTTCTCGCATGATCAGACAGTTGTCGACTTTCATTGACTGTGTGTTTTCACGCAAAAGAAAAGTTTTGAAAAAAAATAGGAAAGAAAATTTTTTCGACCTACCTACCCTAATTTTTTTTTGGTCAAGTGAACTTAAACGCAACTTTTTTTTTCTAGCCTTACACAAACGATGCAAAGTTGTATGCATATTTTGCTTTACTAATTTATACTTACGGAGCTCCTTGGAACCACTGGATTGTTTGCGTTGATATCAATAAGGGGTACGGTTTTTATCGTTATAAAACGCTATTTTTGCACGTTTGGTTTGAATTTTTGGTGCAGGATGTCGAAGTATAATATTTAATAATTGTTAAAAAAAAACTTAAAAATGCTTTTAACGCCTTTTTTACGTATTAAGGCACTTACACTACATTAAGCTCCTGTGAACGTATATATACTCTGTGTGAACTATGACGTCACAAATTAAGGGAAGCAACTCTCCCTGTTTTTTCTCGGAAATTAGCTACCATGTTACAAATCATTGTTTTTCAGTCCTTTGAATTTATTTTTATAGCTTCATCGTGGCATACATGCTTACTAATGCTTATAAACAATTAAATTAGCGACAGTTAATCAATTTTAGTCTTTTTCTGTTTATATGACTTTTAAAACAACCAGTATCTTCAGGAGATATCAAACAAACAAACACGTATAATGTAAATGAAATTTCTTCACATTAATTTTTCATTTTTGGTGCAACTGATGATTAGAGATCATCAAATATGTCACTGGATTATATCAACTTGTATAAGTTCCTCTCTTGCACATATTCACTAGCACCAATCTTCACGACAATTAGTGAACACGCCATTTTGATTTTCTGAACGATTCCAGTGTTCTGGCCAGGAATTTTTTATTGTTTTTAGCTCACCAGAACCGAAGGTTCAGGGTGAGCTAGTAGGATGGGTTGGTGGATGCTCTGGCATCTGGTGTCAACAATGGTCTTCTCCTCAGAAACTACCTGTGTGATTTGCTTCAAATTTGCTGTGTAGAAGCTTTTTGACTAACTGCAATTTGCTCATATTATACCAGTCGACCCCTTTTAGGGGTCACTAAGGCAGTTCATTTGTATCACTATTTTATAGCATAAGTATAATTGGGAAGAAAACACTGTTCTTTGTGAACTGGTCTTGCTATTGAGATGTTAAGTTGCACTGACTCTTGAAAACGCCTGATTGACTCTTGAGAATTCCATTTTGACTCTTGAAAATTTTACCCAATGGGTCAATGACTCTTGACTTTTGAAGTCTAGTGAGCGCCCTGGAGCTAAAAATTGAAAAAAACTTTAATCATCTTCTTCTCATGAACCAATGGATGGATCATCACCAAACTTGGTTTTTAGCATCTTTAGATAGTGTTCTATCTACCGATTTGCTGAAATAAAAATGGTTGGCCCCTATAAGCCAACATAACATAAACACACATAACAACTAATTCTGATGAGAAACCTTATACATGTGGCAAGTGCGGATTAAAATTTACACAAATAAGTACTCTGATGGGTCACATAAGCTATCATTTACGTGAAACGCCTTATAAATGCAATACATGTAGATACCAATCTACACAAAGTTCTTCTGTAAGGATACACATAAGAATAAACAATGGTGAGAAACCTATTATATGTGATACACGTGGGTCTGCATTCACACGAAGAGATGGCTTGGAGCATCACATGGGAATACATCTCAGTGAAAAAACATTTAAATGTGACATATGTGGGTCTGCATTCAGACCTAAATGTCATTTGCTAAATCACAAGACAATACATACTAGTGAAAAACCATTTAAATGTGACACGTGTGGGTCTTCATTCAGACATAAATATAATTTGCAGAGGCACATGAGAATACATACTGATGAAAAACCTTTTAACTGTGACATATGTGGGTCTGCATTCAGACGAGGAGATGGCTTGAAGTCTCATATGAGAATACATACTGGTGAAAAACCTTTTAAGTGTGACATATGTGCGTCTGCATTCAGACGAAAAAGTACTTTGCTGAAGCACATGACAATACATACTGGTGAAAAACCCTTTAAATGTGACATATGTGGGTCTGCATTCAGACATAAATGTAATTTACGGACTCACATGAGAATGCATATTGGTGAGAAACCCTTTGAATGTGACATATGTGAGTCTGCATTCAGACACAAATGTAATTTACGGAGTCACATGAGAATACATACTGGCGAAAAAACCTTTAAATGTGACATATGTGGGTCTGCTTTCAGACAAAATACTAGTTTGCAGAAACATTTGAGAATACATACTGGTGAGAAACCTTTTAAATGTGACATATGTGGGTCTGCATTCAGACAAAAGTGTAATTTGCGGAATCACATGAGAGTACATACTAGTTAGAAACCCTTTGAATGTGACATATGTGGGTCTGTGTTCAAACGCGGAGATGATTTGAAGACTCACATGAGAATACTGGTGAGAATCCCATTATATGTGAAATATGTGGGTCTGCATTAACACGTGAAACTAGTTGGAATAGTCACATTATGATGCATACTAGTGAGAAAACCACATGAAAGATGATTGAAGATTCGCATGAGAATGCATACTGCAGAGAAACTCTTTATATGTGAAATTTAAAAATATCTGGCTTGTTTTAATCATTGCAAATTTACATTCTCAATGTTCTGTTCTCCTGTGTTAATGTGTTTTATTTGCATGCAGTGTCAAAATTTTGTTTAATTAAATGTGTACACTTGTACAGTAATCAAATTATAATTATGTGATCTGAAGAAACTTGTCATAAACAACAGATAAGATAATGAGTGGATTTATCCTCCTTGCGACCACTAACTGCTAATATATGAACAAATTCTACAAAATGAGCTTTAGTCCTCTTGTGGTGTGTGTCCTCGTCAATTTTTTCAACTGATGTCTCCTCTAAAACCACCGTTCCAATCGAACTTTAATTGATCCGTTTATGTTATTATTGAAATACATGTAATTATAATATTGAAATATCATTGGTATTTCATATAAAATATAAGTTAATTTGAATGCAAGTACAAATGTACTAGCATAGATCTAACACTGTGTATGAATGTTTTTTTTTATTGAATGTATATTGATGTATGTATGCTATATTTATGTATAAATGTTATCATGATAGCCTAAAAATTATTTATGTACTCTTAATTAACTACAGGTAAATCCTGATTATTGATAATGCTTGTGTCAAAAAATATGACAAGAATTAGGATGATGAATACTATGTCTGTTCATAACAAGTCGCATGTATATATGATTGTAAATATCAAATACAATTTAAAGCATTTTTTATTTGTCATTGTTTCAATATATTAACCAGAGAACACGAATGAATGTGAAACGTAGTAATAATACATTGTTAAATAAATGTATGTAGCACATAGCTCAGCTGTCGAGGGTAATTTTGACATAAGAATGGGATGAAAGACTATGAGGGGGTCTTCATTATGGGATGAAATAGCACCTGTACATTGGTAGTTTACGATGACGAAAAAATATGCAAATGAAAATCGATGTTCTGTCCCCGCTGAAATTTCGCTGGTTATGCAATGTTACACCAACCTGCGCTTGTTTTGTCAGTCAATCGATTGCACAGCGCGGAATTTTAGACAAAATAAAAAAAATCCGAAAAAAACTAGAGATGACATTGTGTTGTGAGTGTGATTTGAGTGTTAAAGCATGAGAGTGTGATTCGGAGTTCAAAAACGTGACTCACACGCTGACAGCGCAAGACTTGACAACTATGGTAGCATAAATGCAGGTTATACTGCACGTACAACTAACTCACTAGAGGTGACCCCATGTGATTTTGTTCGACCGAGAACTCGGTCATCTGGGTTGGGTATTTGCTTGATTAATTATAATGGGCTATGATTAACTATTCATATACCTGCCAGTGTTTCTGTCAGTCATGATTTGGGGGGGGGGGGCAAATTGGGAAAGGCACCAGTTGTTCTTACCAGCAGTTTCTCATTGAATAACAGATAATAGAACATTTTCATTATAACTCAATGTCACAATCAATTTACAAATTCATATTTGAACCAAATTGTTTGTAAAATCATGTTTGTATAAGTTAATTTTATTGGGAACAATTTGAACAAACAGTTTATATTTTTACCTTCTAATATCGTCACAGTTGTCGGCAAAAAAGATATAAAAATCCCCAAAATTGTCTGTTGCAGTGTACTGACAAACGAGAAAATTTAAATAACCAAATTCTCTAAACACCACATTAGCATTTTCCAATACACGTGGAGGAGTTTCTACAAATTAATCAAAGTATTGCTATCTAATTTTAAATCTGATATGCCGATGAGCATTATGTCACTGTCACAAATATGCTGGTCAGGAATGTTAACGGTTTTAAACGTGTTAAAAAATATGCCGTTTTCCAGCCAGAAATCCAGCTGGCCAAATCTATAATCATCATAATATGTAATGAAAATCACGTCAAAGCATTACATTATGGGTTAAACGAAAATTTTGGTTTTAAAGGTGGGACGTTAGAATTGGTCAGGTACGTTAACAGTTAGCCTGCTTTCATATAAGTTGCTTTTATTAGCTCACCGGAACCGAAGTTTCAGGGTGAGCTGTTAAGATGGGTGGGTGGATGCTCCGGCGTCCGTCGTCTGGCGTCAACAATGGTCTTCTCCTCAGAAACTATCAGTCATATTTACTTCAAATTCGCAATGTAGAAGCCTTTTTACTGCAATTTGCTCATATTATACCAGTTGACCCCTTTTAGGGGTCACTAGAGCTAAAAATAGAAAAATCTTTAATCACCATCTTCTCATGAACCTATGGATGGTTTATTACCTAACTTGGGTTTTAGCATCCTTATATAGTGTTCTGTCAGATTTGATGAAATAAGAATAGTTGGCTCCAATTACGGGCCGCTCAAGCTAAAATTAGAAATACATTAAATGTCTTAAGTTCTTCTAATGAACAAATGGATGGATCATCCCTAAACTTTCTTTGTAGATCCTTAGATGGTTCTCTGTCAAGTTTGCTAAAAGAATCTGGTCAGCCCCTCTTAGGGGCTGCTAGAGCTAGAAATAGAAATACCTTAAAATGACTTTCTAATGAAACAAAGGATGGATTATTATCAAACTTTGTTTTGTAACATTCTTACATAGTCATCTATCAGGTATGCCCAAATAAAAATGGTTGTCCCCTTTTAGGGGCCGCTGGAGCTAAAAATAGAAATACCTTTAAATGACTTCTTTTCATGAACCAGTGGTTGGATCATCACCAAATTTGGTCTGTGGCATCCTTCAGTCATCATGAATATTGCTTTGTAGTATCCTTTCATGACCCTTTATCAAGTTTATTATTGTTCCCCATTATCTGCCCACAAGTGTACCTTTATTACCTTTTAAGTTACAAGTTAATTTACATTTATTCTGGTGAGCGATGCAGGGCCATCGTGGCCCTCTTATGGAATATTTGTGCATTTATTTTTCTTCTTATTATGTTGCAAGTACGTGTTTTTGGTTATTTGAAAAAAAAAAAATTCTAATGTCTTTGTTTATCGATAAAGGAATAAAGTACGTTGAAGTCAGGAATGTGTAATAAATCAAATTTATAATCGTTACCCCTCCCCGTTTTTATAAGTTCGAGAAACAGTCTTACACATGCGTTTTCGACATTACTATGACATCCGCCGGAAAGCATGTGTTAAGTAATGTTTACATAGCAGGAGAAGTTTTAACCATGAAAAATCCGTGCTATGTATAGCCAATTCCATACATTTAATATTTTGAAAATGGGGTGATAGAAAATAGCACCATTGTTATTTTGTGTTGTGTTTGGCGTTTGAATTTAAAGGATTTAATGAAAAACAAATCAATTTTCTTTTTGAACTTATTACTACGTGCAAATGTCGAGTTAGCTAGGATCCAGTCATTTACAGGGGTAACTCTGCTGAAAAAAACCAAAGTTTTGCAAGTTTTCCATTCTAACAAAGATTCAGCCTCATCAATGAAGGGTTAAAAAAGAATTCCGAAAGGCGTTTGGGCCTTTTTCGTTTCGGTTCGTCCACAAAAGCAGGCACTTTAGTAGTGCTCGGTGAGCTATAGTCATCAGTCAGTCTACTCCGGTGTCCGTCGTCCACACCTGGGAGTTGTTAATGCTCTAGTGGTCACACTTTTGAACGAATCTTCATTAAACCTGGTCAGAATGTTCGTCTCAATGATATCTTGGACAAACTCGTACATGGGTCATCTGGGGTCAAAACTAGCCCATCAGGTCAAATAGAATGGAAATTTTGTTAACATGCTAGAAATCACAGATTTAATTGAATCTTCATGAAACTTTGTCAGAATATTTTTAATAATGATCTTGTAAAATTGGGCGAATATGGGTCTTCTCCGGTAAAAAACTAGGTCACTATGTCAAATAGAATGAAATTTTTGTTAACACGCTAGAAATTACAGATTTAATTGGATCTTCATGAAATTTTGTCAGAATATTTGTATAAATGATCTTGTAAAATTTGGCGAATATGAGTCATCTCCGGTAAAAAACTAGGTCTCTAGGTCAGCGCACCAAAAAAACCTTGTTAATGCTCTAGAAGTTGCAATTTTGATTTGATCTTCACCAAACCTTGTCAAAATGCTCGTCTTAATGATATCTTGAAGAGGTTCGAATATGGGTCATCTGGGGTCAAAAACTAGGTCACCAGGTCAAATCTTTGGAAAACCTTGTTAACCCTTTATAGGTCACAGTTTTGATTAGAGGTTCAACAAACCTTATCAAAATGATTGTTTTGGTGATATCTTGGTTACGTTTGAACATGGAACATCTGGGGCCAAAATCTAGGTCACCAGGTCAAATCATAGAAAAACTTTGTTAACACTCTATGGGGTCACAGTTCTGATTGGAGGTTCACCAATCTTTGTCAAAATGCTCGTCTTAATGATAACTTGGTTAAGTTCGATCATGGGTCATCTGGGATCATAAACTAGGTCAACAGGTGAAATCTTTGGAAAATCTTGTTAACCTTCTAAAGGTCGCAGTTTTGTTTGAATCTTCCTCAAACTTTGTCAGAATGTTTGTATTAATAAATTATGAACAGGTTCGAACATGGGTCAACTCAGCTTAAAAACTAGGTCACCAGGTCAAATCACAGGAAAACCATGGAAGTTGCAATCTTTACTCAGATGAGCGAAAAAGAGCCATCTTGGCCCTTTTGTTCTACAAACCACCACGTTAGACTTTATATAGTTTAAAGCGCGGCGTATCAAAATTTTATGCTGTGGGAAGCGCACGGACCAGTACGGAATCTGAACTTTACACTCAACCATCAAATATCATGTTTGTTTCTCTTAAACGCACTTCTTTTGTGCTTGAGGAGAGCAGTTGACAGAAGCAATACTGCGAGTAAAAGTGCTTTGTGTCCAAATCGAAACGGTAGTATATCAGACTGCACAATACATGCTAATTATTGAATGAGCCTCGACGCTTTACTTCTTGACCGTGAGTCATATTTCTGCTGCAGACGCTACATGGAATTGGAGTACTGGGGGGGGGTTAGTCACTGCGACGAGCTACATGTAAGACGAATTGGTTTGTTATTGCAAGATGTTTATTTAAAATTCCTTTATCAAATACATTGTAAAAATCCAGAACAACGGTATGTTCACAGTTAATTCCCTGCGACTCGATGGATGATTACAAGCGATGATTTAGTGCTAGAGTAAAGATTGTTATTATTACCCATTGGAACTTCTTAGGGTCGACACTTGTGTTGAAAGGTAGGAAAACATCCATCAGTTCAATTGAGGTTACCAATGGGGTTAGTTTATACTGATTTATATAAGATCGATTGTGACAAAATCAATTTTGCTTATATTAACCACGTTCGAGTCTGCTTCCTGACATTACACCAGTATTACATCCGAAAAATGGGATTGTGAAGTTCATGAACGAAACCCGTCATAGCTGGTAATTGAACTCAGAACCTTCGGATCAGATCTGGAGGTCAGACGCTTATCTGTAGTCCACGATGCCTCCCAAATGGGGTTAAGGCACTACATCGACATATTCACATGAAAAATCAATTAGAAGGTGTTTATTACAATAATTTTTGAAACGACAAAGTGCATACGGTAGAGACCACGGGACACGACAAATTATATGTTGTTTTACAGTTATATTTACTTAGTTTAATTTTTTTACAGTTGTTGCTGCTGTTCTTAGCTCACCAGAATCGAAGGTTCGGGGTGAGCTGTTAGGATGGGTAGGCGGATGCTCCGGCGTCCATCGTCTGGCGTCAACAATGGTCTTCTCCTCAGAAACTACCTGTCGGATTTACTTCAAATTTGCTGTGCAGAAGCCTTTTGACGTTCTAAATGCAATTTGCCCATATTATACAAGTTGACCCCTTTTAGGGGCCACTAGAGCCAAAAATAGAAAAAAAACTTTAATCATCTTCTTCTCATGAACCAATGGATGGATGATCACCAAACTTGGTCTGTAGCATCCTTAGATGGCCCTCTCTCAAGTTTGCTCAAATAAATATGGTGGGCCCCTTTGAGGGGCCGCTAGAGCTAAAATAGAAATACCTTAAAGTGACTTTTTCTCATGATTCTATGGATGGATTATTACCAAACTTGGTTTTTAGCATCTTTAGATAGGATAGTGTTTTATCAGATTTGCTGAAATAAAAATGGTTGGCCCCAATAAGTGGCCGCTAGAGCTAAAAATAGAAATACCGTAAAATGACTTCTTTTCATGAACCAGTGGTTGGATCATTACCAAATTTGGTCCGTGGTATCCCTCAGTCATCACGAATATTCTTTTGTAGTATCCTTTGATGGTCCTTTATCAAGTTTATTATTGTTCCCCATTATTTGCCCTCAAGTATACCTTTATTACCTTTTTAGTAACATGTTAATTAATATTTATTCTGGTGAGCGATGCAGGGCCATCATCGCCCTCTTGTTTCACTAGGTGCAGACTTTCTGTTTTATGCCATGCCAAAGTTAGATGCTGTCAGTCTATAATGTCTAGCCTGGTGCCAATCTGTTGAATCTGTTGTAGCCTTGCTGATCTCTCAGAATGTTAATACCTGATACTCTGTCTTCAATATTGAATAAACATTGTATAACTTGACAGGTGATCCATTGAATATATCCAAATCACCATAACTAGTACCAACATCAGGCACAATAGCTCGTAGATTTCTGGTCTGTAAATGAAAAATAAAATGTACTTCTGTAAACACTTCAGACATACAAGTTCACAAAGCTGTGAAAAGAGAGGATGTGGCATTGAGTGCTGAATGTTTAGCCAAAGACAAAAAATGAATAAAGCAACAATACTATCAACCAGACGAAAAAAAAACATTGAAAAACAACAAACATTTTGTGCTGAAGGCATCAGAAACAGAGAAAGACTTTAAAACGTGTTTGTTTACTGGTATTATATGTTATTTTTTTAATGTTTATTTTCATTCCTATTCCCTAATCCTGTGGAAAAAATGAAATATAATAGAAGGGATATGTTGAATGAGAATGCTCTGTTGCTTGCTTTATGTAGACTGAGACATGACTTTGGTTCAATATCTGATAAAGTGACTGGTGAAGAAAGTGGATTTTTAAACTGTTACAAGACTTTATAAGTCACTGTTATATACCTGCAGGTGATGGAATTATGGCTGATAAGTGTTTCAATATTTCTTATGAACTTAGAGAAATTGTATGTGTCACTGAATATGCCTCCATTTTCATCGTCTTCGCTGATGCCATGCTCTGATACTAATTCAACTCAAAAAATCGCAAAGCACCGAATTCATACTGAAAGGCTGATAGCCAAAATAAACACATATTAACTTTTATTTCATTGAATTCAAACTTTTTTAAGCAAGCTAATAAAATTTGGACAGTATGTGCTTTCCTCACTTTATTCCAAAATGTATTTGAAAAAGATAAGTGTTAAATTTATTTGAACTTACCTGATAATTATGATAGAAAGGATCCAATCTGGACTTCACCAATTTGTGCATTTATTATTGACCTGTCTGGTGATTGAACATATAGTAGAGGGGTACCAGTTGCTTGCTGAAGATGCCCAATTTCAGTGTTAGTAATCTTTGATAAACTGAAAAGATAGATTATTATGATAAATGATAGTCGAGTATGCATCCATTATACCTTATAAACATCGATGTTTGACATATTGGTAATAATTTAGTTTGTTAAAGTTTCATTCTAGTTTGGTATATTATCTTATGATGTTTTTGTATAAAAAAGGTTTTTGTGTGTTATAGACAGGTGTCAAGGAATTATTTTCCAACTGCAATCTAATTTTTTGAAAGGCATATATTGCTTAATTATACTTCACGGTCCCTGATGGCATGCAGAACGGAACAAAAATATAAATGCACAGAAAAATATTTACAAAATAAAAGAAGAAATGTAATCATGCCTTCAGTCTATTTCTGAAAGAGATTTATCTTTAATTAGGGACTCTGTGTTATTTGTAGAGTCTCTACTTTAATATATGAGTCTATAATATAGATCTATATACTAGAATAAAGTCGAGTAGGAAAAAAATGAAATCCTGGGTCCGATGAATCAATTACTGTTTTTATATTTCACGGCACTAGAGCCGGGGAGTGCGTCACTGTACAGACCGAGTCAACGGGAACCAGTTTATCTGATTCTCGTTCCATGTTGCTATGTATCGAAAATACAGACAACGAGAACCAGTTGATAACACAGACTACTTCGAACGTTGCGTTCAGTGACAAAATCGAATAACGGAAGATTTTGATAAAATGGAAAAAGTGTATGTTTCTTTATATTTCACCCAGTAATAAGAATGTTGCATGTTTATATGTCCTTTTGTTTCCTAATGTTTTTAAACATTCATGAAGTGAAAATATGTATTTTACCAGTTTTCGCGACCACATAAGTTCATTCTCGGATTGAGGTTTTGAGGTAAATAATATTAACCATGGTATTTCACAGGTAGGGGAAGGGGCCGTGCAAAAATTTGGGAAAAAATAACATAGTATTTTTACAAAAGGGGAAGAAAAAACTTGGTGCAAACTGAATTTTAGGGGAAATCGGCATGATTTTAGGATTTTTCTGAGGAGAAGATGCCTATAAACGGCCCTTGCAATAAAAGGAAAAAAGCCCTGGTAACATATGGTTGAGAAACGTTTAACAGTGAATTTTGCGTGAATAAGGCATTAACCAGCAATGACTCACATCGTATAATTGTATTGGATACACTAAGATAGTAATGATTTATTATGATATGATCGTACCAGTTCCGAAAATAAATTGGGGCATTTAGTCTGTGATAAATTCTCACAACATCTTACTTTATAACATGCAATGTTTATTGTAGACTGATTTATGAATTCAACATTATTTGTCTGATAATACGCAGAAGTTACAGTTTACAGGGCTCTACATTAACTTTTAACTTAACTTGTCCTGCCGGACAAATGTTTAGAAAATTCACTTGCCCTGACCAAAGTTAGACTTGTCCAGACAACATTATATAAAGCGTTAGCATTTTACCTCTTGATTTATCTTGATTTATCTTATATGAAAAGCCGAAAGCAAATAAGTTAGACATTTTGTGATCTTTTCGAGCACAGCAGCCATGAAGTAATTCCACTTGTTGATATTTTAAAAACGTGATAGATAGAAGTTTGTCTAGTCACTCTATTCATTGTTGGAGGTTTATTAGACAAATGAATGTAAATTATTGGTAATTGTATTCCAATATATCATAGCTAGTTCATTTCCATGAATTAACAGTTTCATATGACAATGACATAAGAAGTTTAGACTGAACTGTGATAAAAATAGCACATTGGTTCTTGAAGGCATGGTGTCTAGATAGAGTAACACTAGGCACCACTCCTCTATAAATATCAATGAATGACATGAAATTACTTTCATTTTCATTCTTGCATCAATCGGATAATGATATCGAGACTGTGAAATGGTTTTATGATGTGATTGTTTATTAATAGATATTTGTTGATGAACAATTTGATGAAATATGATTCACAGGAGAAACTTTCTACTTGCCCGATTGGGCAATTGATTGGAATATTCACTAGTCAGAGGTCAACTTTTACTTGCCCCACACAATCGCTGTTCATGTTGAGCCCTGTACTACACTACAGACATAAAACCAGTCCATAATGCTTCTTTCCAGTTTCATTTTGGGCAGCATAGTATGCAAACGTTGATAAATGCAAACATTGTCAAAGAAATATGGCTTCAAGCATGTACTTCAAATTATCGATACAAAATCCTGTGTAACAAATTAATAAAATTATTGCTTTGAATCAGTCATCATCACTGGAGAGTTTTGGTGAATCATACGTGTTGGGCAGTATCAGGACAGGCAATAGTTATGAAGTAGATGTTAGCATACTTGTGCATGTTTTGACAGAGCTTGACTAAGGATATTAAAGGCCAAATAAAACATAATTTGATTAATGACTAGTTTTTATATCCTTACATCCTTACCTTTTATTTACACCCCACCTACTCCATGATACTATATTTTTGGAAAACTTGCAGGTTTGTTAACTTGTACTAATAGTAATATTTTGGGGGCATGTGTTTGACGTTCACCAGGCTGTCAACCACATCCTATAATCCTATAAAATCCTACATTTTGAGCCTTGTGTCCTATATATCGGAAAATGTGCTGTAAATCCTACAAAATCCTATATTTTGGGCCTTGTGTCCTGTATTTTCACCATTTCTGGGAAATTTTTAAAAACTCTTCTTTGATATTGCATACAGAACAGGCAGTGTGTCAAAGATCCAAGACCGAGTTGGATTTGGTTTTTAAGATACAGAAATTTGTGAGATCAGTGAGTTATAGTGCTCGGTGAGCCATATTGATCAGTCAGTCTACTCCGCATCTGGCATCCGTTGTCTGCACTTGGGGGTTGTTAATGCTCTAGTGGTCACACTTTTGAGTGAATCTTCATCAGACCTGGTCAGAATGTTCGTCTCAATGATATCTTGGTTAACTTGGAACATGGGTCGTCTGGGGTCAAAAAGTAGGTCAAAAGGTCAAATCATAGAAAAACCTTGTTAACACTCTAGGGGTCACAGATTTGAGCAGATCTTCCTTAAACTTTGTCAGAATGTTTGTATTAATGATATCATGAACAGGTTTGAACATGGGTCAACTCAGGTCAAAAACTAGGTCACCAGGTCAAATCAAGATAAAGTATAGATGTTGCAATCTTTACTCAGGTGAGCGAAAAATTCTTGTTTGGTATAGCCAACAAAGGAACCATCCCAGGGCCAATCAGGGTGCAAACAAATTTGATGGTCACTCGTCCTACCACTAAGAGTGGCAATTTTTTTAAACTCAGAAAAAAAAACATTGAAATAGTAAATATTTTGTTATTGACCCACGAAAGTTCTTTAAACCAATGCTCCTGAACCTGTTGTTAATGCTTATTTTGGTCGTAGGACATTTGAATCATTTTTCTCTTTTGATCTTTTTGGACCCCTTTTCTTCGTTTTCTGGCCGCAACCAGTCAGAAATTTACATATGTCGGACATGATGCAGACGATATGGAATAACGTCACCATTAACAGTGATGAACAAAAGTCTGAATAGATGCTATTTACAAGTATCACAGCCCTGCTAATCGAGTTTAACTTAAACATCTCCACTAATTTCTCAAAGGCTTAGATATATTGCACGTCTATTTTCATATAAAGTATGTTATATATGAACTGAAATATGATAAGGTAGGTATATTTTTTTAATTGAGAGTAGGTGTTTGCCACTTGCTGACAGAACCGGACGATCAGCATTTACTCCAAACAGGTGTCATTACTGATTTTTTCTCCTGTCAGACAGGAAATTTTGAACAGATATTTCATAAAAAAATTATCCTAAATTTTCGGCTGTAAGATGATTTTTTTCTGACATTTTGAATTGAATTATTGGGCAAAAGCTACTCATCTGGTAGCACGACTGCTGCTGTTTTCTACTTGTCTGGACCCAAAATTCACTTGTCAATGCGAGTGGACGTGTGGATTTTGGTGCCCTGCCAATCAAATCTCGACTCTCTTATGAGAATAAATCTTCGGCCAAAAAATCTTACGGATCAGGACTATGAAAGTGTGATAGACCTGTTCAAATGTAGAAAAGACAGAGATATGGATCTGTAGATTGTTGTTTTGAATGCTGTTGTCATAATCATTTTGATTCATGAAAACATTGGTTTTGTTCATGTGACAGTGTATTAAAATTTGATAATTTTCCCAAATTTCCCCTGTTTGTGTGATTTTCCCTTTTGACCTGCATCCAGTGTTTTCCCCTCTCCCTAAAAAATCCTGGTTATTTGACGTAGTAAATTACAGTTAACTGTTTTTATGTCCACATCATCTACTGTGTTGCAAGGGTGTATAGTGATTGACTTGTCCATCTGTCTGTACGAGGTTAACTAAATATTACCATTTTGTCTATCACTTTGATACTTAGTAACTCATACAGTTGTTGCCTTGGACCATTCCCACTCCACACATATTAGCCATCCTCAGTTTTACCATAACAGTATTAGGACTTGTAGTGTTTTAAATTTGTTTTTTCTTGTTTAACAAGATTTAATCTTTTGTCTAGTACCAACACAGCTTACTGGAACACCTTGATACTTATACAGTTATTGCCATATACTACTTGCAATCCACCCATATCACCAGACCTTGAATTGACCTCGACATTGAATGAATGTAAAAAAAATTAAAATGGGTTATATCTCCATTAGCTAGATTTACCCTTTCATCTAGCATCAATGGCTGTTTCTCAGTTAACTATATTTTACCATTGTATGGCACCAACATTGCTTACCTGTATTGATTTTGGTTGTTATCACATATTGTTGGTGCTGTTATGAGACTCAGTTATTTATATACTGATGGGTCTATGTCCGGTGTCTGTCATGATTTGTGCGGTGTGCGTCGTGCGGCATCGGCCTTCACATTCACCTTGTGAACACTCTAGAGGTCACATTTTTGGTCAAAGGGTTATAAACAATTGTCAGTGGTTTCGTCTTGATGATATCTCAGACGAGTGTGAAAAAGGGCTATGTGGGGTCATTAACTAGGTCACTGTGTCAAATGAAAGAAAAACCTTGTGAACACTCTATAGAGGCCACATTTTAGGTCAAAGGATCTTAAAATTGGTCAGTGGCTTAGTCTTGATAATATCTCAGACGAGTTTGAAAAAAGGGCTATGTGAGGTAAAAAATTAGGTCACCAGGTCAAATCACTGGCATAGGCTTTCGATTTCTGGCACTACTCTGTGTATCATAAAAACTGTAAGGTAAGTCACTCGCCATTTTTTCGATTGACGGAATTAACCGTATCCAGCCTGGGTCCAGGTATTCCTTCTGAAATGGCACGCTTTTCGGGAAACTCACTGTTATACTTGGTGCGCTACAGCTAGAGCGAGGTTCCCTAATAGAGGATGCATTTCAGAAAGAATACCGGGACCCAGGCTGGATACCGCTACTTCTGTCAATCAAAATAATGGTAAATGACTTACCTTATAGTGTTTATGATAGTGAATAGCGAAATTTTCTTTTTCTTGGCTGATTTGCGTTGTTTGATGAGTTTAGATTAAACATTAGGTCTGTTCGGGTATATAAATCATGGAAGTTGAGTGCCTATGGTCACAGTTTTGATTGGATGTTCACTAAACCTTGTCAGAATGTTTTGTCTTAAAGATGTCTTGGACACATTTGAATATCAATAATCTGGGGTGAAAAACTAGGTCACCTGGTCAAATCACTGGAAAACCTTGTGAACACTTTATTGGTCACAGTTTTGATTGAATCTTCATCAAACCTTGTCAGAATGTTTGTCTTAATCTCTTGGCCAAGTTCGAACATGGGTCATCTGGGGTCAAAAACTAGGTCACTAGGTCAAATCACTGGAAAACCTTGTTAACACCCTAGAGGTCATTGTTTTGATATTCACCAAGCCTGGTCGGAATGTTTGTCTTAGACATATCTTGAAAATGTTTAAAATGGGTCATCTGAGGTCAAAAACTAGGACACCACGCTAAATCACTTGAAAACCTTTTTAACATTCTAGTGGTCATAGTTTTGATTGTATATTTACCAAACCTCGTCAGAATGTTTGTCTTAATGACATCTTGGACAAGTTTGAACATGAGTAATCTGGTTTCAAAGAAGTTGGTCATCTGGTCAAATCCACAGGGGGGGGTAGCACGTTTAATGGATGGTGTGTAATGGCCACACGGACCGAAAACACGTATATCATATATATACATATACAAGGGTTACAACTTCCGAAATTTCTGCACCAAGTTTGTTTAAAACTACGTAACTTCTTAAGGAATCGCTCAATTTTCTAATAATTGGTGTCTACAGGTAGCTAATACATTATACTACACATAACCAATAAGCACTTTGTCCAATTCAAAATAATGCAGCAGATATTTAATCTTTTTCCTCCGAAAAATCGCCAATATCGTTTAGTCGAACGCGATCTCGCAACACCAAATTGATGAGAATTACTATACTAAATACACATTAAAACAACAGGTAGAGGAATGACAACGCGTTCTAAGCATAAATATCTCTAAAATACACTGATCCAGCACAAAAGAATAATCCAGGAATTGTCTACTCTCGTAAAATTAACAAAATCGTCGACTCCGTCATAGATTTCCACCTCGCTACGCCATTATGATTCAGCCAATGAAACGTCCACTTACAAACAAATTACGGGGCAAAGGTCACTGCATCATAATATTTAAAGTTTCAATCATACGACGATTTTTGTGAATTGAACCTTAATAGAGCGTTCCTGGATTACATTTTTGCGCTGAATCAGTGTATTTTAGTAATATTTATAGTAAGCATGCGTTGTCATTACTGTACCTGTTGTTCTAAGGTGTATTTAGTATGGTCATTCTTATCAATTAGGTGTTGCGAGGTCGCGTTCGACTAAATGAAATTGACGATTTTTCGGAGGAAAAGGATTAAATACCTGCTTCATCGTTTTGAATTGGACCAAATATTTATTGGTTACGCGTAGTATAATGTATTAGCTATCTGTAGACACCAGTTATTAGAAGCTTGAGCGATTTATTGAAAAGTTACGTAGTGTTAAACTAACTTGATACAGAAACTGTGATTTCGGAAGTTGTAATCCCTGAATATATGAATGTATGTAATATAGGTGTTTTTGGTTCGTCTGGCCATTTTAAGCCTATCACACCATAACACACCATCCCTTCAACGTGCTAACCCCCTGTGATATCATCCAATATCTATTTGACCTTGACCTTATTTGGGCTTATAATGTGTTAAATGGACTATTTCTTGGGTAAATAGATTTGACCCCCTCTTGATTAACTAGGTTTTACCATTTTGTCTAGCACCAACCTGAACAGTTTGATAGTTATACAGTTGTTGCCATGTATTAGTGTTGCAACATCGGTTCAAAATCATAATCGATTATCGGTTGGTACATCCGATGCGATTTTCCGATTATGTAAACGGTTCTAGTGTAGTAATGTAACATCAGTAGACCACAAGTGTTTGATTCTATTTATGCACCCTTTGGTTCCATGCCATCCTCTGCTTATGCTAGGTGGCATTGTAACATATAAGCATGGTGAATGGAGTGTGTTATCCATATAAACCATTAACCAGACTCTATTAACATCAAATAACCTGAGGGATGGTCAAATATTTGTTTGTTTCGTCTTGATCGATGATCCGCCATCTTTTTTAAACAACGCGAGTGATTCCCTTGAATGTGTGTTTAGTTTGCGGCACCAGTAGTTATATATATTTGGCGCCTAAATGAGATAGACCGATAATCGATTATGAAAAACTGCAATCGATTATCGGAATCGGCAGACATTTTCACGCCGCTAATCGATAGTATCCGATTATCGTTTCATCACTACCGTGTATAATATATGATATACTACTCACAATATACCCATATTGCCCAACTTCGTATTGACCGTTGCCCAATTTGGAAGTCAAAATTTAAAATTAACCTCACTTGGAATAGAAATCCATTGTGTTTTTGTATATTTGAAACTTTGCTTCTACTTCTATAAATTGATCTGATATGAATTCAAAATATATTGTCTAGCATGATTATTGAATGCAGCATCTTTTTCCTTTGCAGAATGTGATTACTGAACATTGGTGGAAAAAGACCTCTGTCAAATACAAACAAACACCGTAAAACAAAATATTGCAGAATATTACCATAAATAATATTTTTGTAAAAAATGATGAAATGAAGGTCATCGTGTACAGTTGAATCAAAAAGATAGTTAATGTGCTGGACATCATTTAAATTCGCAATGAGCGATAATTTGACAAGTAGGTTGAGAATATGTACTTGTGAATGCCAATCGAAGTGCGTTGTTTGTAATTCTGTATCCGGGGATTGTAATAACATTAAGGGTTACATGGACACCCGTCCTGATCACATACTCCCGAAATGTGACCTTTGTGAATCTGCAATCGCTGACAATAATTCGCTGAAAACACACATTACAACAAATTCTGATGAGAAACCTTATACATGTGGCATGTGCGGATTAACATTTACACAAATAAGTACTCTGAAGGATCACTTATGCTATCATTTACGGGAAACGCCTTATAAATGCAATACATGTGGATACCAATCTACACAAAGTTCTTCTGTAAGGATACACATGAGAATAAACAATGGTGAGAAACCTGTTATATGTGATATATGTGGATCTGCATTCACACGAAGAGATGGTTTGGAGTGAAAAACCCTTTAAATGTGACATATGTGGGTCTGCATTCAGACAAAAAAGTAATTTGCGAAGTCACATGACAGTACATACTGATGAAAAACCCTTTAAATGTGACATATGTGGGTCTGCATTCAAACTAAAAAGTACTTTGTTGAAGCACATGAAAATACATACTGGTGAGAAACCCTTTAAATGTGACATATGTGGGTCTGCATTCAGACGAAAAGATTATTTGCAAAGACACTTTGAAAAACATTCTGGTGAAAAGCCTTATAAGTGTGGCATATGTGGGTTTGCATTCATACAAGGATATGATTTGAAGAACCACATGAGAATACATACTGGTGAAAAATCCTTTAAATGTGACATATGTGGGTTTGCATTCATACAAGGATATGATTTGAAGAATCACATGAGAATACATACTGGTGAAAAACCCTTTAAATGTGACATATGTGGGTCTGCATTCACACGTGAAACTAGTTTGAATAATCACATGAGTGTGCATACTAGTGAGAAAGCTTTTATATGTGAAATATGTGGGTCTACATTCACACGTGAAACTAGTTTGAAGAATCACATTAGGATGCATACTGATGAGAAAACCTTTATATGTGGTATATGTGAATCTACATTCACACATGAAAGAAGATTGAAGGTTCACATGAGAATGCATACTGGGGAGAAAACCTGTAATCTTTAAATGTAACATAGGTGGCTCTGCATCAAGTGAAACAGGTGATCTGGGGAGTCATGTTAGGATACATTTTGTTGGTGAATATAAACTTTATTCTAATGTTTAAGGATGTGTATTGTTGAGGAATTTAAAAAATATGTGACTTATTATAATCGTTGCAGATTTACACTCTCAATGTTTTGATCCCCTGTGTCAAGGTGTTTTATTTGCATGAAATGTCACCATTTTATTAAATTACATGTGTACAGTAATTAAATTATAATTATGTGATTTGAAGAAACTTGTCATAAACAACAGATAAGATAATGTGTGGATTTATCCTCCTTGCAACCACTAACTGCCGATATATGAACAAATTGTACAGAATGAGCTCTAGTCCTCTTGTGGTGTGTGTCCTTGTCAATTGTTTCAACTGATGTCTCCTCTAAAACCACTGTGTCACTTCCAATTAAACTTTACAGGATTGATTCAAGATTACCAAGATTTTATAAATGATTCCCTATGGTTCAAAATTGATTTCATATTTATTCTAATTACTTTCTTTTAAATGGTCAGTACATGTTTAAGTTCATACTTTTATGTTGTTATTGAAATAATTATAATATTGAAATATCATTGGTATTTCATATAAAATATAAGTTAATTTGAATACTAATAGTAGTATTAGTACTAGTATGGATTTTACACTGTATATGAATGAATTTTTATTTAATATATTGATGTATGTATGCTATATTTATGTATAAATGTTATCATAACACAATGTATCTTCAAAATAATTATTTATGTTCTCTTAATTAACTACAGGTAAACCCTGATTATTAAAAAATGCTTGTGTAAAAAAATATGATTAAAAATTAGGACAATGAATACTATGTCTATTCTTGTTGTAAATGAGATCAAACACAATTTAAAACAATTGTTTATTTGTCATTGCTTCAATGTAACTACCAGAGAACACAAATGAGTGCGAAACTTAGTAATAATACATAGTTAAATAAATGTATGTATGTCAAGGGTTATTTGGACATAAGAGTGGGATGAAAGACTGAGGGGGGGTCTTCATTATGGGATGAAATAGCATCTATACATTGGTAGTTTACAATGACGACAAAAAATATGCCAATGAAAATGGGTGTTCAGTCCCCGCTGAAATTTCATTGGTTATGCAATGTTTACACCAACATGCGCTTGATTTGTCAGTCAATCGATTGCACAGCGCATAAAATGAATACCAAAACTTCGGAAAAAACTAGAGATGACATTGTGTTGTGAGTGAGATTTGAGTGTTAAAGCGTGAGCGCGTGGTTCGAAGTTCAAAAGCGTGACTCTCACGCTGACGGCGTAAAACTTGACAGCAATGGTAGCATATATGCAGGTTATACGGCACATACAGTTAACTCACTGGAGGTGACCCCATGTGATTTTGTTCGACCGAGAAATCGGCCATCTGGGTTGGATATTCGCTTGATTAATTAGAACAGGCTATGATTGAACTATGCATATACCGTAGTTTCTGCCAGTCATGATTTTTGGGTGTCATTTGTGATCCCCTGGTCCGAAATCAGGGGGCAATTGGGAAAGGCACCAGGATGGTTTTTAACCAGCAGTTTCTAAATAGACTGAATCGTATTTCATTGAATATCAGATAATAGAACATTTTCATTATATTTATGTCGCAATCAATTTACAAATTCATATTTGAACCAAATTGTTTGTAAAATCATGTTTTTATAAGTTAATTATATTGCAAACATTATTTGAACCAACAGTTTATATTTTAGCTCACCTGAGCACATAGTGATCAGTCTGTCTACTTCAGCGTCCGGCGTCCACATTTGGGGGGGGGTGTTAATTACTGGGTGTTGTCATTCCTCTACCTGTTGTATTTAGTGTGGTAATACTGATCAATTTGGTGTTGCAAGGTCGCGTTCGACTAAACGAAATTGACGATTTTTCGTCAATTTCGTTTAGTCGCGCGCGACCTCGCAACACCAAATTGATCAGAATTACCATACTAAATACTACTCAAAACAACAGGAAGAGGTATGATAATCATAAATATCTCTAAAATACACTGATCCGGCGCAAAAGAATATTTTTTAGATATATTTTTGCATTCATGAATGCGCACATATGTGTATGTATAACTCCTCACGTGCTCTACAATTTTTATAATGATTATATACGTGCAAAAGTGCTCTTGGATTTAAAGAAATATGAATATGCTGTAATAAAACAGGTATGTGCTAAACGAACTGGTGTTTAGGCGAAACACCGACTCTTCACAATAAGAGTTGTCTTCTTCCGCGCGTCCGGTAGAAAATAGTCCCACTATAAAAGCTTTCAAAATCACTTTATGGATGACTTTTAGGTATTGTTTTTTTATCAATTATACATATTTTGATGATGCTGAACCCGAAAATGACATTAGTCATTATGCTGTATTTGTGTAGATCTTCCGTAGGTCTTCTATTGGTCTTCAATTTCGTGTAGGTCTTCAATTAAGTAGACCCGTTATATACAGCGACTGCTTCACCAAACCTTCACACTTTTTCTGGACTATACACTAACCAGTACTAACTTACCCTTCTACAAAGAGCCGACAACTTCTCCACATATGGAGGAAAAACAACATTTTTGTCAAATTTTCATAGAAAGGTATGACCTACCGCAACTGGGAATTTTTGAAGGCATATTGCAAATATTAATTTGAGCTTCTTTCAGTGGCAAAGGGGAGTGTGGAAGAGGTTTAGCTCTCCTGAAGTTGGTGGAATCTGGTGCATCTTAAAATGAAAATACAGAACTGTTTTAATTCAAATGTTTATTTAGCATAGGAAACACAAAAAAAAAACATCATACTCTTGTCTCCTTTGATATTTTGTACAAGTTGAACATATCATAAATTGGCCTGAAATGCAGATTAGAAAATGAACATTACTGTAAATGTTATATTCCTACGACCCCTTGAACCTTGTAAATAGCCTAATTAATATACTTGTTTAGTTCTGTCACCTTTACCCAGATTATCTTTCGGCAGACTATAAATCTATCTGTTGGTGTTCTGGCACTAACATTTATCAACTCCCCATTCCCAAACTCTGATAAGCTCAGGTTTCGCAGGGTTTCACGGGAACAATATGATATTTAGCAGGTTGCAGATGACCATTGTTTCAGAGCAAGTTTTAGGCCAGCCAGATAACACCATAAAAATTAACGTAGACAAAGAAACGTGAAATTACGAAATTATTTTTCAAGTGGTTTATTCAGGACATTTCCAATAGTTAAATCTAAATAAGATTTAACATTAATATAACATTGCTAAATAGCAAAAATAATTGGATAGACTTAGAAAAGGGATTTTTGATTACAGAAATCAAGATCCCAAGAGGGGAGGTTTTTTCCTTACACAACTACACGTGAAAAATTGTATCTCTACTTTGGAAGACCATCAAATCTATTTTCAAGAAGAAAAGTCTAGACACCAAATTAAGATTTCTCCATTAGTGTTAATGGAATAATTTATGAATGAACATTCATCCAATCAGCAGGCGCCTTTAGTAAATTCTTCAAGATACAGTGATTTTAAAACATAGGACACTTTGATTATCAATGATTTCTATACTTTGTTTGCATTATTTTCTTTTCCATGTTGGTTTGAAAGTCCTTTAAATTTTATTATCATATTTTTGGTATAATCGTTTTTTTTATCTTCTTTTTTTGTATAATCATATATGTTAACCTTTTTAGTATTTTTGTAAATAGATTTCTGAAACTTTAAATCTTGTTCTGTTATTCAAAAGGCTTAGTCCGTAACAGAACAATTGGGGGCTCGTCCGGGATCAAACCAATTTGAAAATAAATAGTTACATGACAATTCGTTTGATAGAGCGCAGGCGCTAAGGTTTGTGCTGAGACAGGTGGTCATTTAAGATAATTTTTAAAAGTATAGTAATTTGTAACAAAAGTAATTATTTCTTTTTAGGAAATAGTAGTTAGTAATTCCTTTTTACTCTTTTATCCACACAAATTATTTTCCATTGCTATCCAATATTTGGTGTCAATCAGCCTAGAATGAGTTTCAATTTGGAAGAGTTTGTAGCCAGTCCATCCACGGGTGAGTTTGACCAGTTAAGAAAAGATGATTTGTTGCAAGTTGCGCAACATTATAGTGTCGCTGATGTAAGGTCATCCATGCGTAAGCAGGAGTTGAAAGCAAAAATACTTGCTGCTTTAGTGGAACAAGAAGTGTTGCCTCAAGAGGTTATTGAGAGTACAACTGGAACCCATGACCAAGATACATTAAAAATGGAAGAACTAAAATTGAAATTTCAGTTGGAGATGGAAAAGATGCAGATGGAAAGAGAACGAATGCTTATAGAAAAAGACATAAAATTGAGAGAACTTGAATTGCGTGAGCAACAAGGAGCCACAAAGAAAGATTTTGACGCCACAAAACACATCCGTCTAGTTCCAAGGTTCAATGAAAAAGATGTTGACAAGTATTTTAGCCACTTTGAAAAAGTTGCTACAAGTCTGAAATGGCCAAGAGAATCCTGGTGTGTTCTTCTGCAGAGTGTTTTTGTAGGAAAGGCGAGGGATGCATTCTCTTCACTATCTGTAGAAAAAAGTTTGGAATACACAGAGGTGAAGGCAGCTGTGCTGAAGGCTTATGAATTGGTACCGGAAGCATATCGACAAAGGTTTAGGAATGTTCGCAAGGAACCAGTGCAAACCCACGTCGAATTTGCCAGGGACCAAGAGGAGCTTTTTGATCGTTGGATGGTTTCAAAAGAAGTTAATAAGGAATATGAAAAGTTGAGACAGCTGATGTTGGTGGAACAATTTAAGCGATGCTTACAACCAGACATCAAGACTCATCTTGATGAACAGAAAGTTGTAACTATTCAACAGGCAGCCACAGTGGCAGACGATTATGCCCTAACGCACAAAGTACCATCCATGTCACAAACACACAAGCGTGATACTAGAGCAGACAACAGAGGAGTAAACCGATCAGGACCAATTAAGGCTGACAACGAAAAACATTAAAGTCCAAGAAATGGCAAGACGGTCAACTGACGTGGAAAGATCATCCAAAACAGTGACAACTTGTGCCTATTGCAAGAAAAAGGGACACATTATCACTGACTGTTGGATAAAGAAAAGAGATGAAAAGACCTCCCCCAATGCATGCGTGTTGACTAAACGTAGTCAACAGCATGAACGCTTAAGTGCCGATTATAGCTCTCAAGTGATGAAACAGTTTGAACCATACATAACAAACGGGTTCGTCTCTGTTTCAAAGGATGCAAAACCTGTTCCAGTGAAAATCCTACGGGACACAGGTGCATCACAGTCATTAATGCTTGAAAATGTTCTGCCATTTTCTAAGCAAACTTCAACATAATCAAGTGTCTTGATTCAAGGTGTAGGCGGGACAGTAAATGTACCCCTCCACAAAATTCATATTGTTTCAGACACATTGTCTGGGCCAATAACTGTTGGCATACAACCAACATTGCCCATCAAAGGCATTTCTATGTTGTTAGGCAATGACCTTGCCGACGACAAATTAATAACCAATCCTGTGGTTGTTAACAAGGTTGACATGAGTATTCAACCTGAAGAAGAAGATACTAGACTGTATCCGTCATGTGCAGTGACTAGAGCCATGCAAAAACGGCTCGAAGAAAGTAGGGTAGATGGTAACGTTGTCAACAGTGAATCCAATGAGAAAACACTGGAAGACAAGTCAAAAGATGGACAAGCTCCTAAGGTCACTGACGTTGAGAGTAGAGGAAGCTTAATCGTGGAACAAAGAAAAGACTTCCCTGTTTTGCTTGATGAGGCATTCTCAGAAGAAGAGATAACCTCAGTTCCAGTTGGCTACTTCATTAAAGATGGAGTGCTGATGAGGAAATGGCGACCGCCAGATGTAGATGCTGATTGTGACTGGGCCATTCACTATCAGATTGTGGTGCCAAAGGCCTATCAAAGTGAGATAATGCATATTGCACATGATACTGCCCTAGCAGGTCACTTGGGTGTGAACAAAACCTATGAACGTGCCATAGCTCATTTTTACTGGCCAAAAATGAGGAAAGACATATCTGAATATTGTCGATCCTGTCACACTTGCCAAGTTGTTGGGAAACCAAACCAAAAAATCCCAAAGGCACCTCTCAAACCAATTCCAGCTTTTGAGGAACCTTTTAGCAGAGTCTTGATTGACTGTGTTGGACCTTTGCCTAGGTCAAAATCTGGGAATGAATACTTGTTGACCATAATGTGTGCATCAACAAGATTCCCAGAGGCTATTCCATTGAGGAATATCAAGGCAAAAACAATAGTGAAAGCTTTGACAAAGTTCTTCACTCTAGTAGGGTTACCTAAGAGTATTCAGTCTGACCAAGGGTCGAATTTCATGTCACATCTGTTTCAACAGGTGATGCATGAGTTGGGCATTGATCAATTCAGGTCAAGTGCTTACCATCCGGAATCCCAAGGCGCCCTTGAAAGATTCCATCAGACCCTAAAGGGTATGATGAAACGGTATTGCTTCGAGCATGAGAGGGACTGGGATGAAGGTATACACATGCTACTGTTTGCAGCTAGAGAAAGTGTACAAGAGTCATTAGGTTTTAGTCCATTTGAGCTTGTCTTTGGACACACTGTACGTGGTCCATTGAAACTGTTGAAAGAGAAATGGTTGAGTGATACTGAAGATATGACACTCTTGGAGTACGTTACTTCTTTTAAAGAAAAATTACGTGATGCCTGTCAGATGGCAAGAGCCAATTTAGAAACAAGTCAGGAACGTATGAAAGTTTGGTATGACAGAAATGCGAGAAAGAGAAATTTCAAAGTTGGAGACAAAGTTCTTGTTTTGTTACCTCTTCAAGGAAGCCCATTACAAGCAAGCTTCCAAGGACCATATGAGGTCATTGGCAAAGTCAATGACTTGAACTATGTAGTTCGAACTTAGGGCAGAAGAAAACAAAAGAGACTTTGTCACATCAACATGCTGAAGGAGTATGTTCAAAGGAATGGAAATCAACAAAAGCAAGTCATGGTGGCGAATACAGACTTGTTTGAGGTGAAAGCTGATACCGCAGGGATAGCGGATGATCAGATTGATGATTTAAACTGTGTGCCGTTAACCAATTCTGAAATCTTGACCAACATAGATATTAAACTTGGTCACTTGACAGGTGAACAGAAAAATGATGTGAAACATCTGCTCCATCAACATGAAGATCTGTTCACAGATGTACCAAAGCAAACAACTGCGACAATTCATGATGTTGACGTTGGCAACAGCATGCCAATTAAGCAACACCCTTATCGTGTGAATCCTGCTAGAGCAGAGGTAATTCGAAACGAAACTGAATATATGCTAAAGAATGGCATTATTGAGAAAAGCAACAGCCCATGGAGTTCTCCATGTATTCTTGTACCCAAACCAGATGGGACAGTACGATTTTGTACAGACTTTAGGAAGGTGAACAATGTTACAAAAACAGATTCCTTTCCTCTACCTAGAATTGACGATTGCATCGATAAAATTGGAAGGGCCAAATATGTCAGTCGGTTTGATCTTTTAAAGGGGTATTGGCAAATTCCATTGAGTGACCGTGCTAAAACAGTTTCAGCCTTTGTCACACCAGATTCTTTGTATCAATACAAAGCCATGCCATTTGGTATGAAAAATCCATCTGCAACGTTTCAGCGCATGGTCAATGATTTAGTCTTAGATCTTGACAACACCGAAGGATATGTTGATGACATTGTTACTTACAGTGACACATGGTCACAACATATCTTGCAAATTCGGAAGTTGTTTGCCGAACTGTCAAAAGCAAACTTGACAGTGAATTTAGCAAAAAGTGAATTTTGTAAAGCAGAGGTTACCTATTTAGGGCATGTTGTAGGGCAAGGAAAAGTAAAGCCACTAGATGCCAAGGTCCAGGGTATTCAAGACTTCCCTGTTCCAAATGACAAAAAGGCCACAATGAGATTCCTCGGAATGGCTGGGTATTACAGAAAGTTCTGCAGGAATTTCTCTTCTGTTGCACAACCTCTAACAAATCTCCTGAAGAAAAACACCAAAGTCTGTTGGACTGACAGCTGCCAGCGGTCCTTTGAGAAGATCAAGTCTCTTCTCATGAGTCAGCCGATCTTGGCTGCTCCAAACTTTGAGAAACCCTTCAAGCTGATGGTGGATGCTTCAGATGTTGGGATTGGATCAGTTTTGATCCAGGAAGATGATAATGCAATTGAACATCCAGTGAGTTTTTTCTCGAAGAAGTTAAATCAGCACCAGAGACGATATTCAACTATTGAAAAGGAGTGTCTGGGTTTGCTGATTTCATTGCAGCATTTTGATGTGTACCTGAAGAATGCTAAACATCAAGTTGAAGTCTTCACTGATCACAACCCAATCACATTCATTAACCGAATGAAAAGTAAGAATCAAAGAGTTTTACGGTGGAGCCTTGCCTTGTCTGAATACCATCTTGACATCAAACACATCCGTGGCAAGGATAATACCATTGCTGATGCTCTTTCTAGGGTTGGTTGAGGGCAAAACTTGGAGTACGAGTCTCAGGACTTGGAAAGTTTTCAGACAAAACTTTCTTTTTAAGGGGGGGAGTGTTATATTCCTACGACCCCTTGAACCTTGTAAATAGCCTAATTAATATACTTGTTTAGTTCTGTCACCTTTACCCAGATTATCTTTCGCAGACTATAAATCTATCTGTTGGTGTTCTGGCACTAACATTTATCAACTCCCCATTCCCCAAACTCTGATAAGCTCAGGTTTCGCAGGGTTTCGCGGGAACAATATGATATTTAGCAGGTTGCAGATGACCATTGTTTCAGAGCAAGTTTTAGGCCAGCCAGATAACACCATAAAAATTAACGTAGACAAAGAAACGTGAAATTACGAAATTATTTTTCAAGTGGTTTATTCAGGACATTTCCAATAGTTAAATCTAAATAAGATTTAAAATTAATATAACATTGCTAAATAGCAAAAATAATTGGATAGACTTAGAAAAGGGATTTTTGATTACAGAAATCAAGATCCCAAGAGGGGAGGTTTTTTCCTTACACAACTACACGTGAAAAATTGTATCTCTACTTTGGAAGACCATCAAATCTATTTTCAAGAAGAAAAGTCTAGACACCAAATTAAGATTTCTCCATTAGTGTTAATGGAATAATTTATGAATGAACATTCATCCAATCAGCAGGCGCCTTTAGTAAATTCTTCAAGATACAGTGATTTTAAAACATAGGACACTTTGATTATCAATGATTTCTATACTTTGTTTGCATTATTTTCTTTTCCATGTTGGTTTGAAAGTCCTTTAAATTTTATTATCATATTTTTGGTATAATCGTTTTTTTTATCTTCTTTTTTTGTATAATCATATATGTTAACCTTTTTTAGTATTTTTGTAAATAGATTTCTGAAACTTTAAATCTTGTTCTGTTATTCAAAAGGCTTAGTCCGTAACATAAAATAAAAAGTTAATCAATTTCAATGAAATATGATACATTGAATTACCATTTTCAGACAATGCCATTCACGGAGAAGCCTATTTTCACGCTGGAGCTACGATTTTGGTAGCGACAATCATCCTGCGTTCGAAGCTGACGTTGGTTAATTGGTGAATTTGATTGACAACTTTGGCTTTGTTGGTGATGTACAGAGTCGACAGACAGTGTGTAATCGCACATATTTGCTGTTAAAAATGGTTGCTTGTACGCAATATCATTCGTCCACAAAAATTTCGTACTTCCGGTTTTTAGCACGACGTTTTTTGCGGTTAGAAACGTTAGGGTCGGCCCTAAAAATTAGGGTCGGTCGGGTAACCGTGAACACAACTATTTTTTTCTGGCGTAAGTATGTGTATATTGGTCCCAGGTATTATCAATTATGAATGCCGATGTAATAAAACGTGATAAAGAAAGAGATAGAAAAACAGGACAAATAAGGCAGGGAAACATCCACCAGTTCAATATTTTTTCAAGTTATTATGATTAAGTTTTGTTGCTGTTGCTGCATCTGTTTTTATCTGAACAAAACTCGGATAATTAGTCCCCTGCCGATGTTCACACTGGAGGGCTCCGTCTGTCCACCCAAAACTGGATCCCCAATAACTCAATAACTAAAAAAGCTAGCTTGATGAAAGTTGGTATGTGAGTAGGTGGCAATGTGAACACTATGCACGTCATTTTGTTTTCCCCATCGCAAGAAAATTGTCGTTGCTATGGTAATCTAATTAGTAAAAATGTGGCCAGAACATCTGGATTCCGAAGTAGCTCAATAACAAAACAACCTAGGATGATGAAAGTTGGTATTTGAACAGGTGGCAATGTGTACATCATGCACGTCATTTTGTTTTCTCCATCGCAAAAGAATTGTGGTTGCTATGGTAACAGAATTAGTAAATTGTGGCCAGAACATCTGGATCCTGCAGTAACTAACCAACCTAGGATGCTGAAAGTTGGTATGTGAATAGGTGGCAATGTGTTCATTGTGCACGTCATTTTTTTATCACCATCACAAGAATGAAAATTGTTGCTATGGTAATGGAATTAGTAAAAATGTGGCCAGAACAACTTGATCCTGCAGTAACTCAATAACTGAACAACCTAGGATGATGAAAGTTGGTATGTGAATAGGTGGCAATGTGAAGATTATGCAGATCATTTTGTTTTCTCTCTTAGGTAAAATTGCACATGTAGTTATCATGGTAATAGTAAACATATCCACAAAAGTATTGATTCTGTCTGTCATAGCATTTTCACTGTTCAAGATAGTTGAATGAAATTTGGTATTTGAGTATGTGAATAAGTGACAATGTTGAGATTATGTACACTTTTGTTGTCTCCCGGGGTTACAATTTTGGTCGCTATGGTAATGTTAATAGCAAAGAACAATAACAAATTTTATTCAGGCCATGTGAATGAAATTTTATATTGATTATTAGATGGTGTTGTATGTAATACATGTGTGACAGTTGTACAGATTAATTACCATATTGAGTCAAGGTGCAACCGATAGGGGACATTATGTGTTGCGGACAACACCAGTTACTTGTTATTGGTGCAACGCTTAATCTTTTGCTGCGATTTGCTGCAATTTTCATACTTGTTTGTTTTGTAATGATTTAGCTAACTGATTGGGGTTTTCCAAATTTTATAACGATGCCCGTCGAAACAATCCAAATGTGCTTATTTTCTGCGATAGTTGGATAATGTACGCAGTGACGGGAACCAATGCTAGATCCCGGCCGATAACTCATGTGTATATTCACGCATATGATGCCAGGAAGCAGAAAAAATTTACAATCTCTATCCAGAGTTGTCGTTTGTTATCCCTCACATACATCTATGTCAATGTCCCAGCTTTTTCGCTGACTGACTGATCACTTTGGCTCACCTGAGCAAGTGCTCAGTTTTGCTAAAGTGATCAGTCAGTCCACTCCGACGTCCACACTTGGGGGTTGTTGACTCTCTAGTGGTCACACTTTTGAGCAGACCTGGTCAGAATGTTCGTCTCAGTGATATCTCGGACAAGTTCGAACATGTGTCATCTGGGGCAAGAAAAAACTAGGGCACCAGGTCAAATAGAATGAAAATTTTGTTAACACTCTAGAAGTCACTGTTTGAAATTTTGACAGGATGTTTGTATTAATGATCTTGTAAAATTGCGTGAATATTGGTCATCTCCGGTCAAAAACTAGGTCAACGTACCAGAAAACCTTGTTAATGCTCTTGAGGTCACAGTTTTGATTGAATCTTTGTGAAACCTTGACAGAATGTTTGTCTTAGTGATATCTTGGCCAAGATCGAACATGGGTCATCTGTGGTCTAAACCTAGGTCACCAGGTCAAATCATAGAAAAACCTTGTTAACAATCTAGTGGTCACAGTTTTAATTGGAGGTTCACCAAACTTTGTCAAAATGCTTGTCTTAATGATATCTTGGACAGGTTCGAACATGGATCACCAATCAAAATTAGGTAACCAGGTCAAATCATTGAAAAACTTTGTTAACCCTCTTGAGGCCACGGTTTTGATTGGATCTTTTGTTTTATGTTTTCATAATGTTTTGGACATGTTTGAACATAGATCCTTAGGTAGACTTTTATCAGATTTGCTCAAATAAAAATGGTCGGTCCCTTATAGGGGCCGCTAGAGCTAAACGTAGAAAGATCTTTAATCATCTTCTTCACATGAACCAATGGATGGATCATCACTAAATTTGGTTTGTAGCATCCTTAGATGGTCCTCTCTAGTTTGCTAAAATAAATTTGGTGGTCCCCTTTTAGGGGCTGCTAGAGCTAAAGATAGAAATACCTTAAAATGACTCTTTCTCATGATTCTATGGATGGATTATTACCAAACTTGGTTTTTAGCATCTTTAGATAGTGTTCTATCGGATTTGCTGAAATAAAAATGATACCTTTAAATGTCTTCTTCTAATGAACCAATGGATGGATCATCACCAAACCTGGCTTGTAGCGTCCTTAGATGGTCCTCTCACAAGTTTGCTCAAATAAATTAGGTGGGCCCCTTTTAGGGGCCACTAGAGCTAAAAATAGAAATACCTTAAAATGACTTGTTTTCATGAACCATTGTTTGGATCATCACCAAATTTGGTCTGTGGCATCCATCAGTCATCACGAATATTCCCTTGTAGTATCCTTTGATGGTCCTATATCAAGTTTATCATTGTTCCCCATTATTTGCCCACAAGTGTACCTTTATTATCTTTTTAGTAACAAGTCAATTAACATTTATTCTGGTGAGCGATGCAGGGCAATCGTGGCCCTTTTGTTTTGTTATGATAACCAATGTTGTGAATTATAGTAAATCATTTTTTTTTTAGAATGCCCTGTTTGTGTTTGTGTAGGACAAGTATTTTCATGGACTGATTACAGAACAATGGTGGGAAAAAGCACAAGCTGTTATTAAAGACAGACAACAGAATGTTAAATCAATATAAGAACTATTGGTAAGAAAAAATGAAGGCTATCAAATGATACAGTCCAACGAGAAAAATAGTGTATGTGATAAACACCAATCTATGTTCATAATGAGTGATCATTTTAATCCTGTATTCGTGGAACGGAATGACGTTATAAGTCATGTTGAAATATGTCCTGATCTAGAAACTCATAAGTGTGAACTTTTTGAATCTGCATTTTCTGATAATGATTCACTGAAAACACTTATGGCATCGCATTTTGATGAGAAACCTTATAAATGTGGTATTTGTGGGCTTTCTTACTCCTGCAAAAGTATTCTTACAGAGCACATGCGTGTACATTTTCGTGAAAAAACATTCAAATGTGATGTGTACGCTTCTGTATTCTCAAGAAAAAAGATTCTGAAGGAACATATGGTTATACATTCTGGTGTTAAACCATATAAATGTGATGTTTGTGATTATGCTTGTTCATCAAAAGTAAGACTTAAAGAGCTCATGATTGTACATGTTAGTGAAAAAACATTCATGTGTGATTTTTTTACTTCTGCATTTTCAAGAAAAAAGTGTCTGAAGCAGCATATGAGGACGCATTCTTGGGAGAAACCTTTTGCATGTGGTGTTTGTGGTTATGCTTTTTTATTGAAGCAACATTTGCTGCAACACATGAGGTTACATACTGGTGAAAAAACTTATAAATGTGACACATGTGGATCAACATTTACACAAATAAGTGCTCTGAAAGATCACATAAGGTATCATTCAGGTGACAAACGCTATAAATGTGATATTTATGATTCTGCATTTTTAGTTAAAGGTAATCTGAATGAGCATATGAGAGTGCTCTCTGGTGAAAAGCCATATAAATGCACTGTTTGTGGTACTGGATTTAAAACAAAGTCTCAATTTAAGGTCCATATGAGGACACATTCTGGTGAAAAACCTTATAAATGCAATATATGTGGACATGAATTCAAACAATGCCCTACTCTGAAGAAATACATGAGAATACACAATGGTGAAAAACCTTTCAATTGTGGTGTATATGGATCTGCATTCACACAAAAGTGTTGTTTGAAGATTCATATGAGAAAGCGTACTGGTGAAAACCCTTTTAAATGTGATCTATGTGGATCTGCATTCTCACAAAAGAGTTCTTTGAGCACTCACATGAGAATGCATACCGGTGAAAAACCTTTTAAGTGCAACATGTGTGACTACTTTCAAACAAAATGCTTCTCTTATGATGCACATGAGGACACATGCTGGTTAGAAATTATGTATGATTTGTGTAGGTCTCAAGGCTGTGAATTTTCCATTTGAATGTGCGTTTGAAGGTACATATTTTTTTTATTTGTAATAATAAACAATGTACATTGTATTGTGAAAAAAAACATGTTCAGTATGAGCTGATTTGTATTTCATTTAGCAGAAAAAAATTCATATTATGTAAGTTCAAATTGTTATCTTGAACACAGAACCATAGTTGTTCATTTTTACAAGCATGCACTATGTCTTAAAACTTTGCAAATTCAAATTCAGAGTTTCTTGTCAACTTACAGCTTGTAATGGAGGATATTATCTATTATTCCATGACTAATTTTGTTACTGTAACTTGAGTTAAAGCATAAGTTGGTGCAGCTTGAAATTGCAAAATTGTAGGTATAAAATGCTTAAATGCTCTGAGCTTCAGGGGGTGGGCTTTGCCCAGGCTTTACCCAGGATACAATGTTGACCTTTGTGGCCACCTGGCCCCTTTACTGTTCAGCTGCTTTTGATATTGTCTGTACACAGCCCTGAGGCCTGCATTCAGTAAAACAGGTGATCTGAAGAGTCATGAATGGGTTCATCGTAATGTTGAATATAAATGTAGTCCTAATGTCTGAGCAGTGATTGGGAAAGGCATGCACTATAGTCACATTAAAATTTAAAATGTCATATTGTCTTTGGCACCTAATGCACCCGTGACACATTCCGATTTTTTTCAATCTTTTTTGTCTACAAAATGAAGTGGGTACGAAGCAAATACTGATGCTCTGCGTCATCTGATGCTTTATGCTTGTTTTTTCTTTATCGCAAGCATGCACCTAGCAGTTAGACGCTTATCAATAGTTATAAAAACTGTTTTAGTTGTTACTCGGTAATTGTCACATGAAAATGTCACATTAGTTTTCAAAATGTTACATTGGTGTTGGCATCCGAAAGGGCCATTGTCCCATTGTGAAAATTTCTTTCCCAAACACTTTCTGGGGATGTTTGAAGAATTGTTTAAACCCTGTGTGGCCAGTGATTTTTTATCGTATAATTTACAGCTGAATGTTGACTGTTTACCCTAGCCCCAAAGTTAAATTTTCCCCGAAAATTCTATATAAATAAGTTATAGTTTTTCAAATTTTCTCCTATTTCCTGATTTATCATGCTATAATTTCCCCTCCAGAAAGCCACAGGTAGTTTTGAAAATTAAAAAAAATCACTAGTGGCTTATAAGGTTATTATAGAGATATTTTAAAAATACATGTACAGGGCTTTCATTTGACCCTTAATACAGTGGATTTGTCGAGCTCTGGTTTGATTTTGATCATAATTTAAAAAATTAGAGTTCATTTGTACTGTAATTAGATTATGTGATCTGAAGAAATATTTCTTGTACAACAGACAAAATATTGAGATGATTAATCCCGATTATCTGCCCTTGAGACAACAAACTGCATATTGATGTGTGTTTTCTTTGCGTGCCATTTACCATTACAACTTTACAACACAATCTTGAAAGTTGTTGTACTTATTTCATATATATTCTCCATATCTTATTTATTGTCATAGTATTCAATAGTATTATTGAAATCTGTCATTTATGAAATGTTTGTGTAAGTTTTGTCTGTATTATGTTTATTTATATAGGTTAACTAATAGTAATACTGTATTGGTGCTCTACTATTTTTCATATATATTTCAATTATTCTACTCTTGTCATTTTACTGAAGCATATTTTTTTTTATTTGTTTTAATTGCATGTCAATGTACAATAGCATGCATACAGTATAAGTATAGTATGGGAGTGTGCAATGTTCACTGCTTTGACCATGCTCAATTACGTGCCCTTGAGAGTATGCACGAATGTTGGTGTATTCATGATGTAGGCTATCTAACTTAAATGGTGTTTACTCATATCTTTTTAAATATAATTTTACTGTGATTCAATTAAAAATTTTCATTTTGACAACTCACATTATTATTATTAATTATAGTCTATGGTTCTGTCATTTATCAGATCAATGCTATACATGTTACATGATCATAGACAAATATCAGTTTAATATGCTACAATGTACAGTATTAAAACGATTTGTTTCCATCCATCCATCCATCCATCCATCCACCCACCCACCCATCCATCTATCAATTAACAGCTTTTCTTGGTGAAGAAATGACAAAGAAATACAACAAAATTATTATTTATTTTTCTGTTGAAGCTACCCTTTGTTGGGATATACAAACATGTTGTGTATTGGTCATAATTTTATAATATAAAAAATAATTAGCAAATGTGTAAGACAAGTAACCAGCTTCTCTGTACATCCTAAAAACAATACATACAATGCAATAAATTACAAAAAAGCAAAATGTCATATCATGTATTTTGTTCATTGGATTATGAATACAAAACTTGCTCTGCCAATCAAACTCAGGATTCAGTGTAAGAACGAATATAATGAATATAATTATTAATATACAGTGTAGCCCCTGAAAACTGGACTCTTTCCAGACTGGAACAAAAGTCTGGTTTTCTGAGAATTCCAGTTTTCAGAGAACTATTGATTTTAGAAGAGAAAACAGTTTTGAAAAATCATGCAATTTTCAGAGAAGTCCAATTTTCAGGGGTTATACTGTATTAGTAACTTTAACTTCACTTAATACATAATGAAATTATTATGAGATTTACTTGGCTCAAGTCTTTAATAAACAAATCATGGACAGTCAATAAACTATTTTGAAGTTCGGCTGAATGGAAATATTCAAATTGCATTAACATACACATCACAGTACAGATACACTGGTAGAAAACAATTTCATTTTTGTTTTCAAATGTGAAGAAATACATCTTTGTTAACATGTATACATTTGATCTTTTGTAGAGCTAAAAGAAAATCAATCTTAGTTAATGATGTTTTCACCAGAAGAAATATGAAGACACGAACTTGACAACACAATGTGGTCAGTGTGGTCTTTTCAGCTTGAAGCCACAAAATTAATTGTGTTTAATTGAATTAATTCTACAAGACCCAACGAATCTGACGTAAAGTTCATCTATGAGAAGACTGCTTGTAAGTAAAAATTTGTAGTTCAATATCTGGAAGCGAAGAGATCTTATCACAAAAAAGTTAGTGAATTTTTGTGAAAATGTCTGTTTTTCATGAAAATCTGGTAAATTTTAAATATTCTGATTATCTAATTCAGAAATATGCCATCATACTTTCTAAATGACATAATGTACAATTATTTGCAAATTGTGCCAGGGATGTTTCAGTTAGTATATGTCCTATCGCTTGATTTTAACATTCTACAAGTGAATCTCTTCAACCATTAATGAAATATTTTTTAAATAAAAGCCCAACAAAATACAAGCTAAGTATGGTCCCAAAGATTTCAGGTTAAGATTTAAACTTAGTATAAAATCAGTAAAATATCTCATTCACTTGCCTGGTATGGAAGACCATTAAAATATAGCTTTTAAATATCTCATGAAATAGACATCAACATTAATTGACAAATGTGGAATTACAAATTGTAATTAATTATTTTATTGTTTGTTTGTATGTGACTTATTGTCACTAGGGTTTAATGCCGTTTTTCAACAATTTTTCAGTAATATACAGCGACCCATTCACCTAACCAGTTTTCCTGGACAGTATACTACCAGTACTAACTTACCCTTCCACAAGGAGCTGGCAACTTCTCCACATATGGAGGTAAATCATCATTTTTGCCAAATTTTCATAGAAGGGTATGACTTGCCACAACCGGCATTCGAACCCGGACCTGTGGGTTACAAGTCCAGCATATTAACCACAGGACCACAGCCATGGCTTAATTATTTTCTTACACTTGAATTAAAATTATGAACAAAGAGAACACGGACTATTGCTATTTCTGTTGTAGTATATCTTACTTATTTGGTTTACTTTTGGAGTCAGTATTAAGTCTATTAACATCCAGATGTTGCATAGATTACATCAAGTATGTATACAAAAATATATCTTAACAATAATCACAGACTTAGCAAGAAATTATAAACAATCTCATAATTATATGAATATGTACAGAAACAAATAATTGCACTTTACCTACTGATTGAATAACATTCAACACAAGCACATGGGAAATTTATCAATATTGCTAAATCCGAAAAGCATTGACAAAAATACAAATATAAATTTGCATAAAAAAGGACTGGTAATTACCTTATACAATGTAATGCTTACATTGAAATAACAAAAATAATTTCCAAGGTACTTAAAAGACAAAATCTGTAACTAAACTATTTATAAAGTAATCAACTACATATTTGCACTGAATGTAATTTTTATGAAATAGAGTCTTGGGTGAATCACAATACAAAAGTTACTTTGTGGATTGAAATTTGTCAATGAGTTCTTTCACCCAACCTTTCATGATAACTAAATTATCAACATCCATACTAAGAGCATCAAGTCGACCCATTGAGAAAGCTGGCTTTAATTTACTACCACTGGAGCAGTCCGAATTACTTCGGAAACCATAATCTTCCTCATCTACCTCTGAGACAGATCGGGGAAATTTACTGTCAATATAATCTCTCAATGAAGTTCCCGAAACATGTTTCTCTTCGCTTGAAGCACGACTAGAACATCGACTCTGTGTACGGCTTGTGTTTGAACTTATACTACGACTCACACTGCTACTTCTTGTATGATTGTCACTACTGGCAATTAAACTTTCCATTCGTTGTTTAATGATAGCACCTGGCTCTTTATGTAACACTTTGAGCGTAGGAGGTTGTTTTAATTTGTTTTTCTCCTCTAGCTGAAGAACGTAACTTTTGATATTAAGATTTGGAGATAAAGGATTTTCTACTGGAGATTTTACAGCAGGAGTATCAGCATCATCACAATAGACAGCAGAATCCCTAAATACTTCATCGTTACTAAACACAGCAGAAAAACGCCTTTCATAAAATGCATCTTGGTTGTCATTTTCATCTTTTGTTTTTTCTTTTTCCTCTTGTTTATGTGGTTGTGATTCGGAATCTTTTGAGGCATCTTCAGTTGCGCTGCTTTCAACACTTTGAATAGAAAAAGCTGAATCTGAATGTGCCGCATTCAAATTCTTCACTGGCACTCCAGAAGTTGGAAGTTTGGATTCAGACTGGTACTTAGATTTTCCACTAGCTCCAGGAATGTGATTTAATTTGGGACCAGGTAAATTTGAAGTGGAAAATCTCCCATAATGCAATCTTTTATGTTCCTGAGAAGTTTTGGAGCTAGTGGTTTCACTATCTTGTGCCCTTGGTAATGAAAATGTTGCATAATCATCTAAATCTGTATTAGCCATTCTAGATCCAATGGCTTCACTTCCAGGTTCCATTTCACGCAGAAGTGAAGGCAGGTTGGGTTCTGATGATTTTGGATCTAATTTCAGCCTAAGACTGAAGTTATGACCCAACTTAGTAGGATGATTCTCTTGCTTATAGCGAGGGGAGTTTGATGGAGATTCATTGCTATGAGATACATCAGTTGACTTTTTGCCCGTCAGTTTGTTTGTAATGTGACTGATCTTATGTTTGATATGATCAACAAGACCTTCATCTGATTGTTGAACTGATGACAAATCTTCAGTGCTTTCATATGATGAAGCTGAACCAGTTGATAGGCAAGAATCACGATTGTGAGGGTTTCGGATTTCAGGCTGTGTTCGTTTTTGAACTCTCTTTTCGAAATTCGGAATACAAGTAGGAAATTTGCTGTTTGATGAACTTAAACTGCCACTGGATGAAGTTGAACGTTTTAAATAATGTTCCATTTCAGCCACAAGTTTTTCACTTTCTTCTATATGATTAACATCACCAAGAACGTCAGCAGATGCAGGTCGGTCTTCTTGTAATTGTCTCCTGAATTTTGACTTAGGTTCTGGTGATGAAAAGGACCTTGACAACTGTGATCTGTCACGAGGAAACATTTTTTCTGAAGAACTCATATCATCAAAGACACCATCTTTTAATATATCCGGGCTGCTGCAAGTTTCGCTACTAGTGTTTGTAGCAGATAACGATATTGTACTATCACCTTTACTGATATCTGACTCACGAAGGTATCCAATGTTGGACTGACCCATTCCATTTCTTGCAGGTGTTGTGTAGGGAGAAACAACATTCTGATGAAGGGGAGTTGTTCTTGCCATGTCACTAACACTGTCCTTTGAGTCTTTAGGTGGTTCCATTGACCCTCTAGGTGGGGTACAGTACTTGTATTTTCTGCTGATTTCTTCAGCAGCAAAATCAGAAACAGGTATCGAGTTTCTATTTGCATATACAACCCAGTCTGGAATATCTCTGGACGCTGTGATATCATCTCCATTAAAAGACTGTGTGCGTAAATGTCGGCTTTCTCGACCTTCCGCATTCAAACGACCAACTTGTCGATTCACTAGTTTGCCTGGCAATTTTGCTGGGGTCGAAGTTGCATGTTTATCTGTTCTATGTCCTTCTAACGTTACTCTTGACTCAGTATATGACCTGTGTTTGTTGGGTACCCATGGATCTTCCTTTAAATGAGACAAATCAGACATTGAACCCTTGGTGAATCTCTCCTGGCTCCATTTATTCAGTTTGGCCTTAGACTGAAGGATGTTGGCAGAATGCTTTAATGTGGAATTGAAAGGTTTTGGTTGAGTTAAAGTCATGGTTTTCGATGCACCATCTTTATCAAAGACATTTTCCTGAGATTTACGTAAATTAACGAAAGCATCATTAAAGGCATTAACACGTATTTGGTCCTTTATGACATGAGGCTCAGAACAGTTGTCCTTAGGTGTAACACTGCATGAATTTATTTGGTTTAGCCTGTCTCTGCTGTAGGAAAAGAATGGTTGTATATCAATCCGTTTGGCATAGTGAACTGTAAGTTTCGGGGAATTTGTTGCACTAGGACTATAAGATGTTCTTTCTGAACACAGTCTAGAAACCTTTGGCGAACTTGGAGGTGTTGTGTTTAACACAGGCATGCTTGCATAACGTCCTCGTTTTTGTGAACTTAACTCCCCAAGGAAACTTCCATTAAGGCTAGGCATGGCATTAATATGACTATCACGAGGGCTGTAAGATTTGTCAGTAGAAGCATCTACTTCATCAATGTCAGCGATGCTTTTCCTCACAGATGGTCGCAAAATATCAGAATTAGATTGCTGGGGGTCATTTGATTGCACACTTTCACTTTGTTTCTCATTTTCATTCAAAGCACCATCAAGACTATCAAACCGTATAGGTGAAACTCTTGTTGCTAACCGAAAACTGTTTGTGCGAATTGCTGGTCCATCGGACTGAGACAGATTATCCACAGACAGCGAGTCAGTGTTGTTCTTTTCCTTCAAGTAACCATCTACAGGAAGGTTTTTACGTACTGAGTTTTGAAAGCTCTGACTCCTTTGAACTGACAGGGGACGTTTGACCACATGGTTTGGAGACTGATTTTCCTGGTTTTCTCTTCTGTTAGGAACTTTTGTGCCTCTAGAGAAAGGAGATCCACTGTTTCTAAATCCAAATTGATCCTGCAACAAAGAAAGGATAATTACTTTAAGTATTGTATTAATCAATACAGTAAGGTAAACATACTAATCAGTATACTATGATGGGTTACATGGAAGACTAGCTTAGATTAGAATTGTATGTACTTACGTTTTAACATTTGTTGTGTACTCTGTAATATTTACACTAACCAAATATATTTTAATTGATAATTCCAGCAGAATAAATTATAAGATACAATTAGTTTTATTAAATGTATAGTCCTTTTTAATATGATAAAATTAATATCAGCCCTCAAAAAATCTGTTTATCATGATAGGTGAAAGTGAGACTTCATGTATGTAATGTTATTGTTTGATTTTATGTAAAAAACTTTGACACAAGTTTAAATAGTGAAACCCTTAATAACTAGACTTCCAGAAAATCAGACATTTTCTGAGGTCCGTTTTTCCTCTCACATAATATGCAGAAAATTCTCTAAATACCAGATTCTCAGAATCCCAGGGCAGGTTAGCATAATATATTAAGAGCATCATATAATCTCAGACATTTTTTTGATATTTTGGGTATATGTATTACCATACAACTGAAACAGTATTTTCTTAGATAGAAAACTGTGTATAATCTAGTTATATCCTATAACAGTAAAGTTTACACCAATAGCTGTATTTCAGTGTTTCTAGAACTGAGATCGTTCACCTTCTTTTCACAGTGTATGGATGGTGTTAATGAAGGACCTTGGTCCGAGGTTATAAAACTTGAGAATAGTCTCCAAGCTCAAATCTCATATCTTGTATTTAATGTTCAAAGTTAATTATGATCAGACAATAATGATATTATTGATACATTATTCTGACAGCATACTTGACCTGAATATGTATTTAAACTTTAGTCATCTTTATATATTCAACCATAATACTTTGAGAATGAAATTGACATTCGAGCTTTGAAACTGTTCTCAAGTTTTGTAACCTTGGGGCCTGGAATAGCATGATCTTTCTAAATTAATCATGACAACAACAAGACTACATAGATAACTCTCAAATGGTGAAATCCAAATACTTACAGCTTCATTTGTTTGATTTCGTGATGGAGAATTCTTGTTGTAATTCACATTGTCCAAGGATGAAGTCTTGGAACCAGGTGATTCGATCTGAAAGAAATTGAATGTCTGATGGTGAGAAAATTTGTATTAATGTATAATATATCAGGAGTAAAGGGTCTCAATGCCAGAGCAAATATTCTTCCAATTATATCTGAAAGTATTTAAGGGCAATTACATAACATGGAATATCTTATCATCTTATCAAACAGTATATGTCAGAAGATAATTTAAAAATGATCAGAAGAAAGGAAATTTCTGAAAAAGAAAGAATGTAAGAACCCATCTATTGATGAAACTTTTCTTCATTTTATGAATAACTTATAAACTGAAACTAGCTGATGAAGAATGCAAAAAAACAAAGTGAATTACACTGAAGTTGATAACAGTACAATTTAAATTTGAACTTACTCTGTTCTTTCCCTGCTGGGACTTCTTCGCTCTCTGTCTCAGCAGTTCTAAAAATAGAACACAGAAAATACTCGTATCATCAGTTATAAGGAAACAATTAAAAGCAAACGCTTCTGTTCTTGTACTATGCTATAAGGTTAAAAAATTTACAAGTAGGCCAAAATGAATACATACTTATCTCCCTTAGATTCAGATGCTAGAGGAGGTAGCACATTGATTCAAAATTAAATACAGAGCTATGCTTTTAAATCTTTCCTCCAAAGATGCACATTCCCAAATTAATTATTCTTTTTTTCTTTCATATTTCTAATTCTTTGACTGCTAACTCTGTGTGACAGAATCTTTAACATTAGAACTAGAGAACATTTTCAGCAAGTGTGTTACCATAGTGACAGAGTTACAGACAGTACTCACCTGGAATCAACGCTGGGCCTGATTTCCTTCGAGCTCGAAGACGTTTCTCTAGGTAATCTGGTGTGGTCACATGACTTTTGCCAGTTTCTGAATTACCAAGTTGCGCAAGATCTGCAAACAAACCAATTTAATGTGTGAAATGTTTTATTATATGATATTGAACATGAATATGAATGTAACATTACAATTGGTTAAAGAGCTAATTTAAGTTTTGTTCCAAAGTCTTAAAAATTAGGAAATGAGGCATCAGAACATTCTAATGACGACCGTCAAAAGTGTGTCACGGTATTTTCATGCTTCAAGAACCATGATATTCTACATTCAAGTTTTTGGTTTTATAAGACACGGTAATGCCCTGAGTTTGATTTTGACAAGTAGTCATTATCAAGGGGAAGTCTCTTTTCTGTGTTTCAAATATTTGTTTTCATGAACCTTTTACCAAATACAAGTACAACCTCTCCGAAGCAACACCTTTTGGGAGAAGCAAAATTATACTGCTATTGAGAGGTTGTTGCTCTAGAGAGGTTGAATTAATACTAAAATTATACTGTGGGATAAAATCATGCAGCTGTTGAAGGGAGGTTGTTGCTTAAAAAAGGCTGCTCTGGAGAGGTTGCATTGTATGTCCAGGAGTCGGGTATATATATAACTTTATAAGTTAAACAAGATCACATGTTTTATTTTTTGTGTCAAATGCAAAACGACTTACTATCTTCTTCTTTAGTTTTCCCCAACTTCTCAATGATCAGATCTTTCACATTATCAGGTATTTTGCTTGAGAAACTTTCCAAGATCAATGTTTTAATCTCCTGACACCATTTTCTCTTTTGATCAAGATTGCGAGCCTAAATTGTATAAAACAAATTAGAACAAATTAAGTACACTGCGTGCACACATTCATATGTGTAAAACAAAACAAAAATGTTCAGTACTACCAAAATAACTATAATTAAATAATGGACAACAGAACCAGATGGTAACTCACTATGAATCTAAATCCATTATAATTAGCTTAATGGGATAAAACATTTTATCAGGACTTAAACAACCTAAATCTCATACTTACATGTATGGTAAAAGCACCTTTGGGGTTATCAAAGGGTACAATCTGAAAATTGAGGGGCTCCTTGGGGATACTTTCAACCAACATTAATTTGGCACACTGAAATAATAAATAAACTAATATAAATAATAAATAAACTAATAAGCTTTAAATGATTTTTTCAACTATTGAAGACACTGGAAGTGTTTTATGAGCTCACTAAACCTCCGATTAAGTCTGTTTGCTTTTTATGTGACTTATTGTCACTGGGGTTTTAACGCTTTTTTTTTTTTCAACAATTTTTCAGTAATGTATGGCGACCAGTTCACCTAACCAGTTTTCCTGGACAGTATACTAACCAGTACTAACTTACCCTTCCACAAGGAGCCAGCAACTTCTCCACATATGGAGGAAAATCGACAGTTTTGTCAAATTTTCATTGAAGGGTATGACCTGCCACAACCAAGATTCGAACCTGCACACTTACCACTGCACCATGGTCGCAGCTCCAATTAAGTTTATAAATGGTACAATGGATGTCTTACTCTATTATAGCCTACTGAATTCTATAGGATTTTTTGCATAAAATCTTGGATTTATATTATTTTCCCGGAAGCCACTTTACAATTTAAATGTAAATTTAATTCACGATGGTTCAGTTTTTATTAAGAAAAAAAGGGAGATTGGAGAAGAGACTGACAAATCTTTACATATGATATTCATATGATATAATATACAGTGCACGGAAACTTAAGATGCAAATAAATCATAAGACTAAAATATTATGTTTATCAACCCAAGTACAGGTGGATTTGTGAAAGAAATAGATTTGTATGAACAGTTTATATTACATACTGGTATAAAGGCTTTGCACGTCAGCATTCCGTCTTCTTTACGTTTTGCTATTATTATACCCTTCTCGAAAAGAAACATCTGTCTTGATGCCTTAACGCCAAACATTCGAAATGACCCCTAGGGATGAGAAAAACATGCCAGCATGAAAAACAAATTTCAATTGACGTAAAATTAAATAAATGGATAAGAGTTTATATTTGTCTTCTTTATAGCAAGCATCTTGTAATGGTTGTAAAATTACGTCTCAATCATAAAATGATAGATAAACAGCAAGCCAACATATTAATACGCAATAAATGAAAACGGAATTAAACTATAAAACATTAAAGGAACAATGTAATTTTCAGATTACTACAATTGTTGACACGGTACTTCCCAAAGTAAACAAAATTTAATTCTAAAGCAACCCCATAAGAGGTAAATGGAGAGACTAAACCCTATCAAGACTACACTACTTCTGGTAGAGGGTCTAAGCTTGAATCTCAACATTGAAAATACAATCTACTTTTCATCTACAAGTATACCAATATGTTTTATAATGTACTGAATTATACTGAATTCATCCTGAATTGCAAGAAATATTTTACACAAAGTAATTTAAATAAAATAACCAAAACATTTTGATCCTAGCTCTGAGAACCAAAACAGCAGCATATAAAATACAGCCAAATATGCGAACAAAGGTCACCCTTGAGAAAGACAAAATGTGGCTTTTATTGACAGGTGGCCTTTATTTGGAAGTCAGTTGTTACTAATTAATCAGTGACGGTTTTTCAAAGAATGGCCTTTCTTCACAGAGTGGTCTTTATTCAGAGATGGTTAGACTGCAGTTGATTCTTATAATACCTCCAGAACAAGTTCACCAAGTCGTGTAAAGTCCTCTCCCTCGTAATCTTCCAGCTGAGATTGTATTTCCTGAACACGCACGGCATGCTCGTGCTTGCGCTTCATCTCATTGATCTGATGGGACATATCAGTCATATGTTCTAATGCAGCCACAAGTTTGTCATGACCAGGATCACTCTTATCATAGTTCTTCAGAATATTCTACAACAGAGAATACATGAGCATGAGTATGAACAATCAACATGAAGCCAACTAAGCAACGGGGCAGAGCACCCAACTCAGAGACCAGAGGTCGCAAGTTTGAATCTTGACTTTGGGGGGCAGGGTATTATATCTTCATAACCCAAGTAAGATAAGGACAAATACTGTAATTACAGGAAGTTGCGTTCTAGACTGATTAATATTCCAGCAAGTTGTAGATAGTTTTATCTTTTGAATGGGTTATTTGTTTGACAACATTTTTTGCACTTGGTTGAATGTTTCAGGTTACAATGTTACCATGCAGAGTAGGAATATAAACATATAAGATTATAAGTTGATTTATAATCAATACCTGGAGCAAAAGGTGATATTTCAGAACACGCTGGACTGGTTTCAACAAGTAAGCCCCTAATGGTAGACTGTGTCCAAGGGCTAATTGCCTCTGTTTGAAAACATCACTGAGTTGAGGGTCACACATGACTTTTGTAAGAACTGCAACAGCACTGAAATAAAATGATTTTTTATGCATTTAATTGTTTATAGATCAGAGATAATGAATGACATCACATTTTATGTCTATAAAACCGACTGATATCAGTTTATAGGATAATTTGAATTCAAATGTTGTTTAATTCCTTCCTCAGTTTTATTAAATACTAAGAAGATTCTATAATGACAAAAATATCTCTGATACCAACACTTTTAAGAGTGCTAAGTAATTTTCACAAGTATGCAAAAAATATGCCACCTGTAACAGAAATGCATTCATTGCTACAAGCCAAAAATAAAACACAGGAAAAGTACAGCACTCTCTAAAAAATGCAGAATTTATGTATCCTTCTAATGTAATCTGTTTCATCTCATTTTATTTTCAGCAAATATGACAAAACTGAGAAAATATTTAACATTGCTCAGTATAGCTTTTATATCAGCATATACAGAACTGAAAATTATGTCTACGCCTTGTAGATAGCATGATACAGAATTATTGCACTGATAACTTTATAAGCGTGCAATTAATGTCTTTTCTAATTGGGTTCACCAGTTGAAACATGAAACAAGCCCAGGTGAGAGAGTTTGATTGAAATATCTGTACCAGAAACTGGCACAAGAACATAATTCCAGCCCAGATAGCACCAAGGTAAATTGGTAAGGTGAGATATTATATCCTGGACTAATCAATATTATCTTGATTATTAAAAACACTTGTTCAGACATACCTGAGGAATGTAATGTAATGAGATATCAATGAATGAAAATAAATCATAGAACGTAAGACAGAAAATGCACTCCAAACTCACAAATTCAACAAGTGTTTTGTATGGGGTAGGTGGGATTCATTAATAAAAGAAAACCAACAAATAAAGTTACACTAATACAGCCCTGGTATGTACATCAACACAAAAGACATTGCTCATATCAGAGACACTGCAATGGTGTCTTTTACTAATTCATTATTTTAGATAGGCTGCCCAGACAAGCATGTTTAAACCATTTAAATCTCCATCTAGAAGTCTCATAAGTCTTATAAATCATAATGCTAGTTTGAATTCAGCAGGACATTATTTTGTACATATCTCACCCATGTTATAATTCTCACATTTTATAATTGGGGATCACAGCTAAAGTAATACCTTGAGGTGAATGAGACTCTGTATTTCATCATGAACACTGCCATCATTTTTAGTCAGTTTAAGATTCCAGAGACTTTGTACAAATTATATTCATTACTAGGATAATGTGCACTGTAGTGAGAGTAACATTTGAATTATCATCCAATGGCTTATCAGCACTCTTAATCCATGCCCAGGATGCTAAGTCAGCAAAATATGAAAATTTGTATACAAATATGCCATCTATGAAATAATTACATACCTTGGATAATTAGTGCAGTATTCAGCATATATTACGAAACCATCACTGTTCTTCACAAAACATTCAGCCACTTTGATAGGATCCATACCACAGTCATCAAGTGCGTTAAGGAAAAGACTGCAACAAAATTCATTACAAGTTAGTCATATTTATACCTGATAATAACAATCAAAATATGCAACACTAATAAAATTGTTTTACAGAAACTTTTTTGTTAAAAGTTGATTGAAATCTTCATGGACAAACCAGGCCTATAGAAACTATGCACATAGACAAGGGAGATAATTAAGGGAGATAATTTTATGATAAGAAAATGCTTGAAGAATATTGTTGTAATTCAAAATGTTTAATAAAATGTCAAGTTTAACTCCATAAATTGACTAAATTTCCAAAGAAAAGTTAAGGAATAAATTAAGATAATGTGTAAAATTGATCAAGGTCATACAGGCTGTTAGAGTAATAGTGCACTACAACATGTTAAGCAATATTTTTTTAACTGCTGATTACAGCATGCAAAATCATAAAAATATCATGTTTTGTTTTATAGCTGATAAAAGCATGCATAATCATACAAATATCATGCTTTTGGAAGGTGTGTAAATTTCGGACAGAAAAATATGGAACCAAAGCCGCAACAGAAAAGCTTCCATTACAGATAAAACTAGACTGGCGTTCCATTAGCAGACCTCACAAGAGGCAATATTATAAGGGTGCCATAAAACCACACTCAACAACCCATAAATGAGAACATACATTTGGAATATAAGCTAATTGTGTTACATTAAAATGAGTGCATTATATACATACCAGCTGAAGTCATATATCTCGACAATGTTTCCGAACAAGCATTCCCTATCATTGGCAGACATTTTCAAACCAGCTGTATCTGTGATATGCTGGTAATAACCCTGAAATAAAACCCCCCAAAAAACAATTGTAAAAGTTTGTAGATGACAAGGGCAAACACCATGTCCATAATACTGGCTTCTGGTGCCAGCAAAACACGTGGTGAAAGAGAGTACAGTCAAACCTGTGTTAGCAGCCACCTCCAAATAAAGGCAAATAAAGTGAATGAAGGCCATTTTTTGAAAAACTGTCAGTGATTATTTAGGTCAAACTGACCTCCAAATAAAGGCCACCTGCCAATAAAAGCCACATTCTGTCTTTTCCAAGTGTGGTCTTTGCACACAAGTTTGACGGTACATGTATTTATGTTGAAGGGAAGACATCCAGTATACGTTTTAACACATCATTACATTAGAAACAAAAAAACACAATGTTTCATACAGAAAAGAAGGGTATAAATACAATCCTAATATCAATCATATCTAAAATGTTGTCAACAAAACAATAATTGCTAAAAAATTATAATAAAAAATTTAACATTTTTTTCAGTGATAAATGGTGGTATGACACAGAGAAGTAAAAACAATAGGCACAAGGCCATGCATTAACCTTGGTCAAGCAGTCTCACTATACATGTATATACAATACTGATGTTTCGTACATCATTTACCAAGGCTAGGTAAAAAGCTTTCAGCAAACACATTAGATCTTATTGGAGTAATTATTCCGAGAAATTGCGGCCAACTATCGTAAGACACTCATCAGTAGCAGCCATTATGTTGTTTTTTACATTTGACATCCCAAGGACATATCATACTTAAAAACAACTTTTTTATGGACTGGTACATTTCACATATTATTCCACACCTGGCATTAGTGTTCTAACCGAGTGTAAAATGTGTCTTGATTTACGCTTTAATGCTACATAATTTTCAAGCAACAACTTCAAGGTCATTAAAATCCCCCAAATAAATATGTATAAAGTAGACTCAACTGGAAAATATAACTTTGTCCCTAAAATAGAGCAACAAGATCATGCTTTTTGTCTCATTAAGAGCAATTACTCTAAATACGTACAGACAGTGAGGACAAAGCGGTATAAACGGGATGCCCGATTGTAAGTCATTTAAATGTACATTTACTAACACCCTATGCACATAGATACAACACATAGATGTAACCTTATATGTTGTTATACAGCTGTTTATATCATAATGATAGTTATTACAGGCCCATAAAATGGTTGGAAAACTGAGATTTTGATCTATGTCCGATGTAAAACATCATGTGACAGATGACTATATGTCAGTAAGGTATACAATGTATACATATACCTCATACACACTGATGTATGGAGACATACCATTATATTTTTTATACTGAGAAAAGTCACCATCTATACAAAAATGATTTTATGACAGCTACATAATTAATATACATGTATACCATAACACTAGCAGTGTTCTTAATTACTTATAGATTTGTTTTCATGTGTACATCATTAAAAGTAGAACATTTAGTTTTAACTATACTTGACATGCATTTCTGAAAGGGGGTAGTTATATATGGATAAGGTTTAAGGGGGTGGGGTAGGGTAGGGCTAAAAGTGTGATGCGTATTAGCAATGTTTCATCAAAGTAAATTGGCATAGAAATGAATTGTTTACCATTCTTAGCTTTAGTAAAGAACAATCAAATCACTTTTTTTATTATGTACAGTATAACCTGTGTAAGTGGCCACCTCTGAATCAAGTCCACCCTGTGAATAAGGACCATTCTTCGAAAAAACATTGCTGATTATTTAGAACAAACTGACCTCAAAATAAAGGCTACCTGTCAATAAAGATCACATTTTATCTTCCCCAAGGGCGGCCTTTGTTCACAGGTTTGACTGTATACTTTAAGTATACGAGTGTTTCAGGTATACTTTAGCAGGTTACTGTGAACAAAACTAATGTTCAATGACTGGGTTGGAGTTGTGGAGCTCGGGCCCAGTTGTTGACTGGACAACCTGACTTTCACACTCTCCACCCAGTAGGGATCAATATTTTCGAGTAGTATGGGAACAAACCTCCAGCCACCTCTCACTAGTTAGCAAAACTAGTTTACATGGATTCTGCACTAGTACTCAGTACTATGTTCTCAGCAAGTAACTGCCAACCTCGGAAAATTAACAAATGGCCTTCGACATGAATTTCTTCAACCACATAATCATAGACACCATATGCCACAAAAAGTGCGGGCCTTTTTTCCAAAACTTGGGAGGGGCCTTAGCCTTTCATTTTGGGAAGTTCAAATGTAATTTTTGGCCAAATTGGGAAAAGGTAACAGACTTTCAAAATATAGGGAGAATTATATTTCAACATGCTGGAAATTTAAGCATTGTATTTTGGGAAAATTCTTTCACCAAATTGGGGAAAAAGAGGCCTTTTGCAATTGGGAAGTCTCTGAATATCAGCCTCTATTATAGAAGGAAAAAGGTCCTGAAGGGTTTGAACTCACAAATTAGCAACAGGAGTTAATCAGTTGGGCTAAAATAATCTTAATGAATGCATACAGAAGAGTTATTCCTCAAACTAAGCAATGTGGTCTGTGCGGAGGACAAGGTTCATACTGCTACAGAAACCGACAAAACTGTTTTGCTTAACTGCCAGAGAACTGGTAAAAAAGGCATAAAACCCCAAAGGTAAATCAACGTCACTTAATGCCACCTCTGATTTTAATCAGCTAACTCTATACTTTCAAAAAATCCACATGCAGTTTTATTAATGAGTATACATTGTATATAATAAATATTTTTTCACTAAGTCATAAAAAATACATTTTTGTACTATATATCTTGTCACAGGCATGATGATTTATATATACACTGTTTTAGTGAACCAATATTTAAGAGCAATAAAGTTTCAACTGAAATGAAATGGGACAGCTACAAGATATTTTATTACAATTGTGGTGTAATTTGATTATAATTTAATTCGACCTAAATTTATGTGTGAGTGTTTTATTGTTCCAATGTTTCATAAACATTTCAGACTAGCAATTACAACACAGCTCAGTTTAAATAAATGATCTCAACCCAATTATTATCCAATTATCCCAAAACTCAGTGTACATTACATTAACACTATGGTAAACTTTGCACTCAAAGTTCAGTTAAATGTACTGTAAGTATTGGTTCTATTTTCAGCCAATCAGATGGCTGATGATTTTCAAATTTCCCAGATTGAGTTGAAGATTAAAATACTTATAAAAGACAATGTACATATTGGACACTTGTAGCTATACTCCCTTTTGTAGTGTGCCCATACTAGGTGACTTTCTGATAAGATGGCAAGCAAAGTTTATTAACAAACTGCTCAATTTGAATTCTTCAACTTCACCTAAGTTCTTTATTTCTTTATCAAATATTGCCAAATAAAGCAGAGGCTAAAGCCAAAAGTGTGAATTACAAGCTGTATTTTTTTTTGAAAACCAGGTAAATAAACTTGAGCAAAACTTATAAAAATGATAAATTTCTGAAGATATACATCCAGTTGTGTATATATATGCAGTCATCCATTTGAATTAAATTGAAATATTTATTTTATTGCATAACATACATTAAAGTGTGCATCCCTGCATGAAATGCAAACTGGTAAGCAAGCATAATGTTGATCATATAAATATAAGGTACAGACAACAGACCTTGAAATATCCAAGCAAAGATATTCAATATACATCATAATGTCTTAACCATGTGTAGTCAGTTTTCTAGCGCTGAATGCAAATGACATCAAACAAATTCTGACAAAATTCAGGACAAAAATGTTGACGAAATGATAATTATGAAAGGTAAGTTTTATAGCTCAAAAAACGAGCAAGCAGCATGAACAAAATGCTCATTGTATTGTGCAGAAGATGCAAAATTCTGGTTTGCATAGATATGAATACATGCATAATACTGTAAAACCTCATTAAGCAGCCACCTCAGTATTATGACCACCTAATTATACTGACATCTTATTTCTGACCAGTTTTCAATACTTCTAATATTTTAAACCTTAGTGAGACCACCTTAATATCAAGACAACCCTATAATAAGAACTAATTATATTGGACTGGTTTTCAATACCTTAAACCTGATAATGAGACCACCACAACATTACAACCATTTTTTCAGGTCCCAAAATATCAAGGTAATAATTTGCTGTGATGGCTATATTTACTTACCTGTTTGATGTCATGTAGATGGTCAACATAAATTCTCTCTGTTTCCACAAGTTCAGTGACTACTCTCTGCACAAAACTCACATAGTGACCAGGCTGTTTCAATGACCCTGACCTTCCAGTAGATTTCTGTGATGTCCTTGAAGGAGACCTTCTGACCTTATCTTCTAATTTATCACATGATTTAAGGTCAGCATTCAAGGAAAGATCAGCAGTACTACAATTGGTCGAATTGGAAGGTGTATATGACAAGCTTGTATCTGATTGGTGGAAAGACAATGAGCTACCCATGCATTCTGATTGGTCAGCATCATTGACTGCTTGTTCAGCTGAGGCTTGAGAATCAGAATCTCCGCCTGATTTTCTTTTATCCTCTGAACACACAGATAATTCGTCAGCACTCCTTTCCAATCCTTCAGTATCAGGAATGTCATCGATATATAACAGATTGTCAAGTTTTTCAATATCTAGCTGACTAGAGCTATTTGATTCGGAGTACTGACTTAAATTGGGCCGTTTTATTCTTCTCTGAAGAGAAGAAGTAGATGAAGAGGACATTGAACTTATACTTAAAGGCCTTTTCTTATTGTCAAGATCCAGGTCAGGGTTATTGTTTTCAGAATTATCCATTTTCAGTTTGTTCTTAAAGCACTTTAAGTGATCCAGTTCAGTTTTTCCACTCATTTGTGAATGTGTTTGTTCCCTGAATTTCGATTGGTCGCTTGATTTCCTTTGTAAAGGAGGTGAAGGTTTTGGTGAATGGCATTGGTCATCCGAACCATCCTCCAAATTTTCATTGGCTATGAAATAGTCAAAGTCTGATTGGCCCAATTGTGTGTTATCTCCATTCTGATTGGATGAGGCAATCTGGTCATAGATTCCAAGCAGTGTAGGAGTCAAGTCAATGGAGGAGCCTAAAAATACAGAAAGTAACAAAATAAATAACAGGAAAACTAAAAACTGAATTGAAGTAAGAACTGAACTTATAGAAAACATAACATTCAGAATTTTGCTAAGGTATAATACGTTAACTTCTGAAAGTAAATGAATTGTTGCACAATTTGCAATGTTTCAGAAGTGTAAAAATGAGCTGGAAGCCGGAAAAATCAACTAGGTATTTGAGCATTCTTGCTGGCTACTTTTTCCACACAGGGATGTTGTCCCTTTGCCACCTATTGGGGGAATCCCTCTGAATCCCCTTTCCACTTTTAGTAGCTTCTCGGCTACAAGAAAACTTTTCTACACCCTTATTAAAGTACTTTGTACATAACATGATAGCATGGGTTTAATAAATATTTGGAAGAAACTTGGACCACAAACATAGTTTATAATCAGAAAATCACAATATATATATCATGAAGCAATACCTAGGATGGAATATATACACTGAGTCAAGTACTGGCTCCTGGTGTTTCAGTTTATGGCACAAAAACACAGGATGTTCCATACTTTCTGACACAACAAAGTTTCGCTGACCAAGAAACAATAAGTGAAACAGATAATAATATGGCTTTTATACAAACATTATTCCCAGGTAATATTAACATACTGTCAGCCAAAGTAAACATAATATATCATTATAGGTACCATTAATTACTCTTTTTTCCATCAAAGCAGATGAAAAGGGTTAACCCTGGTAATAGAAATCTCCAGTTTGTTACAGAGAGATAGTTTATTCTACAGTACACCTGTATCCTCTTCATGTATCTACACAAATCACAGATCAAAGTTTGGACTTCTTAGAGATAACCAAATGTCTTTGATATATTGATCTTACTTTTTACAGCAAAATCCCACAGTATAATACCAACTTACATAGAGGCTTATATGTATTCAAAGTACTCAAATCAGTGGGAATTCTTGCAAACTGTCTTAGGTCTAGTCAGCAATGTTTTTTCTATAAACTTATCTTTTCAATCACCTTCAGCAGGCATTCTTTTATTCAGTTTTTATATGACATGAAATATTCAGGTATGCATCAGATACAAATATCTACAATTTCACATAATTTTTCAGCATCTGTTCATTACTGCTTACATAAATAACCAAGCATGCACATTTCGCACTGTACGGGGACATATCATTGTGATTCAATCCATTAACTCTTGATGAGCTTTGTTTTTTGATCTTATCAAACAAGATCTTACATTTTGGCAAAACAAAACTGCAAACACAGGCAAGCTGGCAACCTTTGGTTCCGATGATACCTTTCTGTCCTTCCGATAAAGTTTTAATGATTCACCTTCAAATTGAAGAGTACCAGGTTCCAGAGGAATGAGTCTGTTTATAATTGCACTGATGTAAGAATAAGGTAAAGCAGTGTGCCCCATTTAAAAGATATAGAACATTCACTGTGGTTGGACACTTTGTCAAACAAGTCATCATTCAGTCAATATAGAATAGAAATTGGTAAATTAATAATGAGCATTCAAGAGAACTGAACTGCACAGTGCTGCAATGAACGAAGAGTTGCCAACATGAATGACATTAACCAGACACACAGAATTACCTCTATCAGATCAATAGATCAGTTTTTACTAAACTACAGGACGAAGCACAATTGATAAATTGTACAGTACAGTCAAACCTGTGTTGTGGCCACCTCTGAATAAACACCACCCTTAGTATAAAGGCCATTCTTTGAAACAGTGTCACTGATTATACAGAACAAACTGACCTCTGAATAAAGGTCACCTGTCAATACATGCCACATTTTGTCTTTCCAAAGGTGGCCTTTGTTCACAGGTTTGACTGTATATGTACTACAAGTGAATGCAGCAGAATAATTTCATACAGGCAGCAAGATATTTTTGTACAAGGGAAGGGGAAATCTTCCAAAACTGGAGGATGACACTTAAAGACTCAAATGCAAAATATGCCATACTTTTTATACCTAACAAGAATACATCAGTAAATGAAACTATTCATGCCAATTAGCAGAGATAATTGACACGTAAGTCCATTATGTCACACTGAGCTTGGAAAATACCGTAAGTAAATCATTAACAATATATGCCATTATCAATCAAGACATTTAGATACTCCAAGTTTATTTGCCTAGTGTACTACATTTTATCATTGATAAAATTCTGTAACGTATCATTTATCTCCTGGTAATTCATGTATATGACTATATACATGTACCAGCATGCATTTTTATTTTCAATGAAATTAGACAGGTTTTAGATTATGACCAAGCATGAAGCTTACGAGAGCTGAAGACCACTTCTAAAGAAACAAAAGTCCCACTAAGGCACATCTTTAATTATGTAATAAACTGTTAACCTCTGAATAAGGACCAGCTGAGCTCAAAGCCATATATTTTGTCTCCAACATATGGGGTATTGGTTCATTTTGGCTTGACTGTAGATTTACTTATGACGCACAAAAGATCCACAGATATTTAAAATAATAAACAATGGAATCACAATAAAAACCCAGCTATGGACCAGCGTAGCTTCTGCAGAAATGAATCAATTCATTATAAGCCTCCTTTGTCATTACATTATGACTCAACTGGGTGATAGCAATAATGTGTTATTGTTATACCAGCAATGTTTATATTTTGTAAGTTTTTTTTCTAGGTATTGTATACATCCTGTATACCTCAACATGATTCTGTATTTAGATAACAATAACAAGAGTAGACAGGTGTAGACCGAGTCATGATAATCAATTCCTATCATCTAGAACACTACTCAAAAAACACAAGGCTTTCTATTGGTGATGGTATCTAGATTATGCCCCAATGTATTTTCCACGTTATTTACTGCAGACTGTCTCAGATCATACAAACAGACTGACAAACCTTGCACCATGAATCAGATTTTCTGTCAAGCATAAAAGATTAAGGATGCATCTGGATTAGGGAATCCTTTGAACCTATAATCCAGTGAGGAAACTCCTTTGATGCAAGGGTTGGGAGGTATGTTAATACCTGTAAATACTGACAATAAATACTAGTGGAACATTACAGATTGTTAGCAATCTGAGTGGCATAATTGATTACACAAGCCTGTGATAATAGAAAAGCCAGACCTAAGGTTAACAAGTCAAACAATTAAACATATCAATGCAATAAACATCTTTTATTGACAAGAATAACATCTTACAGCTCAGATAACCAGCTTTTTTTACTCATAACAACAGCATTACCTATATAATGACATTACATTCTGCTACAACATTAATTATTAAAGAGGCAAGAAGAAGAAAAGGTGTGTAAGAATGGGTTACGATTTGCTTCCTGAGTTGAATAGGCATCAATTAAGCAATGAAGAATTTAAAACCACAAAGATAAAAAAGTAACAAAAAATCCCTCTGCTCTCTCCAATCCTGTATAACACACTGACACAATCATACCAGCAGCCTTATCTATCATTCTGAGAGGGAACATAGATGCAGCCACAGTTGTACATTGATAAGAATTACATCAAGTAAATGACTCCAATTACCCTAAGTACATACATCTTATTACTCCGACTGCATTTTACAAGCACTTTGTGCAAACATCAAAGTAAGGGGACAATTAAAGTAGAGAAGAAAATTACAGTCTTAATCTAAAGAAATTCTCCAAAAAGTGTTTTTCACACATATAAATCTTATCCCAGGGGTTGGCAATTAAGAGCTCATTAGACTATGACCAGGTATTTTGTATAGGAATGAACTACATTGGGTTTGAAGCACATTTTATCAACTAAGTTTTAAAATACATCAAATATCAGTTTATCCTGATGAGATCATGATAGTTACAGTAATAACCTCAGGCATGTGGTCTATGTAACAATTTTACCAAGGCCTAAAAGAAACGTTTGTTACCCAACAGACCAAATTCATTTTACCTGCCTACCTTTTTTACTAAACTTTTTTACAGCATCCAAATTGTAGTGCTATATTGTAATTTTCACAACTCAATATTATTACAGTACACATACGCCCATACCGCGTTGCCGATTTATGTAAAAAAAAATATCATAAAAAAGTCCCATATTTTTTGGGCATGTAACCGGAAACAAATCTTTTGTTTTTAGGCCCAACTAAATCTGTAGATTTATGCACATAAATTAACTTAGTTTTGATAAAACACTTATAATTTAACCCAAACTCATTTCAGAGATTAAATCTCAGTTACCCGATACAACTCAGTCAAAGACACGTACTTCCCATTCAAACATAAAATTAACGCATAATTACATGATACACTATACTATTATATAAGTAAAATGTGACATAACACACCCCTGTGTCACACAACAAAGTTATGATGACTTTTCTTTACATTGTCGCTGGGTTTAATGCTGTTTTTCACCAATATTACAGTTATATACTGCCAGCCAGTTCACTTTACCAGTTTTCCTGTACTGTATACTAATCAGTATTAACTTACCCTTCCACATGAAGCCAGCAATTTCTCCACATAAGGAGGAAAATTGACATTTTTGTAAAATTTTCATAGAAGAGTATGCAAGCAGGATTTGAACCCGGATTGCCAGGTAACAAGTCCAGCACACTTACCACTGGACCATGGTCACAGCCACATTTCTTTACACAATGTATGATAATTATATAAATATAAATTCTTATGCTTAGAAATATTAAGTTTGGGAGAAAAAAATCCCTTGGACACGCACATTTTTAATTAGTAGTAAAATATTTTCTATAATTATCCAGTATTTCCCTGACCTGGTCAATGCACATCATAAATTCAGGTTAATTAATAAAGGTAAAGTAATAATTAATTAGTAATTAGAAAAGCAATAATTGCTTATTTAAGTCACATGTGCCAATATAGGACACATAGTAAATATATATGTATAGAAAACAAGTCAAACTTAATTTAATTCGCAGAATTGAGAACAAAATCAATGGGCCAACAAGTCACTCATTATCAAAGTCATATCTTTTAATATGCACATGAATTTTCGCAAAAAGTATCATGTAACGGGGTATATCATGATAAATACATGTAAGTATACTTTCAAATTAATAAATCTATACAGTATTATAATTAATTATTAATTAATCAATTATTATGTTTGGGATTCATCTCATACAAACAAGATTATCTATCATACATATAATTTCTTCTTAAAAATCAACATCTGTGACAATAATAAAAAAAATGATAACTAATTAAAATTTATTTTTTATACCTTCGTCAAAGAATTTCTCCCACAATGACATAACAGCCATTTCAGCCTCAAATAAATCCATCTTTACTATATTATATCATTTACAAATCATCATAAAAACATTATCATTTACTATCTTATATCCATTGAGAACACTCTATTCATCCACATAAAAACTGATACATTTGATATGTATAACAATGATAAATCCTTTTTTCATGAAGTCACAGTCTTCCTGTTCCTATAAATTCCACAACATTTCCTGATCATTATCCCAGACAATGAAATTCTCCATCAGCATCAATCTTTGTCAACGAATGATCCAGGAAGCCTTCATGAAAAACTCTTTCCTTGTCACTGGCAAGCATCACTAGGTACAACATGCAAAATGTACGACATTAATTGAAGTGATATTGCTCTTTCAGGAGCTTTGAGTTCCATAGCTTCCAGCTAAGTACTCTTCACACCTGGAGATACTGAATCAGAGTATGCCAGGTGATTTGACATCAAAATACCAAGCAGCTACATGACTTAGATGCTAAGAAGCTTTTTTTAAAAGACAGCAGACAAGTCAGCAAATTTCTATGTTATTTGGTAGGCGAATGTTACAACTGTGATATGGTTTTATCATGCAGCTCAGCATGACTCACTGTGAAATAATCAAAATAGTGTTAGAAACACAACTATATGGAAACTGAAGTAAATGATAATGTGATTGCTGGCTTTAAATTATTTGAAATGTCAGTTGTTTTATCAGGAATTAACAGCAACAAACCTAGCTGACAAAGCCAAGATAAAAGAAAACTTCCTTAACCCTTTGCCTCATTAATACTGCATCCCCTCCCCGCATCTGAACCAGACAACTTTTGAAAATATTATGGCAAAAGAAGCCATTGCTTGAAATGAGCAAAGGCTTCTTTGGCCACAATGTTTTCCACTGTGTCATAGGAAAATAACCCAATTTTCTTACATAAATTGATGTTTTGTGCATTTGCTTTGAATTTGGAAGAGCAAGTCCAAAGTATGCTTATGAGGCAAAGTGTTAAACTAATGTAAAAGCTCATGAAAATGATCACCAAGTCAATTCATTTACACAGATCTTAGAAAAGAGTGTAACAGAGTTTAACAATCTCAGGTTTGGATCTGACTTGAAGAAGAATAGATGAATATAACACACTACATCTATGATCAAATAAAAACCTGCTGGGTGGAGTAGATAGATAAGGAATGCATGAGATAGATTGTATTGTTTTTAGATGTTGCTCATGGAAAAAACAAATCTGCACTAACGTACTGACTGACATCATGATGCAAAAGAACAATAACAGTGCAACCTCTCCAGAGCGACCCTCTTTTGAGCAACAACCTCGCTTCAACAACAGCATGATTTTTTCCCACTGTACGATTTAACAATTAATGTAACCTCTCTAGAGCAACAACCTCTCAACAACAACATAATTTTGCTTTGTTAAGTCTTTCCCAGTAAAGGGGTAAAATAGCAGATCTGTGATGTATGGAAAATGACTTTATGGGCAGTTTTCTATGGTAAATAAAACAATTGAAGAAATACGGCATGTTGACAAATGCTTTTATTTAAGGCGTTTTTTAACTTAAAGTCCAATGTAGCTCATTCAAATTAATCTGCATATATATCTTTGTTAGTTACCAATATGTTTTGCATCAATTTTTTTTTCAATTCAATTCTTTTATTTGGCATTGACATACATACATGTTAATCGCCTAAGCCATTTACTATGGTGACAATACTACAGTTATCAAGTGCATAATAATACAAACAACAGACAAAACTAGCCTGCAAAATATAAGTATGTAAATGGAGAAAAGTGCATGAAAGTTTGGTTTCATAGCATCTCATCAGACAGTGTAACATGCTTATTGTACTAACAGTTACTGACAATGTAACATGCTTATTGTACTAACAGTTACTGACAATGTAACATGCTTATTGTACTAACAGTTACTGACAGTGTAACATGCTTATTGTACTAACAGTTACTGACAGTGTAACATGCTTATTGTACTAACAGTTACTGACAGTGTAACATGCTAACTATCCCAATCAGAGCATGCGTCATGGTATAATGGGATAGATTATTGATGATACCATAACAATGTTTGTATAATACATGTCATTAGGATTCTCTGTTAGAGATAATGCTGGTGATAAAGATTATAACAATAATCCATGCATGTGATTATAAAAATCATGTATGTGTAAACTACACACTGGAGATAAGTGAAATATGCTGAATCAGCTAAAAAGCAGTGGGGGTAAAATTTATTGACTTTAAAGTACAATGGAGCAAGCCTTGAATGACACTCAACACAAGCGAATAAGGACAACTGACTGCTTATTTTGCTCCATGATTGACTGATATGATTTCTATATTGCATAAATAAATTTCACATTTTGTAAGTCAAGTATTTGTGATATGCATACACGTCCAAACAAAGGCTTTAAATTGAGCAAACAAAAATCAGGCAAAACTTAAAGAAAGTATTCAAAATCACAATAAAAAGTACTTCCAATGTGTACTTCCTTCAATAATACATCATACTGTTTACTAATATTAGGCAAGCATTCAATGCATTAAAGTGACTTAGCAAAAATACCAAGACATTCAAAATTCTAGAATTTCTTTTATCATAGCTTTAAGACTTGATAATTATGAGTGTAAAATAACATCAACAAGCATTATAAATGTCTCATATTAGCCAAAATAGAAAAAAAATGTTATCAATTATGAATAGAATAATCCTGGTGACATTGTGGGTGTCAAATCATCGTTATAGAATGACATTGCACATATTTTCTTCTCAATCCTGGTAGTCATCGTTATAGAATGACATTGCACATATTTTCTTCTCAATAAAGGGGAGTACATAAAACACATAGATAATTATTATATAAAATTAAAAACTGTAACCACAAGATTTTTTTATTCAGATTTATGACTGTACAAAGGTGGCGTAAATTTCATTGCATGATTCTGGAGTTTTTAAAAGATGTGTAAAAATTAGTGTATTGAAATTTATAAGTAATGTCACTGCTGATTTCTAATCATCGAGGTGGGAAATAACATACATTCAGTCAAATGTCCTTCTGAGGCAGGTTTGATTAACAAAATCACTGACATACATGAATGGATCAGAAATGTGTTTAACAACTTTCTTCTTCAACGCTAGATTAGTGTCACAATGACCAGGCACAAGAACTAGTGATGAGCCGATTATTGCTAGGTCGCGGATGTTGGTTTGAAAAATCCAGGCCGACGCAACAATAATCGATTGTGATTTTTCCCAACTGATTACCATCACTAATAAGAACTTGTGAAGCCCTTTTATTGCATACTCTAGCATGAATGGTCAGTGACTTAGAGTACTGTAAAATATTTCCAAGGCAACATTTGCATAAAATGTCACAACCAACCAACCAAATATCGGAAGCAACCAACTTTATGTGAATTGAAACTTCTCTGTTTTGAAGAAGCAAAACTTAAAACAAAGATTTTCAAGTGAAAAAAATGATAAGATTGTTAAAAAATATTCGGTTATTGACATGGCTGATACTGTCTCATATATCAGTACAGCAAATGAACAACCCTGCATGATCTGCATAGTAATTGATCACCATATTTACTTTATAAGTTTTTATTTATCTACCTTCAGTGAAGTCCTACCTTCATTAAGTGTCTTCAAGCTGAGCACACATTGTGACCCATAAAGTTATCAATACCTAATAATATTTAATTTCAAAATGAATTTTCGATTTACTTGGCAAGTACCTAGGTGTCTGATTAATAGTTTGGTATGTTCAATTTTATACAATCTTATGATGTACCTATTGCGATACCTGTTATGTAATATCATTTACATGGTTAAAAGGCTCAATATTGATTTTGGATTGCATAACATTGAATCAATCCTAATGTACCATGGTCCATTAAAACACATATTTGCAAATTTACATTTAAGTAAACTTTGAATGTTATATCCTGTTACACAATCTTTACCTTGGCATAAGCAAGGATCGAAGAAGATCTACGGTAAAGAGATTCCAAAAAGAAAACAATTAAGAAAATCAGTTTTTGCATTGTGTTTGTGTTAATTAAAGCCAGTAAAGGCCACACTTAACAGATTGAGAAAATTTCTAAAACCTAGCCTTTGTGCTAACTTACGTAATTAGTATCAAATGTCTAGAAAACAAGCAAGTAAAACAAATATTGTTTTCCATCAATAAGATCATTTATACTGATGTAAGATCTAATTAGTGACAAATTTGAATGAATACAATATCCTATAACAGAAGACAATGAACTACAGGTATTGGAAAGAAATCTGCTTTTACTGATGGTAAGTCGATATGACAATTACATAAGTTTCCAAGATTTGGTGAAACAAAATTCAGAATTCAGTATTCAATAATTCCATAAGAATAAATTGAAACATTATCTAGAACAAAGGATAAATACAGCAACAAAATATGATAAATATAATTTTGGTCTTTGAAAAGTCCAACTTTTCCCATTGGAGTTTAACATTGTAACAACAACCAGGGCTATTTGGTAACTTTTTCAGCTTAAATGATGGAGGAATACCACAGGCGTACATCTAGGTAGAACCACCAACCTCCTGTAAGCATGGTCTCACATGTGAAATTTGTCTGGTCTTTGATGGGATAGGTGAAATGTCCTGTAATTTTCACAGTCCACCCAGCAATATACATAAAGTGCAATATTTAAATCAATGGAACAAGGTGTCTGCATGCAGAGGGCAAACATAAAACAAGGCCTGTTGTTTTATATTTAATAGTCTATGAATGTCAAAAAATAATGACTGAATCAGATACCACAACATTTTTGCAGGAATAAAAATTGTAACTAAGTGATAAAAAGTCTATAAATTGTAGTAAAAAAATGCGATAAAAAGTCTATAAATTGCGTTAACAAATTGCATATGTCCATTCTGATCCACATATCTCACAAGTTGTGAGGGCTCAAATTTTTATTTCCATCCATGTAATGAGACATTCTGGTTTTTAAAGGGTAAATCAATCATGTTTCACTAGATAACACCAGTAATGACCTGTAACGTTCTCTTTGAATGTTTATCTAGTTACATGTGTATGATAGCATCGTTCATCTATAAATCATTTTATAGGGGTTTTAATTTTTGGGGTGACCATATCTCACAACTGGAATGTGATACCCAGGGTGTTGGTGGGATCTGTTTGGTTTGACTATTGAATTATTTGTGAAAGTATTTCATTCAGAAATTAAGAAGTTACACGAAGGTGCAATTGTAAGGTAGAAAACTGATTTCAAAAGGTGACAAGTAATTAAAGAAGAACATGCTATGAATTAATAACTCCTCAGAAAATGTCAATGAAAACACATATTTAAAAAGATGTAATAAATGTATGAAAATAAAATGAATTTTGCAATCAAACAGATCAAATAGAAAGCCAAATTTACAAACTAAAAAGGGCTCACTACACAGTGTTCCTGATATCATTATGTCCCCTAGACAAATAGAAGCAGTCAACATAATATACTTTTAAATTTCTTTTTTTCAGACAAGCCTGTCCATAAAGATCACCTTCAGGAAAGTAAAAATAAATGTGGTATATGTATATACTGGAGGTTGCCTTTATCCAGAGAATAAAGTAACTGAAATTGCTAGTACAGTGCAACCTCTCCAGAGCAGCCCTCTCTTGAGCGACAACCTTCCTTCAACAACAGCCTGCTTTTTTCCCACTGCATGATTAGACTATCAATTTAATCTCTCTGGAGTGGCAGTCTCTCAACAACAACATAATTTTGCGTCTCCAAAAGGGTGTTGCTTTGGAGAGGTTGCACTGTATTAAAAATAAAACTACTCGTCTTAACATTCAGGAGGTTTCTTAAAAATATCACAGGAGTTCTGTTTGATTATACCCACAAAAATCAGTTTAACTCCATGCTTTCATATAATTAGTTCATATAAGAAAAATGAGCAGCATATCCAATATGGATGGAATGTAAGCCTATTGTTGTGTTACACTCTATGAAAATTATATTTATCAAATCATTTTGCAATACATGTCAACAAATATATACAAGATAGTATCTTTTTTGAGCATTAATCTGTCAGGACTGTCACTAAAATACCTTCATATACACCTGGTATCTGTGTAACACATACAGATCATTTGTCATTTCTTCTTCAGATTTTCATCCACTCAACCAATGTCATTCAAAGCATTGCCACAAAATGGAAAACCCCTCGATTATTTTTGAACAACATTCATTGTCACCAACAATTCATACACATTAAAGTAATCTTCATCTCATATACAACTCTGTTATAGCCAATATGTAAATGTCAAACAGAAATGTTTACATAAGTGATACAAGGATAAGCAGAATTCACATCAAATTGCTTATGCTTTCAAATAGTGAAAAAAGATGGATTAAGATAGCTGAACAATGGACTGGTTTGTTCCGTGGTTTCTGGCATTAATCTTGTCAATACTTCAGCCAGCTCAAATGAACAAATTTCTCCACACAATATGTTAGTTGTCTGCGTTCTATCAGACATTGGGTAATAAATGTATTTATTTGAAAAAAAAGAACATTAATTCCAGAAATAAAGAACCTGCAACTTGAGAATTTGAAATTTATAAACCACATTCTGTGTGTAGTTGAAATGAGTAAGGAAGATTAAACTGAGAAGCAGGATTTATGAGCTAGATGTGAGAACATTAAAATGTACCTGTGCCCATCAGATTATAGGTAAATGACAAAATATTATGATGAAATCAGTGTTTTTGATTCAAAATAAGAACCACAAGACTGTACAGTCAAGCCTGAGTTACCCACAGCTTGTAAATGAAGGTTACCATACAAATCTATAACAATAGTCAGAATAATCTTCAGATTATGCATGTATGTTGTATTTCTTTTCTTCCTTTAGGTGGTGATTGTTTACAGCGTTGACTGTATAAGGTTAACCATCTTGTATGCAATATCTCCCTGACAATCATTAAGTTATCTTATAACTGAATGTATTGCACTGTTCTGTATTAACCAGAGCTTAGCATTCACTTTAAAGGGATTAAATGTAGCAAAAATTAACATATTTAGTAAGAATTTCTGTAAATGACATCATATTTGCTCCTCCTGTTGTTGACACTTTGCTGTTGCCATAAATCACTTGACTCAACAAAGCAGCACATAAGACTGAAGTCAGCTGAAAATTTTGGTCAAAACTATCATAGAGATTTAAGCAAATTTTCAGTGCTACCTCATACATCTTGTCAGACAATATTATTATAGTTACCTATAAATATATGATGTCATTATTTTACCATTTGCAAAACATAAATACCAAGGGGAAGGTATGTCATATCACCAACAAATGTGTGGTGAAACATATCATGGATCACTTCACCATATGGAACATCAAGTTGCACATTAAGTAGATTTATTGTCTACGTCAGTCATTAGGTTAGGACAGCCATATGACCGCCAGGCAGTATAACACATTAGTGAACTATCCGGTTACATACTTGACTGAAAATAGTCACAAAAATACCCCGACTTTCTATGACTGCATTTTTGAGAGTAAATGTATTCTGTTGTATGAATAAGATAAATTTTCGAAAATCTGTCAGATTGGATTAAATGTTGAAACAAAGTTTAACCAAGATATCAGACGAAATAGAGAAGTGCTTATAATGCATGTCAGAAATATGATGTTTTGTAATTAAGGACAGTTCATATTGCAGCTGAAAATATCACAAATATGTTGAGTGAAGATATCTATGAATTGCATGTACTAGTATTAAAATTAAGTTTAAAATTCTAATTTAATAGACTGTGGTAGGCTTACCTTCAATTAAAGGTAGGTTTACAGGAAGTTGCCTTCAGAGCCATAAAATTCCCATTATTTCAAACCTTTAACCATAGTTCAATGACCACGTGTGTGTGTGAATGGTATGCCACCATTAGATGGGTAATTGTAACAACATTAGTGTATCATCAGATAATGAGGGTCTTAATTTGTGGGTGACCTCATAAAATATACCTCCTACCCTGCTCTAGTTTTACCTATTATTAGTGGTGGCAATAGGCCAATGCAGACACAATGGCCCTTAAAGGTGTTGGAATGTTTAGAATTAATCCATGCATTGTTAAGATGGTGGCATGATACATGAATGATCTATACAACAACTATGATACAACAATTACAAAAAGAAAACTTTTATCACAAGGCAGAACCAGAGAGAAAGAAGCAATTACTGTCTTAACATAGTCCCCCCTCCTTTACTCACTTTTTCCAATTAGCTCCCAAGCAAAGCAAAAATGCAATATTAGCAGCATTTCATGGAAAACCCAGATTTCTCCTAATAAATAATGGTTTACTTTTTGCTTTCACTTTACACCTACATCATGTCACAAACACAACACTGAAGCTAATTCGCCCAAAAAAATCACCATTTTGTATATTATCAGGAAATCAAGCAATTTACTTGTACCGTTATTGTTGTGAATCACAATTTAACTTGTTACAGCTGTAGGATATCTTCTCTCAGCATCTACATTGACTGAAACACTTCAACTCTCCTTTTTATCTTCTGGGATAAAATTTGTCAAACATACTGGAATATGCAATTGCTGAAGCAGATTTGCAAGAAAAAAATATCCATCTACCATTTACAATTACCATGTGGCACTCTTGAATGCAGTAAACACTTAAGTATTAAGTGCACTGTATCAAATATACCATTCTTTTCTGTGTTACTACTAAAAACATTCAATTCAGCTATATTGGATTTTTTTTATTCAGTTATAAGTCTGTCATGATATTTGAGCTAAAGTTCAAGGGCTGGGTTCTTGAAATATTTAGTATCAAGTCAAACAGTCTTGGACTATATATCAAACTATATAAATCATTTAAAACATATAAAAAGCACCTCTCCTCAAGCTATAAAATATAAGAATAGATTACGATAACACTTCATGAGAATAAATTAATCACAGAGGTTGTATATAAGCACTCATGGAACCACCTACACAATAACAAATTTGTGGATTTATTTACATACAACAGATATAGTTATCAACCAATGACAGGTTCAATTATTACTCAACAGGGCAGGGACCTTTTCCCTGATGTAGGCATTTACACAGAAATTAAGATAAGCTATAAATAGTATATCTTTGACTTGTCAACATGAAGCAATGATCCAACCACACAAAAGCATAACATATTTCTCTGACATACTTTCCAGGCTTTCACCATCTGAATGATAATTATTTAATAATCCTGGCTTGGCATAGACCACTACTTAGCCCTAAGACAATGATACCACTAACCCATTTGTAAAGGGTGACTGGCTGCTTAATGCTCTTGTCAGAGTGTCATGACAAAATATAGTTCTGTGAAAACTAGATTGTTTCACAGGACAATGGCCCTTACTTAAGTGAAGAATAATGACAATAAATAGGTACATCAATTTTGACTACATTGTAATTTGTTTATGACATTACAATTACCAGAATGGAATCCTTATTGTTTACAAGCATAGTCTTCTATTGATAAATTTATCTTTCAAAAGCAAACATATTTTTACATTTCAATGCAATGCGTTTACCAAGAAAGGGTAATTGTGGTGTTAGTCATTGTGAATTAAGTAATTCCAGAGCTTTGATATTACTGCATTGCTTAAAGCCAAAGGCTTTTTATTTACATACTTGTGTAATCCTGAAAACAAATATATGTAAATCAATTAGTCAAACTATGTCAATACTATTGACAAGATTGATAGAGCAATGTTTACAACAATATTACATAAAAGTCATTGAAAAAAACAACAACAATGTTTTATTGCCCGGGGCCTTTTGTTGCATTTTTGTCCCCAGGCAGCAATTACCATATGATGACAAATGAAACATTTCACAAACAGTACTGGTGAGTGATACGCTGCATATGTTTGTCAAAATGAAACTAAGTTCATATCAATTTCATTATGAGTCCGAATAAAGAAACCATGGCATGCAAAATTTTAATTCATCATCAAAATATAGGCCATATTTTCCCTGATTTAATGCACAACTTAACAGTTTGTCCAAACATGTTTACTGTAGAGTGTTGAGTAAGTGTTACTGCATGATGATGTAGATACTCTCGTTTATTTCCTCATGAAAGATGACATTATTATGTAACTACCCACAAAGAGCTTAAATCATGCTTCATTTTGACAGCAGGAACTCAACAACAGCATTAAAATTACATTTACATTATAAGTTCCCTACATATACAATAAGAAATAAATCCTACATTCCAGCTAAAATGCAAAGTTAGTGTCAAACATTCTAACGAAAAACACACTAGTGACTCAATGAAGAAAACCAATAAAAAGTTTGTGGAAATGTGAAAAAACTTTAAAGTGTGTGAATAAACTAATTTAGGTCAAACTAAAACAACAAAAGCCTGGCACAAGACACTAAATGGGATATTCCACAGGAATTACAGTGCAACCTCTCTACAGCAACACCCTTTGGGAGAAGCAAAGGGAGTATTTGTTGTTGTTGAGAGATTGTTGCTCTGGAAGGGTTAAATTGATAGTTTAATTGTACAATGTGAAAAAAATCGCACTGTTGTTGAAGGGAGAATGTTGCCCAAGATATGGCTGCTCTGGAGAGGGTGCGTAGTAGTAACAATTCAATCTCCCAATATTGCAGAAAAAAAATACAACAATGGTCAACATATGTTGTCATTTATGGTAATATGTGGGATGACTGAAGGGTTTAAATCATTCTGAACACATCTTGACTTGCACTACTACCTGCAGGACATTGCAAGAACATTCTGGAGCTCCTAGCAGAACCAATGATACCAGTAATAACTTGAATACTATAGAAATAACATGAAAGCTTACAATGACAATAGGTAATTGAATTCAAATCAACAATATATCATGAGAGTATTTCAAAATCAGACATATACTTTGTACTGATTGACAGTTCTATTTGTAAGCTGAGACATTCTGTATTGATAATTGACTGCTATATGACTGATAGCCCAACTAAAAACTTAGCCTAGAGTCATGTCTGTTAGATGCATACCACATTGACTGACTAATAAGGATACAGTATAAACAACAACAACAACAACAACAACAACAGCAACAGCAGCAACAACGACAGCAACAGCAGCAACAACAACAACAACAAAATTTAAACTAAAATATCTATGAGTAATGTAATTCAAGGTGATGAAAGCCATAACAAGCCCTCCATGACTTGGTCTAACCACAAACTTTGAAGTAACTGTAACAGAACTTTTCAAGCAGTATTATCACTTTTATTGAACAATTTGCATATTAATGTTAGAGACATGGATGTAAACAGTGTAAGGGCTCAACAAATTTATTTCAGGCTACTCGTCCAATTTTAACTGGTTCTACAGCAATTTCAACTCATTCTAAGTCAATTTCTACTTGTAATAAAAGTGGACGCGTGGATTTGTCGAGTCCTGAGTGTCCTCAAAATCAGTATTAGACTAACACTGAAACATGTTCATAGATATGAACTGATACAAACAAATGAATTAAAACATTTATTGATATGAAATCATTGAACAAACGTGTAATAAAATCAACAATACAGACTTGATACAGTCTTAATTATCACTACCATTTCATTCAAGCACATTTTTATCATAAAAAATGATAGTCACCACCTTCTTAAATATGATAACTGATATTTTGATAATACAAATCACATTATTTTAATTTCTTCTCACATTAGTAAGTCATTTTCGAGTTTTTTCTCCTGATAAATTCATGAATGTGTCTCCTTAGTAAGTATGCATATCAGACTGGTGAATAATCAACACACTTTCTTTAACTATAAAACTGAATACTTGAGATAGACTTTTGTGGGTTTGCACCAATATTTCATGCATATAGACAACATTCAACTGATACATCCTGAGTGTTTTGTGGCATCAAAACAGATTTTTAAAATTCTTATACTGATTGAATTGGTACCAAAATAAAGGAGCTGTGGAGGCCATTTAAATTACATTGCACATAATTTACCACCCCCAGTAAAATGATCTCATCTTGGTCCTCAAATAATAAGATACCAATCTTCATCAAATTATTACAAAGGTCACAGTTTTCATCAATGAAAATGTAAAGCATTGACCCATCTTGTGTAAGAATACAAAAAAGTTTTTGAAAAAATACTTTACCGAAAAATTCCTCCCAATGTAGAGAGTTCCTCAGGTGTTCCTGGTTATTGTTATCAGCATCATTCTTTTTCAAGTTTTTCATTCGCCATTTAACCAACGATCCACCGTGATACTCACAAGGCATTTGGCTTTGACCTTGCGGAAAACTTTGGACGTGGGGCTCAAACATCGTGCTATCATTGTTAAAGTCCAATTTACTTAAATGTTCATCAGTTTCAAAGTCAAAGCCACTGTCCCTCGAAATGCATTCCTCACTAATAAATGTCCCGTTACCACATTTTGTCCCGGTACTTAGATATTCGGCCCCACTCCCAGAAGACTCGAAGCAAATATGCCGCCTGTCTCCCGACTTTATCTTACTTATCTCACAGTTACTATAGCAATCAGATTCATACACCATTCCAGCATTACAACAAGCTCTGTTGTTTATATCACAGTACTCCATGTTTTATAGAGTAATTATCACTCAGTATCTCATGTATGGGTTTTTAATTTCACTCTCCAAGTTGCCACCAAAGATAATCTAAGCCACACATATCAACACTGACACATAACTTACACGATTACAGTCTTACTGACCTCGATTACTGAAAACAGCCAGAAAAAAAAACAGGTAATTTTTACACCAAGAAAAAAAAACAAACATTTATGCTAAGAATACCGCTAAATCATATCTAACATGATAAAGGTAACATCAATGAATGTCAACAGATCCCTAGTGATGTTTCAAATCATAATGCATTTCTGTGCTTTGCAACCAAACAGCATAAACAAGAGCTTGCTTTTCCTACATTTTGAGCCAAATAAGAAAAAAAATGAGTGTGAATTAGACATCCCTTCCAAAAAAAATCCAGCTTGTAAAATTAGCAACATGAATTATCTGAGTCTATCCTTAAATTAGTCTACAAAAAAATCATAACAAATTTCAAAAGTATGACTTCATCATCATAAACATTTTATGTTGAACAAAGAACTTCTCAGCTTGTATGAATATCAAGATTTAAATGTCAAAATTGTTACTGCAAAAAGTAAACATCTATCATCAATGCAAAAGAAAATGAGAACAGAACAATACCTCACTTTAATCTGCGTAAGTTTACATAATCAAGCATTGTTCTAATTTACTAAAAAATCCGAATTTAGAAAAATGTCTCACAAATAAAGTTGAAAACTCTGAACAGGCTTTATGCATCTAACTTTAATAAATATAGCTGATGTACATTACTTGGAATGCTTTTTTATTTCTCATTTAGTTTTTAGATGAACAAAAAGTTAACATCTGGTTTTAAACATGTTATTATCTAATTTCTCGCAGTAATATATCATGAACAATTTGTGTTTGCTGTCAAAATTATATGGTAACAACTATTACATTCACATTGTAGCAAATTATTGAATGTCACCTGACTTCAGAAGCCTAATATGAATATAACTAATGAGCAATATGGGAATAAAGGTCACAGAGATATATTCTGTCAACAATATTTAAGCCTGGGTCAAGCCTGTCAACAATAGGCAAATAATGTCACCTCATGTAATATGACCGGCCAATCTGCATGTATGATAATCAGTAACAGCTGATCCCTGTCAATTTACGTGTTAATGGTAACAATGTCAAATAATTGAATTTACGTCAATTCCAATAAACTTACTTGAATACATTGCACATTATAATGTCGAGCATGACATTAAATATTGACATATTTATCCAACGAAAACTAAGAAATCAATCTGCAATATTTTTTATTTCTTTCTAAATTTATGAAGCTTTCAGTATCCTTTCATCATATTTCAATCATTTTTGAAAAAATCAGACTAAAATGTATTTTTATACCTTTCTATGTACTGCTTTGCCTATTACATACATTCATTTTCATAAATCCACTGAAATCACCATGACTCACAAACAGAAAGTAAATAAGTCTGACAGTATTAGAATGTTTACTGTTATTAAAATAATGTCCACTCAGCGTAATTTGTTGCATTTAGGTCCACAGACATATTTAACTATGTAATCTTTACGAAATCACAAAGTAAGTCCAAATTATCATCGGTCATCTAGTGTCTACCCACTATTATTAAATTAACTCGGCTTAGATCTTCAAAGCCTCACCGAATACATTAAACAAATATCCCTGAGGGTGTCTCTATGATGGCCAGATGTCATAACATACAGTTTTACCCATATTTCATCATTCCCCTAACACAATATATAAGTATCCAATTCCCCCAGGTGCTTGAGAAAGTAGAACAAATGTTTTGGTAATCCATAATTATATCATATTCTAAGGTACTCAAAAAAATGTCATTCAAAACTTTTTTAAAAAAATATTACAGTAGCATCATAGCTCATAGAAGATTTGTAATTCCATTCACCTGATATCTGTAAACAATTTTATAGAATGTTTTAAGAAACATAGAAAAAAAGTAAGCATCACATAAGTGCTATCAAATTTCAAATTTAAGAAACCATTAATATAATATTTTCGCCAGGTGACATTCATTTGCTTACAGTTTTTTTGGCATACAAGGAAATACAGCTGATATTCTTTACATAATATCAAACCTTCTCATGATAACTTATAATATGAACTGCTTTTAAATTTCATATTACATGAAAAGTAGTTTTTTTTGGCGATTTAAAAAAAATTGAATAATGCTGGGAATAAAAATGGACCAAAAATATAAAAAAAAGCAATTTCAAGTGAAAATGTGAACAGTGCAAAAAGTAAGAGTGTAGATGTCCCATAAAATGTCATTTGTAATCAAAATATTAAATATTTAGCTACAAAAAAGCAAACATTAAATTTTAAAATGTTTCTCAGATTACAATTTAGACATAGTCCATTTGCAAAATTTGAAAGAAAGACAGAAAATGCATATTTCATGTAACAGAACCGACAATGTGTGACAACCAGTCGGCAAAAATATAGACAAACATGGCTAAGTTTGGCTTCTCAGACAGTTTGTAGACATCAAGGTTGTGACCTCTACCAGTTACTTAATTAAAAATAATTGGTGTCTCAAATTGAAATAAAACCGACATAACAGTTTAACAGTTTTATTACCAGGTTGACATCATAACATATCAGAGTCTGTAATCTTTGTATAATTAATTTATGATGTAAATAAAATATTCTGACTTTAAATACATTTATGTACATTTATAACAGGTTTGTACAAAGGGTTTGTCAAACAGGTGGTCTTTGATATAAGTTTCACAAAAAAAAAAAAAATCGAGTTGAAAATATTAAACAATTGATCAAGGTAATATCATTATTATTATTATCCATCTCAGTGTGTACCAAGCTAAAACAGGACTTTGTAATCAGTCATGGTCTTCACAGCACCATCTGACAGGTAGATAGTTTTTAAACTCAAGGCAAAAACTGATATTGAATATTAATACATTGTTTTATTAGTAAAAATATTACTGTTAAAAATGCAGTATGAAAAAAAAAAAATTAAAAAAACAGCACAAATATCTAATTAAAAACCATTTACCTAACTAAAAACATCAGACTGAAAGTGAGCAATTCCACAAAATTCCATTACAAAAATAAACTTTCCATTTCAAACCAAATTCCAATAATGAAACTTCAAGAAAAATGTACAACAAATATAAAACACTATCTTTATTATTCTTCAAAGTCACTTTAAGAATCTAGAGCTTAAGTTCATTTCACCAACTCCCTGGCGACATCATAATTATTAAATTATTCAACTAAAGTTAGCAAACAATTCTGCATTCAGAACCATTGCGGCGTTAAATTTAAAATGAAAGTCCTTATCTGCCTCAGGTTCTGAGTATTTTTTGAGAGACTAATATCTGAATGATATTCTATGATCCAAAATCAAGCTACATTCAAACATGCATCTGTGTGCGATAACCTATCATATGTAAAAAATATAATCGGAGACAAAATACTTTCATACATGATACTAAAATAGCTCTGAGATATCATTTACCACAGTCCTTATCTTTGTTTCCGAAATAGTTTTGATATTTACGCTAAAACTCTTATCAAATTCATGCATCTGCAGACTGGACGATTTTTTTCAGCAAATTCTAAAGATCTAAACAAATTTGTGATGATATAGACTTTCCAACAAATTTTTAATATATCCTCAAAAAAAGAGCAGCCAATCAAGTTTTTGAAAGTCGGTTTTATTTTTACATTATGAAAATATAAATAAACTCCACCTAAGAACCTTTGGATACAAGATGTCTGCCGAGGTGTGAAGTACTTAATATCCGAACAATGATAAAATTCCGACAAATTTACAAAGTAGACATTTTTAAGAAAAACTAAGTCAAACAATAAATACCTTACATTAAAACACTAAAATAAAACAAAGTTGATCTAATTTTGATTTGAATCTAATACTTGAATATTTCAGACTGTCTACGAACTTTCAATTATTTCCACTTAGTTGTTAATAAAGTTTAAAACACTAAAACACTTTTTTTCTAGAGTTCTGTTAAAACTCCACACACTTATTTCAGACAACTGTTAAATATAAAATGGTAAAACTATCGTTAAATTCCTCTTAAATACTACATTGTCACTTTACTCTGTAAAGGTTTAAAATATAACCGTGTCTTGTCATCGCAAAGGTGTACTGTCAGGTATCGTGTGGTTGAGGTTGAATTTGAGCATTTATGTAAATTTCAACAATTTATTCCATAGAACTTGCAAAAGAAACTATAGACAATCTGCATACTGAAATGTGAAGTTTATTGTTAAAATTACCAAAAGTTTTTGAGATAATATAACATTGCTAATATTACAGAGACCGGTAATTTTTTAAGAGCTTTTAAGATTCTGTAAGTTTTCACAAAGACTTAATTACAAGGGTATTTCATGGATGTATGCTCAGCCTAGACATTTGGAAAATACCTACACTAAATAATTATTTCTTGAAAGTGTTGAACTAACAGTTGAATTTAAAGGAATCACAAACAACACAAGAGCTGTGGTAATAGTATGTGCTGAAACAAACTCAATACAAGCACACAAATACAACAGAAATTGCCACAACAAAGATATAGTTGCAGTTTGGAATATACCGGTAATCAAGTTAAACTGTAGGCGTTAGATGAGAATGTCTTGTATTATATTCTTAGCATCATTAACTCTTTCGGTGCCATATTTCTGATAAGATGCATTTCCCAGCACCAAGTATTTCTTACTTGTGCTCACCCTGACCTCCGCAAGTAACTGCAAACTTCTCCGCATGAACTGTTTGAATTAGTCATAGATAATGCTATGTCTCCAACAAAATTGTCACAGAGAAACATGGTTTGAACACAGGAGCCCAAGATCTGTAGACGTCACTAAAGTCTGTAGACCACTGTTAAGTCCAGATCTGTACTGGTTGCTGGAAGACAACATCAGCACTCAGCATCAAAACACTGCACGACAACATTGGTGCCAAAAGAGTTAAACTCTCCTTAAAAAAGCCAATATTTTTACAGCATATTGAGCTAATTACACTTTTCTATCAAAAGAATTGATGATAGGTTTATGTTTACATTCAATTCCAACGAAGTCAGTGATAGCAATTTACAAAGTAGATGCTCAGATAACTGGTTGACAAATCATTCACAACTGTCCATTTTGGTATTGACCGATGACACCCAGTGAGCCACAGTGGTGATTTACCATGATGTCAGGCCAAGTATATATTAGAATTAGATACAGTGGACACGCCATTATTATAATTATCATGTTCCAAAGACAAGTCATGAAAGTAGCACTTTAATATACTGATTGCAAGTCATATGACACCATGTAAACATGAAATATCGGAGTGAGGGAATTTGACACCAAATTATCTTCATTGCAACTGGATCACTGAAATGTTTTCTTTAAAAATAAAATGACAATAGTTCATATCTTGACTTCCATATGGGTATAATTTTTTAACATGAAATTAATATGCAGTACACCATTAAAATTTTGTTATCACTGAACGATATCTAAAAGAGATCAATATCTTTTCTAATGTATGAGCTAGCTCAGTACAATGTTGATTATCTGCACTGATGTCTGGCTGACAACATTTTTACGCTTTCAAATAAATATGTGCAAGTATTAGTATGGCCCAAGGGGGAGCAATCATAGACCACTTCATTTAAGAACCCAATTTATTTCACGAATTAAAAGATCAGAACATGTATCTTTTAACTGTTTACCCTAGTGGTGAGGTCATATTTTACTAGAAAAGGGGCAACAGGCTCAGACAACCAATCCTGAGCCATAGATTACACAGATCAACAGATAATCCCAAGACATGTTGAGTAAATTGTGGTAAAAGACAATATTTGAAAACTAAGGTGTGGTAAAAGATATCTGAGCTAAAATGTGAGGTACTTATAGCTGTAGTACCGTAATAATCAAATAAAAATACACGTAATAAATTTTTTTAAAATCAACAATGAATCACTCAGAATGAGCCTACGACAAATTTTCATACGAAGTCATTTTGAAACTCAACATCAAAGAAAAGACGCACTAAAATATTTAAATTATCAACCAATTAGAACACAGCGATTTGAAACCAATAATTGCATTTCTGTGTGCAATAATAAATGCAATTTACAATGAATTTTAAACAGAAAGAATGTATACAATGTATCTATACCATAAACCAAACCACGAAACCAACTCAAGAGTGAGCCCAACCTTTAGTGGATCAACTATTTATGTTCAAAGTTGAAGTGATGACATTATGACATGAATTTTATAGCCTCAGTGCTCTTCATCGTAAGAGCAAATATTGTAATTACTATAAAACAAGTCTTCAGTTCTGATTATCAGTTCAAGAATATGGTAAGTGGTTAGATGACGACATATTGGTATGTTGAGGACATATGGTTATGCAAAGGTTTAATGTAGCATTTATGGTAAACTTCTTCAGATTTCAAAATGATAATAGTACTCTTCATACACTCATATAAAAGTACATACAATACATTGATCATGTGACTCAAAAAGAGTACATAGATCATGTGACACAAAAAGAGTACATTGATCATGTGACACAAAAAGAGTACGTAATTCATGTGACACAAAAAGAGTACATTGATCATGTGATTCAAAAAGAATTTAATTGAAAGCTGTCATACCCAATAACACTTGAAAAAAATCATAAATAAATATGCATAAAAAACAGTAACTGTGATGAACTGTGATATATGTCAAAGATTAAATATTAATAGAATTCATGGCTTCAATTAAACACAATTTCACACAACATATAAATAACTAATAGTGACTATAAAGATAACCCAGAAGAATAACATTAAAAGCCTAATTAAGCAACATTTAAATGACCGCTACAGCAGAACTGTTACAGTTAACTAAGCTATCATCAAAAATAAAAATCCGGCAATGACAACAACAACAACAATGACAACATTATTGCATGTACAATATTGGTTACATATATATCCACTTTATGGAAACAAAGTTGGTTACATATATATCCACTTTATGGAAACAAAGTTGGTTACATATATATCCACTTTATGGAAACAAAGTATGATCCACATCTCAGAAAAGAAGATCACATATATATCTTCTTCAAGACAACAATAAACAAAGAAATTGTATTGTCTTCATTTGTTGACAAAGCCCAACAAAGATATACAAGAACGCATCGGAGAAAATCCATTGCAATATCTTTCTCCTAAAAACATGATCGTCTTTGTTGCCAAAGCAAATATTGTATGATAAATAAAATTGTTATTTACTCCGTTCAAGATTATTGATCTTGAATTCTTCCGAAATACTACAGAATAAAAATTGTTCGAAATATTCCTGTTGATATAGAAAATATTTACCCCAACCTGAGGAATAGACGTAAACGAAACAAAACTTGGGTTTTAATCAGAACTAGGAAAAAACTGGGTTTTATTAAAAACATCAAACACTATTTAGATTAACAGGTATTCAATTCAATATAGCTGTTCTATTAAATGCACTAGGCATATATCTTAGGTACGTTTCACAGGTAAATTGACTCTTAGAGCTTTATAGAGGAGCATTGCAGGGGACATTGTCATCATAACCAAATATTATGCATTATGTGACAAAAGAACTACAACTACATATACTGGTAAATACAGATAAATGTATATAAAAGTACATTCAGCCAAGGGCCGGGGGAACATTTCTCAGAACCTACACAGCAACTTTCCCTAATCTAAAAAATAAAGAATTGACTTATTCCAGTTCATAATATGAATAAGATATATAAGCCTGAAGAAGGGCTTTCTATGAGGTAAGTATGGTAAAATGTACAGAACTTTGCAGGAGATTCAGGTACCTCATGTTTTACTTCTTCAGCCACACCTTTGGATCCAGCAAAGCAAGTTTCCGTAACAGATTTCTCACCTTTGTTTATAATAAATTCTAAAACAAGTCTCACAGTGATAAACTGTTTATACAGTGGTAAATAGAATATTGAAAATTTGTAACCTACAATGTTCAAAGGTCTCTGATGAAATACAAACAGTGGAAGAACAGCTTCCAGAAATGTGTCCTGAATTTCAAGGAATTTTATTGGAAGATGAAGAATATAATTATGTAATTATAAATAACAGTCCTGCAGAAACACACAATCAATAGGGAATTGAATAGTTGTACAGTCAAACCTATATTTGCAACCACCTCCAATTAAAGACCATTCTATGAATAAAGGATATTCTTTGAAAAGCCATCACAGATCATTTAGAACAAACTAACCTCCAAATAAAGACCATCTGTCAATAAGGGCCACATCTTCCAATAAAATTCCTCAAAATTCAGGTAACATTTGGCCATCCCAAGGATGGTCTTTGTGCACAGGTTTGACTGTATATATGACTTAAAATTTAGAATACAAAATAGAAGTAATTACAACTGAAAGTAAAAGACTTTTTGCAGTATTTTATCTTTTTGGTCTTTTCTTTATGATTTAAACTTTTGGTTCATGAGGATTTATAAATCTTTCATGATTCTTGAATTGACTCCAACTGGGCCACAGTTATATGGATAACATTTTAAACTGCATGTCACCATACCTTATAAATGACATAATCAGTGTATTCAAACAAACATACACCTATTTCAAATCACATTAGCCAGTATAATGCTACATTCCCAGGCTTTGTGTTTTTAAAGAACATTAGAGTGTTAAAATGTAATTCAAAGAACTTTCTCAAGCAGTCTAAGAAGATTTCTTATTAAATTGCCACCATTTTATCCATTCTCTACAGTACTGGTGGTTAAAATGTTATAATTAGTAAAATTTCAAATACTTGAATTACATGATAGAATATGATAATAACAAAATAGAAATAAAATGAAAGTGTTTACTCAATCAACAAATCATAAAATGAAGGAGATCAAGATTGCATTTAGAACTGATTGTAAGTTTCATGATGTGTAAGTTGCATGGAGACACCTTGATAATGCAAGCTTCTAGAAGAAGCAGATTGGCATCAGACATGTTAGCAACCAGAATGAATAAACCTACTATTCTTAATTTATAGTTTCTTGAGCAGAATTTAAGAAATCTGAAACACACTGCGACATATTTGTTCTCAGAATTCCCACAGTCCCAGTACACTATACTTCTTTATTAATGAAAGTTGAACAAAAATCTATAAAGAGATTCTGTGAGTATCTTACAAAAAATCTTTTTCGAAGAATCTAAATAAAGATTATGAACACATGTATGGTAAACAAATGCTTTCTATATTAACATTAAATTTATGATAATGCAGACGTTCGTGACAGTAATGAAGCAGTGGAATGTGGTCTTACATTTGATATTCCTTTATGCTGAAGATTATCAATAGGTCCTTCTGGCATGTGAGTATAATCTAAATAATATGATTGCTCATATTCTGGAAATGTTAATTCTATGAAACATTTGATGCATCATTCAAAGCTTGCAGATTTTGTCCTCCACTTGAGAAGGTCATAAAAAATACTAAGTGTCTGCATTGTTATTCTCATTATAATTAGCAAAATTTTAAGGTATTCATTTGCTTTTTACACAGTCAAACCTGTGAACAAAGGCCAATCTTGGGAGAGACAAAATGTGGCTTTATTGACAGATGGCCTTTATTTGAAGGTCAGTTTGTTCTAAATAATCTGTGATGGTTTTTCAATGAGTGGCCTTTATTCACAGGGTGGTGTTTATTCAGAGGTGGCTGTAAAATTTGAGGTAACGCAGCGGATAAAAAGACTTTTCAGGAAAGATTTTATCATTGAAATTTTACGTCTGGAAGATAGACATGCGTAAGATATCAAACAAAAGTTCTCGATCTCTAAATAAATATCATGAATAGGAAAAGATAAAGAATGACTAACAAACAATTAACCTCAACAATGTGATTCATGAATTAAATTCAAATCAATTTGCATACAAGATCATGTTGACTTTTGTGAATGAATATCCAAACCATTTGTTTTACCTACAGGGATGTTTTTAAACATCGATGAGACAAATCAGGCCTGAAATAAAATCAATCAAACTGGAAAATGCGGTGGTTGGTTAACAATCAAACTCACCACAAATTTAACACCATTTTAAACAATACACCGCACCCTAAAATAATCAAAAGATCCCAAACAAAAGAATATTACATGATTGGCGTTTCCTGACTGATTGTGAGTCATTTGATCTTTCTGTAATTTCATTAAATTAGGGATTAAAGTGAAATGTAACACTGACTCACTCAGCTTATAGTCCATCCTTAAATAGTATTAAATCTCCTCAGTACAATAATGGCTTTTTTGAAGAATCTTCTACTAATATAATTAAATAAATAAAGTATTAATATTATATACATTATATGGTCAATGACCTTAAGGTCTTACACTTAAAGCCGTTTTGAGACAACCATGCAATGTACATAATTACCATGTTATACACCAATTTTCTATAATTGAATTTGAAGTGTGTATTAAATATCACCACATTCTGGAGCATACACTGACAAATGGTTGCTTGTTTTATGTCAAGATGGTAAATGAAAACCTCACTGTCAATAAATCAGAAAATACAACTTCAGCAGAGATAATAAAACCTAACCTACTTAAGAAAATCAGGTCACATTCTGCCAGGTACCATGAGCAAAACAGCTCAGAGTAAATGTCTGTCTGACAGTGTTGTCATTAATACAGTGAGACAAGGATATAGTTAACTCAGATATAGTGAATTATCAGATACTGTGGGTTTAACACCGTTTTTCAACAATTTTTCAGTTTTTCTGGACAGTATAGTAACCAGTACTAAGTTACCCTTCCACAAGAAGCTGGCAACTTCTCCACATATGGAGGAAAATTGACATTTTTGTCAAATTTTCGTAGAAGGGTATGACCTGCCACGAGCTGGATTTGTACCTGGATCTCCGGGTTACAAGTCCAGTGCACTAGCCACTGGACCATGATCGTGGCCATGGATGTATTGAAGTAATTACATGGGTACCAAGGAATTCACTATAACCCTGTTCTATTGTAAACTTTTGTGCAGACCCAGGTTATCTGTCTAAAAGACAAATCATACCAGCATGAGTCAAGATAAACATTGCTTTCTTACATGTTTTGTAGCAATATGAAGGAAAATTTAGAGTGCATTCTGTTTAATTATATTTTAACGACATCAAGTTGACCACAGTCAGGGTGTTGTGACTGAGAAGTCTGATATTGCTATGATACTGAACACTTCAAATCTGTGTTGCAACTACTTCATGAACAAACATTGTTGTAATTGATAACAATGAGCCATGCACTAAAACTGCGTGAATTCTGATGATAAATAATGTTGAATTACATTGAACGACTGATTAAAAGCGCACCAATTTGAATGACATGAAAAATTTACCTTTGGTCCACTAAATAGCAGGGCAGATTTTGCACCTGTTCTCGCATCAAATCCTGTCATAAAATATGGATAAAAATTGTTATCATACACAAAGTAATTGACAACAAACAGACTTTTTGTTCGTTATAAATGATTGGTATTCACAATCACTGCTCTACATCAAAGATATTTTAATTGCAGGTGTTTTGGTTCTCAAACCATAAAATAATGCACCTTTAACCTGACGGATAAATGAAATACCGCCCACTTTGAGCAAAAATTCTGTATATCAATGCTAAATAGCCATTTATGGTTGTAGCTTATAACAGAATAAATGTATGCTTGTATTTAGGACTATAAAATTTGCATTTATTTTGATAAGTTTGCAATTTCAGCAGATAGTGCATATGGTATTATATTATCTCAGGTGAACTGGTTCTTAAACATGAAAAATTACACTTTAATTGTCAGTATAGTTAACAACATTCCGGAGTATCTCAGAACTAAGTTTTGCAGTAAGATTGTAGTCAAGTTAAACTTAGTGTTTTTAATCATAAAACAAGTCTATAGTTCTGCATCAATCTATTTCTCCTAATATCATAGCTAAGTAAGTTTGATCCGTGTATTGTGATAACTACTTCCTCAGTAATTAAACAGAAGCCAACATCTCAGATAATTCAGATGTTAAGATTTCCGTGACTGATAAGATTCAAGCCCATGACTCCAGGAATAGGGGTCCATCAATCTACTCCCTTGCCTTTGTAATGAATGTATGTCTCCCAGGAGGTATATAGGGTCTATTGCTTAATGCAACATATATCTTTGAAGCAGAGGTTGTATTTGAGGGAGAAATGTGTGGGACCCCCCAAAATCCCTCAAATGTTGGAGATGGGAGTCCTGGGCACCCTCGGTGAAAAATCTTAGGGAAAACCCTGATTATGGCAAAGCTGTACTAGCAAAGCCTTATCCAACACCTTTTTGTTCAAATGCCACCTTGAGTTGTATATGATATCTGAGGTACAATTATAATACAACATAAAGTCAAGATCTTTGATAGAAAGGGTGTCAGCTCACTCATGATTTTATCCTAAATGTGGAAATCTTGACATATCAACTTATCCATCAGAACTATATACAAAGAGAAATGTCATCCTACCTCTTTTATTATGTTTGATGTGAGCCAGACATTGACCTTATCAATCTCAGATAAAAGTAATATTCAAGACAGTTCATATACTTAAGTCAAATACATGTATATCAAAAACTCCATTGTCAAGACTATAGTCATGTACAGTGTCTTCATTTTCAAGTCCACTATTTAATTTAACCTTACAAAAGGCAGCCCAAGGAGTCATCTTTGTACTACATCAATGGAAAACTCTCAAAATTAAGATTAATTACGGTAAATCTACAACAGTATCAAATGAAATGGTCATATTCAAAGTTTGTAATTAAATTTTTTCTTTTCGACTATCTCATATCCTAGCCTAAATTGAAGTGATTTGAACTGAGAATGGAGACCAATTTTAGATTGAACACGTATACCTGAGGTTTATAATAAGAAAACATCTTGAATAAAGGCAAGATTGATACTTTATACTGCATAGTTATCTTGTATGCATGCAAGTCCATTGTATCAACAATATTACCATCAATGGTGATTACAGTTACATCATAACAGATTAAAAAATGTGTCCTTACAACTGAAAGGAGGTTGAAATGCACACAAACTGGTATGTTCTTCATATGCTTTTTATGAAGAATATGTATTGAATGATAAAATGCTATTGTTTATTGTAACATATTTTCATCTTATTCTTACTAAGAATGTAACTTCAAAAGAATTCACTTAAAATTGTTACTTGTCACACATATCGATTTTCATTTTTTTTGTTTACAATTTAAACCATTCAAAACACAAATAGTTATAGCAAATAGTATTGTAAACATACCAAAAATGTCTCCTTTATACCTTAAATTCCAAACATCACAGCAGCTTAACAAGGACAAATCACCCCCAACAAGTAATAAGAAAACCCAACCATGGGTAATTAAACCTATTCAGAGCAGTGAGGAGCTCTGTGAAGCCTGTTTGCATAGATCCCTTGTATGAAGTGGTTTTATCAGCATGTGAGTACTGTAATTAATGCATTTTGGTCATTTTGTGGTCAAGATGGTCAAGTTTTATCACCTGACACTTTCACCATCAACCAAGCTGTGGTTTAATTTCTATTCATGAATTATCATCCGTTTGAATACTCAAGATAAGGTTATTGTTTGTGAATTGAATGAATCTTCAGTAATTGAAGGGCTGAATGGTCCAAATATTAAAGTCATTCAAATCTAGACATAGTTCATCTCCATGGTAGATTGTCCGAACACTGTATTTCAATTAGTTTCTCTGGGAGACCAATAAGTTTGCATGGTATAAATATTACACCACTGTAATGGCAGGAGGTACTGAGGTTAAAAGTTAGAATGAGAACAAATAAAACATTTCATAAGTATACTTTGCTGCATTTGCAACAATAGAGGATGCCTTATTATTTAGAATATATGATTGTTTGTTTGTTTTTATTTGACATTGTCACTGGGGTTTAAATTTTCAACAATTTTTCAGTTATATACAGTGACTGGTTCACCTAACCAGTTTTCGTAGACTGTATACTAACCAATACTAACTCGCCCTTCCACTAGAAGCCGGCAACTTCTCCACATTTGGAAGAAATCAATGTTTTTGTCAAATTTTCATGGAAGGATATGACCTGCTGCAACCAGGATTTGAACCTGGATCTGCAGGTTACAAGTCCAGCACACTAACCACTGGACCACGGTTGTGGCCCAGAATACACAAACAGTTATGGTTGTTATCAAAGTGTTTAAATTTTATCTTCAAAAAAATGTAATATTGCAACATTTAAAATCAATTTGAATAAAATCGCCGCAGACAGATTCAGATTTTCCCAAGTATGTGTAAATTATTAACTATCAATTGAAGAATAGAAGGCTCCTTGGCTCACATTATTTCTCTGTGCATGCAATACGTATGCACTTACAATGCTCATCACTGTAAAGTTTTAAAGAGTTTTAAAAATGGGAATTTAACTGAATGCACCATGTACGTTCATACATTAACAAATAACAAGCAAGTTTATTTCAGGTAAAAAGAAAGTATGAGACACACTTTGAAGCATGCTAAATGCTTCATAATTCATCTTTAACTCAAGACACACATAAACGCACGCATTTTCGATGATTTACATCCCAACAAAATTGATTAAAAGCCTTTTACAATAAAACTGTAATATTATTAAAGCTATAACCATTATACTTACAGACACTCATAATGTTTGCTACATTACCTATCTTATTTGCATCTAAACTTAATAAACGTTTATAACACATGGCTGCACAAGATTATTAACTTGATAAATAGAGTGCAGAAACCTTCCGTGGTGGAGCTGTCTCAAATGTGTTGTGAAAGTGTACATTGTTCTGTGAGGGATATCATTTTAATTCAGTATCATTAATTTAATGGGAAGAGGATGGAATGGGCTGTTTGGGTGGTAAAATTTGGAAAATGATTTCATTTATCAAGTTTCATCAAGTCCTTAGATGTTAGTCATAGTGCTGTGCTGATGATTTTCCAACATGCACAATTGTCTCTCAGATTGATTAGTTGGTTGATTGATTGATTGATTGATTGACTGGTGAACTGATTGATTGATTGATGAACTGATGAACTGATTGATTGATTGATTGATTGATTGATTGATTGATTGATTGATTGATTGATTGATTGGCTGGCTGGCTGGCTGGCTAGCTGGTTGGCTGGATTGGCTAGCTGGCTTGCTGGCTGGATGGATGGATGGATGGACCACCATTCAGTACAATTAGAAACCTGTACACAGTTTGACTCAGTGATAGAAGATATAATATCACTAAATAGGTTAACCAAATGACAATACTGTAATCTAAGACAAGCTCCACCTCATGCTAAAATGTACACAAATGCAATTACGTTTTACACCCCATTAAATAATAATTTACAAAACAAGCATTAACAAATAATGGATTTCTCAAGATACACATACATTTTGCAATGCAATTAAAATCAATGTGTATTACAATGATACCTATTATTACAGTGAATGATTCCGAAGAAAGTGCAAGTGAGAACGTAAGAATTACAAAATTAATCAATTTGGTTAATAGCTTTTATAATGTATGAGTAAATGTTCACAAACACATTAAAGGGACACTTCAACTTGTTTTATCATATAGAAATTTACCATACTTTATATTTGATATGATGTCAATTAAATGTTAATGTTAAGCAATGAATAACATTGTAATAGAAAGCTTTTTAATGTATCATATTAAATGCATTATGTAATGACTGAAAAGTTAAATTTTCAATAAATGAAATAGTTCAACAATAAGCCAGATATTACATTTGAAAGATAATGTCATAGCTTTGTGCAAACATAATACTTAGAGCATCAACTTTGTTATACAATAAAGACCATATGTTCTACCATGTCCATGTATTAAGTCATTACAGTAAATGACAATCAATTTCTGTCCTTGCATGATAAATACACAATGTGACTTCTTTTATTGATTCATTGTTAAAAATAGCAATACCTGACAATTAAAACTGTATTTATTGTTAAATGTGGTTAATTAGATTCATATTGTATTGTATTTGGAAACATTAATGCTCGGTCAACAATGGATAAGGAAGAATGAATAAAAATGCTTTGATATCTAGCAAGATTTAATGACACAAGTACAGAAAAAAGCGCAGAAATAAATACAGTCAAACCTGTGAACAAAAGCCACCCTTAGAAAAGACAAAATGTAGTTTTACATTGACATATTGTCTTTATTTGGAAGTCAGTTTGTTCTAAATAATAAATGATGGTTTTTCAAAAATATGCCTTTATTCACACAGTGGCCTTTATTCGGAGGTGGCCGCAAACACAGGTTTGACTATATATTCAAATCATATCAAAGGGCTAAAACAACCTGTGTGGTATGTGGTATGAATAATCAACTAAGACTATGTGAGCATGAGATACCAACATGCTTGATTCCTGAAACATCATTCCTCACCTCCGTCCTTAGTTCCTCAACTACGCATACAGTAAAACCTCAATATCTTGCAAAGTCATCAAAACAGCTTGAGATAAACATGGTGCTCATAATGACGAGGTATATATTTGTTTGTTGAAAATTATTCACAACTATAAGGATATATATAGACAGGACTTTTAAAAAACCTTGAGATATTAGTCAGGTACTTGTGGTATTGAGGTATCGATGCTCATAATAATAATGAGGTTTTCCTGAACTTTCTTTGCTCTTGTTATCCTGCTGGTATCATACTGTCAATAAAACAGCCTAATTACCGAAGCAACATAAATCAATTTTTATTCACCTTAACTCCTGGTACAACAATTGGTACCAATTTTACCCCATATGAAAGAGAAAGTCTCAGTTACATTTATAGCCATTAATCATGCAATGCTTTCAAACATAGGACAAAAACCTTTCACAAATATATTACCTCTGACCTTCATGGTCTTTGATGAAATCATATGAAACCATTAATTAACATATAATAATCATTACCTGAACACAATGTCAGCATAACATGTAACACCTGTTTATATCATCCGATTTGATATGTTGACACGTTCAATTAATTGTCACCCTGCACACAATTGGTAAAAAAAAGCATCTGATTAATTCAAAATGAATGAGAATAGAATTCTTTTACAGTTGACCAAGAACACATTACTGGGGTATACAGTTCAATACTAAATTTTAGTATAAACTTTGCACAGATTTATTATAATGCTCAGTTTAAGAAATTAATCTGTAAAAAGCTCTAAATCTTTATATTCAAACACAAATACCAAGTCATCCGGGGAAATAAAAACACTATATAATGAAAAAAATCAAACACTCAAATAACACCACAATTATCAATGATAAAAATTCAAACTTAAATAGGATTTGAGTAGGAAATTAACAAACATGGACTATTTTGTACATCCTAGAAACTTAATACAAACACTAGGTGACAGCACAATTTAGGGCCTTAAAATCATGATGAAACCATCTTCTCTAAATGTTAAAAAAATGTGATAGCTATATTACATACAGGTCCAGACAAGCTTGAAGTATCTTTCTAACATGCTTGCAGGTGTTGATTCTTTCACCAGGTTACCCTGGAAAAGGCCAAAAGCCTTAAGGATTATGTGTGACTTGTACTAAACATTGTCACCCCCAGGGAAATTTTGAGATATTTAGAAATTTCCCAGTTAAATGCAAATGACTCTGAGTTAAGTAATGCAATACGTCATCATGTGGTTAGCACAATTTGCATGAGATCTCCAGTATTTCAGAGATAGTTTTTCATCATTTAACGATAATTTTAAATCAAAACAACAGGGCTATAAAATATCGGAAATGAGATGATGAGTCAGACATGTTTCCCCATGAATGTACCAGACATAAAATATTTGTTGTAGATAACTTGGCCAAAAAATTATATGCAAATGAACTTTTTGCAGAACATATTTTTTGCAATGAGAAAGTTTATCAGTGAACATTTGAATGTCATTCAACAGAAATAATGTCTTAAAGATTAATGAATTGCTGTAGCAATGTACCCATAGGTGGTATCCAAAATATAGTGCATAAGTTTTTTTACTTGTGAATTTAGAATCCTTTTCCAGTTGCTATAGTTAAAAATATGTATGTAATATACAGTACCAGTAATTGGTACATATGTAGAGTGATAAATGTGTACAATGGTTCAACAAATTTTATCAATCAAATAAATAACAATTTATTAGTCTGTCTACATTATTACAAGATTTCAAGATAAAATGGGGTATGTTTATCTATAATGGGGGTTTTGTCCGCTTCTTTTTTACTTCAGGTGGAGGGGGGGGGTGAATGGGATTTAGTCCAGTCATACTGTTCAAGTAATTATAAAATATATATACTTGTATAATGATATAAAATAAAAAAAACACTGATAAATAAAACATTCCTCTAGTGAGAAATTAGTACTGGTAACTATAAATTCCTGTGTAAAATTAAAAGTATGGGATACCCGGTAAGGAGTCTAAGGACAGATGTTGTCAATTATGTGCAATTAAGGTGATCACACTGTAAGACAAGAAACCTCACGATTACTTAAATCATGTTTTAACATTGGACACAATCAACCGACCTACTGAGGCCTCCAGTTCATCTTCTTCAATTAATGAAACTGACACTTCTAACTTACAAATATCGGCTTCAGAATTTATGAGGCGTACTGTGACTTTGGTATCATATATATTCAACATCTTGATACATACTTTAAACAAACAGAGCAGACAAGGTTGGGAAATATTTATGCATTTATTCTGACAGGTCAAACTGAAAATATTTGAATAGATAAAAGAAGTGAATTAAGGCAAGAAAAATGATCAAATGCTGTCAAAAGTTCACACTGATTTAATAAACAATGCGCTTTATTGGATTTTAATATGGGTGTTGAACTCGGTCTTAACTTGAAAATGATTTTACAGGTCAATTGTAACATGTTTTACCATCAGTGCTTTCAAGTACAATTAAAGTCTTCAAAGAGACAATTGCAATGAAAGTTGCAAAGAGTAAACAGATCAGTCAGGAATGGAATGACTTTCAAATAATTTTCTCCTAAGTTTTGGTAACAAAGTTATTGGTTTTGTTTAACTAAATTGAACTCAGACTCATAAATATCAACTAACACCTTTCATGTTGTACAACAATAAATACTGAAAATAGATTGTTTTCAATATTGCACCAATCATGATATAAGGAAATGCAACTGTAAAACTAATTTTGTTGTGCAGTAACTTCAATAAGACTGATTAGTCATTACAATCAATTTATTGTTAATATCAACACTTTCAAAAGTGGAATTACATACAATAGCTAATGGTTGGCTTTCACCTGACACTCTCATCAAAGAAGCAAGCAAAGCATCATTTGTCCCTTGAGAACAACAGGGCGGTAACTCTCACTAATCATATCCCTTTGCCTAATAATACTGCATCCCTCCTCCCCGCATCTGAAGCAGACATCTTTCGAAAACATAGTGGCAAAAGAAGCCAATGCTTGTGATGAGCAATGACTTCTTTTGCCACAATGTTCACCACTCAATCTGAGAGATATCATCCAATTTCTTCATAAATTGATGTTTTGTATATTAGCTTTGACTTTAGTAGAGTCCAAAGTATGCTTATGTGGCAAAGGGTAATACTGGATAGAACTGGATACCTGCATAGCCTTCTTATATTGAAGTAATTATGTAAGGAAAAGTATAAAGGGAACCAGTTAAGTTTAAGAGTAAATTATTCAATCACTTAAAGATTGTTTACAGCCAGCCCGGTCATTTAACTAACCCTGTAGGGGGTGGATCTACATGTAATATGGAACGCCAAGTACAATAACTTCAAATACAATATATCACACAATAATTCATTAATAGCTTTAAGTTCTGGTCAGAAAGTTCAAACTCCTTCATTACATGCTATTCTTGTATGTTGTTTATTGGCTCATTCTCAAGTAGCTTATCCTATCATAGTATAAATAAGATTATGAATGGATTAGGCACTTTCCTTACCGCAGTCAAGATATTATCAAACCAATCTTTAATCAGCTTAGTAAAAGTCAAGTCAAAAACACAACAAAAAACGTCTTAAAACACTCAGGATACTGATAAAGGCTGATAGTTAGATCATACAACACGACATTTTAAATGCTGTCTGGGGTACACAATGCCTTCAAGTAGATTTGATAATTCAATAAATACATTTACAAAGGTCAACATCACTCATAATGGATTTTTGTAAAATAAATATTTATTCATTTATGTCTGGCATAAACCATTAAAGAACAATGAATGAATGAAGTCAGCCATTTTCTGTCACTACAACACAGTGTCATGGAACTTGATAAACAACTGTATCTTTCATAACAATCTCGAACAATGTATTTATGGATAGCACTGTGCAATTTTGCACTCAATCAAATAACCCTATTGTTTTCTATGGAAGGGAGATAACAAATGAGTTACTGCTACATTAACAAGGGAGACAACTACAGTTATGATACAATGTTTATAAACTGCACAGAGTAGTCCCCCTTGTTACATTTCCCTGCATTGAAAGTTAAGAGTAACACATGATCACAAACGTATGATAAATGGAAGCAGTCAAAAACGATCTGGATGCCCTAAAAGAATGGGTTTAACTATACAAATCTCTAGATGAATCATTCTGATTGAAATCACACCAATAATTAATCAGTTAATTAATTAACAGTACTAAAACAAACATTCAATATACATTTTGTATATTCATTAACCAATGACATTATTTGGAGAAATGCCGATTGCAAGAAGTATAATGATGCCTGCATGATGTCTGGAGAACATTTCATTCATTATTTTAATAGGTAAAAGATGCTGAACCTCATAATAAGAATTTTGAACCTAATTATGACATAAAACAGACCCAAAGATTGCTTTGCTGTAAACAATAACAAGTGGATTTTGCAGCAATTTATGATACAAAACTCATCAATAAACAACAAAACGAGTATCTTCCCATTTCAGTGAGACTAAGTAAAAAATATAAATATGCCATTTTTTACAAGAGTAAAACCTGACACCCATCATACAGGCGTCAGTACATCAAATTACATGTAAAGAAGATAATGTCTTCACAAAAAAAACGACTACAAAACGAGTGGAGATAACAGTTATATATAATGCTGGTTGTAGCTTCAATCGTAGGACAATCAATCACGACCTGTGACAGGATCGTTAAAATCACTGTGGATGCATCAATTGTTTATAATAAATCATGTAAGGTCATTATAAGTTCATACAATGACACCAATGTTCTACAAAACATAGTAACAAACATATTTCTGATAGTGAGGTTTTTTTGGCAACCTAAACAACATCACAATCAGCAGAAAAAAATCAATGCTTAAGGATTAAGATATCTCATTAAATTAGATGCAAATGTTTGCTATTATTTATTGACTTGTCAGCAGAAAAAATGTACAATCAAACCTATGAACAAAGGCCACCCTACAGAAAGAAAAATGTGGCCTTTATTGAGAGACGGCCTTTTTTTTGGAGGTTAATTTGTTCCAAATAATCACTGACGTTTTTTTTTTTTTTGAAGAATGGCCTTTACTCACAGGGTAGTCTTTATTCAGTGGTGGCCGCAAACACAGGCTTGACTGTACTTTAGAAGATTTCATGAATGTGATATTGTAGCACTTATTATGAAAAAAAAAATAAAAAAAACTTTATCCTGACAAGAATGGAATGTTTAGATTCTAGTCTTTAGAGCAAATTCTCACTTCAGTAACTGTTGTACCACAGTTATGTGTAAGCATGTCTTCATGCTATATCTGGTGTGGAAGGAAGGGGTGGAGTAATTTCAAGCAGGTGGGATAATTTATGAAAAGGTATGGTGGGTGGACATTTGTTTTCTAATTTGGTAACAGTGAGGTATTTACATGGAAAAAGCATTCTAAGTGGTAATGGTTTTTGTAATAATTTTTATAAATTAAATGATGTAATGAATTGAACTTTTATCAAGAACAAAGGGCCACAACTAAGGACACTTGAATGAAAGCACTTGTTTTTTTTAAATACAATATGCAATATAATGATTTGACCCAATTACTTAACTGATAGTTAACCATGTAATAACCAGTGCTAGAGGTTTAAGCTAAATGACATTTACAGATATAATGGATAAACAAATGAATTATCATATAACTGGGTTGATATAAAATACATTACATAGGTATAAATCTGAACTTAAATAGAAACATAATATCCTCACATATGAAACCTAAGATAAAAAAATGTCACATCTGGATAGGATTACAAGTTTAAACAAACTCGCCCCAAAAACAGATACTCCATCCCAGATTAGAATATTTAAGTGGTTGCAAAATCAAACAGAAGTTTGCATACATGCATATGAACAGGACACACACATAGTAGCTGTATTCAATGATTCATTTACACTCATTTTTTTTTCTAACATGAATGCAACTTGATCAAAGTTGTTGTAATCTAAGTTACTGGTACACCACTCATCTGACAAGGGTTATCAATCATTCAACTTCGATACCTGATTACACAGTGAAACATGGGTGTCCCAAATATTTGGTGTCCATTACAACCAACCTTCACTAACAGCTAAATATAACATGCAAGAATTCAAACACCTGTATAAAAGTAAAATGTTACTGATCAATTTATCAACATTGACATACAGTATTGTTAATTTTATAACTTAATCAGATTATTCTGTACAATAACAGGGCACTTTCACCCTATCACCAGGGGCAAAATATCGACCCCATTGCCAATCAAAAATAGCCTTCTTTTTCAATTTTCAAAAAAAGTCCAAAACAGCAGCAAAAAAATTGGTAAATAAATCAAATAAAAATCCTATTGATAAGTACCTGCAGAATTCTTATAAAAGCAGCACAGGTGACCTTGATATGCTTTACAGGACACTCAGATTTTAATGTTGTGCGCTGTATTCTAATGTCACAAGATTTCAAGTAAATTGTCACACAACTAGTTTTCCTGGACTGCATACTAACGTTAACCAGAACTAACTTACCCTTCCATTAATAGCTGGCAATTTCTCAACCTATAGAGGAAAAACAACTCTTTTATCAAATTTTCAAAGAAGGGTATGACCTGCCACAACCGGGATTAGAACCCAGATTTCCAGGGCATTTAAACCACTGGACTACAAAGGTTGCAATGCCAAAGACAGCAGTAAGAACAATTATACCAGACTGAAATATAAAGCAATATCAAAGTGCATTTCCTATCAAACTTTGTCATTCAGCATATTATCCACTGAGATCTGTATAATTCTCTTGTAAGTAAATTTATCCCTTTTGGATTTAAGCTTTATCTAGTTGACAAATCAATTAATTCTTAGTCAACATTGAAGTTAGTGTAAATCTGATAACATTATAACCATTTAATCACAACACAACTCAGACACAAATTTAGTTGAGTATGGCCTTAAAAAAAGGTTTGCTTCTGGTTACATGTCTATTAAAATATGGGTCGGTAGGTATGGATTTTTTTTACATATAATGGCAACACTGTATGGGAATATGTGTCCAGTAATATTGATGAGTTGTGAAAATTAAAATATAGCGCAACAACTTGGACACTTATGAGGTAAAATATCATGTTGGTTGGGTGACCTGAAACAAACCTCTTTTTTTAGGCCTGATGTAGTATACATAAAGAAATGAGAATCTGTCAATGAAAACTTTTGTGTTAAAGAAACTGATACCATTGAAAACACTAATGTCTGTTGTTGTGTAAGGAAGGCTAAGACAATTTTGGGCAATTAATGCGCCGTGACCTTGACCTTGTTGTAAGCTTGTACAGATATCAAATTGTGACAGCCATAAATTAAAAGCTTTCTACCTGAGTGGTGTATGTCATGTTCAATACAGATTTATACACAATAAGGATATTAAACAAGAAAATAAAATGGCTCTAAAGCATTATTTATTATGTAAGTTCATGACAAAACAGTATGGAACGATTATCCTGTTTAATAATTTATTCAACACTTACATAAATTATTCCTGAGTAACAACTTCCTGGGTTACAAACAAGAATTTTCTACTGTTTTGGGATAGAGAAAACATGGCAGAATCACGCTAATAACAAGATATAAAATCACCCAAAACAAAAACAATGAACAATGAAACTTCAATAGTAGCTTAAGTAAGCGGTGGTGATCAAGACAAGACGGCCTTGCCAGATAAAGAAAAAGGCAGAAGCATCAATGCAGAGCTAAAATAATAAATAAGAGACATGGATTTCATTCACTGCATAAACAAAATACAAATAGTAGAGTTGCCTACCAACATATTGTGGTTATATGACTTGCTATTTTTTAACATACTGTATTAACAGTATAAAGGTGCTTGGTCAGCTGTATTAAATTCCATGAAATCATAACAAAACCATACAAACATTATGTTTATATTATGCTCGCTGACCTGACAGACCATGATGCATACATCAAAACATGGACATATGACCATACATAAAATGAACTGAAAGGTATAAACATCCAAGCAGCTGACAGTACTATGACCTGGCTATCAATTCATAATATTGCAATTATTCATACTGGTTAATTAATCAAATGAATGTTAAATGAACTAAAAATCTAAAAGTCTAAAAGTTCAACTCCACTAAAATGAAGTAAGTTTACATACAATACTCCTCTAATATGAGGCAAATTTACTTTGCACTAGTCTTCTAAAGGGAGGCGAATTTACTTTGGAAAACCCTATCAGAGGGAGGTGAATTTTCATAACAATAATCTTCTAAACATGGTTTGGATTTACTTAAGCATTACCTTTTCGAAGAGAGGTGAATTTACTTAACAGTACTCTTCTACAAGGAGGTGATTTAACTATTAAACAATACTCTTCTAAAAGGAGGTGAACTACAGTGAGATTACTGAAGTTGACTATGAAGATGATGATGATGTTAACAATGATGATGATAAACCAACTGAAAACTTGTTAACTGCACTGATTATTTTCTCTTTTACTGAACTAAGTTTGAACTCTGCTCCATCAAAGGAGGAACAGACCCATAATAAGAAAGTGAAAACTTTAGAAAATTGCAAGTGATTTCACATAAACCTTTAGTATGCAACATTATTATGTGAATTGAACCTTGAATTTAAGTATCATCTAAAGAAACAGAGTTTGATAGAAACTAGTCAAACAGTAAAATAAAATTTGCAACACCCTGATAATAGATTTTTTCTTACAATCACATCTATATGCAGTAAAATAAAAACAAGAGCAACAGCATCTATCAGTGGCCAACAAAAACTATTAATTTGACTAAATATTTTGGCCACAATGAGTGAAAGCATTTCAATTCATTGCTGAATGACTGCTTCAACAGATCATTAAAACTGTGTAAATATCTATGTTTAATGTATAAATTAATAAGTAAACGACAAATATATACCAGAATATAATCTATGAACTTTTTGTCCACTCAGCAAAATAATGTCAAACAATCCATAGAACTGAATATTTGCTAAATTATACACCTACTACATGAAACACATGGGGAAACACAACAGATCACTTAAAAACTATATCTGTACAAAACATCTATTTACAGCTAACGAAGCGGAGAACGTATCCTCAATTTCTCACACACACCGAGGCATCAGAAAATATCTTTACAATTGAATGCAAATGGATTAAAGAAAATGTCACTTACAACAGTACATACTTCAGTATTATAATTAGGTTGATCTTCAGTAAACTTTGACCTTTATGCACAAATTGAATACGGAGAAAGCTTTTTTTTCAAGCAATGCCCATGGCAAGGTAGATGATCATATATGTATGTATATGACATTAATCTCACTTAGTGATCATACATGTCCACATTAGCATATATAACACTTTCTACAGTCACTAACCACACTAGCTGTCAAATGTTTATATATTATAACATATACCACAAAGCCATAGACATCATCAACATAAATATAATTACATATTCATAATTATACCTAATTAATTATAATATATAGAGTTTTGCTCATACATGGACAATTATTGCTTCCTTGTAAATGCATGATTTTTACCATTTTATATTTCATTCTGAAATTAAATTACAACCGTAACAGACAATATACATCATAATAGTTAATTATACACATTTTGCTTGACCATCATATTTATAACACTTAGTTACATAAGCATCATTGTAAATCCTTTAACTAGCATGTACAACACCACAGATATGAAATGAACACAGTCCAATAATACATAATTTCAAAATCAGAGGGAATTTTCTTTTAAATTGATTATTATAGTAAATCATAATTTATTTATGGCTTCATTCCAACAGAAGCTGATCTGAAGTTATCTTACGTGATGCATCTCAAAGAATATCTTATACCTTTTGCTTCATAAGCATACTTTGGACTCTTCCAAAATTTGAAGCTAATACTAGTATACAAAACATCAATTTATTTAAGAAAATTTGGTTATTTCTCTCTGACAGTGTCAAACGCATTATGGCAAGAGAAACTATTACTGGTAACAAGTAATGGCTTCTGTTGCCACAATGTTTTCACAGGTTGTCTGCTTCAGATGGGGGATGATGCGGTATTATGAGGCAAAGGGTTAAGCCAGTGTAACCTTAATTGCTGACATCCATTGTGACAATTTTCCCCTACCATGCAATACAGTGTTCCCTCCGAAGAGCAACACTTGTCAGAGTCTCAAAAAAGTGTTGTTCTTTGGAGGGAGTTGTTGTTCAGAGGGAATTGATACATTTGTGACAGGTGTTTTTATTATGTGTATGTGTACCTTTTACTGTCATTTCTAGGAAGGAATCAGTCTTTGGAGGTGCTGTTACAGGAGGGAGCACTGTATGCTATATTTGTAAAAAATAAGTTTCATCCAAACATTGTTCTTACACTGAAGAATGACTCCATGAAATAAACAAGTTTGTAAATCAAATAAAATACTTGCACTTAACACCCTACCTCACCTCAAAACCTTAATTGATTTAAAATGTCTTAATTTGATGCTTTTTTGGAAACATAGGAATAAATTTAAGATAGCATTTACCCATCCATGGAAGAAGTGTAAACAAATTGTGGTTAATTAAAGAACAAAAATCAGCAAATGTTACCACACTAAAGTCAAACCACCATCATCAATTAAAGTTAACATAATTTAACATCACTAATTTAAATATAAGACCACTCTAACTGAGAAAATGTCTGCAGAAAGCCAACATTATCAATATCAATAGTGTGTCAGGCAGCATGTTGCACAATAAAAATGTAAGATTAGACCAAAATTAGAAAGTCCGTTGTTTGTTGCTTCCTTATCCTAGATTGTTAAGCTAAGTTTAAAGATAGACAATTATGTGATTTCTAATTCATGAATAAATCTGGCTTTTAACTTTACAAAGGCCTGATGATTAGGCTAATGATTTCATTATTTATAACACATATTTTCATTGGACAGTTCGGAGACAGCAAACATATGATTGAATAACCGTGACCTTATCACCTGGGTCACACACAGGGTCAATATATCATAAGTAGTAGAGGCTATTTAAAGCCAGCAAACCCATTTTGAACAAATATAAACCAAAATTCTGCACCATATGATGTCTAATCTTGCAATAAAATGCAAATATATGACCCAACTTCAATACAAATGAATTCAGCTGGAGGGAAATGAAACTTAAACAATACAATCGATAAGTCAAACACAAATAGTTCACCTGTGATTCACCGAACACCAAAGTCTGTACCTATCCCAATGTTTTAACATTTAATGGGTTACAATGATGATGGCTTTTCAGGACTTTTAGACAGGAGAAGCCACATTTTATAACATATAGGTCTGTGAATCAAACAAATAAAACATCATACAACCAGAACATCAGGTGGTCTCCATAGTCAACTGGTTATGGTCTCTGACTTATAATCTCTAGCCCCTCACCATTGTGCATTAGAATCCCACCCAGTACCAAATTTTACATGTAAGGAAGCTGTCCAGCTAGCTTCAAGACGGTAGGAATCCATACTAAGGACCTAGTTGTTTAGCAGTAATATTACCTACACAGTAAACTGGCAGCCGCCTCACAATGTAAGGCATATATGCACATATCAAGCTACTAAGTATATCCAAGGTCAGATGGAGGTAGAGAATCAGCTGAGGTGTTCAAAATGGCACCTGCTACCAACAATACTTCAAATAGGGATTTTTCAGCGGACTAATTTTTAAACTCCAAGACAAAATTAACCAATCACCCACAATACTTTTTGTATCCTTTGTACATTCTAGTTATCTTTATCTTTCCTGTCAGTAAAAATAACGAAACTTCATTAATTGTATTTTAATTGAACATCGAAACTAAACTTTTTGTCACAAAGTGGCATATTACCTCTAACAATAGAGACATATGCAAAGGTCATAGGAATAAAATATGATTTCTGTCAAAGATAAAATACAAACACATTAGTATGTCTGGTTAGTTCAATAAAAACACAGCACAATTCCGACACTATGACTACTGAATGCACCAGTAAGGTATCACTTACAGTAAAAGCCTGTCAATTATAATTGATTAGAAAATGAACCAACAAAATATATTGGAAATCAATGACCTATAAAGATCTTGTCTTCCAATCAGACTTAAATCAGACATAACCCCCTCCAACAACGTTGATATCTGCATGCTACTCTAAGGTATTAGAAATGAATTTTTGCCCTACAGAAAAAAGATTTGCACTGCTTGACCACAGTATAGACAGTTGAGATAATGTGACTGAAGTCTTCATAAGTATTAAGTGTCATTAAATTTTATGAATTAAATGCCTAATTATACTGAATGGAGTTTCTGATATATTTAAAACACGAACAGAATAAAATATTGTTCGACCAAAAAATTCTTATAAGTCAAGAACAGAATATCTAAAAGAATCAGCTAAACTCAATTAGTAGTACATTTAGTCTATGGACATCAGTTGGCAGTTAGTAAGGAGAAGTTGGCAATTTTTTTCACTATTTTTTTCACTAGGTTTAATGCTGTTTATCGACAATTTTTCAGTTATATACATGGCGGCCTGTTCAGCTGACCAGTTTTCCAGGACTGTATACTGAACCAGTACAAACTTACCCTTCCACAAGGAGCTGGCAACTTTGCCACATATAGAGAAAAATAAACATTTTTGTCAAATTTTCATAGGAGGGTATGACCTGCTGCGACCAGGATTTGAACCCGGATCGCCAGGTTACAAGTCCAGCACACCAACAAGTGGACCACAGCCTGGTAATTACATGAAGAGATCAAGTTTAGTACTGGCCCAGAAGCCAGGACTGCCTGTCAATATAAAACTTAAATGCCATTAAAGACAGAAATAAAACTTGAAAATGCAACAAAAAAATCAATCATGGTTCATATAGTCAAATTTCTCACTGACCAAAACAACATACCAGGATCACTTACACTAAACAGGAAAAACTGTGAAGTTTAATTTTAAATGTTAGAATTTTAGCAAAGTCATGACAGCCTGCCAAATATCTGCCACAATGATTGCGCAATAACTAGAAGTCATGCCTGAAAACATGTATCTGAGATAACTTGCTGTTAGATTATCCATCTTAATCTGTCTGGCTTAAAACAATACATGCTTACCCTCTCATGAAATCTAAAACCACTAAAGCACAATATTTAATGGTACATTGATTTTCCGACACTAACTTAGCTACATGCTTTTAATGACGCCTTTCATTCAAAACATTCAAATATCAAAGCAAGGGGTATATTTTCTTGTTGACATTTTTTGTTCTCAAATTATTTCCACCTTTTAGTAATCACACACAAATATTTCAGTTATCATATAATAGATCAGAAGAATCTTGTTTGAAACCCAGTTGATTAAATGTAAGGCAAAGCCTTTTTCGTGTTCAGTACAAAAATATCGTAACTCAGCTATTAACGAAACAATGATAAAATACGTTTTCGTCAAGCTCTAAACTGACGTGCATTGATTACAATGTTTGACTTACACATTTGTTGTCAAGAAAAGCCTGCATGCTAAATATTGACAAGAGATTTTACAACACAGCTATAAGATAAAAAAAAACGTTTAAACATGAATACAAATTCTTATCAATGTAAACTATACATGTTTGATTTCTTACTAACGTCTAAGTTTAGAAGACATAAACATTTTCATTTCATCATAAAATACCCGAGCATGTCTCTCTCAATAAATGTGCAGTTCAATATTCATTCAGACACAGTATGAAAACAATGCATTTAATGTAGATAAGCCATTTAAGATGAGCTTTCTATGACCATAAACACTGATTGAATCATTTACCAGAACAAAAAAAAACAAATTTACCACTTCATATGCAGGGGAATAGAAACGTTATCATGCAGCCAGTGAGCTACAAAAAGTAGATGGGGTCTGGGGATTCAATGCAGTATTGTGTCTGTTGTTTCTGAAAAAGTAGCTGGTGAGAATGTTGAAATAGCTGGTTGATTTTTCAAGCTTCTGGCTCATTTCTACAACCCTGAATATCAGAAAGTTGGTAGTTGCTTTCAGGGGACCAGGTATTAATGTTGCAAATTCCAAAACTAACAATTATATATCAATTAATTGTAGATTAAACGCACACAAACACAATGTTTTACGATTTCAATCCTCACAGACAATGTACTGACAGTCAAACAATGTACATAAATAAAACAACTGATTTTGAGTTTGACCAACAAGTAAAAAATTTTCAAGCCAATTGGAGCATTTTCATGTCTAATATTAAGCACAATTTATTAATAATGTGTCCATTTTATAACATTTCTGAAGTAGATTAGTACAATAAAATGCAGTTCTTCAACAATAAGGGACAATTATGTACAGAAATTGTGAAATGACCAGGCATCTCTGCCAGCTACTGTAACAATATCATTCATCAACAATGGTCTATGGTATTTTTAGGCAAATTTAATATGTAGAAATTTAAGTCCTCAAAAATACCCACTTTTATCATGTACCTCAAGTTAGAATGGGACAGCACGTGATCTTGAATAATATTTTTACTGGTAATAAAGCATCGCTTCATCTTGGTCTTGAACTACAGTGCAACCTCTCGAAAGCAACACCATTTGGGAGAAGCAAAACTATGTTGTTGTTGAGAGTTTGTTGCTCTATAGAGATTAAATTAATTGTTAAATCGTACAGAGGGGAAAAATCGTGCTGTTGTTGAAGGGAGGTTTTTGCTCAAGAGAGGGCAGCTCTGTAACAGACTCATGATCTAATATCCACACAGCGTATAAAACAACCAACAGGAGCACATAGGTAACTTCAATCAGCAACTACTTACTGTATATCAGATAACAGTCACCATATGCTAGTTTATAAATGTAGCAATGTAGCACATAATTTAAAACTTCATGGAGATCTAGATTCAATGCTTCATAAAATATCAATATATGTAGACAAATATTTTTATAGCATTTGTCTGGAGCCTAAATAAAACTGTGATCATTATCACTGTAATGCAATTATGATTTTAAGCCATTTCTATGGGTACCCCAAAACATGCTTCGATGCTGCAAGAAGAAGCTGTGCAAAATCCTGTACTTTTTAGGAAAGATTTTTTCACACAGGTGTCTGCAGGGTAACATCTCCCTTCAGCTTCCGGACTCAAAAGCTGTATTTTATGCATAAAGAATGTTATCTGGGTAAAAGAAAATCATATTTCATCAAACTTAATGTTATAGCACTGCATGAAGAAAGCACAGGCATAATCCATGAGGGAACATGCATTTTTTGGCACGATTATGCGTACAGGTGTCTACATTTCCTTCCTGGCTGCAGAATTTAAGCTAATCTAGATAAATTTATAAATAAATGGGTAAAACAGAATGAAACATATATCCTTTCAAATTTCATTTTATTTTAATCATACTTAGGCAGGATGGTGTAATATAAGGAAGAGATGAATATTGTTTCGATACATAAAAATTCTCAGGTGCATCATCAAAAGGATTGTGGTATTTGTGTTCAGAAAACATGCTTGCATTCAGTTTTAATTGAATATTTTAGCAAATTATATCAAAGTAAATCACAAGGCTCACTTTTCATCTACCCTGGCTTCCATTAAAACATTACACTGGTTATAATGGCATGGTATAGAATCATCTAAATTTTGAAATCTTTCATAATTTATCATGTTTATGAAAGAAAGTGCCAAATGTTTAACTCCCAACAGCAAGCTGGTTATGTACATGCCACGGTAGCTGTTTATTAGGATGGTACAACAATTAAGTGTCCCTAACTATGTACCTGATGGGAGTTCAGTCCCAAAATAAATACAATTTTACATGTAAATCAGTGGTAACTAACAATTTACCAATTCTACACTGAAGATCAAACATTTTTGTCACCTCATATTGAAGTTTGCACAGCAATTTATCAAATAAATTCTAAAGCTCTCAGTGTCTTGCCAACGACATAATGACAATCGTTGCAAATTAGAAATTAGATGATTCATAGCTGTACTCAATGTTACATTTAAATTGGTCTAATTACCAAGTATGTAATGAATAAAGGTACAACACTTTAATATATCATATCAGGATATTTACATTTCAGAACAAATTGTTTAACCATTAAACTGTAAAAAAGATGTGAGTAAAAACATAGGACATCAACACATCTATAAACACACATAAACTTTCTAACTATTAACTATGCATGAGAGCCTCCGTGACCAAGTGGTTTCGGACTAAAGTACACTCTAGCCCCTCACTTAAGCTCGAATCCCATCCAGTTCATATTCTACCCAGGACCAGAAATATTTCGACTGTGAGGAAGCTCACCAGTGTGGTGGTAGTTCTTATACCTAGATTTGCCCCTATGATCATTCTCCACAGTAAAAGCTGGAAAAGTTTCAAAATGACCCTAGCTGTTGGTGGGACCTTAACACCCCACCATCTACCCCAGTAAAAAAATTTACAGCCATCTGTTCAATGTATAAATCTTTCTTATTAAAATCACGCTACATCAGAGAGGATAAATTTGATAAAATTTTATTTAATTAAAATATTCAAAAATTGTTACCAAAATCTTACCTTATTTTTACAACCTGCATTAACAATCCACTACATGAGAATCATGAACTCTCGATTATAAAACATTCAACAGGTAATGTATTCTGTTAAGATTTCGAGTCTCACAGTAAAACAGCTATTTTAAATCTTTTATCTCTTCAATCAATTGTGTTGAAGTATTTATCTTCTATCAGTATGTATACACTCCCATGAATTCTCATATAAATCTCAAACAAATGAGATTGTTACCATTTAAACACTACTTATATGTACTAATTTAAAAATTTAACACAAATACGCTAAAATTTCTGTGAAACAGAAATGTAATTCAAAACAAATGCAGATTTTTTTCACAGCTTTCTTCACATAAACATACATATACACACATAGATTGAATTATCCTGTTCACCCTATTTTCGTTTCAAATCAGTATAAACCCTTTGAAGGTACAGCATTATTTAACTGAATGTATACTGATTATAAATACAACTAAAAGATTCACTCAGGTGTTTAAATCTGTCTTTTTTAACTACCTATGTCATTAAATCGAAGTAAACACATAAAATAAGACTCTAATAATAGTTACACTTCAATACGGAATGTATTTGGTTTAAAGTAACTCAATATTCGGGCGTCGGTCAGTCAGCTGATTGCTATAAGGTTGAACTCATTGTTATCATTGAAACGCACGAGATAGCTAAATATGGTGCATTAGTGCACACCGATGAATCATCAATGTAGGTAGTTTAATTACATGTGTTATATTTATACAATACATTGTACATCTTAAAACAAAGTTAATCATGAAACTTGGCATGCTGACCAACATACAGACAAGGCTGTAATTACAGGTCTTAGGAAAACAATCCACAGGTGTATTAAACATGCAGCCAAGTTGGACTTTATTTTAGAACTATACAACATGACATAATTAGTTAAATGAGGCCTGTCTAACAAGCAAGTTGTTGCATGTAAAAAAAACAAGCAGAACACAATAAAATAAGATTACAAGATTTTAAAGATTTGGTTTCAACATGCAAAAAACATCAAATTAGATCATTGGCCATATATCTCTGACAAGTAATCACCAGCTCCTGATACTGCTGCGAGTTTGAATCTTACCCAGGGTCACATTTTGCATGTCAGGAAGCAGTCTATCAAGACTAAGTTTATGAAAGATCAGTGATTCTACCCATAAGGGGTCATCCTCCACAATAAAAGCTGGAAAAGTCATCAAATGACCCTGGCTGTCAGTGCAACATTAAACCCCAGAGAAAAAAGTAAACAATTAAATAAAATCTAGTCAAAAATATGTCTAATGTGTGACTGACAATCAATTTAATCCATACTGAATACTTGTATATGATTTAATTGTCTAAAAGATCCATTAAACTTGGGATTTGGTATGAAATTATACATAAATATTGGTTTGTATTTACTTAGTTCAATGTTTGCACTCAAACTTTTAAAGGGAGGTAACTAATCTGTCAGAAATGATAAATTGTAGGACATGGTGAACAGTCTGGATGGCTGGTTTTGTCAAAAACAAATATAACGACATATACTCAGCTAATAACACATATACAACCACTCAACCAAGTTTTCTTGAAGCCCAAAAGGACTGATATCATAAAATATAACTGTTCTATTATTTGTTTAACACTGATAATGATTTAAGGGCAAGAGGTCTTGACATGAATTTGTTATTGAAATTGAATTACTGTAATAACTTGATTTACCTTTTTTGTGCCAACTCTAAAATTTCTAGCAGAAAAGTTTGCAAATACATGAAGACGAATTGTTCCTCCAAAAAAAAAAATTAAAAAATAGATGTTTTTAAATTTTGTCATCAAGTTACAGGACTATTTTTACCAGTCTAAGCAAAGTACTACATAATAAAATGGAATCAGGGTCACTTCATGGCATTTAAATATCTGTCTGACCTTATATGTCAGTTCTCTCACACTATATACAGTATAGCACAGCATTCACCTTTTATTTTTTCTGTAGACAATGTCAACTGGGTGTAAAAATTGTACCAGTCTAATGAAGAAAAAGAATACCAATACAAATCACCTAAAATTGCATTAAAATATAGACTTAAATCTCTTTGGAACACAGACTGAACCTATGACCTTGATCATAGAAAAAAAACAGTCATCAGAAGGTCCTTGAACACAAGAGTCACAATATTGGCATATGATAGGCATTGACTTGATGAATGAGAGTACAACATACCAATCTGTTAAAGAGCCTTGTTTGACCACTTTGTCAATCTTAGCTCACAGAAAAACTTGACAGTTTCAAGCGCATGTATATTTCTAACCATCCAGGCACAAGGACAATTGTTTATCTTGGACTTATACAGAAGAACAGGGTTTCATATTGGCAACCAATATAGTGTAACATAAGACACAATAAAATCTGATTCACAAACAAGTTATGTGAACTTGAATAACAAACTATATTTTATGTTAAACTATCATAAAAAAGAATGTTTTATAGGTACTAAATATCTATTGTTACATCATCTTGTGCAACTGAAGGGCAGAAATGACCAAATCTGAATAGTAGGAATGACTGCACAATGGAAGAATGTAGCCAGAGGTGTAAAAATGTTTACATGTAGCTGGTAAGCTTCTAAAAAAAGAAAAGGGGTCTGGAAGTGCAGAAGGGGACAAGCAGCGATGCCCCTGTGGGAAAAATAGCCGGCGAGAATGCTCAAATAGCCAGTTGATTTTTCAGGCTTCGGGCTCATTTCTACACCCCTGTGTAGCCACTATTTGATGGAGATAGACACTGAGATAATTGGTAGCAAATTGAATAATTGCAAACATCTGCTTACAATTACATGAGCATGTGACAAGTCATGTTACTGCAATGAAACTGTGCATAATCTTTAAGTAAACACTGGCTGCATCTACATAAACAATGATGAGATATATAAAACTGTTACATAGACATTACATTCACAATATCACAGTTGTAACCTCCATTCATACTATCAATATATTATCATTCATTGAATCAGTATATAGCATTTAGTTATTCATTATCACACACATTGAATAAGTATATCATGGTAAGAAGCCAACAAGCCATTCAAATGCATCACTTCTGTACTTCCTGACTGGGAATAATATTTGCTGTCAAAATTTGAATTTCAATACAGAATTATCACCTACAAATTTACTTACCTTGTCAAGTGGTAGGAACAGAGTTAACATATTCAGCAAATCTTTCAAATCATTAAAGAAATAGAAAAAGTAAATAATTCGATCTAATCCGAGATTTCAAAGCAAATTTTTGTCGCAAAAATCTTCATTTATAAGAGAATTTTAACAAGGCCTTCTGGTAACGTGGTTTACAAATAATATTACACTGAAACGAAAATTAAGACATTTAAATTGTTGAAAAAAACACTGACTGAATTTAGCGTCATATTTAATACTCACAGTATGGGGTCCCTACGTAGTATTGTGTAGAAAAACATGATGACATTTCACTTTAACATAGATATAATGTGGGAAATATTTGCCATCCTGCGTGACAATAGTTTAGAGTAATTTATTTTAGCTTGATTTCAAAACAAGCAAGTTTGCTAACATCAATTATGTTCAATCATTTTCTGGACACTACTCTAGTACTGCATCTGAAAAATTTGTAAAGTTCATGAACGAAACCCGTTCAAGCTGGGATTCAAACTCAGGACCTTTGGAAAATAGGTCCATTGCTCTATCTCCAGACCATTATGCCTCCCGGAGAGACAATACAAATAAACAAGGAACTAGGAGAGAAACAAAATGCCAAGTGGTACAAGAAAAGTGTGATTTAACCTAAATATGATAGAGAAGTGAGAAATACTCTTGAAAATTTGAAAATAAAATAATCCAGCTCACTCAGCTAGATTTTAAGACTGACTGATCGTTTTACATATTTACAGTCTTTGATTTAAGCCGCCTGCCAAACATCTGGGATAAAACTGCCTTCAAGGTCAAACAGAGAATTTAGCAGAGAATTACTTCTAAGTAGAACAGAAGAGTTTAGATTTAAGACTGACAGTTTCAGTAGCTTTTATAGAAGACTGTATTAAATCAGAAGTGAATTTAAATGAAAAGATATTTCTAATGTAATTCAAGCCATGTAGCAGTATTGTTTATAGTATAACTGTCCATTGCTCAACACCAAGTCATATGACACATGATAGCAACACCAGCATGGTTCCCTAGGTGCTAAAAATATGACACCCCTCCAAATGTTTTGTACTATCTGCATGCTTATATCAAGTAAAATACTAAATGGTGAGTCAAGCGCATGTGATTGACTAACTGAGTCAAACTTTTCACTCAAGGTACTTTATATTTATCATATAAAACAAATTATTATATCTTATAATAACCAAATTCTCATAGACCACTTCACAGATTACAAGCTGGTAACAGTTGTAACTTATCAAATATGTGTGAAGACTTTTAAAGAGAATTTGCTTATGATAGGATTATAAAACAAAACATTTCAACTCCTTGTGGGAGGGTTAAAGTTGATGCTAATTAGTATACAGTCCAGGAAAACTGGTTAGGTGAACCAGACACCATATATAGCTGCAAAATTTCGAAAAATGGCATTAAACAGTTTTTGTTTCTGACAAAATTTCATGCATGAGGAAGCTGTCCAGCTAGCTTACAGAAGGTCAGTGGTTCTACTTGCTCCACTGTTAAAGCTGCAAAATTAAGTTACCAAATGACCCTAGCTGTTGGCGTGACGCAAAACTCCAGTGATCTTTAACTGGTGTCAATGCTCATGCTGTATTAACAATTCAGTTATTAGCATCTTATACAGGCAATATCACAATAATGTTAATATGATAAGTATTCAAATGTAAGTATGCTATAAGTAGTTAAAGAATTAAATTTATGTCAAAACTCTGTTTATTATTGGATTTAAAAATAAAACCATTGTTGCCAATGAGGCATATTGATATAAGGATTTAAGGACTTGTGAAAAGTAATATCAATAATAATACCATAAGTTGTATAATACTATAATTCAATTATCTGCAATTACAAGTTGTTATATTGAAATAACAAGATGTATATATCACTAATGTAAGGTAAGGAAGGCCAAAATGCCCTTTTTCTGGTTTAAGAAATGTCACTATCCCATTTTAAATATTTTTTTCATTCCATTTTATCTTCAAATATGTTTTTCATATATTTCTTTTTATAATAAATATGTCAACTTTACAAAGTTGGTTACAATGGAAAAATATAGTGAACATCTTAAAACGTTGACTTCTTCAGCATCCACAGATTATTTTATTCCAATATTTTTATATTTTTGATAAGCGCAAAAGTGATTGCTCTAACAACAATTGACAGTTAAATTACAGTCAAACCTGTGTTTGCGCCCACCTCGGAAAAAAGACCATACAGTAAATAAAGGCCATGCTTTGAAAACTGTCATTGAGTATATAGAACAAACTAATCTCCAAATAAAGGCCATCTGTCAACAAAGGCCACATTTTGGTTTTCCCAAGGATGACCTTTGTTCACAGGTTTAACTGTATTGTTAAAACACACACCTAGTAATTATGGCTTTTGCATTACTACAAAAGCAGGTAGGATGACAATGGTTTAATGTCACAAATAATATTTTCTTTTGTAAAGTAAAAACTTATTCAGAAAAATGAAAAAAAAATTAATTACTTACCTCACTGTTCTAAGAAACTGTCTTTGTTCAATGGTAGTAGATGTATAATAATTTTCACAAATCCTAAGATGTTTCTCAAAGCACTGAATGTTATATTTTTAAGAGAGAAAATACTTATAGATCAAGCTACGCTTTCCCGTTCCTTTGAAAAATTGTTTGAACACCGAACTCAGTCTTTCATTATTCAACAGCTATTCCACATATTATAAATATCAACATTGACATACACAGTTTAAATGTCTTCTTCAATATATATACATACATGTATACTAAACACAAATAGAACTAACAGGTCAACTTATTTGATCAAATATTTATCCTCTAAAATTAAGCCCGGCCACCTAATTTAGTCAAACCATATTTTATAAAGGCTGTGTAATGGAGAACCTTTTGCACAGTGAAGTCAATACAACTAAATGTAAACAAGATAGTCTTCAACCATTTTTTTATGAATGAAACAAATTTAAGATGACAACAAAAGGGAGGTCACTCTAGCTGTAAAACTCTTCAGACAAATAGGACCATAGAAATAATTGTAAACAAACAATAAAACAGAAACAAAAGTCATAAAGTCTTTAAATGCTTAGTAATGTTACAAAATATCTATTACCAATTTTCTTCCCAAGCAATCATGTACATAATAATGTATGACAATGTATACAGATGATTAAATCCAGTCCTAGGCTATTATCACCCTAGGACATTATATCAGTTATCTGTCAGACTTATTATACAAATCTACAAGTCACAATACTATACATAATAATTGCAACTTGACACAGTTTTTCCATCTCATTGCTTATTTATGTACTTAACTAAGATTTTCATACCAATTGTAGGAGACAGATATTGACATTTACCAGGTGTATGTTAAAAATTTCATGTTTAAAAATCTATGTATTTAGGGGTATGGGGGGCGCAAACATATGCCCCCTCTAAAATATGGCAAGCATAAGTAAAATAATGCCAGTTATTTGCTGATTGTGTCCATATTCTAAATAAATATCAAGACTTTACGCCCCCCCTCCTCCCTAACCAAAACTCCTGTATCCGCTCCTGTGATGGATTGACTTTCATTTGTTTATTAATCTTAAAAGCTCCAAGCAAACAAAATCTTATAACAAGCCAGTAAAAATACAAAACATTTTAAAAATAGGACAGCATTGCCTGTATTACTGTGCGCTAAATAACCCTTTGCTTCATAATACCATCTGAAGCAGATGGTTTTTGAAAATAGTGTAGCCATGAAAGCCATTGCTTGTAATAAGTAATGGTTTCTTTTGCCACTATGTTTTCCGCTCTGTCAGAGAGAAAAAAAAAACAAATTTTCTGACATTTTATAACGTTTTGTATATTAGCTTTAAATTTGGAAGAGTCCAAAATGTGCTGATGAGGCAAAAGGTTAAAAAGTTCTGAGACTGGACACCTAGTAAATGGCAGTTTTCACCATCACTTTTATTTGTACTATTATCACCATTACAGTACTTAGTAAGTACAGTATACCAGGTTATGATAATTGCTACCACCATGTGATATGAGACACACCTTGCTTACTGTGATATGGGACACTTATAGTAAGCCACATCAACTACTGTAATACTCTGACATGAAGTGTTGCTATATAAGGATCTTAGTGATACTTAAACAGATCATCCCAAGCCACAGAAGTGTGCCTAGAAGTGACTGATCAAGTGACTTTGAATCATACAATCCTGTATATGAGCTGTGGTGTGCCTTTTGTTGTATCATTTTAAAAATAATTAATGCTTCATTTAATACAAATTACAATGAGTTGATTTCAATGCCCCCTTTCACTCAGGGGCCAGACTGTTCCTAGGTGTTGTATTTGTAGACTATAATCCATGCATAAGATACAAACATGACTTTGTTACAATGTCAATGATTTTGATAGAACTAAAACATGGTTTCTCAATATATAAAACTGCCCAGTTCATTCAGATTGCAATGTATGCATTAATTCTACATGTGACTTCACTTTAAGTAGTCACCAGTATATAATTTAAAATTAGTGGAATCAAAGGACTTTTAGGGAGCAATGTGTACCTCAGTTCTCATGTCTTGTAACAATACACTATTGTCTATTCACAACAACATTTTTACAAACTTGGAAGGATATTTCCAAACTGACTTTAAATGAACTAAGACCCATACATTTTGACCAATCATTATCATGATTGATCATCGTTATTCATGACATTCACACACGATCAAAACAACAAAATAAATTTGTATACAGACAAATATGGTATAATGAGCAGCATGACAACTGTATGGTTCAAACCAATCCTAACATATAAACTTTAAAGGCAAATATGACATCAGCGCATATTTATAAGTTACTCTGTACACAAAAAAATAAACAAAACAATTATGATACATGACTATATTCTGTATTAGTCATAGTATCTGTTCAATAGTTCCTTTTTCTTTAAGAATTACTCAAGGTCAATAATTATTTCCTGTGGTTTGCAAAATTACGTGTATGTCAGTTTTTGAACTGGTTCATTATGGTAAAATTTGTGTCTGAGTTAGACATGCTTTTAGAATTTTTTGTTTTAATTGGACTTCATTGAATGTCACGCTGACAGCCAAGGTCATTTGGCAACTTCCAAGTTTTAACAGTGGAGGATGACTCTAAGCTTACACTAATCTTGGGTAAAACCACGACCTTTTTGTAAGCTAGCTGGACAGTATCCTCACACGTAAAATTTAGTCCAGGGTGGGGTTTGAACTCACGGTGGTGAAGTGTCAGTGATTACAAGCCAGAGACCATTCAGACAAATGTATTTAGAAGAAACATCCATGAAATGTGATTCATTGTTTTGTAATTTTTAATACTAGATCATTGGGGTGTGTATGGCTCTGGTGTTCACAAAATGGGACTATTGTAAATTGAATCAGACAGTAGGTAACCAGTCTTGTTAACTTAATAACACCACACTGGATCAAGTCAGATGAACCATCTTTTTAGTACATGTATACTGAATATTCTACAACAAACATCCCTCCTTTATTTCAAAGGCCCAAAGTCTTTATGACAAAAGAAACACTAAAATTTGTGACCTGCCATAAATCCAATAATAATTCTTCAATTTATGGTTTATACAATGCATTCAAAACTCATTCAAAGACACACTTAACTGAATTCAATTTAAAGAACATTAATACATGTATTCACATTTGTGTTTGTTCGGGAAAATTCAATTAATCAGCCTATTAAGCAACAGAGTTTTCCAAGAACTGAGAAATACAGTAAAACCCCGATTTTTCAACAATGGATTATCCAAAAACCTGGTGTAATCCGAAAAGAAATTTAGGTCCCAATTTTTCCCTATATATTTCATTGTAAAATAACCCCGATTATCCGAATCATCTAATCCGAATACCATGGATTATCCGAAGTGATAATCAGGTCCCCAAACTCATTTGAATGGGTATTTTCACACCTGTAATCCGAAATGGACAATTAACTCCGATCGACCATACATGTCTATTGAAGGATTTCTTTATCATGTCAGAAGGTGTGAACAACAATTTATAAAACCCCACTGACCAAAATATTGTTTGTTTGGTTTATTGTTTGCAATTGCGGGAACATAATTTTCCTATTATGATGCGAATTTGGTTAATTTTGGCTTGATGAATACATGTGCTTTGGTTTTTATGCTATTTACGTTATATGTATGTATGTTTTTTTAAGAATACAGTGTTTATTGTAAATAAAACAAATTATAATACATACAGTTTTTTTTATAAATTTACATGTTCGTCATTTGGAGTGTTCTCCCTTTAATTCATATAAAACAATCCAGATTTCCTTTACCCCGGATTATCCGAAACCCCAGATTATCCGAAATAATTTTTCGGTCCCGTCAATTTCAGATAATCGAGGTTCTACTGTATTTATACAACTTACTTGTCAAGAAGTCAGCATCTTCATCGGAACTGTCTGAGTGACTGCCAGGTTCTGTAATCCTTGTCAAACTCTGAAATTCACATAAAATTTGTACAGGACATATATTTATATATATATTTATATGTATTATTTTGGAGACATTAATTCTATAATCAATACAACGGAATAACAGGTTAAAATTTTTAATGTAGATTTTCCTCCATGTGTGGAAAAGTTGCTGGCTCCTTATGGAAGGGTAATTAAGTTAGTGCTGGTTAGTATACAGTCCAGGAAAATTGGTTAAGTGAACCTGTTGTAATATAAAAATTCAAAAATTGTTGAAAAACAGTATTAAACCCCAGTGACAATATCACATAAATAAAACTTTTAAAACAACCAGACAAGAGCAGTATGTTCATAACAATGACTACCTGACTTTATAAAGACCTGGAGTTTCTAAGTTAAGCATAATGTATACCTTATCCTCCAATGTTATCAAGAGACCAGGTTTCAACCCTTCTAAAGGCAGACTGTGTACAAAGGTTTGATAGTATACAAATTGCCCCCCCCCAAAACAAATTAGGAGTTTAACAAATGCATACATCAGTTTATCAATACCATTTTATACACCATAATTTTTAGGAAATGAAAAGTGAAAGATTCCAAAACATACATACACACAAACAATACAGTAAAACTTTATCATTTAAACTACTATTAGTGATCAAAAGAAAAATGTTTAATCCTAAGGTGATCTCATTAGGTTAGAACAAGTAATGTTAACAGTTCCTAGACAGCCAAAATAGGGTAGGTAGGTGGCAAAACTATTCTATTTTTGTCAAAACATACCTTTTACATTTTGGAGGCATGATTTGTCCCCAAATTCTTTTTGTACCATGATTTAGTGTATTAGAAACTTTGAAAAAATAAGGTTACTGGAAACAATATTTTTTTCTGGCCCAATCATTTTGAAAATGAAAGGAAATTAGTGGTCTGAGATTAAATGGTATAGTATTGAGGCTGTCTTTACATATAAGAGTTGACTAAGTAAGGTTTTACTGTATTTAGATTCTACTGAATAATTACAACATAATAATCACAGATTAAAAACACAAAAAATACAATACAGTGCAACCTCTCAAGAGTGGTCCTTTCTTGAGCAACAACTTCCCTTCAACAGCAGTATGACTTTTCCCATTGTACGATTTAACTATTAGTTTAACCTCTCTTAGAGCAACAACCCCTCAACAACATAACTTTGCTTCTCCCAAAGGGTGTTGCTTTGGAGAGGTTGCACTCTCTATGAATCAGGTCATGATCAACATAACATAGATCTATGTAATTCATTTATCAAAACAATTTTATACTTAAAACAACACTTTGATGTGGGATGAGTGTATACATTCAGTCATGCATGTCATAATTATATGTAACATGTACGTAATATATTTGTTGCATATATTTATACTTTGCAATAATGTACTTTTGGAAATTTCATGGTGATGCAAGGGTAACATTTTCCACTCCTTAAACATAATATTGCAGTATTACACATATACTGGACAGGAGACTTAATGTTAAGCTTGAAGGTTTACAATTTGCATGAACTGATCACAAATTAATTGATAATTCACAAATTGAAATTTCCAACAGAATGTATCAAAGACAACTGATCTATTCATAGATAAGTCAGTTTTTTTCTTTCAATAGCAAAGGCCATTTATAGGCATCTTCCCCCCAGGAAAAATCTTTAAAATCATGCAGTTTTCCCCTAAACTTCAGTGTACATTAAAGTTTTTCTGCCCCTTTTTGCAAATATACAGTGTTATTTTCCCCCAATTTTAAGAAAAAGGCCGTTTCCCCTACCTGTGAAAAAAAGCCCTGTAAGCAAAACTGTAGATTAGAGGAAAATGCTTTGCATGCCAATTGATTGAAAAAGAGGGAAGGGACACAACTCTTACAAGTAAGTCTGTTTATGGCATAAGGGTGACACACAGTTGTGTCACTTCATGTCTCTTATAAGCTCTTTCTAGCTGTGACATTGGAGGAAGACTCCAGGCCCTCTGTACCTGAGTAGAACCACCAACCTTCTGAAAGCTAGCTGGACAAGTTCCTCACATGTGAAATTTGAATGGTCCCTGGAGGATTTGGACTCACAGTAGAGATGGACAAGTGATTGCAAGTCAGAGGCCCTTCATACAACAAATGCTAGCATTCAAATAAAATATTCTTGATAAAAAGATTTTAAATTAATTCCTACCACATTAATTCACCTCTATAAGGATGTGGTAGATTTCATACATAAGTTTATGTATAATACAATACAAGGAGTGACTATGATATGTTGTGATGCTTGATTCCTTTTTGCTACTTGATTTAACAGTTTTTCGAACCATAACAACAGTACTTTTAGCAAGAAATGATAACTTTATCCAATCAGAACAGTTTTATTTTGTTATTTATCCAATCAGAGTGGTTTTGTTTTGTTATTTATCCAATCAGAGTGTTTTACTTTGTTATTTATCCAATCAGAGTGGTTTTATTTTGTTATTTATCCAATCAGAGTGGTTTTATTTCATTATTTATCCAATCAGAGTGGTTTTGTTTTGTTATTTATCCAATCAAAGTGGTTTTATTTTGTTATTCATCCAATCAGAGCAGTTCTATCTTATTATTTATCCAAACAAAGCAGTTTTACTTTGTTATTTATCCAATCAGAATGGTTTTATTTTGTTATTTATCCAATCAGAGTGGAGTTACCATTTTCAACTTGGTTGCATTGATTGGACCATACATCATACTTTGTAAAAAACACTGAATTCATTACAGGCAACATAAAAGACTGTCAGACCTCCAATAAATTCCTATGATTTTTGGTGCAGATTTGTGTCGCTATACATATAATATTGCCGGCCACTAATATTTTGTCTGGTCTGGTAATGTTTTCAGGTTTGTCAGACCTCAGGTCCAGTATTAGTTCAGCCTTTCAGGTACACTGTTATAACAATGGTTTGTTTTTCAAGTAGTTTCCCCATACATGCATTTAAAACATTTTTAGTACTTACTGTGAACAATACAGATTTTCAAAAAAAAATCTCAAGTATGCAAAACTCATTAATTTGTTGTTAACTGAACCAGCGATGCTGCAAGTTAGGAGGGATTTATAAACCAATTGTTGTATAAACCACAACTAATGTAATGGATCTTCATAAAACATCAGCCTATTATGTAGTATACACTTCCTTACTGAGATACAAAACAATAAAGGATGTGTGATAACATCACATATGTACTTAAACAATACATATCCTACCCTTCACATGTACACGTGACAATAAAAAAACAAAATATCATAGCTCAAAATTCAACATTATTAATGTTTATGTCGCATTACAAATTTAATTAATCCACTTTGACTAATACACTGAGAAGGAAAATGAGTCACCATCGGCAGGGTATATCCTTTTTCAAATACAATATGTTGTATTCATAATAAGATGAATTGACCTTCCCTCATCATGTCCTTAAAATGCATCCTTGATCTTAGCATGTATAATCCGACCAGACTGTTACTCCAGAGGTCAGAGGTTTGAAACCAGGGTGAATATGTTCACTCCTAATTAAGAATTTGTAGGTAGTATTTGCATCTAATTCTAAATTCATCTTCCATCATTGATTCTCAGATCATACGAGAAATAGGAAATTGTTCACAGAATGAGGGGGAATGGGTTAATTCTGGATGTCCAATTTCACTGGCTAGGTGAACTCTGGGTCATTCATGGCTGAAATACTGATGAGAAATGGAGTTTTGAATTCAAACAAACAAATCTGACATCATGTAAAACTAAAGACTGAAAACAACCTTTTTAATAGTGGAAAAATAGTGAACATTTTTCTTAATAGGGAAAATATATTATGTGTGATGTCATGTGATGCCTTGTTTCCTTCAATAATAAAGGTCGATATTCAGTGACTTCCCAATTGCAAAAGCTTCTTCTTTCCCAATTTGGAGAAGTGCTAGTTTAGTCATTGTTTATTGATGTATGTTGAAAGTCAGTTTACTTTTTCCAAACTTGGCTGAAAATCATGCTTGAATTTCCCAAAATGAAAGGCTAAGGCCCCTAAAATTTCCCAATTTTTTATAAAAAAAAGTCCCTGCATTATAAGACCTCTTAGGTCTTAATTTATTCATGATGTTGTGGAGACAAATCTAGTTAACCTCATATGGATCGATGAACAATCATCTGGAAAAATCAATCACTATATGGCCCTGTATCAGTAGATGTTTGGAGCATGGCATAAAAATATCAGAGAGCCAAGTACCAGTGTTGTCTTGAACCTCCAACCTTTAAATCAATAATACTTCAACATACCTCGATCAGGGCATATGTATAATGAACCAAACTGCATTTTAGGTCTTAAGTTAACTTGAACCGTATCATAAATCCTACATTAATATTTTGAATTATCATGCTAAGTAAACTAAGTGGTTACTTTGTCAAATGATATCTAACTGGTCACCTGGAATTTTGATGCTTACTATATACATGGTTTAAACTTTATTTCACATACGTTATGAATTCATAATCATATACCCAGGTGTATAATAGACAAAATATGTAAAAGATATAAACACACCTTATGTAATACACACCAATGTTCATTGTATCAGACAGGTTTCCAAATGGCTAATTTATAAATCCATCAAGAAAAGACTAGTTCTATTATACATATTTAAAGCTGAATAATTTTCAAATTTTGTGCTAATACAGTATGAATAACTTAACTAATATCAACAATATTTCCTTATTACAACCATGCAATGAACACATTACACATATAAACACATTTCATGATATTCATAAAGATTAATTAGTTAATTTGCAGGTTTATAATAACACTGGTCACAGCAAAAAAATGTTTGGGTCCGGTAAACCCAATCCCAATAAAAAATAATCATTTTTTTTGTTTCCTCAAAGATGATCTTTATAGACAGATTTAACTGTTTTTTGTCAAATTTTTAAATGCAGTGTCTCAATACATGGCTGTTTATAAATTATGTTCATGTATTACTTTTATTGCAGCATATTTTAATTTTTAATTTTAACACCTTTGAATTAATTACCATAAAAAAGTATGCTATTTACAAATTCATCATCTTTTAATGCACATTTCAAAGTCTCAGGGGAATTATCAATGTCAGAATCAAAGTGAATAGAAAGCATCATAAATCCACTTAAATTCATTAATTTAATTTATAATATACAACCAAAGTCAGCTGTTTTTAAGATGTTGAGCAGAACAAACCCGTATTTGTTTGTCTATGTATTAATATTTACTCAGAGTTTCGGTTTTGCTAAATCAATGTATTGGGATACAAGTACCAGTTCAAACATGTTTTCTGGTAATTTCCCCATTTAATAAAATCAACACTGAAGAGCAGCTGTATTTTTTCAAAAAAAAAAAACAAACAAAGTTGATTCAGAGCATATAATTTATGATAAAAATACAAGACTTTTATGACTGTTTTATTGCTTGTTCAAATAACATGTTTCAATTTGATTTAGAAACTTTGAAAGATCACTTTGGATGATTGCCTTCTTGGTTTCTACAACTCAGTGAGGACAGTTGCCTTCACTTCCTGTACTCTTCATTACGAAAACCAGATAAAGACTGCAGTATTCAAATTAATAATTCAAAATTATATTTTCATAAGCCAATCTATTGTTTTACAGCTTATCACTAAATTTCATTACAAATAAATACAAGTGCTATTCAGATAACACAACAGGTACAAGTATAATGTTAGATTTATAATATTAAAACAACAGCATGTTTGTTATATGTTCTGTAAATAGAAGCTGCAACAGCTTAATTTTCATAAAAACAATCATTTGATTAAAATAACCTGGCAAAATACAAAACTGATAATATTGAAGTGTACTTCAGTATACAAATAAATCTAACTAAATTTAGACCACCTGTGAATGAGGAACATCTTATTTAACAATTCCCCATTTATTAGAAAATAAAATCTGAGAATACATAAAGATCAATTGTGCATAAAGACAGTATTTTTCCTCTCCCCAGGTCCTTAATATGTATATGACTGCAAAAGGAAATACTGAGTTTGCTTACTTTTGCCTCTGGATAAACCCATGTGGACGAGCATTAATGTAACTTCTTTGTGGAGGTAGCCTTTTTATACAAACAAAAATTTAACAATTGATAAGGGCAGACTATTTTACTGAATGTTTGTGTGTCTAATTTTTACTTCTTTCACAATGATACTATTACGAAGAGGAGATACCTGTATAGTTTTTTAGGACTATGTATGACTGTATATTACTACAGCATAAATATATAATCCAGAACAAGCTCTTGTGAGTTGACATTGTCATATGGTGCCTGATTTCATATTTTTACCATATTGCTTCCAATTAGTGCCCCTGAGTCTGTGACAATGTCCAAAGGAGGGGGTACTAAATAGATCCACTAAAATAAGCCATCACAAATAGTTTCCATGCACTAAAACTTTGACAGAAATGTAGATCTTGTGTTTAAATTTAATTGGTAACATGTTTTGTGAATTCGAGATTGAAATTTATGGGTTTACTTACTAAATCTGTTTCCGATTTTCACAGACAACCATTTATTCAGGTAAGATTTTCTTCTGTAAAAACCTGGGGGCACCAATAACTATTAGCATGGAGCACTAATTGGAAACAATACAATATATTTTTTGAACATTTGTTAATCAACATTTTCTAGATGTTTATTTAATGTTAGGCTGGTTTAAGTTTGGTCAATCCCATGTAGACATTGGCTTTGCAGCACCTAATGTGACAATCCTCTATTCACAATGATGACATGGTAAAAATAAAACTGCCAGTTCATTATTCAGACATTTACCTTACAGTCATATGTTCACATAGTAAACTACAGTTTGTTTTAAATAACAAAATACAAAATTTATATACACAGTAGACAAATATCAGTGCAAATGTAAACCACTGTGCCATTCAGTATGTAATCCTGTAAAGGCCATCACAGTATCATGTTTACAAACGAGCAACAAAAGTATGCATGACACCATCATATGCATAATAAGATGCTAAAAAGTATACCAAGGCAGTATGATAAAACATTATTATGATGGCATGACGTGATGTTACTTTGATATACAGTGCAACCTGTCCAGAGTGACCCTCTCTTGAGCAACAACTTCCCTTCAACAACAGCACAATTTTTCCACCACTGTATGATTTAACTATTAATTTAACCTCTCTAGAGCAACAACCTCTCAACAATGACAAAATAATTTTGCTTCTCCCAAAGGGTATTTGCCTTGGAGAAGTTGCCTGTATATTTGTTTTATATCACTGTGTCTTAGCATCATCATTTGTATCTTATCATTGCATTACATAAGTGTCATGCAGTTGGTATATATCATCAAGTTTCATGCAATTGCATCTAGTTTAATAAAACTTTCCTAGCTTGATTGTTTGTTTTTGTTTGTTTGTTTTTACATGACTTATTGTCACTGGAGTTTAACACTGTTTTTCAGCTATTTTTCAGTTATATACGGCAACCGGTCCACCTGACAAGTTTTCCTGGACTAACCAGTACTAGCTCACCCTTCCACAAGCAGCCGGCAACTTCTCCACATATGGAGGAAAATCAACATTTTTGACAAATTTTCATAGAAGGGACTATGACCTGCTCCAACCGGGATTCGAATCTGGACCTCTATGTTACAAGTCCAGCACACTAACCACGGGCGCGGCCTTCCTACCTTGAAAATTCTTACAATGTTTTAGCGTTAAATAAGATATTTTCCTTCATAAAGATGTGTTATTATAGACAGATCATGGCAGCAAGAGCTCATTCCAGCCAAAACAAACATTGATATTTTCATGTTTTACATACAGTAAAACCCCTGAAAACCGAACCATTCTGGACTGGGCCAAAATTCTGGTTTTCTGAGAATTCCAGTTTTCAGAGAATTATTGATTATAGAAGAGAAATAAATGGGACTTGAAAAATCATCTGATTTTCAGAGAATTCCAGTTTTCAGGGAATTCGGTTTTCAGAGGTTTTACTGTACTGGGTCAACACATTTGATAGACAGATGAGATTGATGGTGTAAAGCAAGAAATAAACTGAGTACAGATTGCATACAAATTCTAGGGTAACTCACCCCTGATCTACTGCCTCGAATAAAGTTTTTTCTCTTCATAGCCTTCCTGCGCTGAAGTCTTACGTTCCTATCTTCAGCCATGATGTATAATTATTTCATAAATTTTGACTCAAAATAGTTTTAATCCAATACAAAAATCACATACGTAGCCAATATGAATAATCCATTCCTTCTCACTTTTTCATCACAACCTTTATTTCCGCATTCACTTAAATTTCACCATTATGACAAATTTAACATTTAACACAGACACATCTAAAAGTGCATACAGTATGGTACAATCCTATTTAAACTTGTCAGCTTCAAAAACATTAAATGTGGGAACCAAATATGTTGAATAAATCCTCCACCCTCACTCTAAACACACAAAATCCATATTTCTATCATGTACCTATATATGTTACGTATATAATCACAGTTATCTTCAAATCGGATGAATGATTTTATCACTCCCAAGACACACGCAACCACAGTAATGTTGACAAAAGTGTACGTCCTTAAAAAAACTATTCAAAATTCATAACATGAAAGGCATGCACCGTTGAATTAATCTCCTGGTTTAACACACATCTTATATAACATACTGTCGTATAAATTGAAACTACGCACTATATTGTGAAACGCAAATTTAAAAACAATATACAACTCCTGGAATTGGCACAAATTAATTTTAATATTAAATCAACTAAAATGACATGGTGCGGTCTCAAAAATATTAATAAGCATGACGGACTCAGAATGATAACACCAACCTATAGTTAACTCCAACCTCACATAAAATGAACATAAAAACATGGGAAAAAAACTAATACTGAGTCCTGGGTAGTGGTTACATATTAACATATCTGACAATTTTGTTCACAAATTAAGGTATTTAGTGTACTAAACCACTGATCCTGATACAAGTACTTCATTCATGCTATATTTTACAAAATAAGGTGTTATATTACATGGTGTAAGTTAAAAAATACATAAAGTGTCTGTATATTGAACCATTAATAAAACAATCACATTAAAATTAGAGTAATACTATAGTTTGGTATTTTATACCCGGATTTAGATATCAAAATAATTTGGTATGGTTAACAGCTCATTAATTTTGAATAAGTGTGAATGTCGCAGAATATAACTACATGCATCATCTTATTAATAGCCCTGATCTTGATATAAGCATTGCTGATGTGAATTTTTGAAATCCTTAATGCGTTAAAATCCAGCAAAACCAATACTCTAAATAGTGTCTTATGATTATGACCTTTATAAATGGGGTTGAAACTGACAATCCAGGAGTTAAGGGCCCAATACCTTATTAATAGCACTGCCTCTTATACCTCTTATGTATCAGCACAGTCCATTATCTGCTTTATTTTACAAAGTTATTGACTAACACACGAACACTGTAACATTTAAATGCATGACATTACCAATCGCACAGAATTAAACCTTTCATCAAAGGATATACTTTCACTATCAATAGATCCCAACAAAATATAATTCCATTCTTTTCATTGAACTTTTATCTAAAACAACAGTCTATTAATTTCCAATTCAAATACTGAGTTCATCACAAAACTCACTCGAACTATTACAAATTCACTTTCACCACCACGAAATTCACTGACCATTACAAAACTTACTATGACTGTGACAAAACTGGCTATGAATCACATGATAAATTACCTGTATATACATCACAAAATAAAAAAAAACAAATCACACAGATACACTCAGCAAGTTAATTTCTAAAGGAAAACTAAAACACATTCAGCAATCAACTACAAAGACAAACAACAGATTTCACAGTGAGTCTATGTCTCAACTAGCTATCTATGGTATGTCAATATAATTGTTTCGTTTCCTGATATGTAGATATAATATCTTGTACAGTGATTTATCATGAAGAAACAACACATACAGATGAACAGTACATGGCTGTCACATTGATTCACAAGTGCAGTGATAATATTACCATTTATAAACAAACATATCACAAACATATCACAATAATGTCTATAAATGAACTATTTGTTGCTTTATCAATGAATAAGTATCTATCTGGAACAAGGTAACTGCGAATTTTGTATGTTATAGAAAGTTTTATATATTGACTGTATTTCTGATGTAAAACATCACAAGGATAAAAATTAATGAACTGATGATGAAACATTATGTATGCTTTCATTATGACTCCAAATGGATCTTCAATAATGTTACTTTTAAAGCTTTGGTGTAATGTAGAACCATCATGCTTCATTAATGGATGTAATGGACGGATAATAAACTGCAATTAATGCCATTAAAATCTGCCTGTTAAAGACTCGCATTGCACAGTAACTGCTAAATCTCTTGATTGCACATTAGTATTAAAACTGCATGTAGTCAGCAAATAGCTTTTTTCATTGTGGTTTAATGTTGCACCAACAGCCAGGGGTCAAAAGGCAACATTCTAGCTTTGACAGAGGAGGAAGACCCCAGGCCTGGGTCGAATCATAGACCTTTTGTAAAGCTGGCTGGACGGTTTCCTCACGAATGAAATTTGGTTCCAGATGGGATTCAATCTAACAGTGGTGAGAGGCTAGTGATTACAAGTCAGAGACCATAACCACTCAACCACAAAGGCCCCTAATCAACATAGAGAGCGGCATCTGAGACAAGTTGTAGAGTTTATTTAATGCATACAGAAAAAAACAAAAAAATCAAAGAATTAGTCACATAATTATCAAGCATGGAATCTAGTTGAAACATTAATTAGAATCTTTCAAGAAATTTGGTTTTGTGTGCTACGAACAATTACATATTTCATGTATCATTTGGTATACATTGTATATATGTATCGTAAATTGACCATGGTACATGTACATGTATTAATGAGCAATTATTTGGTCTACCCTAATACATGACAATTAGATACTAAAATGTCCTCAAGCAATAGTAAGCGAAACAGATTTGTAGCTATTTTATTACAATATAGACAAAATTACTGTGGAATAATGACATGGTATCAATACTTGTGTTATAATTCTATTTCCTAATGATTGAAGTCTACCAGAGTAATTAAAGACCAAGGTTATAAAACTTGTGATTGATCTCCCAGCTCAAATCTCAAACTTAGCTATAAAATTCTTAAGTTTAGTTTGCTACAGTTAATTAATTGTTGAATAAGTATTTGAATATAATGTAAAAAAAGACTTGTTTCTGCTACCAGCTCAGATACAATAGGGTCAGTAGGTAGGGAGTTTTTTCCAAAAATATGACTGACATTATTTTTATTTTGCAAAACTATAATTTGGCCAAAAAAAGTCATAGGGTTGGCGGCAAAAAAGTAGGCTCAGTCAGGGTAGCGGAAACAAGCTATATTTTTTAGGCCTAATTTAATCAATCAAAATATCAATTCATACATAAAGTATGTATATTTGTAGATTTTAAACAAAACTGGGATTTGAGCTTGGATATCAATCGCAAATTTTATAACCTCAGACTGAAATATTAAAATAATTCTGTACTAATCATGCACTTGTTCGTTTCCATCTAAAATTATAGCTTTCATTCTTTAGTACTGAGTGTGTGTGTGAGTGTGTACTGAGTCTATCAAAAAGTCTAAAAATTTGTACTAAAAATATCAAAAATACACAATGTAGTTTTATAGGATTCTAGTTCAAATTATTGAAATTTTAGTGAAAACTGTCTGAGATAATTCAAACTACAAAATAATATACTGCTGTTTTATTATTTCTAGATGAATATTAAACACTCGCTTTTTGAGACTTCTTTAAATAAGACAGAAATTACAGTCACAATAATTGGCCAATCTTAAATTAACTTTCTGACTTGAAGAATTGCTTTATAATCATCATTGTCTTCTTATGCAAGTTTTAATGCCAGAAGAAATCATTAATACAGCTCAAGTGTACTAAAGAATTTTTTTACAAACTATTGTCAAGAGTAACATCCATGATCAAAGTTAAAACTGAAAATATTTGGTACGATTTCCCAGCAGAACAATTCAAACAAAAAGATGTATATTAAATTTTGACACACTGGTAGAAAATACGCATTTCATATGATCATACTTTACACCTTGAAACAGTATTTTAATTATAAGTCTTCCTTGAAGAGAATTATTCAACAGTGCAACACTGATTTCTTAATTTACTTTTTATTGAAAACAACATACAGGCATGGCAATCTCAGTAATAATAAAATTTTAATTTACAAAAAAAACAGATCTAAAACAAAGTATGAAAAGTGTGTAATACTATATCAATTTGTATAATATACTTCAGTCTGAATGAATTATTGAAGCCTGATTTTCATCAACTTCAAGGAAAACCAGACAATTGACATTCTTCAAATGACTGAACTTTGACCTGAACACATGTATTCACAGGTTAATTTATTTTTCTCATTATTACAACCTAATGGGAGGTCATTAACTGGACAGTTGGTTATTACTTGGCCCATATTGTTATTCTGAACATGAAATGTTTACCTTAACCCAACATTATGACAACTGATCAATCATTATCTTACATCATAATGATGTAATAACTTAGGTAATACAGGGAGCTGACCAATCATTTGACAGCATGAATACTGATTTACCAATCATATGACAGCAATGAATATGGAGTCTGCAATGGCAACAAAACACCGAAAAGTACCTTGAAAATCTTCCCAACACCTGAACTTCAATCCAGAAGGGGCTAGCACTTTGTTGGGATGTTGTATCTATATATGATGTGTTATACATATTCACCTTTACACACCATACTAACAACACACTAATCCTTGTGCTTAAATCCATGCTAGACTATAATTCCATTTATATATTAAGACCACATAGCATAATGCTGGGTAATGAAACAGGAGTCCATAATGGAACAGATCATTAATAAAACTTAAACCAGACAAAAGGGAACTAAATTAAATGTGCAGATCTTATAGCTCTTCCTGAAATGAACTTTAATGTATTTAATACTGGTCACTTGATGCCAGCCTTTTAGATAACTGAGTGCCTGTCTGTGCATAGTAACTACATTTGTATGTTGACTGGTTCTATTGCATCCTGGGAGATTTATTCAAATGTTACAAAATAATATTAAGCGGTATTACATTAATTAGCAAATGTACTGATGCATTTCAAGAACATTTGAACAAATTTAGGAGCCAGCTGCACCTTGATAACTCTTCATATATGAAGGAAAAAATAGTCTACAGTCTACTAATAGTCTTAATCCTGTACATGACAAAATCTAACCAAAAGCACATTGAGATGAAGTTAATTAAGTGTCACATTTATCTATGTGTTCACCAACTATAAATGAGACATTAATTAAACAGATGCTTGTGGAATGTGTTCTATAAAGACACTGAAAATTAGATCTAAATAAACAGGTTACATTTATCACGATTAGAAAGATATCTTCATTCCTTTGCATTATCTGAAGACATTTCCACAGACTACCCAACTGAGGCAGGAAAAAACTCACACTGAATATTATATACATATAGGTCAACTAGTTAGGTCATGCCTTCCTATCAGTAGGTCATAACCAAATTCAATAAATTAAAATGAATGATTCAAATTGATTAGAATCGATTTAAATATAAATGCATACTGCACAACAGATTTTAAAAAAGATGTGTTACATCATTTGGCTAGTGTAGATGAGTAGTAAAGTTTATTTGGACATTTGAAAATCCCAACAAAGCTTTTTTCAATGAAAATCAATTACTGAATATCATTAAAAAATGGACATTTCACTATTACAAACTTAAGTACAAATCAGAAATATGGATATGTACAAAATTTTGTATATAAAGCCATGAAGAAGAATAAGTCATAATATATACTACTACAGTCAAACCTGTGAACAAAGGCCATCCTTGGGAAAGACAAAATGCGGCTTTTAGACAGGTCACCTTCAGACAGACAGAATGGCCTTCATTCACAGGGTGGTATTTATTCAGAGGTAGCCACAAACACAGATTTGACTGTATATATATATGACTTTTTCATATTTATAATACATACAGACATCCACACTCACTAGTTTCAATTCTTCTCTTATTACAAGTGGTATGTTATTATAGTGGAATCAAAGCACTGTAAGGAAGCTTGATATCGTAACCAGAGAGTATGGAAAGAAAACACCGCTTGTATAATATCAAATTCTCATTTTTTTTCCAGTATCTTAAACCTCCACTGATAAAATATACTCCAGGTTGTAGGTACTGAAAAAATATTATGAAGTATTGCTTTTATTTTAGGAAAGTATACATACCGAGATCACCATAAGTTAGTTTCTATCTGTTAAGAGAAATAATATACAGGCATAGTTGAACAGCAATAAAAAGATAATTTATCAGAAAGCAATCTATATGATCTCTGTAAAACCAGGAAGGAAAGTTGAATAAATCATTTCCTAAATCTCCATGTTGTCTCAGTATATAATAAAGAAATATTTCAGTTTTAAACTTAACTACATATGACTTTAGATCTAGGTCAAACTTGAGAGAGAGAAAATACAGACTTTAAAACATCCCCATGAGAAAAAAAATATCAACTGCATCATAATTAGGCAAGAACAATGTGTATAAAAAATCTTCATAAATCTAAAGTGCTCAAAAATATACGTCTTCAATTTCTTGACTGACATAATCTAGAATAATTTAGAGCTGTTTTCAATCAGGAGCTATACATTAAGAAATTGATGAAACTAGAACCACTTCTCATTTTAATTCAGTCAAACCTGTGAACAAGGGCCACCTTTGGGAAAAACAAATTGTGGTCTTTATTGACAGGTGGCCTTTATTTGGATGTCAGTTTGTTCTAAATAATAAGAGACCATTTTTCAAAGAATGGCCTTTAATTACAGGGTGGTCTATATTAGGAGGCAGCTGTAAACACAGATTCGATTGAAATTATACGACTTTTATAAGCATAAACAGTGTGTTGTGATGTAAGAGTATAATCATCAGGCATATGTAGATTAGTAATTATCCACTTTTTCAATGAATTCACTCATGTCTAATTTATCAAACAAAATATAGATCAGATAAAAATTAGAATAATCTTAATGGTTAAAACATATTGATTCTTAAACTCAAATCAGACCAAAATCATAAGTCATGATGCTATCATCAACATGTAAAACTTTAAATAAATTCAATAATAATAATAATTCCTAAGGAGTTATGATAAAATTTAATTCATCAACAGCAAACCTTATCAAATTTAATGTATACAGTAAGTACATGTGTACTTGATTTTTTTTTTCAATAATCATTTCATTATAATAGTATTGTAGCAGACATAATGGAAATAATGACATTTTAATTTTAAAATTTTAAACGTACTTAATATGACAATTAAAAGTAGATGGTATTTGTTTATTAATTATGTATGCATGTATATCCTTAATGAACATTATTTTTTCATGAATTCAATATGCCATAAGATCCGCATAGAATTCCACTGTTTAAACTTTTCAACAAATCACACATCTAAACTTAATCACATTTATAAAAATTCAGGAATTTCAAAATCATTCAATATTCAGAATCTAAACAGTTCTCACACTTAAGAAAAGCTTTTACATATCCATGTCCTGATAATTTAGACACAATTTCAAAACATTTCTCACAAACATGTGAAAATCACACTAAATGACAACATTACTGCTAAACGGACCATCTTTACGAGATATCAGCAATAAGTTACTCCAACCAATTCACGTTGATAGGTGATAAAATGTCAATCATCATATAGCATTACGATGCGTCATTATAGGAATGAATGTTAACACCATCATCAATATGTATTACATAAACTCATACATTTAAAATAATGATCAACAACATGAAAAGAAAATTCACTATTAAATCAAGACCTTTATTATGACTAACATTTAGATATATCATTCACACTCTAAATTATATGCAATATACAGTCCTTGTTTCATAGAAATTAAAATTTTGAATTCAATATAAGCTTGATTAATCTGTGAACTTTCATTGTTTTAACTTCTAACAACATGTATTGGAAAAATTTATGCTCAAATACTTTTATATCTGAGTCTTTTTATGTGTATGTATATCAAAAGTGATGAGTTACAATTTTAACAGGACTAGAATTAAACGTTCATAAACTTATAACTCAAAACACATGGACAAAAATCGGTACTAAATCAAAATCAGACAAACACAGCAGACTACATCCACAAATAATTTGACAGTATTTTGAGCAGCCGTCATTTAACAATTAGTAAGGACCGAGTTCTACTAGCTCTTTTAATTCAACTTTCTCATGGTTGGCCCATTACATAAATTTGAAAGGGCCATCTTTAGCAGGACAGGGCCAAATAAAAAATATCTCACAATTACAAAATTAATAGCCTAATTAGTTAGACTAGAATACTGCTTAAGATGAAAAAAAGTATAAATAATAGGCCTACACATCATGCACATGCTTATTTGAAAAGATATTTGTTGTCTCCATAACTGATTCCAAGCAGAGTCTGGTGTTGTTTTGGATAGCTCTTACTTTCAAAAGCACACAGGTAGCGTCCAAAACGACTTCATTCAGGTTTGGAACGCAGGGAGACAACACGTACTGAACTGTACTGTAAAATATGCTGAACTTGGGGATATTTATAACTTATTGATACTTTTTGTTGCTTGTTCTTTTGTCGACAATTTCAAGTTAGACACTCAGCAATAATTATTATTAGTTTATATAAAGCAAAATTGCGAAACCGAACCCTTCAAATAGTTGATTACGATGAATTATCAATAAACAACAAAATTGTTTTGTACAGTCACACAATGTTCATCTCGCGCATTCAGTCCCGTGCGTTAACCGACAAGCATATATCACAGATAGTTGTTTTGACGACACCGCTCGTTAAGGTCAAGGACGTTAAATTTTTTTACGCGCTGTGGTCTGCAATATTCGTAAACAAACTGTGTTTTCTGCATGTCAGCAATTATAGCGTTCGTTTTAAACTCGGAGAAGGTATTTATTTCATTAGAAGTTTCATATGTAGTCTCAAAATTTAGAAATTTTGTTGAAATTTGCTCTGCAGTGACAATAAAATACTAGTACATTCTGAACGGTACAGTTCAAGAGTTAGCACTTCTTACCTGAGGCGGTGCTCGATTTTGGGAATACGTTCCATCGGTGAAGCTTTCTGTTGTATATTTTACATTCTCCACATTCTTTGTCATTTCGTCATTATCAGCACACGTTTTTTCTGCTTCAAAATGTCCTGACTTGTATAATTCTGGCCGAAATGCATGCAGATTGTTAGCTAAATAAAACAGAAAAATATTTTGAAAATTTGTTTATTTAATCCGTTGAAGGACGTGCTTTTTGGAGACTCTTTATTTCAAATGAAACAATGACACTTTCCTTGATTAGTGTCCTAGAGGTTGCATAAATTTGGTGAAAACAGACAGTTTTCTGGCCTAAATTATTTACCTATAAATGATTTATTTTAGTGAGCATTCAAAGACTACTCCTGACTGACACAAGCAGGTTTCTTGATGTAATGCTGATCCACACAAGAACTGAACCATAACAACAGGCTTTTTGACTGTATAATAATACACAATTTATTTATAAATCTCATCTCGGAGTAATCAGGTCTTGAAATAGGCATTAGTTTCGTTGCGACAAACTCAACACGATATTATATTATCTGGTATCCTGTATTTATATTTGAAAATAAAATACTGATGACAGATACACTTCAACATATTTTATTCAATATCTATTCAGCATTGTCAGAAGGACTATTTTGGTTAATTTTTTATGTAGTCTCTGATCAAACGCATGATGCTGGTCAAAATTTCTTAAACGGAAATAATCCTCAGACCTACATTAATATGCATATAAAATGAACTCTTTTAGACTAACCAAAGAGCAAATACACTCACACTTGGAGTTTATTCTACAACTCACTACACTGCATTACTACATAAACTTCTTTAAAGATAATTCTTATTATGTTCATAGTGAACTAATAAATTTATGAAATTGTTTCTTTGTTTTTAGTGATGTGTTTTAAGATACTATCATGTACATGTGAAGCCAGAGGCTTTATGGTAAATAATGCCCTCTCATTGAAGCTTTAGTGATGGATGAGAGATATTGATTGAATTAATGCCAGAGGCTGAGAATATATACACCCACTTTATGGTGTCTGGTTTTAATAAACAGTTCTGTTATTTTACCCCACCCAATTGCAGCAACAGAAATGGGTAGCAAACTTCTCGTTACAGGTGAGGTCACAACCTTTTAGATTGGTGCTAGAGACTTTGACCAGTTATGCATTATGAAGACTTTGACCATATTAATTATGCAATATGACACACTATCATTTACATTCTCAGCCTCCAGCTTTGTTTCAGTTGCCTCTCATCCTTCATTAAAGCTTGGATGATAGGGCATTTTTTTGCATTCTTTGTTTTGAAATCTATGAACATTGTGATAATTTTTATCAGAGTGTCAACACTCTTTTCTTTTTCAGGTTTGAATTTTGACTGTTGTTGAATCACCATATGATTGCTCGAAGCTCGAAGTTCCGTGTATTGCTTGGAACATCAACAGTCAGTTTTTTGACTTTGTGCACATATTACGCCAGTTCTAGTCTTCAAGGTGTCATGGCTTGGAGATCTAGTGGCAATAGCAATGCGAATTTGATTGACAATTTACAAGGTATGTTGCAGTGATATATAAGTATATCAATTATAACATTTTTTTATCAATGGAGATTTTAAAAATGTATTTTGAAATAATTTTAAAGTCTGATTAATGTGTCATGAAAATTGTGAATTATTGTTAAATATTAAATATACATACAATGCAGTACTGTTGAACCCATGAAAATTAATGTGAAAATGCAATATGTCATGTGATTGTTAAACAATGTTTTATTTTTTTAGGGTTTTCAGACCTACCTGTGGATTCGAAAAAAATTATTAGTTATATATATAGCACTTTAGGGAAAAGTATAACTTTTTGGGGCTAGGGGAAACAGCTGATATTAGGTTGTAATATGTATGAAAAAAAAATCACAATTGAAATTACAAATACTGAAACTTATGAAACTGATTATACTAGTAATGCACCTCAGACATGTATACATGTTGCTAGGTCTATCTTTTAACTGCTGTTACAGTGATATTTTTATCTGTTTTAGGCAATGGGATTATCAAATCAGAGCGAGTTGTTGCTGCTATGAAGGCTGTTGATAGAAAATATTTCTGTAGACATAATGCTTATGCTGATTCTCCTCAGAGTATTGGTTACCAAGTGACCATAAGTGCACCACATATGGTAAATGATATACTTTATAGTATGATGTTGTAATTCAGGCTTCTTGAAACTGCTGGAATACTTGCCTGACATTTGGTCAGGCAAAGTTATAATTTCTGTCTGACAAAATGAAAACTTGTCAGACTGAATATATTATAAATAAGTGATAAATGCTGTAAATCGTGCCTGACTGCCAGACATCTGGTCCGGTACTCACTGAAAAGTTACTGGACCTGCTCAAAATTTGCCTGACATGTCTGACAGACCTGCAACTTTTGGGAAGCCTGGCTAATTTATGAAGTTTCTTAATTCAGCCTCATTAGTTATTATAAAAATAAGTATTTACTTAATTTATCGAGATATTTGCAATTCTTCAGTTTTTACATATCATGGTCAAATTATAACAAATGTTATATGATGCTTGTATGTTTATGCTTTAGACAACTTATACTTCCATATTTGTCTGATGTAATTGTGTAGTTAACTTTCCCAGTCTGTGGCTGAGTGGTTACAGTTACTGACTAGTAATCACTGCTGTGAACCTTTTTGATAAAGTTGGAAGAGTTGCCAAATGACCTTGGCTATCGGTGCATTGTTAAAACCCTAATGAAAAGAAAAAAATTAAAAACATTGACAGTGCAACCTCTGCAAAGCAACACCTTGGGAGAAGCAAAATTATGTTGTTGTTGTGAGGTTGTTGCTCTGGAGAGGTTAAAGTAATAGTTGAATCATACAGTGTGAAAAAATCTTACTGTTGTTAAAGGGAAGTTGTTGCTCAAACGAATGCCACTGTGGAGAGGTTGTACTGTAATTGCTTGCTTAACCGTAGTGTATCATATTCTCAGATTGTTCTACTGTATGCACAATATTTACACCGACTTTATTTTTATCTTAAGCATGCTCATGCATTGGAATTACTTTCTGATCATCTTAAAGAAGGATCTAAGGCATTAGATGTTGGATCAGGAAGTGGATACCTCACTGCTTGTATGGCATTAATGGTAAGTTAGTGACTCAGCTGATGAAATTCTTGGTACAGGTTGTAACAGCTCTAAACCTCTTTAAAACTGGTAAAATGATAGTATGCTTGCCACGGCATTTCAGAGGTAATGTGTGCCAGGTTGATCAGTCATGCTTCAGGTGGGGATGAATGATGTTCATGATAATCCCGTGAGCAGGTATTTTATCTACTTAATGAGAGAGGTATCTGGTTTTTAGCTCACCTGAGCACATAGTGCTCAATGAGCTATTAGGATCAGTCGATGTCTGGCGTCCATCGTCTACACTCGAGGGTTGTTAACACTCTGGAGGTCACACTTTTGATTGGATCTTTATCAAACTACATAAGAATGTTTATCTTAATGGTATCTTGGACAAGAACGAACATGAGTTGTCTAAGGTCAAAAACTAGGTCATCAGGTCACATCACAGGAAAGCCTAAGAAGTCTTTACTCAGGTGAGCGAATATTGAGCCATCATGGCCCTCTTAATTTTGGTACTCATGTGATAATGATGCAATATCTATTATTGTTTTATACTGGGATTCTGAGGGAATCAAGAAAGAGAAGAGATTGGAGAGTGGTGGTTGACAACCTGGGGTGAAAGATCATATAATCATCATGTAGGTCAGAGATTAAAGTAGTGTTAAAATAGTAAAGTTGTTCTTTATAGAACTGACATAAGTACTAGTTTGTACAGAGACTATTGTGACGAATGTGGCACAATGTTATGTGACTGGGTTTGGTATCATATCGTGTGACTGGGTTTGGTATCATATTGTTTGACTGGGTTTGGTATTGTTTCACTTTCTTTATATTATGTGATATATATGACTGAATCTTATTGAGACATAAATCCGTATGTACAGACCTGCTCTTCAAGTGTTTGTATATAATAGGTGGTTAATTTTCTGATTTTCTGTATGTATGTAAAGTTGTCTTTTTACTTGATGGATACATTGTTCTCAGTAAGATTTTAATGTTAAAAAGTCTCATGTGTGGGGCTTAATTGGATATGTAGCTTATGGCTGGTTAGCTTGAAAACTTGTATTACATGTTATCATATTTTTAACTACCTTATAGTATCTTATTATAACTTTTAAGTTTGTTCATATATGATATGGATCCCTATTGAAAAAAACATCCAATTTATTTCGTAGCCTAAGAGTTTTTTAGCTTGTCTGTTTATCTGTCGAGCCATTATGATCGCTGCATTGTCGTTGTCATGCAAAAACTTTAATGTAGCCCATTACTCAAACACTTTTAAAGATGTCAACTCAACACTTGGAATACTTGATTATCATGACAAGGCACAGTTGCAAGATAAGGAACATTATTCTGAAAGCTATATTTTTAGAGTTATGCCGCATTTTAACTTAGAATTTCGATCAAAATTGCTTATTAAATAGAATGAAGTAAAACAGACGAGCATTGGTGCCTCTCTGTAGAGCTCTAGTGTAACACGCATTTCAATTTATGTCAAGTCCAATCAGAACATGTTTGCATTGCTTTGATCTTGAATGAAAAAATCAGAACTTGAAAGAAATTGAAGGCATTGGCTTTTTCTGTCCTGTTAAGTTTTGTTCATGTGGATTTATTCTCAAAGAGAGATCATGTTAACAGGAGATATAATGACTGTATTTCCAGGTCGGGTCTTCTGGTAAAGCTGTCGGGATTGACCATATAAAGCAATTAGTGGATGGCTCCATAGATAACATTAATAAGGACCCCAATTTGGCAAAGCTGATGGAGTCTGGACAAATAACCTTGGTAACGGGTGATGGAAGAAAGGGCTATGCGCCTGAAGCTCCCTATGATGCTATACATGTAGGTGCTGCAGCCCCAGTGTTACCACAAGATGTGAGTTAATCTATTACCTTCTTCATACATCCATTTTTAAGCAAAAAAGATCCTTGATACTTCATTTAGTCATGAATTTGCGTTTCATGTCTATAATATGGTTGAAAAATCTGATATGTATTTGAATTTATTCAGTTATTGAAAATGATTTCAAATGAACTTAAAACACTATATTCAATTTCTCAAACGATTGTATTACTTGCTATGTTAAAAATCTGTAAATGTTTTTTATATACAGTGCAACCTTTCCAGAGCAGCCCTCTTTCGAACAACAACTTCCTTCCTCAACAGCAGGGTTTTTCCCATTTGTATGATTTGACTATTAATTTAACCTCTCTAGAGCAACAACCTCAACAACATAATTTTGCTCCTCCTAAAGAATGTTGTTTTGGAGAGGTTGCACTGTAATTTGAATATGTAAGTCATACATTCCAAGGCAATCATTAGTTTTAAAACAATATTATTGCTGGTTCGTATGTTACATACATTTTTAGTTTGAAATTGTGATGCATATAAAAAGACTACTTTGATGAAAGGTCACTATGGTGGAATCTTCTGACAGAACTTGCTTACTCATTTTTATTTCAGACAATTCTTCTGTTTTCAGTTAGTAGATCAGTTAAAACCTGGAGGCCGTCTTGTTATCCCTGTAGGTGGCGTCGGTGAAACACAGATGTTACAGCAAATTGACAAGTTACCCGATGGTTCTGTGAATAAAAAGAATTTGATGGGAGTAATATACGTTCCGCTAACAAGCAAGGAGAAGCAGTGGCCAAGGTTTCGATAAAAACTTAACTCTTTCATCCCCAACCACATTGTTCTCACCCAGGTGTTTATTTTCAACCATGCTTAGATATGTTGCATAGTCGGTTTAAAGATTTGCTGTGTTCTTTTTTTTTTAGTAAAAATTGTTTAAAATACTGTATTTGTTTGCATAAGTTTCTATTGTAGATAAAAGAGCTGCTTAAGCTTTAGCATAATTGTACTACAGGTACAGTGCAACCTCTCCAGTCAGCCTTCTCTTGAGCAACAACCTCACTTTTTTCCCACTGAACGATTTAGTATTAATTCAACCTCTCTAGATAAGCAACCTCTCAACAACATAATTTTGTTTCTCCCAAAGGATGTTGCTTTGGTGAGGTTGCACTGTATATCTTTTGTATTTTTGGTGGGTATTACACATTTCTTCAACAGCATTTCAGTTACATATTGACTGGCAGTTAACATAACAAGTTTTCCTTGATTCTGTACCAGTACAAACCTTGTTCTCTACAAGTAATTACCTCATTACCAACTTCTCCTCTACAAGTAATTACCTACTACTAATAACCAACTTCTCCACATGATCAAGTGGATCAGTGATGGAGGATGAATCGTTTTAGATGCAGTGTCTTGACTCATATCGTCACAGACAACCTGTCCCTTGCAGAGGGCTAAAATCTACAAACCCAAAAGCCTGTAGACAATTGGTCCACCCACTGAGTCATATTGGCAGGCTTGATTTTAGCTAGACCCTAGTGTAGCTTTGTTTTGTAAGATACGATATTTTAGCTGTGTGTTAATAAAACAATAGACATGTACATTTTTAATTTGCAAAGTTTTGTACCTAAAATTTTATTAGATCATTTATTGTTATCCATGAGACTACATTAAGATTTTAACAATTGTTAACATGCATCATGTGCTCTTTAAATATTGTTGAAAGTAGAAATCATTGTATGCAGATCTGTTGCCTAAAAACTAGTTTAAAAAATTGATACCATCTCTTGGTATACTCGTTATTTAATCTGTATGTTTTTAGGCAACCCTGCATTCTTGCTTAGATTTAAATGCCTTGTCTGAATCACAGTGATGGTTTGTGTTAATCTTCTCTTGTAAGTTGATTTCTTCAATAGATTTACATTTTTTTTGTTTTTTGGAAAATTGAGATTCAGTATACAAATTTATTGTTCAATTTAGGTATACTGGAATGCATGATTTTGAAATATTGTCGAGTCAAAGTAATTTTTTTGATTTGTAATTAGTCTTTCATATGTTCTTTAATAATTCACCAAAATAAAGGTGTATTTAGTTAATCGTTTCTGATACTTTAGCGTTTGGGCATTTGAGCATTTGGTTTGTTTTATGTAAGTTGAAAGTTTGTTTTGTATTTTTCAGTTCCAAAGATGAACTTTGATGTGGAACCTTCTGAGAATGTCCGGCCGGTAACTGAAAATTTTCACCATATTGTGAACAAGCATCTTATTCACCAAGATTTGATCCAGCTCACTGAAGTGCTTGTTGCTGCAGTAAATCAAGCTTCCAGTGATCATGTGTTTTATGGATTGTTGCATTGACTAAACAAAAACTTTTTTTGTAATATTTTGCTGCCTAAGCACCTGTTGTGTAGTTTATTGTCAATTTGGTGTGCCTTTTGAAATCCTACAATGAATTCTTCATCAATTAATTCTGTGATCATAGCTTCTTTACTGAGACATGTGGCAGATTGTGTTTTATTATTATATATATAGTCATTAAATTCATTGTTAAAGCTGGTAAAATTTAGAAGTTGGTTTCATAATGAATACGTATGCATTGAGTAATTTATCACATCATCCGTCTTTGCATTAATTTTTAGCACTTTTCCAGATCACCTCTTGCCCTCTAGCCTTCCACATTTGTTATAACGCAAGTTGAAGATTTTTCATGTGTTGTGGAATTTGGGCTATTGGGTTTGTGAATAATTTGACAGTGTGCACTAGAGTAAAATATCATTTCAAAATGTAATATTTTTATTCAACCGACATAATCATTTTAAAGTCATGTGTGGATGTCAAAATATAATGCTATATTGTTACTACTTCAAAGCAGATTTCGTCTTTTTCACAACCTACTGTTGTGCATTATACATAAAAGTCATTTTTTGTTATTTGGGAAATGTTGCAGAAAGATGTGTAAAAATCATATATGAAGTTGGTGCAATTTCAGTGCCATAGAGAGATGGATATATTCTGTCAGTATTCAGCTATTGCCAAACTGTTAATTCAAATAATTACTCAAACACCATAGACATATTTTGCTCCATGTTGTTTTCATTAAGGTATTATTATCAACATGACAGATCTTGTGATGAATGTGAATATAGATATACAGTTTTTGTTCAGTTACTGGTAAACCATGACATTGTTTGGGACATGTATTTGTTCGACAACTTTGAAACAGTTTTCTGATGGATTCTTATGCTTAGCATATAAATTTATAATGAGATTGGTTATGCTTTAGGCCCCACCATTGTTTGCCTTTTTTTCAAGTCTTTTTCTCTAGTGATATAGTATTTTCTTGCCTTTTGGATTGAAAACTTAAAACATTAGCTTGTTAATAAGGAATGGTATTTTTCATGAAAATTATTACCCAACACAGTATTTCGCAATAGTATTTATAGTGGGAATGAAGTAAATTGTTTGTAAAATGAATTATACTATATATATATTAGTACATTTACCACTTGTGTTGCCATTTTAAATAGTTATGTATGTACATAAATTATAGGAAAGCTACGTCTGAATTAAGTATTCAGCTTGTTTAAAATTCAAATTGTTAGATCAATACTCAGTTTAATAGAATTTTGAAATTGTGTATAGAAAATACCTGTATATTAAAAGTTTATGTTATGAAATGTCGGTATTTTAGCATGATTATAATCATGTTAATTGTGCTAGAACTTATTTGTATATGATTGTAATTATTTGTGTTAATTATTATTCAATATGGTTACCTCTTGTTTATATCAGTGCAGCTTGTGTACTAATGATTTTATTTAATACATTAAAATATTGATGCAGTGTTTTGTTTTCAATAAATCTTGGGAGTAAAATGCCATTTCTTCATTGTTTACATGTGGTCTGTCTGTTGAACCAGCGAGCCGTGAGTGCTAGACCATGTTCCAATTGTAGTTTGTGCCATACGAGTGTGGTTTTCAATTTTTGTAACAGCCTAATTATAGTTTCTGAAGAAATATTTCACGATAGAAAAAAATGAAAACTTGTGTACAGCTTAATTTGCAGTCTATGTTTAAGAAATATATCTCAGGAATCGGTCCAGAAAATATGAAACATAATTTGATTGCATATTATCATCAAATCTCCCTATTGTTCTCTTATTTAGTTACATACACAGTCAAACCTGTGAATAAGTCACCCTTGGGAAAGACAAAATGTGGCCTTTATTAACAGATGGCCTTTATTCAGATGTCTGTTTGTTCAAAATAATAAATGATGGTTTTTCAAAGAATGATCTTTATTCACAGGGTGGTCTTTATTCGGAGGTGGCCACAAACAGGTTTGACTATAAATCTAGACAAAATATAAATGAAAACAACAAAGGTTTGTTTAATATTTAATTGTGACAAAGATTACCAGACTGAAAACATCAAACATCTGTAAAAATATAGTTTCTACAGTAACTGAAAGTTCAAGATTCTAACACTCTCCTCACAACTTGGACAGAATACTATCTTAGACAATATACTACCAGAGACAGAGTAGCTATATAACTGAACTAGGAGTGGTCCAGAATTCCAGCATCGCATGAGTTCCTTCAATGATAAGTTTTCACATACAAATAGAAGGACTGAATTTTAAGACTGGCTTCCAAACTCAGTTTTTAACCTTCGACTTGAAGGCTGACATAATCATGAGTTGGGGGACCAGTCTCTAAAACCAAGCATCTGATTGGCTCATTCAAATTGAGTTTTAAACTTAACCAATGATAAAGCCGAATTCTGAGATTGGTCTCCATACTCAAGTTGTATAACTGTCTGGCACTGAGGTTAAAAAACTTGAGAACAGTCTCTGAGCTCAAATCTCAATTCCATTCTCAAAGTATTATGGCCGAAAAGAAAAAGCTGATTAATGTTCAAATACATATACAAGTCAATTATGCTATCAGAATAGTACATCAATAATGTCATTATTGTCTGATCATAATTAACTTTGAAACATTAAAAGACAAGATATGAGATTTGAGCTCAGAAGCTAAACCCAAGTTTTATAACCTCAGAGCCTGGTCTAATAAGACATACAAATTATGAGAAATTGAGAATGTGGTTCTACAAATATCTAAACTATGATAACAATACATAAAAGCTATCACATTATGTTGATAATTATACAACAACTTTTAAAGAAAATATCCAACCTATTCTAAGTATGTGTACACATCAAGTAGTCTTATAATGTTGCTTGTAAGATATGAAAAATCTTCTGTAGAAACAAGATCAAAAAAGCATACATTTGTATAACAAAACCTATTTATTTTAAGTCATCAAAATTTAGGATGTTGGGAAGTTACTCACAAACTACAATGACATTTAGGCAACAAATATATCCTAGCAATTATCATGAAAGCGTTTAGTGAATATATAATTCAAATTGCCACAGGTTTAGTGTGTAGCCAGCTGATGTTAATGTAGATAGTGGGATGTAATGCTGAATATTTTATTCTGAAAAGGTTTGATAAAACCAATTCTCCTATGGCAAATTGATTATCAGACAAACAGGAAATTGTTAATAAGCATCAATAAGGTGTTTTATACAACAAAACAAGACTCTGATTAACATATCATTATGCATTAACTAAAGTAAGTAGAAATATAAAGATAGCAGTGGTTTAACACAATTTTAGTACACAAAAAACATGGTGAATTTCATATAACAATTATTCCTTAATGCCTCCATAAAAAGGATGTTTCCGAAAAGAACGTTCAGGTGAAAACGAAATAAGACTTTGAGATGTATCAACAATAAGCATTTCTTGACTTTTTCATCAGAATTATTTAACAAAAAACTCGGGGTTTACATAATAGTGATTCCAGTATGAACAATCACAGTACGAAGATAGTGTCCAGTTTTCAGGGATAAGACTTGATCAATAAATTTGTGGACACCTCTGAAAACTGCTTGAAAAATCAATGTAGATAAATTCCTACAAAATTTACCAATGAGATGCAATAAATCACACAACTTTAAGCTGAAGCTTTTGTAACTACTTATCATGTATAGCAAAAGTGCCGCAGTTTGTAATTATACGCTAACTTGTTGTGCAATACATGAACATAATACATTTACAGGAAAATCTGAACTATTGAATAATGACAAAACACATCTTATCATCACAACCAAATCAACCAAATGGAAATATAACAAGATTACAGGAACTGTCACAAAACCAGGTTTTCATGAGAAGTTGCACACAGAATATTAATTTGCACAAAATAATTCACAAAAGATTATCGAATCACAAAACCTCGACAAACTGCACTGGTGTACTTGGTGATGTTAATTATATGAAAGTTTTGTCAAAATCCCTTGAGAAATGTAGGAGTTGCGGGCAGAGGAAATTGTAGACGCCTACCTGCCCGCCAACATTTGCAAATTTAATTTGCAATAAGGATTTTTTTCTAGAAAACCTGGTTTAAAATAATACAGTCAAATAGTCAAGTTAACAATAAAATTTAAAAAAAGAATAACAAAGGAAAGATTATATATGATAGAATATGTAAATTTTACATGGAATGTAAATAAATAATAACAAATACAAAAAAGAAAAAAAAATAGAAAAAATTATATCTGAGATTTCAATATCATATAAATAAATGGAATTCTAGAGAGTAAAATTTTATGAAAGTTTGTATACTAATTTTAAGGTTTAATAGCAACATTTTGAAAACAGATCACAATATTAAAGTCATGTTACAGAATGTTAGAGATCTATGTGCTCTGAAATATTGAACACTACCAAAATACAAAATGAAATATAGTCAAACCTTTGAACAAAGGCCACCCTTGGGAAAGACAAAGTGTAGCCTTTATTGACAGGTGACCTTTATTCAGAGGTCAGTTTATTCTAAATAATCAGTGACATTTTTTCAAACAATGGCCTTTATTCACAGGGTGGTCTTTATTCTGAGGTGGCCGAAAACACAGGTTTGACTGTACAGAAAAAAAATCTAAAAAATGTAAATAAATCGAAATGGATTAGTAAACTGTGATGGATTTCAAAAGAATCAGACCAAAAATATATGATAACTAAGTTTCATGTTTGTTTATATGACACTGTTTGATTTTTACATCAACAATGAACACAACTGTAAACCGTAAATGCATTTTCACACACTGAGACTATTGGTTAATAATCAATCAGTAATACCTGTGTTAACTTTAACAATTAAATCAATGATTTAACATAAGCATCATACAAAACAGACTAAGAATTGCACAAAATTAAGACAAATGCTGTAAAATCTATGGAAAGATTCTAGTTTATATACTAGATGAATGTTTAAATAATAAATAATTTTTTGGTCCAAATTTAAAGTTAATATTGTTTGGAATGTGTCCATAACCCAAATTATATCTGCATGTATACATCACAAAGCTTATGTGAAGTCCTTTTAACTAAAGTAACAAAATACAAAAAATATTAATACCTTTAAACCAAAAATAAACATATGCATCATAACTTCCATACAATATAATCTGTACTGAATAAAAGTTACACAAAATTAACACAAGTAATGGTGGGAGATTCATTTATAACAATTGCATTAATATATATGTATATATGTAAGGAGATAAACAGATAATAACTCATGCACAACCCAAAAATTGTATCCATCACAAAATGTTTTCACTTCTAAACTAATAAAATAAACATTAGCAAGCACAAAGAAGATTTTAATATATTCTATTAAATGCACTCTATTTTAGAAAACATAAAATATCCTAATTATGAAAAGTATATTTTTATATGCTAGCGAGCAGTAAAAACAATTTCGGAGATTTTCATACTGTTATATCTTAAGACTGAGGATCAGCACCAACAAGGAATCATAATGAATTTTTATAGTTAACAACACTGGACGAACCATTGAGACAAACAAATTAAAGATATCTGTAAAAGATAATCACAGAATTCAACTGCTTAATCATGTAATGCTTTATATCTGAAAACATCCTTGATTGTAAAATATACACCATACGTACAAAAAAATCTATGAATAAAAAAAACAATTATTACAACCAGTCACAACCATGCAGCATTCAACAATTCAATCTCACATGCATTACAAATGAATTTACTTTCAGATTTACAAATGTCAAAAACAATACATGGCTCAATGTAAAAAAAATATTCTCCAAAAAGTTAAGTCAAAATATCTCCATGAAACAGAAATTACTGACCGTATTTCATTGATCAATACAATCAACAAATATTTCTCGAAATCATACAGAGGTCATTTTCTACATTATAGCAATTACTACGATGTTTTATAAGCAAAATTTTACAAGCAAAATATAATTAGAAAAAGCAATCCCTTGCATCAATAAAAAAATATCAACAAAATCTAACAAAGTCTGAGAAATTAATCAGATCAAAACATGAAACAGATTTGCAGGTGTTGTCTAAATATATTTTTTGATATTTTGCTAATGAGAGAATTCATAAATGTTCAAAACAAAATGATCTTACTAATTGTACATAAATAAGAGATCAAGGCATGTATTCAATAGTCACAAAACTTTGTAGTAAATTTTATGATTAGATATGAAATTTGATTAACAAAATTCAGCAACAAAGAATAACTCCATGCAATAATAGATACAGTCAAACCTGTGAACAAAGGCCACCCTTGGGACACATAAAACATGGCCTATATTAACAGATGGCCTTTATTCAGAGGTCAGTTAGTTCTAAATAATCTGTGGAGGTTGTTCAAAGAATGGCCTTTATTCACAGGGTGGTCTTTATTCAGAGGTGGTCTCAAACACAGGTTTGACTGTACATTAATGGTAAACATAAAGTGAACTACCAGGATGAATGATGTAACAGTGTTCTCCTACTGCCCCAGGACTCTACCCTAATATAAGCCATTCTTACAAAAATTTCAGCATAATACAACAGCTTTTTAAAGCTGGATCAAGAAGATAGATAAATTTCGATTCAGTTGGTAGCAAATATTCTTTTCACTCAGACTCCTCTGTCATATTCATTTTGAAACATTGTAATATTGAAGAACTGGTTGTATTATGCTAAAAAAAATTAAATATCATCAAATGAACAATCTGTTGAATTTTTCTTCAAAATTTACATCAAATCAATGTGTAACAAAAATTTCTACCACATCACAACCAAAAAACTGAAATAAAGTATCTTTAAAGCAAATTTATATATCACAACTCTACAAATACATTCCATTGATCAGGTAATCAGCCTCATTTGAGTGAAGGGCTCTACCTTTCCTTAATCTTCGCTTCACAGTTCTAAGTCTGCACCCAACAATTATTAACAACATCAGTGTTATTGCTAATCCAAGTGCAAGGGCCACAATCGGCCCCTGAAAACTGTCTGTATAACTTGCAACTTCAACTGAATCTGCGTTTAATATATTGAACTTATTAATACTACTATTTTTTTCTTCCACTGATTCTGTGTTGTTACTTGATTTAGTGTCTGATGAATCTGCAGACTGGTTTTCAGTTGATTTATCTTCCTCTTTATTGACTGGTTCCACATTCTGATCATTGTCAGGAGAAGCTTTGTAAACTGGCGTGACAATATTTGAATCAGTAGATTTGTAGGTTTTTGCAGGTTCTGTTTTTATAGGGGCTGGAGTAGTAGGGGCTTCAGTAGATGCTAAAAATAGAAACATTTATCTTATAGTTCGCTCATTTTTTCACAACTTCTTCATCAAGGTCATAATAAACTTCCAATATCATCTAATAGAAAAGAGTGCCATATAAAGAAAATAAAAACAACAACATAATTAACATTGCTTTGTATCTGTTTCATACAACAATCATTCATTCAATATTCTTAAATAACTCAAATTAAAAACAGCTTTATAACAGTATGAATCTTAACCTGCCACAGCAAAGTGCATGTATTACTGAATCAATACAGACAAACAGTGAGCATAAAAACTGAAAGATTTAATAAGTTCTCTCCCTTACCATGATGTCTGATCGTGGTTTGTGGTCGATTTGCTGGATGTGGTCTGTCTGGATGAGCTCCTATAGGAACTGAAATCATTCATAACCCATCAATGAATCAATATTAATACTAATCAATATTAATATCAATTAATATTATAATAATAATAACAAGATTTCTGTAGAGCAGCACCAACGTTAATGTTTTACATCATTCTATTTAATAAGCAATTTGGACCTAAATTTTTGTTAAAAAGGGGCATAACTCAAAACAATATAGCTGTGCCTATATTAAAGATTTTGCACAACAACAACAACACAGCGATCATAATAGCTCGACATTTTCTTCAAAACAGACATGCTAATAACAACATTGACTTTACAAAGTGCTGATAACATACTTGCTTTACAACTAATCAGTACGGTCTATCAATATGTTCAAGCACAAAAGAAAATAAGTCCTTAAAACAATGCTAAAACGGTAAAAGACTGTGAGACTCACTCTTACAGACTTAATTGTTTCTATGTGTTTTCACCACATATTGTTCTAAATGTCAAACAAATAACATCAGAAATACACATACAATAATTACGTATCAATTTAGAAGGAACAATTTGTATATAACTACAACACATTTCATTGCAATTCTACTGCATAATTTTCAAATGAATAACAGCCACACATGTTTCAGTACATTTGTTACTGAAACCATATAAGACCATTAACGCTCCTATGCACTCAGGAAAACACCATTCTGAACAAGGCTTATATTACTTGGACTAATAAACCAAAGAATACAAACCAACAGAAAATTACAGTTAAATCAGATTTTCAGATTTTTAGGGAAAGACTTTTGTTTTGTTAAATCACATTATTCTGATACTTTTAACATACAGTTAAACCTCATCAAGTTCAAGACCTTGTCATTACAACAGCCTGTACCAGTTTTCAAAGTATCCTCTGTCATATTTCAACTTCAAGAGATTACCTCAATATTAACATCTGTTCTTTGGCCCCTAATGGGTCCTGAATGGTGGCCATGACCCATTGAATAACAGAAACTCATATTTGTGATAGGATATTAATGATGAATTGATTTCATTTCCACAAGGAATTCCCATAGCTTAAACAAGGAAATCTATACCACCAATAGTTTTTTAACCCTTTGCCTCATAATACCGCATTTCCCTGCATCTGCAGCAGACGACTTTTGAAAACATTGTGGCAAAAGAAGCCATTGCTTGTAATGAGTAATGGCTTCTTTTGCCACAATGTTTTCTGCTCTGTCAGAGAGAAATAACTCAATTTTCTTAAATAAATTGATGTTTTTTGTACATTGGCTTTGAAATCGGAAGAGTCCAAAATATGATTATGAGGTGAAGGGATAGTCTGTAAATCAGTGTAGTGATATTTCATATTTGATAACAGCATGCATGCTAGTAGAGACATTATTAGTTGAATGGCATACTACAGTCAAACCTGTGTTTGTGGCCACCTCTGAATAAAGACCACCCAGCAAATAAAGGCCATTCTTTGAAAAACTGTCAATGATTATTTAGAACAAACTGACTTTACAAATAAGGGCAATCTGTCAATAAAGGCCGTAATTTGTCCTCCCCAAGGGTGGCCATTGTTCACAGGTTTTACTGTATACAGATAGGGATTGTAATACTAGTCTTAATTCTGTAACAAATGTTGTAAAATAGTACATACTGCTTTTATGTCCATTGTTATCTTGCGTAGGTTTTCTGGGAGGTTCTTTTTCATCTAAAATACACAAACATATCCACATCAATGCACATATTATGAAAACAGAGATGGTATCTTCTACTTGGAATAAAATCTCTTATGCTTAACTGATTTCAACTGGAAGAATTTCTATAAAGAGTAATTTTCAAACAGTAATTAATGTACAAAAACAAAAAAATGTCATTGCATAACAATAAGTTATATCTATGTTACTTGTATTTCCATTCGGAATTTTATCCGTTAACATTCATCAAATATTTCTACTTTATGCTTAACATGAGTCAAACCCTACATTTTTAACACTAAATTGTGAACAAGATAAAGTCATGAAAGATAACACTTTTGTAGCAACATTGGCTTGAACAAATTAGAAGAATAAAATATACAAATAAATAATATGTTCTCATCTTGAAATGTAAAGACAGAAATCAAATGCATCTGGATGGCAATTAATCCTAGTAAAACAATATCATCAATAGAAAGTACTAATTGACGTCTTAAACATGTCAAAGATACAACATGAAACTAGTGAGAGGTGGAATACTTAAGTCTGTGGCTGGTACCATGGTACAAGTGGTTAGTGTACTCGACTTGCAACACAGTGATCTGAGCACAAATCCCGGTCATGGCAGGTCATACCCTTCTGTGTAAGTTGGGCAACAATGTCTATTTTCCTCAATATGTGGAGAAGTTGCCGGCTCTTTGTGGAAGGATAAGTTAGTACTGATTACAATACAGTCCAGGAAAACTGGTTAGGTGAACTGCCTGCTGTATATAACTGAAAAATTGTTGAAAAACTGAGTCAAACCCACTGAAGAAAATGTCCTGTAACAAAGTAGACTGGAAGAGATAATCTACAACAAAACAGGACAATAACATAAATTAAAAATCTACGTGCAAAACTGAAACATCTAGAATTAAACCAGTGCTTCTATAGTTATAGTTATTGTTTTTTTTCCTCAATCACACATTTTTTGATGAACAAAATTATACAGTAAAACCTCATGTAGTGACCACCTTGATATTATGACTACCTCCTTATAACGACCGCTTTATGTCAGACAGGTTTTCCATATTTCCTCTATATTTCAACCAAATAATGAAACCATCTCAATGTTAAGAGCCCTTAACTTGGTCCCAAATGTGGTCTTAATATCAGTGTTTTACTGTACCTGTTCCAATAGACTGATAATTTTTTAATAAATGCAAAGAAATGGTTACATTTCTTCCCTAATTTGAATTATGAAACAGTAATTCGTGAAAAAAATTATTTGAACAGATCAACATTCTGTCATTAACCCTTTCAGTGCCAATGAGACAGATATACCCATCTGTACAAAGCTCTACATATTTACCTACATGATGAGTATACTCGTTTGGGGAATTGGTAAAAGCTGTCATTTCTTAAAAATTCGCTGGCAATATGTCTCTGCCACTGAAAGGGCTAATAGTTAATAAAATAATAATAAATTGAGAACAAACAAATGCATTAACATTAATATACAATATTCTGTTCTATTCTGTTCATAAATAATGCTGAAATTGATCCAAACTGTTAGCAGTGCAATTCACAAAGAATGATTATGCTTTAATTATTTACACAATTCATAATTACAAAGAGGAGTTTTCATAAACAACAGTAATCTTTCTTACAGCAAGATATACACCAACACTAAAAAATAAAAACAACAAAATTTAAACTGAAAATAAAACTGAGGCTTACAATGTCTATACCATATAACTACAACATAATGACAACATCCCAGGTACCTGCTTTAGCACGGAAATCAAAATCTTGACGATCTTCATAATCATCAGGGTAGTAATATTCATCTTTATATGGATCCCAGACGGGGTACCTATCCCTACCACGAGGATAACCCGAATCTGGATAATATGGGTATCTAGAAGCAGACTGTCCAGGACTAGGTCGTCGTCGGGTACCTTCGTATCGGTTACTATATTTATCATATGACGGTCGACGATTGTTCACTGGGGCACGGAAATCATCATAATTTCTATAATCATCAGGATACTTATTTTCAACATCATATCTATTGTAATCAAACTGATTGTCAAAACGAGAGTTGGATGTAGGCTTTTTGTTTGGTTTGACAGCAACTTCTGGCTCACTGACTTCATCTTTAGCTTGTTGTTTATCTAAACTCTTCTCATTGTCAGATATACTAGGTTTCTTTCTTCTGCCAGCATCTACCTTCTTACTTCCAGTAGATCCCTTGTCCATTAAATTGCCTTTCTTCCCACTGACTCTAGGAGAATCACTGTCGTAATTCATCCAGGGATAATCTGCAAACCCTTCAGAGTTGGTGTGACTGGTTTTCTGTCCAGATACAGTCGACTGTGTAGGTGAACCAATCTGTGTTTTGGTCTTTGTAGCAGGTGGATATGTTCTTAAATCATCATAAACATCTTCATCATCTTCTGAAGAATGTCTGTGGTTAACTAAATCATCTATGTCAATATCAGGTGTTCCTGTATCCATCTGAGCTTGATGGTAGCCATAGTTCTTTGGAGAAGGAGTTTGCCTGTCAAGTGCCTGCTCATTATTTCTTTCGTCTTCTTCTGTGTTCACATGTTCTTTTCTATCCAATGGAATGATATTGCTAAGTTTGTTCTGACCTTGGTTCTGAGAATCTATTTCATCTTTGTGATTGATATATCTTCCTGTATCAGGTACATTTTGTTTTACTGGAGCTGTTGGCTGTTTCGCTTTAGGCACAGGTTGGACTGGAGCATTGGTGACTGCATTATTACCAGCCATTGGCTTTTGATTAGGAACAATATTTGGAACTTGCTTTTGTTGAATTTGCTGCAAGTTTTGAAGAGGCTGTTGAACATTTTGGCCAACAGGTTGAACAGGCTGAATAGCATTTTGGATATAACCAGGCTGGCCTATGTAAGTCTGTTGTTGCCCAGTTGCAGGATACTGTACAGGAACATTGTTTTGGTAAACAGGGACTTGCGAACCTATTCCTCCACTCAGGGGCCACTGCTGACTTAATGGGCTTCCTTGGTTTGCAAGGTTTATGTTTCCTTGATTCTGATTGGCTAAACCAGGGACATAATACTGTCCATTTTGATTGGTTGCTACCTGGCCAGGATAGACCTGATTGGCTTGAGGAAATAATCCTGCTGCTTGCTGATTGGTCAATCCAGGAATGGGGAATCCATATGGATACTGTGGGTCTTGTTGTTGATTGTATTGTGTATTAAAAAATGGATTATTATAAACACCACTACCTGCATCCCCTTCCAGAAAAGCTGCATGTCAAAACAAAACAATAATTCTATCATCAAAAACAGTATCAAAACATTCAAATACAGTCTCACCTGTGACTAAAGGCCATCACATGAAGAAGAGTTGCGCCAAGAACTTCTTCATTAATCTCAACTTAAATGTCAAATGTGCTTGATGGCTGTATTCCTCCCCATATGATAGCCTTTGTTCATAGGGTTGACTGTTTAAGAGATTATGTAACAGATACACAGTTGCTCAGTGGTGTAGAAATGTTTTCATGAGCCGGTAAGCTACTAGAAGTAGAAGGGTAGTCTGGGGGGATCAATGCAATATTGTGTCCATTGTTTTGGAAAAAGTAGCCTTCTGGATTGCTCAAATAGCCAGTTGATTTTTCCAGCTTTTGGCTCATTTCTACACCCCTGGTGCTTACTTGCTAAAACTTGATATTTGTGTATACACTTCATAGTATTATATACTAAATACAGGTTCATTGAGCACAAACACCTGTACAAGGATATAGTAATTCTAAATAACTGATTCAATAAAATTCAAAGAACATAATATCTATTAAATTATAATACATTCACCAAGCACCAGGACTTTGCCCACAATGGCTTTACTAAAACACAAACAGGACTCTAGTATTAGGCTATTTAGAACCAAACCCCTTTTCTTTTTCCCAAAACAGATTTTAATACAATGCATACGTATAAAAAATAACAGCCAAGTCAACCACAAAAATATCAGTAAAGGTGTTTTACACTACCATACTTGCTGTCAAAATATATTTATGCGTACATAAACCAACAAATATGCATCTACCAAGGAGAGAAAGCAAAAATCTTTTACAATATCAATGTAATTTATGATCATGCGCAAACCAACATTAAACCATTACAGCCTCAGACAAGAATATTAATGCTATAATTGGACAGAACACCCACAGCCAACAAGTACGTAACAAGAGGTTAATCATCAGGTCTTACTTCTACAATCATATCACCTTGGATGCATGTGCGTAATATGCAGCAAGTATTATCAAGGCTTTTTTTTCACAGGTAGGGGAAGGGGCCTTTTTCTTAATTTATGGAAAAATAACATGGTATTTTTGAAAAAAAGGGGAAGAAAAAACATGATGTAAACTGAATTTAGGGGGAAATGCAAAATTTTCTAGATTTTTTTCCAGAGGGAAAGGCACCTATAAACAGTCCCAGCTATAGAAGGAAAATAACTGTTCAATGATGTTTGAAAATAAATTAAAAATTTTACAATGTCAGCGGAACGAATTAATACTAATATCAAACCTAATAAAAGCTTTCTGGGCTATTAAACAGAATACATGCCTTACTGAGGAACTGTAAAGAAGTGATATTAAGTCATGCTTTCTGAATCAATTATTCATATTACCATTCATCATACTCTAAAAGGCAAGTCTATCTACATGATAATGATTTACTTTATATATACAGTAACACATAGGGAATGTTTATCTTAACATCATTTATCTATTTTCATCTTCAATTTACCTGACCTCACTTGATAGACAGAAATAAATTTAGACTCAACATACATCTCAATCCCTAGAAGAATATAATTATATATCACAGCTATAAATTATTCCCCCTACGACCACCTTGCAGTCATGGGCCTGAGCTGAGCTGAAATTATCAGGCAGCCCTTAATTATACCTACCTTTGAGCATTTAACGTCAACATTTCACTTAATCCTTTGCCTCATAAGCATAATTTGGATTCCTCAAAATTCAAAGCTAATACACAAAACATCAATTTATTGGAGGCAACTGGATTATTTCTCTCTTACAGAGTGGAAAACATTGTGGCAAAAGAAGCCGTTGCTCATTACAAACAATGGCTTCTCTAGCCACTATATTTTCAAAAGTCGTCTGCTTCAGATATGGGAAAATGCGGTATAATGAGGCAAATGATTAATGAATTTTTATCAAACACCCACTTAACAAGCATGATAATAGGTCATTACTGATATAATATTACCATCTTCACATTATTAAATACAAAAATAAGTCAAATGGCTATTTGACCTTAATGACGAAGTGAGTCTAGTACATGGACTCTGATAACAAATCAAGTTTAACATCAACTAGTATTCTCTAATGTTTCCTAATTTGAGTATTTTATACTGTACAACAAATTACATTCATGTAGGCCATATACCATACACACATTACTTGTCTCTATTTTGGGCACCAACTCCAAATTTCTGATGGCAAAATCCAAAGTACAAAATATATAAATTGTACCTTATTATCCTCACAAAAGGCGTTTAAAAACACAGGAAAGAAGTTCTTTGCCAAACACCCTAATATTTTTGGTCAAGTAACCCTAAATATGGGATATTTTCCAGCCTTATGGTGAGTTTAACCCTTTGCCTCATGACACCGTATTTCCCCGCACTTTTGCAGACAACTTTGCTTGTAATGAGTAATGGCTTTTTTTGCCACAATGTTTTTCATTCTGTCAGAGTGTAATAATCCCATTTTCTTAAATAAATTAATGTTTTTTATATTGGCTTTGAATTAGGAATAGTCTAAAATATGCTTATGAGGCAAAGGGTTAAAAAAGAATACTTAATAAGATAGAAAAGACAGGCAAAGCTAACAGACACAGCTTCCTCAGAATGATACACCATAAAGAATAATTACAACAACTTCTGATAAGAGTCATTCAGTATTCATCAAACAGATCATGTTGTATGCTAAAATGATATCCTTGGTTATTAGAATAATGGGAAATCAATAGATAAAATCAACATTACATTTTGCCCAAAGAGTGAATCACATTTAGAATAGCTTGCCTAAATTGGCTAATTACTGCTATTCAGTATGCATTAATATTATAACAAATATAAGCCCACATCCAATTTTATATTGAGCAAGCCATGGGTGAAAGTTGAAAATTTTGAAAAACCTCTGAACTTGAGCTAGTTGCCGTATGAACAATAAAAACCACTCCTGTCTTTACACTAGAGTATGGAAAATAACCAGAAACACCAGCTCTTCCTGGAAAACTCACCAATGCAAGCTTGGTCCTAGGTTCTAGACTTTGAGTTTGGTCAACATACTCAAATCTCATTTTCATTCTCAACCCTATTTCATACCTTTTTGTATGTTAGCACTATGTCATTGGTGAATGTTTTGATCCTTGGACAAGTATACAGAGAAACATAATCTTACCAAAATTAATTCTAATAACACTTAAAACTGAGATTTGAGCTGGGAGATCAATCTCTTAAAAGCCTTAAAACCTTGGACCTAAATACTTCTAAGACAAATTAGCTATCATTCAATGCTTGGACCAATATGTAAGCGTCCAAATTTCAGATGAGTCATGGAAAGAAATCATATATATACATATACAGTCTGACCTATGTTTGCGGTCACCACTGATAAAGACAACCCTGTGAATAAAGGCCATTCTTTGAAAAACCAACTCCGATTATTTAGAATAAACTGACCTCTGACTAAAGGCCACTTGTCAATAAAGAATATATCAGATATCTTGTCTTTCCCAAGGGTGGCCTTTGTTCACAAGCTTGACCATGTATATATTTTAATGGTGTTCTCACCTTGTTTAGTTTTATCTTTACAGTTAAGTTCATCTGAACCATCAATACAGTCCTTTTTACCATCACAAACAAAGTCACCAGGTATACATTCTCTTGAGTTAGCTGAGGAGTAATATTCATACCTCTCACATTCAAACTGATCACTTCTACAATGTTTTCCTAGAATAAAAAAATAGCATAACATATAATAAATACTAAGTAAAGTAAAAATTAATAATAAATAGTAATTAAAGCAATCTGCAAGTTAATTGAGAGCAATTTGATGTCACATCCTTGTTTTTACACATGCTGCGAACATGAGTCTGGAAAAAGATACCTTCATATTGTCCACAGTTAATGGTGCTGCTTCAAAGCCTCTAATAAGCCACATTATCATAAACAGATGGGACTTTTTCACTGAAGTTTAACACTGCACAAACTGCTAGGGTCATTTGGCAACTTTCCAGCTTTAACAGTGGAAGAAGACATTTGACATGCACCCAAGTAGAAGCATCGACCTTACATAAGCTAGATGGACAGCTTTCTCACATATGAAATTTGGTCCCACGTGGGATTCAAACTCATACTGGTGAAGGAGATGGGAATATGATACATGTATGTACAGTAAAACCTCAATATGGAGACAACCTTCAGTACCCGAAAAATTGATCATTATAATGAGGGGGTCTCATTATCATTTTGAATAATAGGGGAGTTATTGAAAGCTAGTCTGAAAATACATGGTCATTGTAACATGGTGATCTTAATAATAAGGAGGTCACAATGTGAGGTTTTACTGTAAATTGCTTTTGTACAACCTGGTAATGAGTATGATTTAGAAAAGTAATAAGGAATTATACTCAAAAATGAACTTAACATAGACTGGTGATTATTGACCATAAAGAATTCATTTAACAATACAGTGTAGTTCATATAAAAGAGAAAATCTAAACATTCCATTTGTACACATATCAACATGAATAATTAATACGATTGTACGGCATACATTAAATAATTTGTTCAATGCATTTACTAATAATACAAAAAAGGAGAATAAAGGTGGTTTAACAATATAATCATAATGAAATCAAAAGTAGAAATAAAAAAATTGAAACTAAAATATTATTAATAAGTGTAATTGTGAAATAGACATAGATCCAGACTTTGCTAATAAATTTTGAATAAAAGACAGATAAATTGATCTATTAATTTTTAATAACAGGAATAAAACAAGATGAACATACTGCATTTTCCATATTTTTCATGATAACCAACTCTACACCTACAGAACTTCATCAAGCATTCAGCATGTGGATCCACACACTGTGCACCATATGATGGACAGGGGTAACCCAAAACTGGAAACAGAAATTTTATAAAATAATGCACAACAGAACAAAACAAAAAATTTATTTGATCTTCACAGAATTTCATCATCTGCATACCCGGTATATATACAATAACAAACACACAGGCTTCTCAAAACTGCTGGAATACTTGCCTGACATTTGGTCAGGCAAAGTTAGAATTTCTGTTTGACCAAATGAAAATTTGTCTGACCATATATATTATAAATAAGAGATAAATGTTGTAAATCGTGCCTGACTACCAGACATCTGGTTTGGTACACACCGAAAAATTATTGGACCTGTTCGAAATTTGCCTGACATGTCCAATGGTACGGCAACTTTTGGAAAGCCTGATCACACAATGTACAATAAGTCATGTTACACATAGATATTAAACAGCAAAAAAAGAGAAAATTATCAAATGATTATAAATGAAGATGAACAGAGATGTTTTATATTATTTGCCTATCACTTTTTTCAACGTTATGGCTTCTTTCACAAATAAACATACTTTAATTAACAATGGTATCAATAAAAGTCAGAGGGGCCAAGCATTCTTTACATTGAGTCAGTAAAAGAACCATGGGCCAAGCATTCTACACATTGAGTCAGTAAAAGAACCATGGAGACAAGCATTCTGCTGTTGTACCAATCACCTAATTTACAGTTCAAACAAGCACCATGTACAGACCATATCAAAACAAATTATTAGAACTATCATGATAGTGTATTGCTCAAGAAGCATTTATTGGAATAATACAACAAAATGAGTCAGTAGTTTCTCACAAGAAGATCATTTTAAGTTTATAATATGATAACAAGTGGCATAATTAAACAAATCTGTTATACATGTCATGACACTGATACATCAGACTTTGGTATCATAGGGCCAATTAAACAAACCTTTGAAATGTGCATTACTTTCAAAAATTGGTCAATTTTCCCTTTGCCTCAAAATGCATTTCCCCACATCCAAGGCAAAAGACTTCTGAAGACATTGTGCTTGTAACAATGTTTTCCATTCTGTCAGAGAAAAATAACCTAACTTTCCTAAAAAAATTGATGTTTTGAATATTTGCTTTGAATTTGAAAGAGTTCAAAATATGCTTATGAGGCAAAAGGTTAAATAAATAAGTTGCCTCCCCAGACCACCTAAGATAATCCAGGGGTTATCAATTGATGTCCAGATTTCTGTTTTGTAAGCAATACTAAATATTTAAATACATATTTTCTCTCCACTTCTTGACCTACATTTCTGACACAAATCCAATAAAGATTCCAATTGAGGAAAATTATGTCAAATACCGAGACTGGATGTATGTAAATCATAAAAACATACCAAAATTAAACAAATAAATTTTGATAACACAATCTTATTACATTCCATACAGGGCTGTAAATTTTTAGATTTTAATAACGTCCAACATTACGATAACCAGACAACTGTATGACTAAAAAACATCTCACTGGCTAAAAAGGATTCAAAATGTATTTTAATATCAAGAGAACCATATCTGCTCAGTAATGCTCCCAATATGATCTAGATCTCAAGGAGACAAAAAATGAAAGTGATATATTCAATATAAGCGTAAGGATCAGGATTTTCGGACAAATGATTTCCCAATCTAGATTTTAACCCCACAAGAAAAAAAAATAAAACAATGACCAAAAGTGTGTATAGATTTCATAATATTGGAGTCAGGATATACACTGAGAGTATCCAAATATAACATATGAGGATGCCCTGGCTTTGAACTTGATTAGTATTTTTATCTTTTTTTTAATCAGTTTGATAGATTAAGATAACAATTTGTTTGTTTAGTGTAGCAATGAGCTGCACGATAGAGTTACTAATGCTCTCTTACTTAATGATTTGATACCGAAAAGATTCATCACAGTCAAAAATTAGCACACAATAGTACATGTGGGGATACAGAGTGCTCTAAGGGTAGATTACCAGACTTCTGATTCTGAGACTAAAAATCAGGGATGTAGAAATGAGCTGGAAACCAGAAAAATCAACTGGCTATTTGAGCATTCTCACTGGCTACTTTTTCCCCAAAGGGAGCATTGCCCCTTTGCCTCCTACTAGGGGAACCCTCAGATCCCCCTTCTTCTTTTAGCAGCTTTCTGGATACATAAAAACTTTTCTACATCCCTGAAAGTTCAAACCCTGGCAACTGCACATTTCTCCACGTAGAAACCAACTATAATCTTCTTAGTTTGAAACTGGTGTAACAATTTCAGCACATATACACTGTTGAGTACACAGAAATTAGCCAAGCTGCTAAAAATCAATGTTGATTCAGACAGACAAATTGGAGAAAACTGACAGTAAAAATCCTGTAAGGGAGAATATAAAGAGAGCTGTTGATCTGAATCACAAAGTTAGCGTGACAGTAAACATAGTAGACAATAAAATGAAATCAGTGATAATAATGATGATGATAATAGTGGTGGTGGTGAAACTGATGATAATGATGATGATGTCAATGTGGTTGAAAAAAACTATAACATTGATGATTATGATAATAATGACATCAGTGATTTTAAGTTTATAATACTGCAGATTTTGTATCAATCTTCCTGTGCTTCAAAATGTCCATTAAGGACACTGTGCTTCTTTAGACTACAATCTAGCACAAAAAAGTAAATGAAAGAGCCAACATAAAAAAATGTTAATATTAGTTCTAAAGATTCAGTCTGTACTCAAAATTATCAGTTAAAATGTTGTATTCATGGTAACACAAAATCTTCCCACATCTCATTAATAACATTCCTCATCATGATAACATAATGAAATGATACATCAACGAATTTCTGTCATAACGCCCATAATTAGTAATTGATTACAAACAGGGCGCATATGTATAATTTGACATAGAACTGTCTTTGAGAGAAAATTGAATATAAACTACACTTAACTATTCATAAGATAAATATAGTTTTCATGCACAGATGAATCTATAGTGCAGTTTTATAAATTCAAGTAACAAGGGCAAGAGAGTTTTACTTCTTCTCGTATCAGTAAATTTGTATGACGACAGCAAATTCACTATCATACAATTTTAGATGAATTGAGTCTAGTGTAAGTTCATACAACAGAGATATATTATAGTTTGAGTACACCACTCGTGAACTATACTGAGTGATACAGGACCATACAAACATACTTTAGATGTATATATCTCCTTAACATGTTTATCTTTGTTATTTATAATATTAAGGCCAAACTAACCATTAGATAGTGGTAAATTTAAAAGAAAAATACATGACATTTTTGCTAACAAATTCATCACTATGATCAACTTCATTATCATTTAAACAACAAAATGATGATAAATTGATGAATAATAACAACAACTACCCCCCTCTTTATCAACATTAAACACTACAATCTTTATCTATCACCGCTATCATCATTTAAATCATCATCAATTACATCACAAACATCACATTCAATTATACTTTCACCACATCAAACAAACATGAAATTAATAAGAAATAATTATCATAATCATCTATTTTATCATGAGTTGATGAATTTCAATAGGGCTTGGCACAATATCTGGGATAAATTAAACAGATTCCTGATCTAGTTAAAATAATTTTTAGTAAACTAGAGCAGTTTTCAAAACAAGCAAAATTTCTATAACTGCAATTTGAAACTAATTAACTGAACAACAAAATGGATATTAACTGCACTTAGTGTTGAAGTCCAACAATCAAAGATATTTGCAATCAGATGTTTGTTTTTGTGCGACTTATTGTCACGGGGTTCAATGCCATTTTTCAAAAATTTTTCAGTTATATACAGCAACCTGTTCACCTAACCAGTTTTCCTGGACAGTATATTAACCAGTACTAACTTACCCCTCCACAAGGAGCCAGAAACTTCTCCACACATGGAGGAAAATTGACATTTTTGTCAAATTTTCGTAGAAGGGTATGACTTGCCGCAACCAGGATTTGAACCCAAATCTCCGGTAACAAGTCTAGCGCACTAACAACTGGACCACGGCCGCAGCCAGTTACAATCAGAGCATATTTTATGAGAAAATGTAAAATCATATCCCTGTTTCATTTCTATAAACTGCAGGCTCAATATTGAGCGTGAGGTATACCAGTACATCCGCTTTTAAACCAACACAACAAAAAGATATTACTCTAGTTGCAAACAAGTCAAAACAGGTGAAGTTTTTCTGAAAAAAGATCATCGCAGTGGGACTATTTTAAAATCTTTTTTGAATTTGTTTGAATCACACTAACATTACCATAACAATAATCAACAATTGACTGATCACAAAAATATTTATAAGTGTGTCAAACTGACAGAGAAATTTTCATTTTCAGTGATATATCAATAAATATCAGTAACAGTATGAACTTTATAGGATTTCTCTTCTGAAATGAACACATAAATCTGAACACATGTATAGCGGGGAGGGGGGACATTTTAAAAAAACTTAAATAAATATCAAAATGAAACATGAAAGGTAATTATGAAATGACAGGATATCTTGCCCATGTCACGCCAGAAATATATAAATAGACCACATAAGTATATAATAATACTTCTCAGTTGATTACTCAAGTTGATGAATAATTATTTTCTGACGTTTTCTTTAAACCAATGAAACTTTATGACTTTCCAGAATCCATTTTTTTTTACAAACGACCTGCTTAATCAGGCAAGTGAGTAACAAATTTTAATTCAATTCATGAAGCACAGAACAGGGTATTAGAGAAATTATAGACGTAACATAATGAACGACAGTTAATTCTGTAATCACACGGTGTTAAACAGGGAATATAATCCTACAGCTTGTTTACATAGTCTTAACACGAAGATTAACAAACAGTAGGCTCTGACCTATCAACACATAATTTTCTTTCATCTGGCCCCAACTTATCAAAGCCGCACAGAACTGAGTAAATTGTATATGATAACTAATCAGATGAAATATTTATAATGCAAAAATTGTGTCGCAGTTTCAAGTAAGACGTTTAGTACGCAATAACACATATGGTATGTCATTAAGAGTAAGGATGGTATTTTAACCAATTTAACAGGAATTAAAATGTAATTTAGTGCACTAATGGTTGGATTTAAATGAAAATATACTTTTAAAACCAGTTTTAGAATTAATGGGTGTTTTTAAAAATCAAACACTGTGACAATCTGAACAGGTTTTTTTTATTATACTTTGTTGTTCAGATGTTTTAGGATAAAATCATTATTTATGTGCAGGTGGAATATCGACAAACCATGCGGATGTACTAATGTGAAATACTTCATGTATGAGGGATTAACATTCATGGAAAGGAAGCTGTTTTTATGTGTGTCATCATACTGTAAAAATAGATATTAGCACATATAAAATTTTGTGAGATAAAACAGTTATAAAATAAAGAATAACAAAAACATTGAAGAGAAAAAAAACATTGAAAAGAAGTGGACAGTTATCAAAATGTCTGAGTAAGTTAAAACTGCAAAATACATTAAACAGGGCTCGACAAATCCACTCGTCCGCTTGTAATTATGAGTAGAAATTGACTCAGGACGAGTTGAAATTCCTTTAGAACTAGTTAAAATTCTTAAGTGGTTGTCCTGTAGAATGAGTAGCCTGAAAAAAATTTGTCGAGCCCTGTTAAGTATCTGCTGAATATCATTTTTCTATCAATAATTTTCATGTTATATACAGTGTTCTCATTCTGGTCACTCATTACATCAATATTATTTATTATGATTCTTTTCTAAATGTTTTAATATACAGGTGTTATTATTATTATTCACAATAAGTATTTCTGTGTACCTTCTCAGGGCCTTTTTTCCTTCTATAATAGAGGCTGATATTCAGTGACTTCCCAATTGAAAAAAGGCTCTTTTTTCCCAATCCAGAGAAGTACCGCTTCAGTCATTGTTTACTTATGTATCTTAAAAGTCAGTGTTCCTTTTCCAAATTTGGCTGAAAATCGGGCTTGAATTTCCTAAAATGAAAGGCTAAGGCTCCTTTTTAATTTTTGGAAAAAAAGGGCCTACTTTTTCACCTGTGCAGCATACTTTTTTATGGTTAAAACCAGTAGATCTATAGTATCATATGAATCTACTTCTTAAATTGTCAATGGCAATTCGCACTTGCTGTGATGTTCACACATTATAACTGTTAATAATTAGTGAACAGTAGAATACAGTCATAATCAATTTATAATAAATTTAAAGTGAATATGTCAACTAAAATATTGATTGTATGAATTCAATATAGAGCTCTATAGAGATTACAGATTTGGCAACTAGCAGTCATAAATATTTGAAGCTTAAAAGCATAAAATGAGTAACTCAATGAGAGATTTTAACACAGATTCAGATTCAATTTAACTAGTATTCAACCTTAATTTTGTTTTTTTTTTAATACATAAGGCACTACCGTACTTGAATGAAGAAGAAGATTCATACGTTTAACAAGTAAAAATGATAACATAAGCTAATTTCTATCACTACTAATATTAAAGCACTATGAAATGATAAGAAAATATCTATGATAACAAGGAATCAGGAAGAGCAACTTAAATTCTGCAAAATAGTCACTTTTCACCTCGTTCATAGTTATCTGCAGTTGTATGACAGAATTTTATTGAAAAACTTGATCAGAACAGTCTGTGAACAAAGGCCACCCATGGGAAAGACAAAATTTGGCCTTGATTGACATATGGCCTTTATTTGGAGGTCACGCTGTTCTAAATATCCAAAGATGGTTCTTCAAAGAATGGCCTTTATTCACAGGGTGGTCTGTATTTGGAGGTTGCTGCAAACACAGGATTGACTGTATAATCAATTCAAATGCCTTAGCTGATCATGAAGTTAAAACTTGATTAAAATATAAATCAACAAAACAAACCAGAAAGTCCCTATGGTTCATTCGCATCACATAGGATTTTGGTTCACTTAAGACAGACACTAATAACAGGTTACTAAGCAGAAACTAATCATGTACTACATTGTTGACAGCTGTGGTCCAGTGGTTAGTGCACTGGACTTGTTACCCAGAGAACTGGGTTCAAATCCCGGTCATAACAGATCATCCCCTCTACACAAAAATTTGACAAAATGTCATTTTTCCTCCATTTGTGGAGAAGTTGCCAGCTCCTTGTGGAAGGGTTAGTACTGGTTAGAATACAGTCCAGGAAAACTGGATAGGTGAACTGGTCACCATATATAACCGAATAATTGTTGAAAAACAGCATTAAATCCAGGGACACATTTATGTCACATAAAACAAAAACTGCATTGTTAGATAGCAGTGAAGATCTTCTAACAACAGAGGAAAACATTAACAAGCATATGTGTACCTTATAAAGTTGCGTATAGTAATATATGTCTATAGAAAATATTATTGAGTAACAAAGTGACCAATAAATGTAGAAATATCCATAATCATCTCCGGGTATACTCAGTGTAAACTCTTTGGTAATTACCATAATCAACAGTCTGCACGAAATGGAAAACTGAATGCTAGTCCTTCAGACTATTTTTGCAGAACAAACTGTAGTCCAAATGGAACTTTTATAGTCCGAATACTAATTAAATAAAATCCAACAATTACTGGCCAGTGACCAGAAATGGAACGTAAATACATACAGAATTACAGTATCGGTATTTAAAATACTTAATTTTTTATTTCTACCTCTGTTATGAAGATTCCATTACATCTGGGTTAACATACATCCTCAGCAACACTTGTTTTCAATTCTTAATAATTTTTAAACGGAATAATTCAGTGTAGAATTTAAAAAAAAAACAACAAGAAACCATCAAACTTTCATCAGTCTGTCCAAATCTAAATACACTTTTAAGTTACATTAGAGATATATGGATTATTTGCTTTAAAACAAGTCTGAAGTAAGTTTTCACATTTGTTTTTCTGGAAGACCTAGATGTGTAAATAGACTAAGCAATGGCCTACAGTAATTATGAGGCACAAAATTATGAAAATAGAAAGTGGTAAGGATGCAAGTGGGGGATGGTGGTTCAAGAGGGATAAAATGGCTCCCTGAAGTTCAACATAAACATATTTTTTCTTTTACTGTTCCCATTTCTAAACTTATTGGGAGCTATTTATTTATTTCTAATGCTTTTAAACATTAATTAGCTAAAAACTGTAAGCAAAATGTTTTACATAAAACCTTAGGTAAAAGTACATACAGCAAATGATCCCAAATAGCTACACATAATGACATATCATTATTAACTCTTTGTCATAATCAACCAATACAATAAACTAAAAGTAAAGCAACATACGAGGCAAAGAAGTGGTTGTTCTCTCAGCTGTAGTCTTAACTGTTGTTGTTGTTGTTGTAGTTGTAGTTGTTGGAGGTGGTGGAGGTGGTGATGTAATTGGAAATTCATTATCGTTATCATTTACATGAGAACTCAGATTTTCCAATTCATTTTCATGACTGTGAGGGGCTCCACTTGGCACATAACTGTGGGATAGGTGTGATTTTGTTGATAATGTTGAAGTCCAGTAATCAGCATGAGTTGAGAACTCACATGTACCATCATCTCCACAATGGAATAAGTAACATTTGCGTTCACCCTGAAATAAATAACAATGAATGACTCATGAAAACATGAGGAAAAATATGAAATCCAAGTGAACCACACAAGATTTGTTTTTAATAAAATTGATCTCATAATCACATTTTTTATTCAAATGTTACAACAGAAAATAATCAAACTGTCATTAACATTACTAAAAGCCAGCATACACAGTTATATATTAAATCATTATGTTATGCAGGGGTATAGAAATGTTTTCCTGTAGCTGGCAAGGTACAAAAGGTAGATGGGGGTCTGAGGGCTCCCCCCATTAGGGAGCAAGGGGACAATGCCCCCTGTGAGGATAAAGTAGTCAGCGAGTATGCAGGAGAGAATGGTTGATTTTTCTGGCTTCTGGTTCATTTCTACACAACTGCTTACATATGATCAGTGTTACTTGGGTAAAACAAAATAAAAACCTATTTAAAAACTGCTTCTTGAATTTTTCATAAATGGTAATAGGATTAACACAAAGCAATGCTGTTTCACTCAGTATGAATAGAAGCTAAAATGGAAAGATTTTGCAATTCCTTGAAATTTAATAAGTTACTATGGCAATCAGAACAGATAATGACTTCAATAACATATATTTTAACCGATCATTGAGTTCAAAGTAAAAAACAAGACTCTCTCACTTCTTGAAAATTAATAAACAAGGCCTTGAAATTCATCAAATTCACTACTGATGAAGAGAAACAAGCATAGTCCATAATCCAATTCCAAATAAGAAATTCAAGTCAATCCTATATATATCAGTACTCATAGTATAGTCATACAGAAGAAATTTACATGAGGAAGTTAATATGTTAAAGATATGTAGATCTTATGTCATATTTGTCATTTGGTCAGGCCCCTTACTGGCATAGTCTCTAAATTTATTTCAGGATCTGAGATTTAACTACCAACCTAATTATAATGATTTCTCAGGCTAAATACTCCACTTATGATAGTACTAACGTATGAATTCCATTTTCTTCTGGATTAAATTGTCTCAACAATGAAAACTGAGCGTCAGTTTTTTGCACAGAATAATTCTTTTAAAATTCAATAGTCCTACAAGAGCGTGGTCCAGTGGAGATCTGGGTTTGAATCCCAGTCAAGGCAGGTCATACCCTTCAATGAAAATTTGACAAAATGTCTATTTTCCTAAGTATGTGAAGATGTTGCCGGCTCTTTGTGGAAGGGTAAGTTAGTACTGGTTAGTAGAGTCTAGGAAAACTGGTGAGGTGAACCTGTTGAGGTATATAACAGAAAAATTATTGAAAAACGGCGTTAAACCCCTTTGACAATAGATCGCATAAAAAACAAAGTCCTACAAGTGTATTATAGAGTTATTATTACCTTATCCTGGTACACGGCAGTGTCACATCTGTCCGTATCACAACAACGCGATGTACAATCCCTGGGACAAGAGACATTGACAAATTCCATCAGAAAAACAGCTCCGTTCTTTATTGACTCTTCAGTTTTAATAATAGAGCTACTATTTGTATAGAAATTACATTCAGAATCGGTCGAACTGACCATTCCTGAAGTGTCATAGCACCCGACTATATCCGAAAATAAGTCATCAGCATCATCAAAATTACCCGCTCCAAGACGTTTCTCGATCTCGGACATCAATGCCGGATTGTTCAATAGTTCATAGAGATCAGATAATGTTTCCTCTTTACAATAAACAGAGGAAACAACAACGAAAAACAACAAAATTCCTCGCATTATTGATTTTTGCGAATGTGACAATCTGTCACTGCATCCCGATCACTACTTCCTATGTATCCAATGTTAGAATCTACCTTGAACGAAAAATTATTCACTATACTTCATTGGGTTACTTCCCCTCTTTAATAAAACCTGCTCGGTTTGTGTTTCTCGATGCTGCTATTACAATTGGATGATGGATTCTGTACGGGTAGGATAAAACAACCCACAAGATATCTAGCTAGGTATCCAGGTATTTAAATGTACAAGCTAACGCAATATGGTTAAACACAAATTAAGATAAAGAATGCGCGAAAAGAAATAACATGTTTATTGTAAGCACAAAGTCTTCAATTAATACATGTAAATAATTAAAACCCAATCCATATCTAGATTTATTTCATTAATGAATCAAAAGACTATACATAGTATGCAATGTAAATTCCTTGATCAAGTTTATGCGTGCTTTTAAATAATCATCATGGTATTTTTATTCATATAACATATTGAGTCAGGGACATTGTGTACAATGTAATGTAGAGTCCTTGATTGAGTGCATGTTTTAGGGTCAGTCTAATAATAATTATACATGGTTATCTTGATAACACTAAACTTAATCAGAGATTTTTCATTGCATGAAATGTAGAATCACCTAATTCGCTAATGAATTAATCTATATAATTATGAGTTCTTAAAATTTTACACACCTATATATATAGACGAATCAATCTTTTAGTACGTTCATTATCTCACATAAAATATCTGATGAAACATTTTTTATGATTCTTTAGTACACACATTCTAATCTAATTCTACAAATTCTACAAATCATGACATTTAGAAGATTGGTATTTTACTAAATAAATGTTTTGTGTGTATTTCTGATGTACATCGATATGTAATCCAATTATAGATGTGTCATATTCATCCATTAATTCTAATACTTGATCATAAGTAATTAACCTTTTATAGATTATGCTACCCTAGTATTCATTATACACACTATTTTATTTACCTGTCGATTATTCAATAATGTATGCAGTTTTTTTTTGTTTTTGTTTTTGTTCTCCTTGGGATGAGTGTGAGGTTGGGTCTACAACACTAGTTTGTAAACACCCCGCGCCCACTCGCACGTGAGCACATGTATGTGCACTTGCAGCTCTGGTACACACTGTTCTTTGGTGATACCCACTGAGAGAGAGAGGGAACTCTATTTAGTGGATGGTTTGAGCTGGTGGGTTTCAGGGAAGGTTGTATTTTAGGGATGGTAGGGTTTTTTTGTCATGTGTTATTGTCTGGGAATCCTTTTCTTATAATTACTTTACATAGATCTATATCGTAATTTGTGGTACAAAACGTGCAAACTTCAAATAAGTAATTGTATCTTGTATATTGATACTGTATCTCTCTTTACTTATGCGTTACATTAAAGTTTATAGCGGTGAGAACGCTTAAATCAGCGGATGTATAACTACCTTTTCACTTTGTAAGCATACAAAAGATAAAGGGAGGGAACTAGTCCAAAAATGTTAAATATTAGAAATAAATTATTTCGTTTCTATACGATTCTAAAACTTAGTTTACCATTGTAAATAAATACAATTACTACGCGCACCTGTCGTCCCAAAGTGGAATATTATAAATAGTTCCGATTTGTGCTTGGTCCGATACAAATGAAAAAGCATAGCGGAGGTGATAAGACACGTGTTACAAGTGATTATTGTAAATAATTATTTTTTCTTTTTGTTGATTTGATTGGATATTTATATTAAAAAACTTTATTGTAATTTTGTCGTTAGGGAGCACAGAGCCAACGCTAGGGTCCAATCAAAGAAAGTTGGATTCTACAACGTGATGTCTGCGTACGGTGCCACGACAAATTACCCGGCCCGAATGGAAACTTACCGACCTAGAAGCCCTCCTCGGGCTAATACGCCTCCTAGTACAACTAACTCTAACTCTCCAAGAACTTCTGACGGACAGATTTCCCCAAGAAGCGTCAGTTTTGGTAAAACTCAAAAACGCGAGGAAGAAAAGGACAAACGTCAAAAATATTTGACCGCTCGTTATGGACAACATCAAATGATGCTGATTCGTAAAAGACTGGCAGTTGAAGACTGGTTATATGAAAAATTGAGGAATATGTACGATTGTGAGGTAGTATTTTTGTTATACTTTTATTCTTTTCTGTATACTTTTCTGTTATTTGACGTGTGTGCATGTTCTACTGTCTCATCTAGCCTTGTTGGACTAATCATGATGATGTGACAATTTATGGACACTTATTTTAAAATCTGTTCATGAATGCATGTTATAAAAAATATTTAATTTGATTCTTTATTTTTATCATGTTGCAATGCAATTAACTGGAATTTGTATGACTTTTAGGTTTACAAAATAATGAAGTGCTATGCTTATAATTAATTTATGAAATTAATGTAATAGATTTATGAAATAAATCCTCTCATTTCTCAAAATAATTTTTTATTGAAATCTGTTTGATAGCCTTTACTATCTCAAATGCTTTTTTCAACCTTATACAGTCTGACATTTACAATTTAATTAACTAGATTTGGCTCTATTCTATTTTTCTTGCAATTACTACTTAATATTTTTGCTGTCATTAATTGATATGTCACTATTGTCTTTATCAAACTTCATTGAAATAATAGTGTTGAAATTGTTTTAAGCGGATTGTTGACTAATTATGTCAATGCTTGTGGTTATACACAAATTATTAAGAAAGATCTATTATATATAGAAAGTATAAGTCTTAGATGTAAACGAACAAGCCTTTGTTTTATTTCTATTTAGTTAATTGATTGAATTAGTTTTTCTTTGTTTAAAAATATTTGTTACAGAAACATACAAACAGATTGGGTCAGTGCTGATAATATGTAATAAAACTGTCCCAGAGTGCTGGATGAGGTAGTCACCCCAACTTTATATTCATTGGTGTATTGATTTTCTCCCCAGACTATTTCTCTCAGTAATATTTTAATCAATATTACTCTTTGTTCTCACAATTATGCATTTCTTAATTACCAATTTAACAACTGAAGTTTCCAAAGTTCAGTAATCATATGAAATAACAATTTTAAAAGCAAACATGAGCAAACAAAGATAAAACAAGAGTGATGTATTGTTTTATTTGATCAAATTTATTTCAAAGAAGCATAACTGCAAGATATTTCCAATTACATGTAATATCCACTGACATTTCAGATCATACTTGGAATGATTCGTAAGATCGATTTCTGTTTAATTGCAGAATCTGGTAATATATTTGTGGCTTAATTATACACATGTGTATTGTTTTTAGTGAATTTCTTACTGACCAAAGATTCTATGCTTGTAAGTTGTATCTACTTTTAATATTGACATGTGGCAATCTGTTTAGGATCTTGTCTAAGTAGAATAACATCACTACTGAAAATTTCCTTTCTTCATATGATAAGTTTGTTTTCATAGACTTTTCCATGTAGGCATGGCATTAAGAAAATTTCAGTACTTTGACCCTGGAATTTGCTTCCTGTTAAAAGGATCCCATTTTACCTGAAAATTACTATAAACCCGTGATAAATTTATGAGAGTAATTTTACACAAAGTCTGTTTCTCATTTTCCTGTGAAGTTGGCTGGTATGTAGTGTTCTCATACCCTCTAGAAACTTGACTCAGGAGAGAAATTTGTTGGTTTTAAGAATTTCCACATGGTTTCTGTACTTGTGAAGGTTTCTTGGTAGTTTGCATAATTCTTTGAATATGGAACGTTTATATCAATCACTAGCTCAAGTACATGTGGTAATCAGTGATGCATGTGATGTGGCTGGTGATATCGAAGACCTTTTGGATGATATCGATCTTGGGTTAATCATTTTCAATTCAATTGAATTTACCTACCTTTAGCTCAAATGGTTGAGCATTAGGTCCTCAGACCTTTGGTGTGTATGAATGCAAAGTATAGGTGTGGTATGTGCTTTTTTAAGATCTTGCATCTAAGGCCATGCATTTTCCTCATCAGTCATTCATATGGAGAAGTTCAAAGCTGCAGCTTAGTACTGGTACAGAATCCAGAAAAAACAGTTACTTAAGGCCTAAAAAAATGTTTGTATCCAGTTACCCGACCAACCAAGTATTTTACTTACTGTCTCATAAGTTTTTATGGTGTCCAAATTGTAGTGCTATGTAACAGGAAACAAACTTTTTTAGGCCTAACTGCCAGCTGGGAAACTGGCATGAATAGCAAACAAAATTTATAGTATTTAGTTTCAATTGCTTCTGCTTTTAATTTAGCAATGAACTGTACATTCATACTACATTGCTGTAAGGGTTGATCATGCAGTCTTGAAATGTTTTATACATTAACTGTGCATATTCCTTATTCTTAAAGCAAAATGAGAATTTCTTGACCTTTAAGTATTTTTTTAAGATGGAGTTAAATTTGCAGATGATGTTTGTATAAAATTTAAAACCAAGTTCAATGCATCTGTTTGTATATATAAATTTAAACATAGATGTTTTATATGTATTCATCATAACGTAAGTTTTGCTTAAGATATGGAGATAAATGTCTGTAAGTTTAAAGTATCCTACAGATATACTTGCGTAATGTTGCACACTTGACAAAAGCTCACACAGCAAGATTTATCAGTTTGAAATATCTCTTGCTAAGCTTTATATATGAACTTGATTTAGAACATTTTTACGGCCATTTTTCAGCCTGTGTACATGAACTGATAAAATCTATAAACGATAAGTGAAGGGGTACAAGTGCTTATATTAAACGAAAGAGCTGCATTTATTTTTTTCCCCACAGGGCTATGCAATTTCCTTGTCTGTATGTTATTGTCTCTTTCTAGTGAAGCTAAGGTGTTGCTATTTTATGGACAAGATGGAAAGGTTCTGACCATGTACACTTTTTAATATCAGTTGCAGTTGTTTCAACCTGCTATGTTTACATATGACTAAAAATTTACCCTTGAGACTATGCTGTCATTGTATGTGCATACAATAATTTACGCATGTATTATTAATTAAACCCTTGATTTTCACATGTCTGTGTTTATATTCTCACCCCTACTTGACTATTAGTGTGTAATTAGAGAGTGTTAATTGTTTACCTAATTGGCCATGTATAATTATGCCCACAATTTCTAAAGGTTATAAAATATTAGAGGAATTTAAGGATTAAGGATTGATTGTTCAAATTTTCCATTCTCAAGTTTTTAGTCAATGAAAAACTTATTCTCCTTACTGTTACTGAACTATAAACTATATGGTAATTGTAATAATGGAACAGAACAAAATGACTTCAGTTCTGTTCTATTGTATTACAATTTACACTAGTACAATGGTTTTCTGTCACACCTCAGGGTTACAATGGCATTCCACAACCATTTGTACTTTATTACCCTTTTAGCTGTAATTCTGACATATGGGCAGTATTGTAAGGTGTGAAATAGTTTAGAATTCCCAGGCAGTCTTTGTTGAAATGTAACAGTAGTCTGTCATTGTGTCTGGTAATCTTATAGAGACATAAGAAATACTTGTCAATCTGCTATTTATTGTTCATTTACTACCATGATAAGATTTGTCTTGATTTGAACATAACAGCTGAATAACTATAAGATTTTTATATTTTCTTATCTTATTGTACACTTGTATGTCATGACAATCCATAATATGTTGTATATGTGTAGTATGCAAATTGTTCAGATCTTAGCTTAAACTTGTTACCTAATTTTCCAAATTTATACATATTTTGGTAATAGAACCAATTTTGTTGTTATAAAGCAATTTGCTGGTTGAGAGTTCTACTAGCTGTATTAAGCAGAAGCTAGGCTTACAATCCTTACATTAGTGGCTGTTTAGAAAATGGGACTTACGCAGATTTATTTATAGTGTTTTTATTGATTGTAAAAAAACGTCAATCACACTAGTTCATGGAATGTTGTCACATGGTCCAAAAACATAATCTCACTTCTGCAATTATTATACATATATGTAATTACAAGGTACCAGTATAGGCATTTATACCCCATAAATTCTTACACTGGTACCCCATACAACACTACTTTTGGCACCGGGTAAATTCCTTTATCAGAAACTCTTAGTCGTACACTGGCTACTAGTAGATGTACGACTAAGAGTTTCTGATACAGGAATTTACCCGGTGCCAAAAGTAGTGTTGTATGGGGTACCAGTGTAAGAATTTCTGGGGTACCAGTATGAATTCTTACTGGGAACCAGTAACATATTATGTACAACTTAATTATCCAAAGAATCTTTTTTTCTTATGTTTGGTTTGCTATATATAATATGTCTGGCTTTCCTTTTCATAGTTCGATCTTTGATGTTGTGAATTAGTTGTGGTAATGATGATGACCCAAATTTCAATGAGCCCTGAAGTATTAGTATGTCTTTTCAAGCATTTCTTGGCCATTAATGATGAATTGTTTCTGTTTAAACTTGCTTTCATCCTGTGGGAATGGAGCCTCAGGAAGCATATTGGAGTCTTCTTAATTAACATATTCTGATGTGATTATACAGGACTCGGCAAATTTTCCTCAGCCATATCTCATCCTGCAAGACAACCAGCTTAGAATTTTAACTAGTTCTACAGCAATTTCAGCTTGTCCTGAGTGGATTTCTACACGTAATTGCCTGTTTTAATATTAAGTTTTTAATTAAAGTTGATTTTGTTATTATTCAGTTCATGAAATACACACATATGCTATATTCATTTGTTCACAGAACTGAATTGGTTAAATCATTCAATTTTCAAAACTACCTATGACTTTCTGAAGGGGGAAATATAGCACGATAAATCGGAAAAAAAAGAGAAATTTGAATAAGTATGACTTCTTCATATAGTATTTTTTAGAGGAAAGTATAACTTTTTGGGCTCTAGAGAGGAAATAGCCAATTTTCAGCTGTAAAATATTTTTAAAAAATCACTGTCTATAAAATACAAATGTACATATATTTATGAATGGTACAAATATTTTCCTTTGGATCTGTTGATGTATTTCACTTACACAATAGCTGCACCCAGTTTTGGTATGAAAAGCATCATTTAAATTCAAGCTTGCATGCTCATCAATGCAATGTATTATGCAACAATGAATTGTTTGGTAATATTTCAGTTATCATATTTATATCTTGTATAGGTGACATGCAATATTATAGAAAAGCTTGCATAATACTTGCTTTTATTCTGGCCTCCACCTTGCAGATTACAGCGTTCTGATTGTAAAAGGACCGAGCTGAAATTGATTTTTTTCTTGGCAACATGCTGTTAACCGTTGTCATTATTTTCCATGGACAAAGTTTATGCAGATTTTGTTGTTGTCTTGACAATGTGTCGGTGACAGCTGTATGATATTGGGTCCTATAAAAAGCAATGAAATTTAGCCACAAAGGTTTTGTTATTTGAAAGCTTTCTGAAACCAGGTGCTTAAAAAAGTAAAAATTAGTATTTTATTCAAGAAATTTTTGAAACCCGGGAACGGGTGTATTAATAGTTAATTGTAACTTTATTTGCTGGAATGGGTACCAGCCATTCAATTTATAGACTGGTATATTTTTCATAATTCTTTGAATTAAATCAGGAAGGCAATAAGGTAGTCGAAGAGTATTAATATTTGTTTAATGCATCATCTTGACTTTGTATTGTATTCTTCCAGATTTATTCTTTGGAAGTATTTATTACTTGTATCCCTGTTATTTATTTCTTAGACTATAATTACTGAAAATGTCACATTTTCTATCATATTTCATGAACACAACATTATGAGACCCTGTGCATTATAATCATTGTGCTAAGCTTGATGCAGTGTTATCTAAGAATACCATTTATCTTTCATGCCGGGCTATTATCCACAATTAGTTGTTAGATATATGTTTTTTTCATACAAAAACCAATTATTATATGTCATGTTATTTAAAGATGCATGATAATTGCAGCCCGTTAATACCATGTTCAAGTTTTGCCATCACTGAAATACATTGTAGAACCCTAATCATATTGAATAATTGATGACAACTGAACTACCATGCAAAAATTTGTTCTCTGATATTTTCTATTATTATCTGCCACAGTTATAATTACATTTTGTATGGAAATGTTTGCAGCAATTTGTTTTCATCCTGGTAATTAAGGCATAAAAAAGTTCCTGGTTTCCATTGTACCATCTGACCCTATTTTTCTTTTGACCCTAGACTATATTTGTTGACACTAAGCTTTATCTGTTGACCCTAGATTTTCTACAAACCCTAGACTTTTCCGCAGACTCAAGACTTTTCTGCTGACCTTAGATTTTCCTGTTATCAATAGACTTTTTCTGCCTCCTCAAGACATTGTCTGTTGACCCTATCCTTTTTCTGCAAACTGAAGCCTTTGTCTGTTGAACCTAGACTTTTCTGCAGACCCTAGACTTTTCTGCAGACCCTAGACTTTTCTGCAGAACCTAGACTTTTCTGTTGACCCTAGACTGTTTGTCGGTCTTGTGCTAATACAGGAGAAAAAAAGTAAGTTCTGCTGACCTACTGATCCTTTATTTATACTCGGCATTTATATTTTGGCCTAATTTAATTCATAATAGATTGATAGATTAATCAACAGAGTGGCATAAGCTGTGTCTCAATTTAACATTATTTATTGTTTTATATGGCTATTGCTAGAACTATTCTATTACTAGAATCACTAAATCGTAGTACTGTGTAATGTGAGAACTCATGAAATATTCATGGTATAAGAGTGTTACAAGTAATTATGTAAAAAGGCAAGAAATTAATAACTGGTATAAGACCTTTTTACAGATTACATCATTGTCTTTAGTTAAGGACTCATGAACTGAATATAACCATAAGTAAATGCTCCTGTCTTATTAATGCATTGCCCGCCTCCAACCCTTATTGAGCAGTGTGAAAAATGTTGACACACCATCAATAATTTAATCAATTTGTAAATTATATCAATGAATATAAAAGAACTCAAAGAGTTAAACTCAGTACATTCCATATATTGTATTGCTCAGTGGAAGTTTATATGAGAATATTCATTTTTTTTGTAGGTATAAATTTTCATGGTTTTGTTATTTCATATACTTAGGTACTTGTACTTGCTTTAGAGCATGGGTTATAAGGATTTTAATACATACAATAAATAAATTCTGTATACCAATGCATACTCTCCACCTTTGTGGCACCATTTCTCTGCTGAGTATTTATCCTTGTTATATTTTTATACATTTTTGTGTTCAGCCTCAGTACAGTCTACTAAGCACTTTTGTAATGTTGTAATACTACAGTGCAACCACTCCAAAGCAATGCCCTTTCGGAGAAGCAAAATTATGTTGTTGTTGAAAGGTTGTTGCTCTAGAGGTTAAATTAATAGTTAAATCGTACAGTGGGAAAAATCATGCTGTTGTTGAAAGGAGGTTGTTGCTCAAGAGAGGGACAATCTGATGTGGTTGCTCTGTACCTTCCATTCCTAGTAACTATCATGGAAAATTCAACTTTTAAGCTAAAATTACTATTACACAAGAGCACATGGTTGCCTGAATGCAACTAACTCTTACAATTTTATTCAAGTACAATATAAAGGCAAGGCACTTAATACTGATCCACTTTCACTGGATGTTAATTATTTAAGGTTACCTATTTTGCAGTGTTTGTGCATGTTTGTTGTATTATTGTATTATCTATGTTGTATAAACTGGGAAGTGTTCTTTCATCTCTCAGATTGGAGGTATACTGAGACACTTTGATGATCTGCCATTAACTATGCTAGATATTAGAACCTTTGCTCTGAAAGTCATGGATTGTTTTTTTTCCTCCACTATTTTATGGCTGTTTCTTTCTCACTGCCTGATTGTAGTCAGGTACCCTTCTTTAGTGGATTTAACCATTAAAACAAGTTAAGTGCAATGTTTTTTAACATTCAACTGATGGAAAGGTTATGTAATAAAACATAATGAGTAGTTGGATCTGTAACAATGGCATTGAGGTCATTATTAACCAGCTGAAAGTGGTATCACAATCCAGTGATTTTTTGCAATTTTGGGAAAGGGTCCGGGTCTTGTCCAATTGGGAAAAAATGCATGGTGTGATGCCAAAATTGGGAATTATTAGACTGAGAATTGAGAAAAATGTCTTTATTTGGTTGGGAAGGGTCTGTATACCAGACCCAACCAAAGAAGGAAAAATAATGCTGTGATGAGCTTTTGGAACTGGTTGTCTGAGATATCAAATTCTGCTATTTTACCATAAACTTTAATGGAAAAAAGGCTGTTTTGTGCTTGTGCAAGGCAAATTGTATCTTGTTCTTGATGTTGGACTTGTGACTTATGTTGTAGACTGAGTATTCGCTGTATGCAGTAATGCAGATTAGATGAACAAATGCCATTTATATTTTCAGAGTTAAGTTAAAGAGAAACCATAGGTCATTGAGTTCACAAAAACAATTATTTAAGGCTGTGTCCGAGTATTGGACAAAACCCTGATATTTTGATCTCAAGCATACAGCATATAACCCTTAGTCTGCCAAGCATACATGCTCATTTGCTTATTCACAAAAAAACTTATGAAATTATCTTCAAATGCTTACATTTGTTGTTAATTACTGGGCTCAAACATAAACATTGCAGACATTTTGCTCAGATTAGACTAATTAGCATCTGTTTCCGGCAGTGTAAACTTCAAACATTTCTTGCATTTTCAGACTGAAAAGTAATAAAATATACAGAATTTCATAAACCTCCAATAAAATTCTCAGAATTGACATATCCAGTTTGCACTGCAGTGAAATAACATGATCTGCATGTGGTTAAAATGACTTGGAAGTGATTTGCACCAAATCCTACTATCTCTATATATATATATTTATACAGATGGAAGTGTTTTGTACTAAGATGATATGTATTGAAAAATTGACTGTTTTTCTGTTTGCTGTCAAATTCATATAAATATGACTGAAGCTCTTAAAAAATAATGATTTGCAACATGTAGAGATGTCATGGTGACTGATTCAGACATAACATCCTGATATCAGACCAGACTGTATTGTTATTCAGTCTCTCTTTTTTAACTTCATGTACTCAACAAACTGAAGAGCTCATTGTGATTTTTCCAAGTATTTTCAAGCACTTTAAACGTTACATGATATGACAGTAAATAAGGCACTTGAACCAGCTGGAAAAAATGCATGACATTCCTCTTGTAAAATCCACTGTTCCTGGTTGTCGTTAAGCATATCATAGTCCATAAAATGTCCATAATTAAATGATTTCCAGAATATTTCAACTATTGATAAATGAGATCATGAAATGAGAATTTGAGATAATTCCATAAGTCATGATTATGGTTACTTGACCATAAAAGAAAATTAGGGTAAAAACTTCTCAGGTTTTTTTTAAAAAAACCTTTGTTAGAATACAAGGCACTATTCATCCCCAAATATTTTTTGCTGTTGGAAATTTTAGGGTCACCCAGGGGTTCAGCACTGTTTTTCAACAATTTTTCAGTTCTGTATGGTGACTGGTTCACCTAACCAGTTTTCCTTGATTGTATACTATCCAGTACTATCTTACCCTTCCACTGCTGTAAGAAATTTTAGAGTCAGCGCCAAAAAAAACGTATCAGTCGGGTATCCATAAACATGACTTTTTTTTCTGGCCTAATTAAGGTGTTTTAGTGCTCAAGTACTATCCTAATTGGTAATGTTAAAAAAGTTCTTTCTAAATGTCTGGTCATTGTAAGTTAATGTTAAAAATCTCGTAGTCATTACTTATAATTAGTCATGATTCACGTTTGGTTTAAGATTGCATTAGAGATTCATTATAATGCTCTGTATTAAAATGAGTAAAATCTCATTCTTGTTGTATGTACAATAACGTGGCAAGTATTTAAGCTAAGTAGCTTTTCCTGATAATTGCCAGCTTATAGTTACTTACGTTACACAACTTTAATAATATTACTTGAAGATTTAGTCCTTTTATCTGATTTATTCTTAAGATATCATGACTGTAAAGTTAACATGTTTGCTGTGTTAGGTCAGTATGTATATATTGATATGCAAACTGCAGATTTATTTTGTAAGACGTCAAAGCTGTGAAATCAATGATGTATACAATGATTATTTTCACAGAATGCTCTGAAATCTTACTTACTAAATAATTTAAAACATAGCTGGGACTTAAACTTACATAAACTGCCATTTTATGGAAACATGTCAGCTCTAAACAGAATTATCCAGCAAAACATTGGTTTATTTTGCTTGTCATTTTGTAATATCAAAATTTATTGGGCTATTAAGAATGTAGAACCACATAAAAACGGCAGATATAAATTTCAAGGCATAGCTTATTTTCCTCTTATATTTCATTTGTACATACAGACTACCTTTTCGAGATTAGACACTCTGTAAATCAACTTAACCTCTCTCTTATTTTATCATATATATTTACTTCCTTTTAAACTTTGAAATAAGGACCACCTCAGAACCCCTTTTCTGTCCCCCAAGGTGGTCTTTGTAGTCATGTTTGTCTTTAGCATGTCCCCATTTCAGTGTTGTCAGATGCTTGTACAAACACTTCACAGTGGAATAATTTCTTCAAAAGCCCTGTCTTGAACATGCCCTAGCCCCAAGGTTAGAAAACTTGCAAAAAGTCTCCAAGCTTACGTCTCAATTTCATTTTCAAAGTATTATGGTTGAGAGGACAGAGATCATTAATGTTTAAATACATATTCAGGTCAATTATGCTGTTAGAATAATGTATCAATAATATCATTATTATCTGATCATGATTAACTTTGAACATTAAAAGACAAGATATGAGATTTGAACTCAGAGACCAATTTCAAGTTTTATAACCTCTCAGGGCCTGTTCTCTGATACATACTAATTAAGCTGTTTAGGAACTGAGATATGCTATGAAGATTTTGCCTGGTTTATTCCCAGAGATGCACGTCATGTTCTTTTTGTTGTTATACTGCAAAATGATTTCCACTGTTTACTGGAAATCTAGACTTGGCAATGGTATGACTTATTTGTGGATGCTGTGTTTTATAATTGCACCAAAGAATATATGATTTGGCATCTCTGTAGCGTTTTGGCTGGTTACCCTGATTTGTTAGCCAGGTCCATTGTTTCGTGGACTGGTTTGTTTCATTCATCACCCAGTAACTAGAACTGTTCTGTAAATGACATCAATAAATAATCAATTGGTATTACATTCCTTTCATAAATCTTCATGTATTGAACTATACATAATAATGGTGATGGCTGATTTTCTAATATCCTCCTACCCAAAAATTGTTGATTCAGTAACTTGCCAATTGAACAAAAATGTTAAGTGTATTTTTTTTTCACTGGGTTTAACGCCATTTTTCAACAATTTTTCAGTTACATATAGGACCGGTTCAACTAATCTGTTTTCCTGGACAGTATACTAACCAGTAAAGTTTAAAACCCAGGGAGCATTTATTATGAAATATTGAGTAAGCACTTACTCTAGACTGACCCTTAAATGTTTCAATGTTTATATATTAACCCTTTAGTAAATAACTGAACTTTAGGTTGTCATAAACATTGTACTTGCTCAGTCAATCATATTGACTTATCAGGATAACATTGCTGTGCTGTGAAAGCAATGAAAGCTGTGAAAATTGATCAGTTGTATTATAGGACTTGTAGCCTGATAACTGTTACTGGTAGGCACATAAATTCCTCACACTAAGTCACCACCCTAGTAGAACATGTAGAATTAATGTACGATTAAATGAGACAAAATGTAGACAAAAACCAGCATCGCAAAAATACCACCTTGAAAATAATTAATTTTTTTTTCATGATAAACTGCTTTATTACTGCATTTTACTGGATTAATTCCATGTGTGTTTCATGTATAACTGATTGATGGAAGAAATTGAATAATAATAATGTTTTCATCCCAACAAATTAAATAATGTTAAAAAAAAGAAGAAATCAACATTAAGAACACTCCGACAGAGGTGTACAAATGAGCTGAAATCCGGAAAAATCAACTGGCTATCTGGGCATTCTCACTGGCTACTTTTTCTGAAACAACGGACACAATTATGCATTGCACTCCCTAGACTCCCCTTCTACTTTTAGTAGCTTACCGACTACATGAAAATATTTCTACACCCCTGCTCTGCTGTCTTTATGTAATGTTTTGTAATGTTTGACATTGAAGATGACAAGGTGAAGGTCACACAATTTGGCATTCTGTGCGCCAGATCTGAGGAAAACATCAGTAGCAATGTTTATTTATTTATGTAATATGCTATAAATTGCGTAGTATGAGTGTGCAATATGCAAATGTATGTGCAATGAAATGAAGTCTGCTTTCATTACAAATGGTTTGCATCCTTTGTAAAATCAGCTATGTGACCTTGGTTACTAGCTGTTATGTTTGTTTCTTGATTGTCACAGTATTTCATGGGAGTCTCAAAGTGTAAAACACTCTAGTTAGGTTATTAAATCTATTCTAAATTCTACAAGTATCAAAGGGTCATATATGCTACATGCATTACCCAGTGGGTAGAGGTTATGAGTTATTGGTCAGAACTATATAGCTCAGTTACAGTTACCATTTGTTTAAATTCCTGTTACACTGTTACAGTGCTTTGATTTCACTATTGTTATGTATAGAGGTATTGGAATGTACTTACTAATCAGTCTGTTAATTTGAATAAACTGACTGTTAGTCTACTTATCTGTGCCTCGGTATTAATCATGTTCAGAGCTGTGAATGTGACATATTTTAGAAGTTGACCCTATCATAAACATTTGACGGGCATATGAAGTCGATGAAATGAGTTCCCTCAGCTCAAGGACTTATAATCTAGTGTTAGATAATTTTACATTTGATATATTCTTGCACGAAGTAGTTTATTTTATCAAAACTCTTTATCATGTAGTGTGCATGTGCCCAACTATTTTTTTTTAAAAAATTCGAAAACATTAGTTTAATTCAGTTTACCCTCTTTGTATGTTTTGTACACCCTTGGCTCTGTCTGATTCACAATTCATGACTTGCTCTCTTATATTTAGAAATCTTATCATACTTCTCAAGAATAATCTGGATTTGCAAACAAAACCTTTGATTTTATATTTGAATGAAGGTCTGTATAATATAATCTCACCATTAGATTTCAAGTGCTTCTGTAATATAGATTTCCGGCCTCGACTTAAAACCATTTTAAGCTAGGCAACGAGAACGAGCATTGACACACCTGTAATAAAGGAGGAATATTTCATTCAACATATTACAAAATGTAGGGTTTAACTAGATGGGAAATGGGGTATGATGATCTTAAAGTGTTATTTCAATTTTTTGTGAAACTACATTGATAAATGTTGGCTTGTCAATACATGATTGTGTGACCGTGGTCTAACTCAAGGTGTTACATTTTTTACACAAAAGAACGGAGATTAATTTTATTGAAATTGACATTATTACTGAGTGAAATGATTTGAAATGAACATTTAATATCCAGCCGAATTCTAAGCTGATATTTATTTGATAAGGTCTATTCAAAACTGTTATCTCAGTTTTTGATATTTCTAACTCTGCGCGTTATTGAGCTTTGTTTGACCATATTTGGCACACAGAATGTACTGTACTGATGTACAAGACTTATATATATGATCATCAACATTTCTAATCACATGTCTATCTTGATAGACAAAAATGTCAGTAAATTCAGATCGATAAAAACTGATTCAGGCTTTAATATTTGTTTGCATACAAACAGTTGTTATCGGTGTTAATGTGACACTACATTATCATTATAAACCCTAAAGCAAAGCAGTAAGTACAACTCCTATAGTGGTAGAAGATCCAATTAATTTACAATTGGAACTAAATAAGTGCTTCAGTGAGAGATAGTGACTATAGTTGATGACAAAGTATCAACGGAAATCAACCCAATTAACAAAGGCATCACAGGGCTCTACAAGTCCACTCCTCCAATCATAATTACAAGTAGAAATTGACTAAGGATGAATTGAAATTACTGTAGAACTGGTAAAATTCTTAGCTGACAAGTAGCCTGAAAAAATATTGTTGAGCCCTGCATTATTAACTGTTTCCTTGAAATTCATGAACAATGGAGGAAGATTAAAGTCAAGTTATCTTTATACAATCAGGTACATGTACATGGTTTCCAAGATTCTAAATATTCGATTTGGTTGTATCATTCTTTAGAATGCATACATGTATGAGATAAGTTGAAACATTTGATGGGTAATTAGGATAGACATATTACTTATAAGCTGAATATCTGAGCAGGCAGTTGTGAGTGCATGGTTAAACAATTATCTTTCTGCAATGTAAGTTGTGGTATGTTACGAGATTAACATGCACATTTCTGCCAAAAAGAACTTTAAGTTTCATCTGTTATACATACTGGAATTTGTAACTTAGACGTACATGCTTATTTATACAATTAGGCTGGGTTGCACTATTCTAACTTAAGCTTTAAAAGCAAACGTGTGATTTCATTTGCGAATTGCTCCTGTAAGAATTCAGCACAATAGAACATGGTGAAATCATGCTGATCAAAATTGGTATATCACCACATGATAATTGTCCGCCTTGTTTCTTTGGTTACTTACAGTTGACCATCACAAACACTGACTTGCAGGAGTGATTGCCACAGTAAATGTTGCAATGGTATGCTTGTCACAATGACTTTATGAAAGCACTTTTTTGTTCAAAACACCATTTAAATACATCATATTAATATCAAAACGCTTCTTTGGTGTGGAATGCTTCTTTGATCAATATTGAATTAAACAAATATAAGACATTGAATACAGGCATCTTAATTGTGTGGGTTGGGTTTTCTACTAGTCAAAATTGCTGTAAGCCATATATGACAAGTACATAAATATTTAATGTATCAAACCAATGTACACATTAATATAAAACATTGTAAGGTGTGTTTGTGGTTGACAAAACTTTCCAGGAAGTCAAAACTATTTTATCTTCAAACCTGTCAAGGAAGTGTCCTTTTAGTGTTCATTACTTGTGGTTATAATGAGATTGTGGCCATGTCAGTTTTCAATACAAAGCTTTGTTTAGATTTACTTAATAAAATTTGTAGTCTCAAAAAAAGCTTTAGTTTTAACACTATGTCTATGGTTCTTGTAAATAGTTGTATGTAATTACTTTCTACTCTCAATAATTGAAAACAATGTATGTACTGTGGTTTAATGTGAAATGTCATGAAAATGCAGACAACCACCTGTTGATTGCAATTAAATTCTAATTAATTCAGATTGCGGGGAGCCCATGTTTTGTAACTATATATATATACTCTTACCATTATGTTGAATTTTATTTACGAACATTGAATATAGCATTCCAAACTTCCAGTAAGAAAATGTTGTTGAATGATTTCAAAGTAAAGTATGTGTAATGAAAGGTTTTATCAAGATCAAGAATCATTGTCCAATTGGAATCATGTATGAGATATTTTAGCACTCCAAATTTTGCTACATGTTCTGTATAATACAATTTATAGAGAAGGGATTGACCACGCATTCAGCTGTATGAAAATTTCTTGAAACATATCCAAACTTAGAAGCCTGCTTGAAAAACAATTAAAACATTTTCATTATACTATAAACAACAATAGCAGTCTCCTTATCTCTTTAATTTAGATTTTATTTGTGTATATTTGATAAAGATGAATATTTTCCTCAGTATGAACAGTCTTTCACCTTGGTTGAAGGAGGCTTTATGACCTTCAAATAACTCAACAATAGCATTTATGACAATCCAATTGTAATTTATTGAGCTTTTAACTATTCACTGACCTGATAAGGCTTGGGAGACTAAGTTTATGTAAGGCTTGGGAGAGTAAGTTTATGTAGCACAAATAACACTGTGTTGTTCATTAAAATACATGTAAATTAACTCATCTTCCAGCACCTTTGATCTTGGGTTGTTTTTTTTTTAACATTTTGGAAGGAGATTTGGAGGGGCCTTAATTTGATTTACACATTGCCGGACTCTTCCACCAAACAGCCAACAGTCACCTGCAGACATTTAAGTTTGATCCCTTGCTGTTTATATTGATGTTTCTCTTGTTAGGATATTGCAGTTATCACACAAGGTCCCTTTTCACAGGGGTGTAAAAATGTTTTCATGTAGCTGGTAAGCTACTAAAAGTAGAGGGGGAGTCAGGGGGTTCTGAATACAGTACTGTGTCCGTTACTTCAGAAAAAGTAACTGGCGAGAATGCTCAAATAGCTGGTTGATTTTTCCAGCTTCTGGCTCATTTCTGCACCCCTGTTTTCATTAGTGATTTTAATCATCCTTGAATTCTACTTTTGAAGTCTGGCTGCATGACATTTTTGTCTGAAATTGAGCTCTAATTTACTTTAGTAAATATTAAATGCCTAATTGTTCAGACCAGTTATTGTTTAAGTAGTGACATTGACTTCAACACAAAGAAGTCAGTCATTGTATTGATGAATGTTGTTTTCTGATATTGTTTATTTGGTGGTGTAACTTATTGAACATATTGTTATCAATATTGATCTCCTTATGTCGCTTTTGTTGTTTTAGTTGTTAGGTAAACAAGAACACATGTTGTGGACAATTTGACCAATTTCTTATACAAATATAATGTATTAGCTACTTAGGACAGCTGTGAAACAATAATGTAATGGTTACTTAATACTTTTCAGGTCTGAAGTGTTGGGTAGCATTATGCTATGATTTATTGGGAGTATTGATATTAAGACTGAGTGTATGATGCTTAATAAGCACTTGGTTCAATCTGTGCACATACAACACATGTAGTTGCTTGAATCTTTTGTTGAATTTGTTCACATAATATTTAGAACAACATACAAACAACATGTTTTAACATACATGCATTCCACTAGGTTTATTGTGTCCTGCACTAGGATGTTTTTATACAAGTCTGTGTTGAACAATGATAATACCTTATCTTGGTTTTGTCTTTGTTTCATTGGGCTAGTGTGTCTCGAATATGCATGTTTTTTATGACTTATGCTTTGCGTTAATTACACTTTCCAATCAAAATAAAGTAATTTCCTTAAAAAATCAATTAGATGCCTCAATTGTTATTTCTGTACATGGGTCTTCTGTGTTAACAATAGTCCTTGTGCTGAAAACCAATCAGGGATGTGATAATTTTCTTCCAATATCCCATGAAACAATATCCTGTCAGAATTAATAGTAACTGACATGTTCTTTTTTCTATATGTTTGTTTAAAGCAGTGATTTATGTGGTAAGATAGTCACTGATTGTGTTTTAATATATACAAAAAGCACTGACATGATCTGATCTGAGATTTTAATCTTTCTCTCAGATGACCTTAACACTCTCCTGATGACCTTTAACTGGGTTGATTTATAGTTTATTCAGGAAACTCTATGGCAACTTTTGAAATAAGATGAGATTTTTATTGTTTATCCTGATAATGTGAGCTTTGTTTTAGATTCAAATTTTGAACATTTTTTTGTGAAATTTGTTTGTAATGAGTCTTGGTATAGTCGTTTGGTCCCTGAATGATTCCTATTTGTTGCATGTTTGTCTTGTTTATTTTAGGACTTATCTATCAGTCTTGCAATAAGCAACTCCATGTAGGAAGTCTTGGCTGTATTTCAAATTGTGTACCAAAACTTCTGTGAAACTCGTCTGTTCTTTGTTGTTTTTCCGTTTCAATGCAAAGTAAATAAGAGAAAAGGACTACCCAGTTATCCAGATTTAAATGGAAATCCAAGTATATTTAGTCTTATTACTTGCTATCATTTTTCAAATTGCCTGAATAAGTTGTAAAAATTTCTGGCTTATGTTAGTTGGTTGTTTTTATACCACACCAACTGTATGACAGACAGGTTTCAAAGAACTGTCAAAATAAGCTCATCTTTGACCATTCCATGTTGATAACTAGAGGATTTACTCTAGTCTATATTTATCTTCTGATAATATTTGTCTACCTGGTTTGGATAGCCTTGGGAATTTTCTTGGGATGGTGTGTTTAACATTAAGAGTCAGGAATGTTTGTGTGTTTTATTTTCAGGCTATAAACTCAGTCATGCCCTTAATGTTATGAACACATTCAAATCAGGATATAGACTTCTGTCCCTAACTTAATCCTCTTAAACTCTTTAATGCATGACCATTATTGTCATAGTATGTTCCCTGAATGATAAATCTTAAAGGTCTTCGTGCTGTTCTCGATCATTAAAATACTGATATTTCTCCATTTCAAACCTCATGATGCTTTTGATTTTTGGTAACAGTGATTTATCCATTTCCTAAGTGATTTGATTATTATTGAAGATGTGTCCTTGTTGAAGGTCATAGCCTTTAAATGATCTCTGCTTTTTAAATGGTCACAATTTTTGAAAGGTCACAGTCTGTTGCCCTGATGCACTTGAAGCCAATGAGGGCCTTGAATCTTCATTGAATGAAAGCATTTCATTTGGTTTTCAAATCTCATGGGTAATAATTATAACTAAATAATGATTTGTGCCATATTTTATCTCTACTGGTGTATACTCTACTTGGACTGGTTCCACTAATGCAAGGTGTACAGAGACATAATGCAGCTGGAATATTAATACAGAACCCACCTGTAAGATGAGAACATACGATGTTGATCATATGTAATTCTTCCCTGAGAAAACAGACTGTTTTCTGTTCCTGTTTATCTTGGAAAGATCATTTATTTGAACTGTCATGTTTTACTGGTGTAATTATTTTGCTATGTATAAAGAAGTTCAACAGCTCTTGCTCTGCAATTTTCATAAGTAGTTTTTTCACTCTTCCTTTAAAGAAATAACAATCCAAATTTTAGTTTTCTTGTATTTCCAAATCACATTTTATTTGATTTAATTTATTCAAATGCTATAATACAATGCGACCTCTCCAGAACGGCCCTCTTGAGAAACAACCTTTCTTCAACAACAGCATGATTTTTTTCCTACTGTACGATTAACTATTAATTTAACCTTTCTAGAGCAACAACAACATAATTTTGCTTTTCCAAAGGATGTTGGTTTGGAGAAGTTGCTCTGTAGCATCATCATCTGTTCATGTTCACTTGTCAATGTTTGGTCGCTGTGCTGCGCTGCTTGAACTATTGAATGTTCCCTGAAAAAGGTCTCTCCCTGGAATTTTCTATTACAGTTTGATAATGCTGCTAATTTTTATGCCTTATTGACTGATGGCATATTTCCGGATATATATTCCTGGTATAAAATATATGGATATTGCAATTCAGATTATGGTAATATCAGTCAGAAATCTTCATCAGTCTGGCAGATTTATTGATGAAATATTTGATATAAAATTCTTATTTGTACCACTTGGTGTGATGTTAAGGATGGAAATTATTTCTGCTGTGTCATCATGAAGCAGTTTTCATTTTGGTACTTTTTTGCGCCTGTGTCTTTTATGTTTTCCCCAGACCACCTAGGTGTTATTAACAAACCAAGAAACTCCTTGGTAGCCTCAATCAACAATGTTATGTATCATTACAATAGGTGTAACTGTTCAGTTACACAACCATCAATGTCTCTGTAATATTCCACTTGTGGTCACACTATGGATCCATTGTGTATTGTGATGGTGTGATGTTTATCAATACCTTTGTTTGCTTTATTGTTGTTATTTGCCTGCAATTTCCTGTGGAGATAATGTGTACCTTTTAAGATAATTGTCCCCATTATGGTTGGATTTCCTGCCAACAATTGTAGTTCTTTGTATGCTATACTCACCATACCACCTTTTGTCAAAACAAACTTCTATTTGACAGACCTGTAAATGCTATAGAATTGTTTTATTTTGGTAGATTGTCCCATTAGGTATATGTGTTTATTGAACGCTGTATCTTGTCTAATTCAGTAATTGTGCTTTTGACTTAGATGTCTTAAAATGTGTCCCTGGTAGATTGATCAACAAAGTTTGTTTTCAAGACCTGCTTAAGTGATTTGCTGTATGAAAAATTCTGAGTTTTGTATGATCATATCCTGATTGTGCCTTTTATGGCACCTTACACTTGATGAAAATGCCCTCTTGGTAATTGACTTCACTTTTGTACACCAACAACTAATTTACACTTTGTTATTCCTTATAATGTCTGGGGTATATTTTTACATTGGCATGGACAAATTAATTAATTACCTTACTATCTGAAGGATCGAGATTTTAATGCCAAGTGTATGCAATGGAATTTTTACTTGGTACATGTGAATAAATATTTAGATCACTTTTGAGACCTTCAGTGCTTATTAAATGTATACTGCTGAAAGCAAATGAATTCAGCATAGCTTAGTTGAGGTGTAATTACTTATCTGGAAATACTTTTGGATTACAGCTCACAAAACCCTGATTGAAAACTAACTGATTTGATAAATTGGAAAAGATAACCAATTTGTTGGGATTTTGGCACGCACCATACATAAACAAACACAATATATGGTTATGTTTGTATATATTTCTCTAGAGAAGCTTCGGAACTGCATGTAGAGTGTTTTAACATGTTGACCTGGTAACATGGTCACAACTAGAGAATGAAGGGAGATAACTGTGTATAAATACAAACAAAGAGATATTACAAAGCTACTTGACAGATAAACAGCATGTGGGTGACCTGATACTGAACATTTGGTATACAGTGTTATAGATCGAGGAAACTAAGCATTTCCTGAATTGCATTTGGCTGTCTTCAAAGCTATGCGCATTGAAATATATTTACTATACGTGTATTGGTGGCGTGTGAATTAGGCTACAATAATGAATGATTAGTCATGGTCGTTTTTCCCTAGTGCAGCATGCATTTTAGGAGGGAAGTTAAAGACAAATGTAAAGAGTAAACTAATTAAGTTTATCATAATGAATGTTGCATTGAAAGTTAAGTATGATTAGTTGAATAAACCTTTAGAGTCAGCAAAATAAATACTTGTATATCAATATTAATTTGTCTGAATCCTCATGTTTTTTATGGGTTTTTGCCCACAAACATAGGTTGTCTGACCTTGCTTATCATGTATTGCTTTCATATATCAGTAAAAATGCAGTAAAAATCATGAGAAATTCACCCCAATGTTGATACATAAATACTATCAGTTGTTAATGCTGAAGTCTAGACAATACCAAATCATCATAGATCCTAGGTTATTGTTATTAAAGGCACACATTTGATTCTTACAATTTTTTTTTACTTCATGGTGATGCCAGCATTTGCACTACTATTAACATTACTGTATTCTTAACTGATTTGAGGATTGATAAAGATAAAATGTTGATGTTTTTATCGGCTATTTATGACAAAAAACCAGCTATACCACTGTTGTTCTGCAGTGAATTCTTATCCATTATGAAATCTCATTGTAATATCTAAGTATTAGATAACTGTTTACCATGAAACCCTGCAGTGTGGGAAAAACTTATTCCTTACACATAAAAAAGATATGTATACAATAAATGCTGGATGGCACCTGTCTTTTAATTCTGAATATCTAAGCATAGATCTCCAACATGGAATCATCAAAGAGATAATAGTCTTTAAATTGTGTTCATGAGCTGTACCACAGCACATGTAGACTTTGTTTACAGTCTGAGTAACTCCCCTTGCTTGCTAACTCTTCAGTTGGGAGATATTTTTTGTTCTGTATATCTTTATTATTGAAATGAAGGATTTCAATTGTCATCTAGTCCGAGCAATAAATCATTGGAATGCTTGTTTTCTCTGAGTGTAGATAACCTTCTACTGTTTGCAAGCCAGACATAAAATGTGAAGTGTGCCACTTGAAATGTAGAATCTGTAAATTTTCAATCTTGTATTAGATTACATCATGTATCCATTGAATAACAAGGTTCTGTTTTGTAATGTTCATCTTCCACCTTCCATATTTGAACATTGTCCTTAAGCAAAAATTACTACATCAGTCATTCCATGGTATCAAAAAGTTTGATGCTCTGGTTAAATAATAGGACACAATGGCCTAATAGATAATATCTTCGCTAATTGAAACATTTAAAGGTTGTTTTACTGAAAATTTGCTGCTTTGCACTTTCTAGCCACAATGCTTACATAAAAAGTACTTGTCTTTATTTTATATTGTTAGTTTAATGTTCAGGTAATGTTCGTGAACCTCAGAAGTTCATATGATAACCTACTGTGTCACTTAGATACGACAGATTTTCAAGATCCCATTGATTTAAATTTCAGGGCTGAAATTGTGATATTGTGTAACTGTAGCCTTAATGATTTAAGTTTTAAGTGTGCATGCAAATTGTAGAGCATGAAAGTGGTGTGCTTGTTACTGGATAATCGAAGTAGCATGCTACATGACCATTACAGATTTGTTCCACATTTTTTTTCAGACTACTCATCCAAGAACTCAACCAGCTGAGAATTTTAACTAGTTCTACAACAAATTCAACTCGTCCTGAGTCAATTTCTACTCGTAATTACGAGCGGACTGGTGGATTTGTTATGTCTTGCCATTAGTTGTTAATGCACCTGAAAACTGCATTAAACTTAATGAAAGTTGCTTAATGTATTCATTATTACATATAATGTATTAATTGACCTCTACATATTTTCTATTGGTATGATTTCAGAATGAGGAGGATGATCATGACTGCCAGTTGGATTTAGAAGATATTCTTAACTTAGATACAGATTCAGAAAGATTGCAATATGCATATGTAAGTATTGAGATATGCTGTAACTTAACTAATATATTACTACAGAGCAACTTCTCCAGATAGGCCCTCTTTTGAGCAACAACCTCCCTACAACAACAACACAATTTTTCCCACTCTACAATTTAACTATTAATATAACCTCTATAGAGCAACAAACTCTCTGCAACAGCATAATTTTGCTTCTCCCTAAGGATGTTGCTTTAGAGAGGTTGCTCTGTATATCCATTTGAATGAATGCTATTAAGCTGTCAGTGTTCATGGTGATCAGGGACATTCTATCTCAGCATTATCATCCTTTTTTAGTTTTGTGTGACTCTTAAATAATTCAGATCTAGAGATATTCTATACAGAGATATATTGTGAAAATATCTAACAGGATTACTGGACAGTCAAAGTTAGCATTAGAGACACTCTGTGAATGTAGGGACCATAATGAAGATGGCCAATTTATTGCCCACATTTATGGATATAGTTGAGCAAACAATCCTCTGAATAAAGACTAACTCTACATAAAGTCAGATTTCTGCTCTCTGTTTCATAGTCTTTGTCTATATGTTTGACAGTACAGGGCAACCTCTCCAAAGCAACACCCTTTTGGAGAAGCAAAATTATGTTGATGTTGGGGGTTGCTGCTCTAGAGAGGTTAAATTAATAATTAAATAGTACAGTGGGAAAAAAATCATGCTGTTGTTGAAGGGAGGTTGTTGCTCAAGAGAGGGCCTCTCTGGAGGTTGCACTTTACATGTATATCATTTGCCAGTTATACATTATTTACAATGTTTGAAATATTTTGAAACTACTATCTGTACAATGGTGCAACTTATCAGTAATGGGTCAGTGAGCTGTTGCCATCCATTTTACAGATAGCTTCCTAAGTTGTCTTGAAATGCTGTTGAAAAGCTTCAGTTATTAATTTTATTTCATCCAAATCAATGTTGTACAAACCATTCTCAAGTCTATTTGATTTGTGTGTTTGCAAAATGGGGTTTTGCCATATTTGTCTAGATGTTTAAGCAATTAAAATCATAATGTAAATATTTTTCGGCATGAATATCAGTCTTGTCATTCACAAGGTACACCAACCAATCATTGAAGTTACACTCTAAATGATATAAAGGAAGTAAGATGGAAGTGATAAATTATTAAAACTCCAAAAAGCACTCATATGTTATTCAGTCAGCTCTAATAGAGCAAGGAAACAGTGTTATGACTATTTGCTATAGGTTAGACATGATGATAAGGTGTCTATATGTTAGACATGGTGATAAGGTGTCTATATGTTAGACATGGTGATAAGGTGTCTATGGATTAGATATGATAATAAGGTGTCTGTAGGTTAGATATGATAGTAAGGTGTCTATAGGTTATGTATGATAGTAAGGTGTCTATAGGTTGGACATGATGATAAGGTGTCTTTAGGTTGGACATGATGATAAGGTGTCTATAGGTTAGACATGATGATAAGGTGTCTATAGGTTAGACATGATGATAAGGTGTCTATAGGTTAGACATGATGATAAGGTGTCTATAGGTTGGACATGATGATAAGGTGTCTTTAGGTTAGACATGATGATAAGGTGTCTATGGATTAGATATGATAATAAGGTGTCTATAGGTTATGTATGATAGTAAGGTGTCTATAGGTTGGACATGATGATAAGGTGTCTATAGGTTAGACATGATGATAAGGTGTCTATAGGTTGGACATGATGATAAGGTGTCTTTAGGTTATGTATGATGATAAGGTGTCTATAGGTTGGACATGATGATAAGGTGTCTATAGGTTAGACATGATGATAAGGTGTCTATTATGTATTGTCCTTTGTTTATTTCTTCTCTCAGACTGGTTTGATATGCATGCGTGCATGTGTTCCCCATACTTAGTCTGTGACTGTCTGCCATAGTTTTCATAGGTTGTCAAAATGCTCCACTTCACCTCACACTGGACTACTGGTAACTTGGATTGTGAAACAGTGTGCACTGTTTTGCTTCTTATGAACAGTTTTATGGATATCTGATCTGAACAGGTGAGGATTGGTAGGCAGGCAGCCTTAGACCATTGGTCAAGTCAATTGACCACTTTATATATCTCACCATAGTACTGTTGACCAATCAGATTAAAACTGATGCATACAACAATCTAACTTAGCCTGAAGAGTTATGGTCTTCTTTTTTGACTGTTGTATATCTAAGGATATGGTGTGTGTTCATACAATAATTGTATCTGTATGTGTATATCTTATCTGCTTTGATATGTCTTTTTTACCAAATTATATCCAGACAATTGATGTAGGCACGCAATTGAATTGATTCCAGACAATGGTTACAACATTACTGATATTTTATAGCTTTATGATGCATTTATTTGTAATGTAAGTATCACATTGATGGAATTGTTATATATGGCTGTCACGTTTTACCTTCATGTCTGTGATTTATATGATTAATCAAATTTTATGCTAAAGTGATAGTTTTGGAAGGATTTATTTCTTAGCTCATCTTAGAAGTGCTTAGCACTTCAAGATGGAGGGAGCTTAGATAGATGATTATAAATCTTCCAAATAGAGGAAGATTTATTGAGCTCTTTAAAGATGAGAATTGTTTCATTGCTTAAATCATTCATTCTTACTGATTTAAGATTCAGTAATTTATATTTTGTTATAACCCTTGAAAATCGACCAGAATTCTCTGAATATCTGACGATTTTTATTTCAAGTCCCATTTTTTCTCTTCAATAATCAAGTTCTCTGAAAACCGGAATTCTCAGAAACCAGACTTGTCCAGTCCCGAAAGGGTCCAGTTTTCAGGGATTTTACTGCATTATTTTATACATATCTATTTTGTACATCATGTTGAATTAAATCACAGAATGGTGCTTGTGATATTGAGCATCTTCTAATTCATGATAATCCAAGGTTATAAATTAATTGAATATTGTTTCACAGTGAAATAAAGTTATCTTGAGTATTTTATTTTTGAAACTAGTATGAATCTCCTACTTATAAATAAAGCTTGCTTTGTGTTGTTTTTTTTCATGGTTTTTGAATCATACATTATTCACTTCACTGACAGTCTCCTGGGAAATACTGGTAATTTGATGAACATCACACACCAATTTCACTATAAATTTAATATTTTATGCTCTTAAATACATTCACTCTTTTCTGTTCATTTTTTTCAACCCACTTGTGTCTAAAAATATATTATTAGGCTTCAGTAATCAATATTGTTATCAAAAATGGGCCAATTACTCACCACAAAATAGGTCATGATATCAAAGACTTAATAATATCAGTTTAATTTATATCGAAGTTTTTGTATTGGCTTAAAAATTTGGTCAATACTGTGTGGTTTAACTGGTACTGCATTTCGTCTTTTATTTGGTATCAATGTATGACTTCTCTGACCTGACTTCTCTGGTCATAACTCTTGATGTAATGAAGCACGAACATCGATTTCCTGACATGGACAAAGTTACAATATCCAAAGAAAAAATGTCAACATCGATAGAAAAAGGTGCTTAGGTTTTATTGATTGAAATAATCAAAGTTGTTCCAGTATAAATATTTACCGACTTTGCTGTAAGCCAAATGTGTGTTATGCTTACTTGTATAATCTTCTTGAACTTTTCTACCTGAGGTTTAAATCCATGTAAATAATATTTGTTGATCATAGCACCTTTAGAGAGTACCTGCATAGAAAAGTTGTTTGTTTTCATGTGACATTGTCACTGGGTTTAACGCCATTTTTCGACAATTTGTTACTTATATACGGTGGGCGGTTCACCTAACCATTTTTCTTGAACTGTATACTAACCAGTACTAATTAATTGATGCTTCAACAAGAGTCAGCAACACGTATTTTGTTAATATAATTACCACTGTTATACAATCATTACAATTAATACATAAGGCTCTTTTCAACTGAAGTTTGCTGTTATTTGCACCATATACAAATTAATAATTAACTTCAAACTAATACACCCAATGTCCTCATGTGATGATTGAACATCAGTGGCAGTTAACTTTAGTAAAAAATATGTGTTATTACATATGTAAAAGTATATATTTCAATGACTTTTGCCATGAAACCAGCTGATTTTTAAATACCACTGTTGTATTAACTTTAAAAATTGTCTTACATGTCTTTTGAACCATAAATTTTGTTTGAAAGTTTAGTACATTAGTTCATAAGTTCATTCAGGTTATGGTGATCAAACACAATGTTGAATTATTCTTAAACTTAATACATATACATCAATAAACTCATTAAATCTATGACCTGTACTAAGGTTTTTGCTGAATAATGTCACATAAAATAAATTTGATAATTTCTAATACAATCAGTCTCCTTATTGCAATATGTAATTCAATGAACCATGGACAATCACGGTGTAAGTTTGATAGTGTGATATTACTATGTTTACATTGAATTTTGTACCAATTATATCTATGTGGGGTTGTGTGGTTAACAAATTAATAGTCATTCTGTTCCATCATTGTTAACATATATGGACATTCTGGGCCATAATAGTTAACTATGGTTGTATAGAGACATCATGGTTGACTATGGACATACATAGCTGTCATTGGTTAACAATGGCCATACATAGCCATCTTGGCTATAACTATGGTCAAATAAACTAATATGATTGACTATGGACGTAGTGAGCTATCATGGTCGACTATGGTTGTCTAGTATACCACAGTATACCAGTCTAAAGATATATACATTAATGATGCTTACTATCTGTCTATGATGAGTTTTAGTAATGAAGATGTCTTTTGTAATGAGGAGGTATTTGGCACTTGATTTATATTTTGATCTGATTATCTCTGGTTATATCTCTGTGACATGCTACAATGTCATTCATCTAACTTTGGTTTTGTTCCTTTTTGTTCCTGTTTTTAAGAGTGTTTTTATAACCAATAAGTCTCTGTTCTTCTGAATTTGTTAGCTCTCAGATAAATGTTGCATATTGAATGATAGAGAGATGCATAACGCATAAGTAATTCAAATGTAATCTGTATGCTTCTGTGTTGTTGTTTTTTAACAAACTGACTCAAACATTTCTATATAAGGTAAAAGCTTTACCCATTAAATCTTTAAATTTTTAGACTCATGTAAGCGATCATTGACTTAGATGCATGACACTGCATTGCTGTTTTTTGCCTTGAGCATTTTACTGTAGGGTTTGGGATATTTCTATGTCCATATTATACGTTTAATTAGCTATCCAGTCACGTAACGGTGATAAAATACAGATTGCGTTCAATCTGATTATGATTTCCTATACTCATTTAAATAATTTAATCATTAGACATTCATACCTGGCTGTCGTATTTGGTGACTGGTTAAATGATGGGTCAGGTATGGTGTTTAGTCACTAGTTTATCGTGCAGTCATTTTATTGTGCCTCAGGATTATATTTAAATGCATGTTTGTATTTGTCAATATCTCAAACTAACGACCAGGATGTTGTGGGTTTATAGTTTCATCAAATTATCACAACCATGATGTTATTAGTTTTAATGACAAGCACACGTGTTTTAACACATGTTTGATATTCATACTATTACATGTGTTTTACTAGATCGATGTGATAGCAATACTCAACATGGAAAAGATTTTGTTGATTTTACGCTACAATGCATTAGGTATATGTAGTTGACACTTCATTCATTTTAAACTGGTTGTTTCGCTTTTTTGTGACAATAATTTACCTTTAAAGGTGTCAGTTTTCAGTATTTCATGACAGAAATCGTTGCCTATGGTGTTTCGCTTGTTTGTGGCAATAATTTACCTTTAAAGGTGGCAGTTTTCAGTATTTCATGACAGAAATCATTGCCTATGGTGTTTCGCTTGTTTGTGGCAATAATTTACCTTTAAAGGTGGCAGTTTTCAGTATTTCATGACAGAAATCGTTGCCTATGGTGTTTCACTAGTTTGTGGCAATAATTTACCTTTAAAGGTGGCAGTTTTCAGTATTTCATGACAGAAATCGTTGCCTATGGTGTTTCGCTTGTTTGTGGCAATAATTTACCTTTAAAGGTGTCAGTTTTCAGTATTTCATGACAGAAATCGTTGCCTATGGTGTTTCACTAGTTTGTGGCAATAATTTACCTTTAAAGGTGGCAGTTTTCAGTATTTCATGACAGAACTCATTACCTTTGGTGTTTTGCTTATGAAGAAGTTACTGTTTGTTTGTATAATTTTTTTATTAATGACTCAGAATTGGCTGTATGAGTGCCAGCCTGGTTTGAAATGATGCCTTTTCATTTATGTGACATGTCATGTTTTCTCAGGTTGTTTTTGTAATTTGTTTCCTGGGTATTGTATGGTAGTCTATAGAAAATTAAAAAGTTTATAAAAAAGCATGAATTTTTTTTTTTAAATTTACAGATTTGTGTTGTTTGATGAGTTTAGAACAGAACATAATGTCTGTATGGGTGTATAAATCAGGGAAACTCATGTTTTTGATGATATAAAAGTGATAGAAAGTTATTTCTAACATTACCAAAAGTAGAGTAGTATTTGGATAGACTGGTAATATTGGACAACTATTTGAAGCTCAGTTTCATAAACCCCATTAACTTAAATGTACAGAACATTTCTTAGAAACTGATCCCACTGGAGTTCATGAAGGGTAATTTTGATAATGTTATTGGTAGTAGGTTGACAGCAATCTGTCTTCCATTCCTTGGAGTATTTTATAATTATACCTACTCTGATTGACTATTAATTCTGTTGTATGTGAATGAACACATCTGCTGTACCAATCTAATTTTAATCAAAGTTAATAAAGAAGTGTAATACATGTTTTTGCCTGTACAAATTAATTAAGTTCAGAATCTTCTGGAAATATCATGCGATAAATATTGGGGCATTAAATATTTATATTAGGACAAAGCAGGTAGTCTGAATGAGATTTTGATACAAGTAATCGCACTAACATATTTGGAATGTCTTTTATCTGTGTTCTTCATGGTAAGATTATTGCATTCATTATACAGTTCAACCTGCGAAGAAAGGCCACTCTTTGGAAAGACAAAATTTGGCCTTTATTGACAGATGGCCTTTATTTGGAGGTCAGTTTGTTCAAAATAATCAGTGACAGTTTTTCAAAGAATGACCTTTTTTCACAGGGTAGTCTTTATTTGAAGGTTGCCCCAATCACAGGTTTAACTGTTTAGAAGAAGCAGATGTTTAACAGTTTTAATTGTAAAAGAATTGAAGTCAGCACTGTTAATTCATTCATTGGAACCCCAGTCTGTTGATCGACCGAGGTGTCTCGGAATCTAGGACAAAGGAAGGCTGTCAGTTTCTGCACAATAATTAGTTTGAAGTTATCATATCCAAAGTCATTTGCTCTCATCTCTTATTCACTCATATGATAGAGTTGTCAATTGACTGACAGTTCTGGAGGAACAGCTTTGTAACCAATGGCTTTGGACAGGTCAACTAACGAGCAGTGCAAACATGGAATATTGTTTATATAAGAGTTAAAACTAACCACTCTTACAAACAAAGCAATTGATTTGCTTCAAGTCATATTTATGTCAAGAGATCTAGCATTCTGCTCGAAGGCCTTTTTATTAATTACAATGATTGAACCTGGTTTTTAAATATTCAGCTGGTGGTTGCACCTTTTTTAAAGCCAAACAAACTTCAAGTAGCAACATACGTTTTATATCAGATTTGATATTGATATACGTGATTTTCACTGCATCAAACCAAGCTGAAACATGTCTTGGAAAGCACAGACCACAAGTAGTAAATCATGATTTTGACTCAATTAACATGGGCAATTATGTTTCAATGTATATTTTAAAACGGCTACAAGTGTAAGAACAGTTTTTATACTTTTCTCTCCTTCAGTTTTAACGATTGATCACGAAATCTTTGGCGAAAAATATCACATTTTGGTCCATTGACATCAATACTTGCAGAGAATGGGGTTACTAGAAGTCATATGTCATTGGTTTAATTACATTAAGTGAATTGCTTCCCCTACAAGTGATACACTCTTAAAGTACTTCATCTTAAACACACAAACAAGCTTCTGCACGATTATGACTTTTTAACCACAAAATGCTGCATACTTTTGATACAGTGTTGTAACTATTTAGTGCGGTTCTTTGCAGACATTTCTAAGCTAATAGTGTATTATTGTAAGTCTTAAAGTACACAACTCTAAGTACTTTAACCAAACCATTGAGATTTAAAAGAGGTAAATTAATTGATGTCAATTACTGATGCACTGTAGACATAAGTATTGAGGTCTTGTCATGCAAGCATCCATCAAAAAAGAGTTGGAGTATAAATGTCTATTTGAACTAAGATTTTATCTTTGCACAAAATGATGGCTATTCTGTGTTATCTTGCCCTTTTCACCTTAGAATTAGATTAAAAAAGGATAGGATTTCAGTAGTTTTGCTAGATTTGGGAAAACAGGAAATTTTCGGGGGGGGGGGGCTCAGTTTTCAGTTGAATTCAATTCAGTTAAATGTTTGTAAGTTGTCTGTATGTTATTCAACTCTGCTCTTATAGGTACCTTGTTTGGAAATTATATGTTATTCAACTGGTGCTCTTTTAGGTACCTTGTTTGGAAATTTCAAGCTTATTGCCTTCTAAAAGATCTCTTAAATATGATATTTCTGTTAACTTAATGATACTTACATACAATTTCAATATGTTTTTATCCTGGTTGAAATTATCCTTAATGTAACTTGAGCCAGGTACCAGTCAAAAATTCAGATGACCTTATATGTGTGTTTAATGTGTCGTAAATGTTGCGGGTACCAGGAAATAGAGATATTTTGTCACATTTGTTAATGAAGTATTATGTAATGATTTACGTATAGAATGAGTTTAAGGTGTCGTGAGTGGCTATATGGTGATATAAAGTTTTACTAATTTATAGTTTTAAAAAGTCAACCATAATTGTATACATTAATAAACCCACTATACAGAGTCTATTGCAAGTTATTTGAAACAAATATTTTACTTGGTCTGTCTTCTATAAACCAATATCGCACGTAATTTTCATATTTTTTAATAAAGATCACTACTCTGTATATAAGGATATATTACAACAATTAGACTTAAAATAACAATCATGGTATCATGCAGGGAACCGTGTCACAGATTTTTGATAACGTCCTCCATTCAATAGATATTTGACTTTAAAGAAATTCCGTAGCCTGAACCCCGCTGACAATTACGTAATACGTCATAGATAAAAAACGAAAATAAATATCAAAATTCTGTGACATAGTTCCCTAGATAAGCATTTCCGCTACAAAATACCGAAAACCGCTTTGAAATCCATCTTCAAATAAGGCGGCAATCTTTGTTCAAAAATAGCACCCACTGCGTTTTTTTTTCTAAGCGAGAAATTAACAATAAAAGTGTCAGATCATTATCACCTTGTGTAATCAACAATTATTCTATAAATTAATACAGCCTACTAAAATTTGATAACCAATCAAATTCGTTCATCGTTAGCGGATCAATTAGTGAAACCGCCCACCATTTTTGATGACTCTAAAGAGTTTAATTACGAAATATTTGTCAAAATAGTATCATATCGTACCGATGCAATACACAGTACATCAGATTTCTCGTCAACCGAGAGGCTCTCAACGGGAAAACGGCTGATAGGGAAATCGAGTTGAATATGGCTGGGGAAACCGCTATATAAATTAAATGAAAGGTAGCCATGCATTTAGTGTAAAAATAAGAACTTAAGATGTGATTGATTTGTAGAAAAGTGTCTCTGTTTTATGTCTGTTAATGTAATCATTTAAAAACATACTGATATATAAAGGTAATTGGATATATAACGGAATAGTATTAGATTCTCGAAAAACATGCACGTCCGATGTCCATAAGACGTTACTGTTTTTCATCCTATTGTTTGTTTGATAGCTTTCAATATTTTATCAAAATGTACAGAGTTGCTTAATAAAAGTGCACGCTGAAATAACTTTATTTTATTGATTACATCAATGAAATAGCGAAAATGATAATTTTCGTTGACCCAGTCTCCCTGTATTAATTTAACTGGCAATTCAAATATATTGTAGTTTTATAACTTTAATTGTGTTTGAAACCGGACTCTGGAATATATAAATTTAATTAAACTTGTAAAAATGGTACGTCATAACATTAACAGGGTAACAATCTTTGACAGCTCGTTTTCTTATCGTGTGCGTTTTATTGCAAGGTGCATGAAGTGTCTGCAAACCATATTGCTGTTTATTATATCTCCCGCCAAAACATAAAGAAATATGTGATGCAACATATATAAGATCTAAATTGACCCATATTGATAGTATAATTAACAAGGCGTTAGAGTATGATGTCGATATCACACTTCAATAAGACCACCTTCCGGATCAGTTATTTCATCATATATTTTATATTAAAAGTACATTAGATGTTAGTAGCCCAATCGACCAAGGTGTTAATGAATTCACACCTTTCTTGCACATTAAATGATTGTTGCAGTTATATATTTATTACGTAATTTTCCACCATAAAGTTTCCATTTTCGCAATATGTCACGTCACTATGGTCAAGTTTTTTACGGGATATAGATTTATGCAGTTCGGTATCTTTAGCATTCGTAAACCAACTTCCGCGAGAAAGAGATTTCTAACTACATTTTTCACTTTTTGAGAACACTCTAACACTTTGCTTAGCCTTATTTTTTTTATTTCCCATTTTAATCCGCTTGATGTTGATAATCTGTCGAATTTTAAATACTTATGTTAACATACGGCAAGCGATACCAAATTTAATATCGATTGATACAAATTTGCCCTTAAGGTGCCCCTTACAACGCCGCATCCTAGATCGTTCTCGCTGATAAAGTGGAGTCGATATGGGGGTGCAGTTTTTATCGCGATAAAACACTATTTTTGCATATAGGGGTCGACTTTTTTGTTGCATGGTATGATAGTATGGTATTTAATTATTGTTAATAACTTAAAATGTCATTTTCGCTTATTTTTAAGTTTGTAGCCACTTACGCTACCTTAAGGCTAGCCCTCTGTCTGACTTTGCTAATTGTATGCCACTTGTTGATATTTTACCCGCCCTATACACACACTTCACTGGGTAATCGTAAAGTAAATATTATCTTTATTTGGAATTGTAGGTATAAAAAGGACAATGAAATGCTTTCAATGTTGTTTGGGGGGTTCCCTCGAATTCTATTTTGTAAATAAACAATTGACAAAACATGTCTATTTGATTTTTTTGGTTAGCTATATTTACTCTTTAAGGAGAGAATATTTTTGTTGATGTCATGATAAATAATCTTCTTTATAGTCACTTGACAGCTCAGTTATCAATTAAGTATATTTTATCATGTCAGTTTTACAAGAGGTTTTGCTTTGCTGTAACTTTTGTGTGCCCCGATGGATAGAAATGTATCAGTCTAGGCTAGGGAGTATTGATATTTGTATGAACATTTCATGGTCTATATAAGCCATGAAAATACAGTTTCATGGAATGCAGATTGTCAGATAAAGTCTTATAAGCATTTGGCCATGTAATTAGGGTTTAAATTTCACCATCAAAAACCAACCACAGCACCAGTCACAAGTTTCTGTTGAATTTGATTATGAAATTTTTATTGTGCTTGTAAATGGACCAGCTTTGCATGATCATTAATAGCTCATTAAATTAAAGAAGCAAGTAATGAACTATTTAAGTCTTAAAAACTTCAAGCTAAAACATTTCTGTTATTGGAAGTATTAACACCTTCGTATTGTGTGCCATAATGAGGATGTCAGATGGAATACTAACCATCCAGACTTAATGTTTTAATGGCACAAATCATTGAACTCCAAGGGGCAAAAATATTTCCTATAGATACTAAACCATGTGTTGAAGTAACAAGAAAATCTGATGATGCCCTTGCCTTGTTTATTGATTTAACCAATAAACGGATGAAAATATAACTGGCAAACCTCCACTGACTTATTTAAGTTGTCACAAAGCATTAATCCAGGGCCATTTATTAAAACCAGGGCGTTGACAGAAAGTATTGATAGAATTGACACTTGAATAATCCTGAGAATCAATGAATGAGTGAGCCAGATGGCACACTCAACAATTTTCTTTGTGTTTTTTTATACATGGAGTTGTTTTCTCATTATATTTATAACTCTAAAGAATGAATTTATGATGTGTGACAAATTTATTTTTGTGTGGATTATTATCATGGTTGCCTTGTATTGAAAGCTGACTGAAATAAATCAGTTTCTTTGATAGGATTATTCATTTTTTGTTTCAAAATGTGCCTTAATAATTAATAGTTTAACTTCATTTAGTGTTGAAAAACATTTTGCCCCTAATTTTTTTCCATCTTGAATCAGGAGGGGGGCTAAATTTAGCAAGATCATTACACCAATGACATATGGACTTTATAATGTGCTGACAAAATGAATTTTAAAGTGTATATACATTGACACATTGGCCTGGCTTACTAGAATCACATTGTCTTTAACAGTTAACTTTAAAGAAGCTCTTGATGCTTGAACTTACAAACATTTCTAGTTAAAAGGGTTTGCAGTTTATTTACTTAGATACTTATAATTACATGATTTTCTTTGTATTTTCAGGATAATCTTACAGATGCCAAGAAACCTCCAGATTTAGTCAATGTAAGTATAGCAAGTTACAGAAACTTACGTCAAATAGAACTATTTATGCTTGGCTGTAGCACAATCCAGACTGCAATTTGAAAATCTTCTACCTTCTTCACCATCTGGTGACACTATTCAATTGCCATATTGGCTTCTTTCCCTAAAATATAGCAGTTATATAATTTATTTTAGAACATTAATTGAAAAATCAATGTGATTGCTATATATTCCCTGTTTAACCCACCCCCACTCCTTGAGAATATGCAATCATGTTTAACCCACCCCCACTCCTTGAGAATATGCAACCTCTGGTCATCATAGATGTTTCCATTATACTTCAGTGTATCCAATCTGCTTGACAAATTTTCAGACAAATTGAGAGAAAGAAAAATAATGAAAAAAGATGTAACACCCCAGGGGCATTTAATAGGAGGATCGATGTTTTAGAAAATGCATTTTTAAGCGTAAATCAGATTGGAATAATATAAGACAGTGTTTAAGGTAAAGTTTTTATGCCTGAAAAATCAAGAGATAGTTTCTCCAAGCTGTTTCTGTTGTGCCAAAAATTAACCTTTATGTGGGGAAGACACTCCTTCCAGTGCTTTGATTGTGTTCAATCAGTAAATGCACTCAATGTAGTAGAAATATTGGAGTAGAGAGTCTGTAATGCTGAAAGAGAACATTTAACAGTAAGTGAAGTACATAACTACAATAATCAGTCATATTTTCAAGTGCACTTCAGTTCTGCAGAAGAATTATTTATGAGTTTGTAGTCAAATTCAATTATCTTTTCTCTGCTTAAATACAAGTTGATAATGCCAGACCCAATTCTGTAAAGTTACACCCGGTTCAATTGATGTATAAAGGTTGGAATACAGACCCTGCATATTTAAATATCAATCTTAATAAAAAGTACCATAAAATCTTATTAGACACATGGCTGAAAATTATTAGTGTACTTATAACTGGCAGAGAGTCTGTGCCATTAATATCAAACACAGACAGTAACATAGGTTTTGGCTTAACCGGGGGGCATAGAAATGTTTTTTTTTATGTAGCCAGTAAGCTACTAAATGTAGAAGGGGGGTTTTGGGGTTCAATGTAGTTTTGTGTCTTTTGTTTCGGAAAAAGTAGCCGGGGAGAAGGTTCAAATAGCCGGTTGATTTTTCTGCCACCCTACACCCCTGCTTAAGTTAATAGGTTTAATCATTACTGTAAAAATCGAACTTGGTACTTGAACCCAGTAAGAAATTGTTCGATTGTATTTAAATACAGTGCTTGGGACTGGTATCATGCTTATGCGCATCCATAGTATGAATATGTACATGTTTTAGCCACCACCCATTGCATCCTAAGAATCAGTTCCCTCATTAACCAGCCCACACAGTTAGTTCAGTCTATGATTTAGGGTCACATGTAGAGTTTCTGTATTACAATTTGACTGCAGAAATTACCTCCAAAATCGTAAGTCCCACATTTCTTAATTACACAAATATGGATATTGCTAAAAAAAAGTGATGGTATAAGTTAATACTGGTACATATTCCCGAACAGCTGATTAGGTCAATTGTCTGCCATATACATGACTGAAACACTGTTGATGAACAGCATTAAACCTCATTCAGATGAACCACCATAATCAGTTATGCTTAATCATCTCTTAATGAATGTATCAGATAATCTCTACTATCACATTTCTTTGATTACTTAATACATTAGCTTTTCTCTTTCACTCACAAAGTAAGATACCTATTTGCGTATTGTATTGATCTTCATGTACTCTCAACATTTCTACCAGGTATGTTACATAATTAATGGCATGCATCACCAGGGCTCGACAAAATGTTTTCAGGTTACCTGTCCTGCAGGACAACCGGATAAGAATTTTAACTAGTTCTACAGCAATTTCAATTCATCCTGATTCAATTTCTACACGTAATTATGAGCGGGCGATTGGATTTGTTGAGCCCTGATCACTAACAATTTTGATAATATTGCCCTAATAGTAAACTTGAAATCCAGTTCTGACTTCCTTATAAGGGTATCGTTTTTTTCCCCTTAAGCAGTCATTTTGTTCATATTTATGAGAATACTGATAACTTATTAACCTCACTGAGGAAATTCAGCTTTTGTGGTTGTTCGGAATGTATTATCAAGGTTTATCTTGACCCCTTAAATGTGACCTTAATGCTTTAAATGAAAATGACATACACAATTGTACAACTTTATAAAGAAACTATTCTGAATGAAACCAATGAATATGATTTTATTTACATAAAACGGAATGAATTTGTACTGCTTTAGGACAAGTTTTTTTATTGAACCTGCTTGCATTGGGCTCATCATAGTTGTCAAAATGGCAGATCCATGTATAAGCATCCGTCCATGCGTCTGACTTTGTATATATCATAACTTCCCTTTTCATCAATGAATTTAAAAAATGACTTAGTACAATTGTTCACTTTGATGAGATGATGTGTCATAGATGAGACCCTTGACCATGTTTTAGAGGTCAAGGTCACACTTATGTTGTAAAGGGTAAACATTGGAATGTACAACCAATGAACAACCTTTTTAGGACAATAACAAGTGTCTTAGCCGGCTCGACATGTTGCCATTTGGCAACTTCTAGTTCTTAACAGTGATCTCAATACAGGTACAACATGGCTCAACAAACTCGCTCATCCACTTGTAATTACGAGTAGAAATTGAATCAGGACAAGTTGAAATTGCTGTAGAACTAGTTAGAATTCTTAGTTCACAGTCCTGCAGGACGAGTAACCTGAAAAAATTTGTCGAGCCCGGGGTACATTAAATTTGACTGAATGACAATTCTACATCATTTGAGAAGCTCATTCATATTTTACCCCTAAAAGTATTCCTGATACTTTTCAATTGTCTACTTGTTTCTGCAATATTAATTTTCTTTACAATTGACAAACACCTGTCCAGTTTTCCAAACTCGAATGACTCATTATTCTACTTGGCATTTGTACTAGTATAATATCTGCTAGTTAAAAAGGGCATCTTAAATGTTCAATGCTCCCAGCCATTTGCCCTAAGTTAAACACTAAGCTTACCATGTTTATAAAACTAATAAATGAAAGTCCATTGAAGTCATTGCACCTGTATTCATGTCTGTTATCTTATGTATCTCAATGTATAACATTAACAACCTGTCATAATATATAAAAATTAGTCTAATCTTCAAAAATCTGCCTGTTTTTCATTAAACTGATAAACAATGTGGTAACCTGGATATGAGGAAAATGTACGCCATAATTAATACCTAGACAAATATTTTGCTACCAAAATGCCATGCTGTGTCTGTTAAGTCTTCACCACACCCTCTTGATATTGGGACTAGATACACGTTACTAGGCAGTTAACTTAATTGCTAATTGTTTTTTGTTACCTGTTGTAATTAATGACGACAACGGTTGTCTCACTATTAAGTTGTTGATTTTTAATTATGATGTCTACGGGGCAAGTGAATCTTCTCTTTTTTGGGTTACGATATCAGGTGTTATCAGCTCAGAAAAAGCAGGGGTATAGAAATGTTTTCTTGAAGCCGGTAAGCTGCTAAAAGTAGAAGGGGGGTCTGAGGGTTCCCTCCAGTAGAGTGCAAAGGGGTAATGCCTCCAATGGGGAAAAAGTAGCCAGTGAGAATGCTGAAATAGCTGGTTAATTTTTCTGGCTTACAGCTCATTTCTGCACCCCGGTTCATTTCTACAATCCTGAAAAAGGCCATAGAAAATATCTGTTAGATTAAATATTTTACCCTGATGCAAACCACTAAATATATCACGGGTTGAACATGACCTCAGAAAAAATACTTGAAGTATATCTTTCACCCCCATTTTCAGTTTCCATGGCAGAACCATGGTTAAAGTTATACAACTTTTTTCTACCCCTGAAGCCACATAGGTACACTGTCCATCATAACATCCAAAGATCTTGTTAGATCTACAGACTGCTTCCAAAATTATATTCCAAGCTGATTTAAAATGGCGCCTTTTTAAAAAAAAGGCAATTGAATTTTGAATAGGTTGTTAAGGTATTACACTAAATCTTACTTGTAAATGTTTTGTCTGTTTAAAGCATTGATTTGATCAGGTAGCATAGGAAAATGGCTAATTTTACAAATTTCTATGAAATAGTGCCATATTATTTCAAAATGATTATTGCCACGCTTTATTTTCAGTAAAATACTGTATAAGAGATCCAATGTCTTGAATATCTCCAAATTTTAAGCTTAGACTTCTGGAAGATATTTAAATGAATATTACGATGTTGGTTAAGGTGAAATACAGTCGAGACTGTTCTAGTGACCCCTCAAAAGTAAATGAACATGCAATCTTTGTTCTTGTACAACAGTCTTGATATAAAACAATGATCGAGTGAAGAACCATGCTGGAATGGCTCAACTGTGAATAGTGACCCCTATCTACAGTGACCTTATTTTGATTCTCCCAAAGAGGGTCATTAAAGACAGTCTAGACTGTAACTGGCTATTATGTTGTTATAACCCAGTGCGTGTTACTGCTGGTTTGTATGCAATATCATATCACGGCAGTGATTACTATATTTAATGTAAACAAAGTATTATTTTGTTACCTATTCTCCGGAGTATCTAATTATTATTATATGTCAGACACCAGGTGTTTTTTCCTGCTAGTAAACAAGTTATTTTCCTGGCAATAGCCCTTCCTTCTTGTTGCATGTTCCCATCTAATGATAACCTATGATGAGCATTTCTGTCATTCGAGCAGCAATGCAAACCAAGCCTTGTAATTTTTTGTATAGGCATAGGGAGCTAAGTAGATTTAATTTCCTTTTAATTATAAGCTTAACCATATCATCACTGTTGTTATTACAGTTAGTGTTAAAGTTATTGAGTACAGCAGCTGATTATTTTGTCAGTATGATTTTTTGAATATGTTTCTTGATATTCAATACACAGTAAGAACATCTATCTCTTGGTTTTTACTTATTTCTAGTTCATATGAAAGTCCGCATATTAGTCTGCATGTCAATGGTCTTCTAGAAGTCTTTAACACAAGATTGGAGATATCAGAATTTATATCTGGGTCCGAGGTTATAAAACTTATGAGCAGTCTCTGAGCTCAAATCTCCACTCCATTCTCAAAGTATTATGGTTAGAAAGAAAGAGTTGATTACTGTTCAGGTCAATCATGTTGTCAGAATAATGAATCAGTTATATCATTATTGCCTGATCATAATTAATTGTGAACATTAAAAGACAAGATATGAGATTTGAGCTCAGAGGCCAATCTCAAGTTTTATAACCTCAAACCCTCGCTTCAGTATGTAAAGTTCTGTGTTCACTCCAATAGATACAATGTTTCTGACTGTTGTAAGATTGATGATTTAATTTTATTTTGAAATCTGTCCAGATTGCTTAACTCCTCTTTTATATCAGATTTGGCTTTAAATTGACCAATACTAGACAAAATGATACAACATAGTATTGTTTAAAGACTTAAATAATCAGTTCCTGTCTAAACATACGACAAGTCCATCTTCATTGGTTGCTAGGCTTTTATTTAGAGTTAATCAGTGCAAGTAAATAATTCCTTAGTTACTTGACAAATTTGTTTGTAATTAATGTCCATTATTCCCAAAAGATGTCATGTCCTCTGCTATCAAGTATATGTAAATAGTAAGGTGTAGATTTTTAGTTCATCCATTATGTCATTAAATCCTCTACCATACCTTTCATCTGTGACTTCTGTCACGACTCTGCTGTCAATTACAGCCTCTGTGACACACAGCAGTGTTAACAACTGGCTCAAAACTACCCTGAAACTGTCGGATATCTTCATTTTCCTGAAATAATTCAGCCTATGATGTCATTCTTTCTTTTCACTTGCCAAAAATGCCATCTCTTTTTTGACTTCATTAATTAGACTAGGGTTCTTACTTATCAGTTTCAGGTCATGGTATAAACTAGCTGGATGGGCTGATATCTATTTACTATCCAAAAAATGTAGGACAGTTACTGTATGAAATTAACCCATTACCTCATAGGCATAATTTGGACTTTTCCAAATTCAAAGCTAATATACAAAACATGAATTTATTTAAGACAATTGGGTTATTTCTCTCTGACAGAGTAGAAAACATTGTGGCAAAAGAAGCCATTACTCATTACCAGCAATGGCTTCTTTTGCCACTATGTTTTCTAAAAGTCGTCTGCTTTAGATGCATGGAAACATGGTATTATGAGGCAAATGGTTGAATTTCTAAATCATCTTGTAGATAATATAATACATGTAAAATATAAGATAATGCAATATATATAATTATTAAATTGATGTAAAAGTATGTAAGAATATAATGCTTCCTAACAATGTTTTTTTACTATGGAGTACCCAGCAATATCATTAGATTTCTGTAATCATTGTACATTCTAGACTGAAGCTTATAATTGTTCCACAATTATTCACACCATTTGTCTTCATGTAAAATATTCTGTTATATATTCAAGAAATCCAGATTGATAGGTGTGATGAAAATATATATCTTGCTGTCATCTAGAGTCATTGACTGTTGGTATGGCGGAAATAACATTATACTTGTTGATTGATACAACTCATTAATCACCAGCTTGCTCTTTACTGTGGTCTGTGCCAGTAATCCTGGCTCTATTGTAGTTGAGTACCAGAAATCTGGACTATCCATTGTGATTGGTACCAATAACCCTGGCTCTATTGCGGCTGGGTACCAGAAATCTTAACTATCCTTTGTAGTTTGGTACCAATAACCCTGGCTCTATTGTTGCTGGGTACCAGAAATGAGGACTATCTATTGTTGGTGGTACCAATAACCCTGGTTGTAGTGTTCCTGGGTACCAGAAATCTGGACTATCCTTCATAGTTTGGTTTCAATAATATTGTTTCTATTTTTGCTGGGTACTCTATGGGCACTTGGGTGCTCTATTTTTGTAGTTTGGTACCAATAAGCCTGTCTCTTTAAGTTGGCTAGTTAGCCAGTTGGACTCAACCTTGATTTTGTGACCATGTTCGAAGTTCCATATCTGATAAAGCAATTGCTGAATTACATGTTTTATTATATGATCAAGGTCATTTAAATAAAGCTGTTTTATGTAGCTGCAGAATTGATGCAGAATATGATATTAAACTATTGGGAGATAAGATACAGCCGCCAGGACCCTTTGAAGCTCTGGAAGCTTTGTACATCAGTCGTATCTATCAATATTGTTAATTTATTTATAACTTGTTTTGGAAACAGCTCAGGGATTTCATGAAATTGTTCACAATTCAATGTAAAATAATCATTTGATAATATGGTATTTTGTTATATGAATTAACACTCCTGTAGTTTTGAATGCCATCTGGCCATATTTTCTGGTGAAAGGAGTCATTGTTATCAATTTTTTTTTTTGTATTTTCAGGAATTTGTTAAAGAGTTGCTCCAGAAAGCAAAGACGTTATAGGCCTGCCATGTATACAAACAACCAGATCTCAGTCTTTCGTGGGATTGGTCGAATGTCATACTCATTGTACAAAAAAAAATAATGGAGTCACATGATTAAGTCATGTGACGGTCATGTGATGATGTCATTCAGGGATTCTATACTTCATGAAAGAGTTGGATTTGTCATGTAATGCATTTCATATTGAAAGACAATGGATATTACTATGTTTGTTTAACTATGCTTCTTTTGTTTATTTTTTAACAGAATTTATGTATTTTTTGTAAAAATATTGGAGATTTTTGCAGTCAAACCTGTGAACAAAGGTCACCCATTTGGAAGACAAAACATGGCCTTTATTTACAGATGGCCTTTATTCAGAGGTCAGTTTGTTCTAAATAATCAGTGACAGTTTTCAAAGGATGACCTTTAATCACAGGGTGATCATTATTCAGAGATGGCCTCAAACACAGGTTTGACTGTATTTATTTTGTCGCCTATTGTATGTGAACATGAATGAAATCCTGCAGATACTTATATATGTTTGGACATTTGTTTCGTTTTCAAAATCTGTCTCATAATTTTATCATCCAATATTTTACCTATACTATACACTGTCAAACAAAATAATGTTTGTCATGTTTGAAATTTTGTAATTCTTTATAATTGTTTGCATAGGTTGTTTTTACACAAGAGTTTAATATTTTGTAAAGTGTTCAATCATAATGCGCAAGTTTTTATGTCAGTCGTTTGTGAGTACATCTCTTTGAACAGTTTTTATCCAGGTAGGTGTGAAGCTGTGGAAAATTGATATAGATTTTTATCATAAATGATCAATTACATCAATTGTGAAGAAGTAGGATACAGTCATGCTTTTATTTGCGTAGAAATCTGTATTATTTATAAATATGTCCTAAGTTTAGAAATTTAACACAGTTTCTTTATCTGAAATTTTTTGTAAAATGATTTAATACATGTTTATGATTGTGACAGTGAATAAACTTGTTTATCAATGATACTAGTGTTATGCATTGACTAAATTAATTGGTTTTGTACAAAAAGATCACCATTTTAATTCTCTGGCTGAAATAGCCACTATACAGAGTCTCAATTCACAAAACAACTGCTGTAGACATTAAGATACAAATCTGCTGTCAGACTACGACCCTTCCTTCCATATAGACAACAAGTGGGGGAATCAAAGATGGACTTTAATCAAGGTGATCTATGCATATAGGTTGAAATCAGTTGACAATGTCTGAATTAGATATGCAATTCTTTGCCTGTAAAGGCAAGTGGTCTCTTTCATGGATGGTCTTTAGAAGTGGTTTGTCTGTTTATATAGCTTATTAGTTTTGTGTTAAGTTATAGTTGTATACAGTAATATCATTTTAAACATGTATGCATTTCATTTTACTTGAAGTCATTTTATATACACCAAGGAAGGCGTGTCATATAAACATAATTTGAAGTTTTCATAATCAATTAGTGTGACAAAATTCACTGTGATATTATTGTATGAAATGAGTTCTTAAAGTGCGTAAAATAAGCTGTCAAAGTTAGTTGTCAAAAATTCTTTGTACTTGTTTTGGACATCAAGCATGAGGCTAAAGTCTTTGTCTGTGCTGATAAAAAGTTGCTTCATGGGTCTGTTTTTAGATGAGCTATTGTAGTTTTTGTATAGAATTGTAAAAGCATTGAAAAACTCTTTGCTGATTTACAGCCTAACTGTAACCATGTTTCATCGCTTGAGTGGATTACATTTACCAAAATTATAGTACTTAATAGATTTAATATGATATATACATGCTGATGTCATACATGCTGATGTATACTAATATTACGATTTTTTCCTGCCTCGTAATTTATTGTTTGTGAAATCACTTCATTTGTGTACCATCAAACCTAAGTTTAGACCACCTGTGAGCAACAGCCTCCTCGGTATTTATTTCTTGATGTATGAGGCCAAATACACCTTTGTATAAAGGCTGGCCTCTCATACAGGTCATACTACTTCTCACCCTTTAGTGGTCTTTGTTTACAGGTTTGAGATTGGTCTCCGAGCTCAAAAATCTCATATTTTGTCCTTCGATGTTTCTAACTTGATTATTACTAAACAATGAAGATTTCAATCCTTTGTTATTCTGCCAGTTAAGATGATCTGAAATGTATTAAATAATTTAACTGCAATATCTTTCAAACCAGAATACTTCACTTATGAAATTGAGATTTGAACTCAGAGACTCTTCTCAAGTTTTATAACCTCAAGGTCTGTCGCATTAAGTCTTTTAAATATCTCAAAATATTTTGTGTTAGTTTTATGAAATTTGAAACGCTTTATTTGACATCCTCTTCCTAATGTATACTGATTTAGAATTTTGTTTACAGTGTCTTATGGGGCTCTTTTGTGTCGTTAGGTCAGCATGATTTCATTCAATACTTATGATGTCATTGAATGAATTATGCATGTGCTTGATAGTATAATAGAGATATTGAAAAGACACTTATTTTACTGAATAGGCTATTATTACTCCATGTGTTAGGTATTCAGTTTTGTTAGTGAAAAGATTCTTTGTTCAAAGACTATTTACATTAAAACTTTCAAGTAGTTCTGTTGTTTATTTAAGCACCTTAAGTGTAACAAAAACTCTCTTCAAATTTTAGTTTTTTTATTCAAGGGAGGTAAAGTATGTAATAATTACAAATTGAGAAGGAATAGTTACCTCCCTTTGTTGTATGATTGAACTACACAACCATCTGGAGAAGTGGTTGGATTTTAGATAAACTAGTCAAATTTTTGTCTCTATTTAGTATTGTTATTTTGGTTCTTTTTAACGTGGTACAATATTATAAGTATGAGAGTGTATATGTTTTGCATATAAGAATTCCGATCATTTCTTTGTCATACTTTTCCATGGTATTGAAAACTGTTAGAAAATTCATTGAATTATGTTTTTCATTTTTCTTGTTCAGGATTAGTTAGTTGTGTTAAATAAAGATTAGTTGTAATGACAATGTATCTAACCACTGATATATTGTAAATTATGTTGTCCCTGCAGTACAAACAAAGTTGTTATTGTAAATTGTATTATGGGTAACAAAGTTTGTTCGACTGATGGGATGATATTTGTGTTCTTTTATGAGGCACAGCCACAGTATATTTGTCTGTACATTGTATATAAGTGTGGATGTGTTTGTATATTGTGTTCTTACCATCTTGGTAAGATTTACGTGTATTAAAGCAATAAAAAATATTTATGATGTGGGTTATTCTTTCTTAGATAAAGCTGAAAACGTTTGTTTATGAGTGAAAGTATGGTTGGTCTGGCAATTTTGAAATCTGTATCATTGTGCTAGGAATGGCTTCATTCCAAGAGTTCGGCTCAAAAGAAATATTGTTAATTTTTATCTTTGTACTTAAAATGCATATACTTGCTGTAATTTAGGCTATATTGATCAATATTATTTAAGCGTATGTATAATTAACATAAGACTTTGCAAAAAATGTGAGGCTTTTTCAAGAAGTATTTTTTTATGTGATGAGCCCCTGTCATTAGGTTGTGTACAAAGAATGCCTACTGTATTAACTATTACAACACAGACATAATTTACAAAGAGTAAATCTCTCAATTATGTTGGGTATACACTTTTATCCTGACACTGAAAATGATGATAAATTCTCTGTTTTTTTTATGGATGTATATAATTATGTTTATATACTGATGTTTAGTTTTGGTTGAAGAAATTACCAGTACCTATTTCTCATTAATGTTTTCTTGTATCCCATAAAATTCTTACTTGTGACAAATGCCAAATATGGTAAAAAATTTACAACAATGATTTAATGCAAAGGATCCTTTCCAAACCACTATTAGTTTTCGTTACGAGTTTATGAGATAGTTGGTTAATATTTGCATGGCTGTGTGGTATACAAGAATATTTATTTATGTAAGAAATATTGGAAGCATTTGAATACATCTGATGTCCAAACTCGTCACCCAGTAAACTGATTGACTCATAGGGATTAGACTCGGGATGTATGATTCAGTTTTGGAATCATGGAAGCACGTTCTGTTACTAGTAATTGATATAAAAAGTTAAAATCCAGGTACATTAAGAACATAAATGCTGTGCTTATAAAACATTAGTTTTGTCCAGACCCTATAATTTTTGTTTCTGTGGCACTGAGGTTAAGATTTCGTTTTTTTGAAAATTCTCAACTTTCACGTATGATAATATACAGTGAATTTAGTTTGAAATTAAAAATAAAGTTGTTAAGTTCATTTCTTATTAATTATATATATATTATATATTAAACCAATATTACATTATTGAATCAATATTTGTGGGGTTTTTTTTATAAAATTTGGTATCTTCTCTTTATCTGTAAACTGGTTGCCTCCAAGAGAGAGAAGAAAAACAAGGGGCAAGTAATTCATACCATTTGATCTGCTGAACAAGGTTGTCTTCCCTGATTTAACTTGATGCAAGTTATAGTTTTCTTTTGTAGGTTTTGTCATGATTGTCGTAGTCTATTTTTATGTGTACATGTAGCATATTGTTTGTAATGTGTATATTGTAATAAAAGATGGATGTTGTAATGTTGTATGAAAGTTACATGTCACAGGGTTTCAGATACACAATTTGAAAAGACACCTCAATGTAAATTTTAAAATGAACACATCACCACAAATCTGCTTTATATTTTGGAGAATTAATTTATGAAAAGTATTATTCTGTGTTCAAAATTTGTCTCATTTGTCTGTATGTAAAGCTTTTTATATGATTTTTATGATGGATTGCTTAAATGTCGGGCTCATTTTATGAATAATATATTTGTAATCAATATTAGCATTTTTTGATGTGTAACTATTTTTTAACTCGACTCAAATACAAGATAAAATTTAATTTATTGTTCATGGCTTTATTTATGTTAGATTTAACATATGTGAATAGACATGTAATTGCCTGTGTATTTGCTGATTGAAATTTTAACTTTGGTTATGAAAACTGTATTGTAAAGAAGTGAATGGGTTCTCCATGCTGTGGATTGGATTGTATTAAATCTATAGCAGTTTTAGACTATGATGTCCAGAACTAGAATAAATTGTTCCAAGTGATGCTTCATGTTTTTGTCTTTTTTATCCACATTCACTTCATAAATGGCTGTTGCATTGTGTCACCTGCAGTGTTATACATACATATTGATGTTGTTGGCCATCTGTTTGAGATAACTAGGTATAAACCTGTACAACACAGAAGAGTTGAACATCTACCACTACCCTCTCAGGTTTGAAGCATATGAACAAATGCTTTCATTAGAACAAATTTTTTTACATTCATTGGTACAAGTGTTTGAGTATATGTGAATTTAACCTTGTAGAGTCCAAATGCTAGTATATGGAACTTATAGCAAAAAACGATTTAGACTGGAGAACGAGTTCTAGGTTCCTGGGGTGTTCAAATTTACATAGTTCCAACCAATTAGAGCCCACTGGATAGTATGCCTCTGAATGAAGACAAGTGCATTTTCATTAACAGATTTCTACAAAGATCTTTTTACCCCATGACATCTACATCTTAGTGCTTTACTAACCAGACTGATTAGGTATGTCCCCAGGAAAACATTCCCTACTTGCTCAAAGGGTTAATCTCAACAATATTTTAACAGATTATATTTGCCTTCAAAGTGGCAATGATTTTATGTTACATACAGTCTATAATTATAGAGTTCAAAAAGGATCAATCATATATTGGAAAACTATTGAAATACAGAACACATAAGTTTATGGGTCAATTATGGGTCATTTATAAACCTATGTTATATGTTATTACATAGATGTATCAGATGCGAAATATCATCTTTGTTAATAGATTGTGTCACTGTAAATACACAGCATATTTCTACAACACATAAGCACATACACAAACATATACTTGATAAAGATTTTACACATGTAATATGTAACACATAAATACGTGACACTCATACAATCCCCCACTCACCTACATGTACATGTATATAATTATGTGCACATAAATGAGTACATGAATAAATGAAGTACACATTGATAAACATTGTGCACATGAATAAATCAAGTGTGTACATAAATAAACAATGAGCACATAAATTGTACATAAAAAAACAATGAGAACATGAATAAAGTGTACGTAAATAAACAATGAGCACATGAATAAAGTGTACATACATAAACAATGAGCGCATGTATAAAGTGTGCATAAATCAACAATGAGCACATAAATAAATAAAGAGTACATAAATAAATAAAGTGTACATAAATAAATAATGTGTACATAAATAAATAAAGAGTACATAAATAAACAATGAGGACATAAATAAATAAAGAGTACATAAATAAATAAAGTGTACATAAATAAATAATGTGTACATAAATAAATAAAGAGTACATAAATAAACAATGAGGACATAAATAAATAATGTGTACATAAATAAATAAAGTGTACATAAATAAATAATGTGTACATAAATAAATAAAGAGTACATAAATAAATAAAGTGTACATAAATAAATAAAGTGTACATAAATAAACAATGAGAACATAAATAAATTATGTGTACATAAATAAACAATAGGCACATGTATAATAAAGTGTACATAAATAAACAATGAGCGCATGAATAAATAATTATGAATGAACATTCCACAAAGGAAAAAACAGTACACATGTAAAAAACCATCATGCATTTAAAACACACATGCATGTATTAATAAACACAGTACTTAAAGATGAACTTCATACATGTATATAAATAGAGAACATGCTTACAAGTAGTCATAGTCATGGCTCGAACTGATTTCATATTTGTTTCTAACAAACTGTCATTTCAATGTTTGTACAAAATGTGCCTATACTAAAGTTGTTAAAATGTTGTTGCATTTTCATCTTGCTCAGACCAGGGGTTATAATATAAAATTTGACAGATAAAATAAAAAAAATCAGCAATAAGGCTCTATATGCAGAGCAAATTATATAATAATGTTTTAGTAACATTTACACGTGTGCTCATTGGTGAGGTAATTGGATGTAATTTAAATTGGTTGCCGTTGACTCTGTCTGCACATTTGGTGCTCCCCTGCATGGCACGGGAACCAGCTTAGTGGTAGAAAAGATATACTTAATAAGTATTTCATAAGAGTAATGAGGTATCTTATTAGATTGTCCGGGCTGAAGATAACCAAAAAATTAAAGCATTTCGATAAAATATGCTATTAGCGTGTTACAATAAATGCAAAAATCTTGCAATTCACTTAGGTATGCGAGGACAGAGCTGAAAATAAGCTGGTTCCCGTTGACTCTGGCTGTATAGAGACTTTGGTGCACTGCAACGGGGGGCGGGGACCAGTTTAAGCTAAACTTGAAATGTAAAAGTAAACTGGTCCCCGTTCCATGTTGCAGTGCAAAATGTCTATGTATACCAGAGTCAACGGGTACCGGTTTAATGTAAGGGTAGGAACAGTAACTCTAGATGGAGAATGTGCTAAGGGAGACAACCTAAAATTGTTACGGGTTTAGTCTTTAGCCTCAACCCAATTTTGTTGTTCAAAAGCACTAAAAATGGAAATTCCAATTTTAAATATACGAAATAACTAGTTACATATTTAAACATGGCAACGAAAAGGAGTTATGCCGCTGGTAAATATTACTACAAGAATCTTGTACATTACTTTTTATTGGCGCTGTCACGTGGTATTTGGAAGCAGAATCGGACAGCTTGTTGTGGTCAACTTTCACTTTACAAAATTTCATTTTCATTAAAACCTCAGTGTACTCCCTCATTTGAGTTGAGTTCTTTGAATTTCATTCTTATAAAACACAACGCTGGGTTGTTCTTTGTTAGTTACTTTTGAATTTAATGAAAATCTGTTCTAACTATAATACAGACTACAGTGTCTTACAGTGATTTTTTGCAATTTTTGGAAAGGGTCCAGTCCAATCGGGAAAAATGTGAGGTGTTAATTGAGAAAAAATGTCTTTATTTTTTATTGAAAAGCGTCCATTTACCAGACCCAAACAAAGAAAATAAAAAATCCTTTTCTTAGCCTTATCGTTAACTGATTCAGGATGAAATTTCTAAGTATTTCCATAAGTATATATATATATTTGGAGAACACGAATTCCTATGAAATTATTAGTAATTATATATATATAATTACTAATAATTTCATAGGAATTTATGTTCCCCAAATCAAGACATTTCACTCAAACCATTTGAAATTGATGTCTGAAGAGTGATGCTGCCCATTTATACAAATGGATTACTTCAGCAACCTTAGTTAATTCATAACTTCAAACAGGCTTTTGTTTTTATGTTCTTTAATAACGTAGGATATCACAATACGGTTTGACTGTATCGCAATATATCATGATTCAGAATTGGCCATATCATTGAACCCCTAGAATGGAATTATATAATACTGGTACAAACAGATATTTTGGATCAAAATGATGATATTTCTCTTCACATAATTATGCAGATACATTCAAACTTGATCTTTTTTACATGATGTCTTTTTAATACAGTTCAAATGTTCAAAAGAGTTGTATATTTTTTTAAGTTTCAGTCCTCACATCATACTGGCGATTTTGTGCTAATCGCTTCCTTACATAAGTATGTGGAACTTTAATTAAATACATTTACTTTAATACTGGTATTGATACAACCTCTATCTTTTCTGTTTTTTAGCTATATATTGTCACCATATATGTCCACCATAGTGATTAATTTAATTCGTTTGCATGTACTTACATTGAAATCTGATTTCGAATAAAGATATGGTATTGTATAAAATACATGTATTTCAGCATTGTCAGAAAGTGAGTCAGATGAGGACGTCGCACCCGGGTTGATGGGGATGAAACCAACCTGGAGTGGACAAGCAGAACAGAGCGGCATGTATACACCAATGATGGTATGCTGGTTTTCACAATCTTATCAAAAGTTTGAAATTTGCGTCATTGTATATTGTGATCAGGTTTTTTTTCCTTCTATTACAGGGGCTGTTTGTGCCTTAGGAAAAATCTTCAAAATTATGCAGTTTTCCCTTCAAGCTTTTCTTCCCCTTTTTTGCAAAGATATGATGTTATTTTTCCCCTTGTATAAGAAAAAGGTCCCTTCCCCTACATGTAAAAAAATGCCCTGGTAATAATATTTCTCAGTTTCTCAATGAATGTATGATAACTATAAGTGATTCGATACAGAATTGCAGTTTATACACTTTTATGAAATTTTACGTCATGTTTGAAATTTGAAGAGACATTTTACATGGATAACAATTTTATGGAACTTGTATCTTATTTTATATATTTTTTTTGAACTTATGAGATGTTTCATTACTTTATTTTTCAGAGCTTTCCAAGTCGAACAAGTCATTACAGTAAGTGGAATTGTTTTGTGTCTGCCTTGTTTATACAATATTACTCCATCTTTACGTATTAATACAAAGATGTTATTTTAGTGAATAATGACGCCTTACTGAAGATTGTTAAATGCCTGTACATCGAAACTCTTGTTGTAATTATTTGGAGGGCTATCTCATGATAAAATAGAGAATGTTCTTTACTATCTTATCTAACATGAAAATATCATCAATACCATCATAAATAGGGCCTTTTTTTTCAAAAATTGCCTTTCATTTTGGGAAATTCAAATGCATTTTTCAGCCAAATTGGGAAAAGGTAGACAGACTTTCATGATACAGGGAGATTATATCTCAACATATTGGGAATTTCAGCATTGTATTTTGGGGAAGTTATTTCACCAAGTTGGGAAACATTCTTTTTACAATTGGGAAGTCACCAAACATCAGCCTCTATTGTAGATGGAAAAACGCACTGATAAATGATAGCAGGACTTTCGCTCGACATCAGAAGTTGAGGGTCAAAAATGACCCTTGGCTGATGATATTTTGAAGAGTCAACAAAATTTCCTTTAATTTTATTGTAAATTTGACAGTTTTATGTAATCATGAATGATAGAAATATAGTTGATGTATTAACTAACATGTAAGTATTCTAATCATATAAGGTACCGGTAATCATAAATGATAGAAATATGGTTGATGTTTTAACTAACATGTAAGTATTGTAATCATGTAAGGTACCGGTAATCATAAATGGTGGAAATATCTCTCTATGTCTAATTTAGTTCAGAAATTTCTCTGATATTTTCAAAGTAGTAATATCTTGCACATTGTATCCAAATAAAAGACGTCATTTATATCTCGTCTGAAGGACAATTACCCGGATATCAAAACCATGATGGCAGTGTGACCTCTAGATTGTTAACAAGGCTGTCCTGTGATTTTACCTGGTGACCTAGTTTTTGATCTAAGATGGCTCATGATTTTCATTAAACTTTGTCAGAATTTCTCTATGAATGATATCTTGAACAAGTTTGAACGTTGGTCAACTTGGGTCAAAAACTAGGTCACCAGGTCAAATCACAGGAAAACCAAGTTACAATTTGTACTCAGGTGAGTGAGGATAGGGCCATCATGGCCCTCTTGTTTTTTAAAGCACTGGCCTGGGCTGTATATTGGTTATTGAAAATAAACCATTTGCCACTAGCTCAAATACAAAATTTTGAGAAAGCCTGTATAGAAATTTACTTGCTCCAAACTTTGAGCTAGTAGGTTAGTGTGAAGACTGCATGACAGGAATATCTGTTTTTGTTTTGTTATCATGACGAAGGTTACCTGAAACTTGTATTCATTTAGACAACTACATATTTGGTAAAAGAATCACCAATTTTGTCATATACAAATACTAATTTTTTATTCTTATCTCATGTAAGAATCATGTTTGAAATCCCTCATTTACCTTCAGTTAATTTGGGTGTAAAATAAAACTTTATAGTAATGATACGCTGATGCTGTGATATGAATTGATATGTACTTCAATGTGAAATTATGTGTTTCAGAATCTGACAGTGATTCAGAACAGGATAAAGCTAATGCTCAAGAAACAATGGTATTATTCTTATGTAATGTCAGCAATAGTTTTAAAACAATGTGGCAAAAGAAGCCATTGGTTGTAATGAGCAATGGCTTCTTTTGCCACAATAACTTCCACTCTGTAAGAAAGAAATAACCCAATTTTTATATAAATTGATGTTTTGTATATTAGCTTTGAAGACTCCAAAGTATACTTACGAGGCAAAGGGTTTTAATTATGTTGCCAAGTACTGCTGATCTTGGAATATTAAGACAAGACTAATACCGTATCAAAAGTAGCATATTTTAATTGGTGCAGATAAAACACTGAATTAGTTAATGTTTAATTTGGCGAAATTGTTACATGTTATTTTGTTTTATATTTATCTCTGTCATATAATAATTTTATTAGATGATTTATCATTTCATTTCAGGGTCATTCAAATAAAAGACAATCAGGTAAATGTACTCAGTACTTTAGGTCATAATGTTTAAGTTGAAATTTTTGTTTTTTCTCAGCAATTTATAAAATGTTGTTATTTGTGCCAGTACTTACTTTTGATGGAAATTTTTGTAATGTCTGAAAACCATTTTGGTAAGTATAATTATCATAATATAAAAATTATGATAATAATGATTATCATTAATGTCATAATTTGTACTTAATGTAAATTATATCTTATGGGAATACTATTTATCATTATAATAAAAATACATTATATCCTTTATAATTTTTAATGAAAAATCAGTGATACAGTCCGACCTGTGTTTGCGGCCACCTCCGAGTAAAGACCACCCTGTAAATAAAGGCCATTCTTTGAAATCCATCAATGATTATTTAGAACAAACTTACCTCTGAATAAAAGCCATCTGTCAATAAAGGCCACATTTTGTCTTTCCCAATTAATTATGATAAATAGAACTTCTAGTTGTGATTGTGTGTATGGTCACTTACTTGTAAATGTTGAATTCCAGAGGCTTACGATGATTCTCCTGGGGAACCACCGAGGAAAAAGATCTATAATCCGGTTGCAGAAAAAATGATGGTATATTTTTTTTTATAGTAGTTAAAGCTGGCAAATTTTCAACTATGTCTTGACATCTTGTCCTTTATGCAAAGTCTAAAGTAACATACAGTGGTCCCTTCCGTAATGTCACCACTAAAGAAAGATTCCTTCCAAAAATGAAGGTAAAATGGCACACATACACATAATAAAAAACACCTGACACGAATGTATGAGTTCCCTTCGAACAACAACTCACTCCAAAGAACAACACTTTTTTAGGACTTCGATAAGTGTTGCTGTTCAGAGGGAGCACTGTATTGTTATTGGTGCAGAACAAAACACTGATTGTGTTAGATAAATTTACTTCAAACGTTTAATCTGGTAAAAACGTTATTTTGTGTCATGTAAGAAATTCATGAGCTCCTTTATATTCATGGGACTAAAATTCTGCCTCAGATCTTGGAAAGCTGAACATATGTACAGTTTGAAATTAGTACAGTATAACCCCTGAAAACCGGACCCCATCCAGACTGGACAAAAAAGTTTTTCAGTGAATTCCGGTTTTCATGGAGTCCAGTTTTCAGGGGTTTAACTGTAATAGCAAAACATACTATGTGGAGTTTAATTAAGTGTATGAGAAGAAAAACAAATTGTATTGGTAATGAGAAATCCAGTGGAATTATGGTACATGTATTGGACCATTGGCAACACGACCTTTGTCCTTACTGTGTTCACAGTAGGAATGGAACTTTGAATGTGTTTTTTGATAAAATTTCTCAATAAAAAAGTTCTCAAGAATTTTAATGCTAAAATGTTGAGTCGATAATTTTTCAGGCAAAGATGGGCTACAAAGAAGGAACAGGTCTGGGTAAGAATGCTCAAGGACGTGTAAATATTGTTGAGGCATCACTGCAGAGAGGTAGACGTGGTTTGGGTCACACAATCAAAGGTTTAGAACCTTCAATGGACATTGAATGGGACGAAAAAGATGATGAGGTAATGTGGAAAGAAGAAAATCTGTGCCAAGTTGCTGATTTTCTTCTCCACGTTGCATTTTTTTGTCCGTTCATCAAAGGCAGTTTTAATTTTTGATTTGTTCATTGTATCTGTTTGGAATCAAGGTACTTTGTATTTTTATTCATTTATTTAATGAAATTTGCCCTCTCTGAAACTTCTTTTTGATCAATTATTTTGTTATTTATGTTAATTTATAGGTCCACAGTTCTTACTCTAGACAAACCTGTATATATTGGGGGTGCAACGATACTGTCAAACCCGTATTGCGATATATTGCGATACAGCCAACCCATATAGCAATACATATTGCAATACATATATTGTCATGGAAACATTATAAAACATATGTTTATTTTGAATTTCAGTAGGCTGAATGCGCAACAAACTGTTAACAACACCCTTCTTCCAAACTCTACTTTTTGCCTTTTCGTAATTTACTCCATACTTAGTGTATTTTTTTAATTCTTATAACATCACATGCAGCGCCGCACACGAAGCTAATTTCACAACTAAAAGCACTAAATTTGTAACTGCATTGGTCTGACAAAACAGTAACATTATGTGTCAATTCTGTTGGCGCGGTGACTACAGAGAATATTATTTGAGACCAGCGTCAGTAAGATCCAAAGAAAAATTCAGGTCGGCATCATTTGTAGAACTTTGTTCTACATCAAATGACAAGTGACAGGCGTTTGAATATTCACTTATACAGTACACATTTACAAGGCAGTGCTTAAAATACGTAATCAAATATTAAAGAAATTATCGCGGTATGGTGGTTCCGTACCACAATACGCATGGGCCTGACGCTGTATTGCAATATACCGGTATACTGGTATATTGTTGCACCACTAGTATATGTATCACAGAATCATTTGTCACCTTCCTTTATTGTCTTTAATTAGAGAATGGAGTTATGGTTTTCATCCATGACTAATGTTAGAAAATATTTTGAAAACTCTTTTTAACATATTTTTGCCTACTTTGCAGATTATTATTGAAGAACATGTTGATTGGCTTCCAAAGTTTAAGGCGGATATTCCTCCAATTGAAGAGCTTCGTGATTGGAAAATTATTGGTGATGTAGGTATTGTGTATCTGAGTGACTGCTGTATTGTTTATACATATAGTATGATTTCAACTAAGTGTTTGAAAGCATGAATTGTTTTGACAGAAATACGTTTTTTTCTGCCTTGATAGGAGTCCTGAAATTGTCAATAAATGTGATTGAAATTACTTTAATTTGGTTTAATTGTGCATTGTAAGAAAATATTTTATCAACTACTGTCCAACATGTGTTTGCTGCCACCTCCAAATAAAGGCCACACTGTGAGTAAAGGTCATTCTTTGAAAAAACCTCACTGAATATTTAGAACAAACTGACCTCCGAATAAAGACCACTTGTCAATAAAGACCACATTTTGTCTTTCCCAAGGGTGGGCTTTGTTCACAGGTTTGACTGAATTTAATATTTTACCATTTCTAGTCATACAGAATTTGGTATGCTGGCTGCCGCTGTGGTTGAGTAGTTATGGTCTCTGACTAGTAATCACTAGCGTACCATTTGAGTCCAAATTTTACAAGTTAGGAAGTTTACTGAAGGTTATTGGTTCTAACCAGGTGTATGCCTGGGGGGTCTTCCTCCACCATTAAAGCTGGAACTTGCCAAATGACCCTGGCTGTAGGTGCGAAGTTAAGCCCCAGATAAAAAAAAATACAGTACATACATTTCTTGAAATTTCAAGGTTAAATATGTTTCTTTGGTTTCAAATGTTTCTTTGGTGTAACGCTATTTGTTTACATTTGCAGAAAAAACGTACATTAGACAATGAGACAACCTTCTGCTCTGAAGCAATATTGGATGGAGTTCTCAGTTGTAAGGTACTGCTTACAATCATTAAATGTTTTATTTTGGTATAGGAATGCACATCCTGAAATTAAACCTGTGAAATAGATGCTCTTCAATAAACACTCTTATGCAGAGGTGTTGAAATGTTTTCATGTTGTCGGTAAGCTACTAAAAGTAGAAGGGGCATCTGGGAGTTCAATGCAGTATTGTGTCTGTTGTATCGGAAATGCTGGCAGGAATGCTCCAATAGCCGGTTGATTTTTCCAGCGTCCGGTTCATTTCTATCCAACTACTGCTGTGGATCCTCTCATTTAGACTCATTAAATTAGACTTCTAAACAGTATCCTCTGTAATTGGCATTTTTAGATTCAGAAATAAGTTCACAGACATTTCTATCAGTGTTTTCTGTAGCTATGAAGTCTTTTTGATGAGGTAGATTCTTTTGTTTATGACTTCCTTGGGAATCTGTAGTTTTATTGGTATTGTGCACAAGGACTTCTGTGGTCGAGAAGTTATGGTGTCTAACTAGTTAACACTAGCCCCTCACCCCTGTAAGTTCAAATTCCACCCAGGACCAGGCAAATTTCACATTTGAGGAAGCAGTCTAGCTAACTTATGGAAAGTCAATGGTTCAGTAATGTATGCCTGGGGTATTTTCCTCCAATGTAAAAGCTTGAACAGTTGCCTCATGATCTTGAATGTTGTTGTGATGTTAAACCCAGAGAATGTTCCCAGTTTAATTTATTTTTAAATAGTAGTCTCAAATTTATGCTCTAAGATTCCCCTTAAACCAGAAATGTTTCAGTCTTATGTATGCTTTAATTACTCTTTATATTAAATTTTAAAAAATAAACCAAATAATTTACAATTACTTGATTGTATATTCTGAAGCTTTGAAATATTGATTATCTCCTGACAATCTGTTTTTGCTTTCTTTAAACATGAAAATATATCTTTTATCTTATATTGTTACTAATTATTGACATTGATTGTTTACAGAGTATATTCGACAATTTGGAACCAGAGGAAATGAGAAAAGCTAGGACCAGATCTAATCCTTATGAAACTATCAGAGGTGCCTTCTTTTTAAACAGGTAATAAATTCACTGACATAAAAACCTTCCAATCCACATTGTTTCAGTAATGTTGACCAATTTATATAGAATTGATACATACAGACGCTTTCTATTTTACTCTCAGCATACAAACCCACCAGTGATTGTGACTGATAATTTATTTTGGAGGGGCCTCTGTGGCAAGGGGTTATGGTCCCTGACTAGAAATCACTAGCCCCTCACTGCTGTGACTTTGAATCCCACATGGGACCAAATTTCATATGCGAGGACGTTGTCCAGCTAGCTTATGGAAGGTTGGTGTTTCTACTCAGGGTACACCTGTTGTCTGAAAAAGTCACCAAATGACCAAAGTAATTTTTATCATATTAATATTACCTTAGTAATGTATTTGAGATAAAAAATGTTTGAAGTGTGGCTGAAAAGATATTTAAACAGTTATTTCCCTTTAGTCATATTTCTTGCGTATATTATTTGTTGTTTAAACAATCTGTTTATAATAATGCATATTTGTGTTTCTAGAGCAGCTATGAAGATGGCCAATATGGATGAAGTGTTAGATTTCATGTTCACAAAGCCAAAATATTCTGATGGGGTATGTATAGGAGTACAATATTCAAACTGTATATATGTTACATGGTGCATCTGATCAAATGTATAACCAGGTTTTCTGACAGAAAAATCCTGGTTATTCAATTGGCACTTGTTGGCGGGGAGGTGGACAGACAGGCGGGCGTCCAAAATTTCTTCTGCGCTCAACTCCTACATTTCTCAAGGGACTTCAACAAAACTTTCCCATAATTAACATCACCAAATACCCCTGTGCATGTTGTCGGGGTTTGTGATTCAATCATTTTTTTGCAGAATTATGGCCCTGTGTTTATTTTGTGCATGTGTAATATTCTGTGCGCGACTTAGCATGAAAAACTGGCTTTGTGACAGTCCCTGCCATCTTCTGTTGTTTTGACTAATAATTTTCAGCAATTAAAGGGATTCTATTGTAAATGTATGTAAATATAAAAGATAAGAAATGACTGTTGGCACGGGAATCAAAACTGAACCATGGTTGGTCTCTGTGGTCGTGCGGTTATAGTCTGAAAGGTAATCACTAGTCCCTCATTGCTATGGGTTCAGACCCTACCCAGGAGCAGAAAAAAATCACATTTAAGGAAGCTGTCCAGCTAGCTTATGGAAGGTTGGTGGTTCCGCCCAGGTAGTCTTACTGGGGTCTTCCTCCACTGTTGAAGCTGGATAGGTCATATAATGACCCTGAATGCTGGTGCAACTTAAATCCAGAGAACATATTAAATCAGAACATAGCTCTTATATAAGCAGATGATAGCTGTCTTGGTGTGAGATTAGTCTCACACACCTTTATTTTATTTCTACAAATCAATTTTAACCAATTTATATCGGTTTTCCTCCATTCTTATTAATTGAATATCCTTCACACAGCTAATACTTGTTTCCTTTACCTTTTATTTAAATGCGCCCTACATGACCGCTAGTTGCTGATGCACCATAAAACACTCTTTCAGGAGGTATTCTAAACAATATTGATTATGCATTTATTTTTTCTTAGACACCCATGGTGAAATCCAATGAGTTGTTGTACTTTGCCGACATTTGTGCCGGACCCGGTGGATTTAGTGAATATGTTTTGTGGAGAGCTGTAGAAGAGGCCAAGGGAGAAGCTAAAGGGTTTGGTTTGACCCTTAGGGGCTCAAATGATTTCAAACTTGAAAACTTTTTTGCTGGACCTCCAGAGATGTTCGAACCACATTACGGTAATACTGTGATATGTGACATGTAGAACATGTATGTTAAGTTGCAATTTAACTCAATAACTTGACTCCTGTACTATATTAGTTCCTGCTGTTTGACATCTTGAAGTTTTCCTAAAATTCAATTAATGTTTGGCTGATGAATGAAGCAGCTGATACCCTCTCCTCCTCTATCTTCTGACAGCTTCCATGTGTCATTTGAACCAGAGTTGGAAAGATGACATTTATCACATCTTATGTGGGGTATTGTTTATCAACTATCTCGTTTCATTATATCATAGGTTATATACTCTTTTTTTCATTAAAATGAATTTTCATTTTCCTGCGTTTAATTTGGTTAAAGCCTTTATTTCACAATTTCTGTTGTAAAAGTGTTAAGAGTCTCAATCCCTCACTCAGTACTGTTTCTACTGACCACAGTAAAACCTGTGAACAAAGGCCACCCCACGGGAAAAAAACATTGTGGCCTTTATTGACAGATGGCCTTTATTTGGAGGTTTTTTTTTTCTAAAATCAGTGACTTTTTCAAAGAATGACCTTTATTCACAGTGCGGTCTTTATTCGGAGGTGGAGGCAAACACAGGTTTGACTGTAGTAAACACTTGAACACAAATGAAATTTCTCGTAATGTCTCATACTTCAAGAATTTTATCATGGTTTTTATATGACACTTTGCCACAATAACTTTGGCCAAAAAAAGACATAATTCCGCTACCAGCTTTGAAAAAAATAGGATCAGTAGGTAGGAATTTATTATTTTTTTTATTCCAGAATATGACTGAAATTATTTTTAGTGTTTAAAATATAATTTGACCAAAATAATGATAGGGTCAGTGGCAAAAAAAAGGGTCGGTCAGGGTTGCGGAATCGAGTGATTTTTTAAGCCTTAATATTTGTTACACACAGGTGAGAAAGGTGTTGATGGTGATGGGGATATTTTCAACTCTGGAAACCAGGCTGAGTTTATCAAGTTTGTCCTAGAGAATACCAAAAGTGATGGAGATATGAATGAAGAGAAAGTTGGTGTTCATATGGTCATGGCTGATGGGGTATGAACAGCATTGTCTTCCTTTCCTTAATACTTCTTATTCACTGGGTTTAAAGCCGTTTTTCAACAAATTTTCAGTTATATACGGTGGTTGGTTCACCTAACCAGTTTTCCTGCACTAACCAGTACCAACTTATCCTTCCACAAGGAGCCAGCAACACATAAGGAGGGAAATCAACATTTTTTGTCAAATATTCATTACAACAATTTTCTACAACAATGTCAACACATCCTGAGTGTATTTCTACTTGTAATTACGAGTGGATGAGTGGATTTGCTGAGCCCTGTTGGGGACTAAAGTAGTATTTTTGGAATTCAATAACTCTAATTCAGTTAAATTAGGCCTTAATTTGTGTCCAATATTTAAGCACTATTCAGGTATACTGTATCCTGTTCCATTTTGTTCTTGTTTAGTATTAGTAATTAATACATCACCATTTCAGGGTTTTTCTGTTGAAGGTCAGGAAAATATTCAAGAAATTCTTTCAAAACAACTTTATTTATGTCAGTTCTTAGTTGCCATATCAATACTCCGAAAGGGTAAGATTTACTGTAATTTTTACCAGACATAATGTTGGTAAAATGAACTAGTGATAACTTAGATATGTTCCATAATACTGTAAATCTGGTACTATTCGCTATTTTTTGTGAATTGTGTTGCAAGTTCATAATTCCACCATAAGAAACAGAGATATCAAAAAATAATTGTCTGAAATACAGTCAAATTCGACAAGAATATCAGACACCAGTTCAAAAGGTATATTTTTGAAAATGCACAAACTACTTGTATGATGAATTTATAGGGATGTATACAACATGTAAATTATGTTATATGACATCTGGAATTGATTTTTCGCATGTATGAGATAAAGAACCTTCACGAATTTTAATCTCTGACCCAGCCATCGTGAATTCATTAATCCGCAAAATAATTCAGGGTGAGGGAATTTGCGAAATAAAGATCACGATAATATAAAGTGATTTACAGTATATCAATAATATGTTGAATATTGGGCGTGTTGTTCTACCATTTATAATTTCTCTGGACTATAACTCATTAACTGGGACTTGATGCTATATAACTGAAGTTTGGAAACCAGACTCAGTGAAAGTTTGCCATTTGTCAATTTTAAGACTGAGACTAGAAACAACCAACCAATTGGTATTTAGTCTGATCTCCAAGCTCAGCATTTATACATTCTGTGGTCTTGTGATTTTGATTCGCCGGTGTTGAACGGACATATTGTGGGAACATGATTGGCTGGCTGGCAGTGTCGTCAATAGTTGTCTGCTCTCGAAGTCGAACCGTTCCTATTCAATCTATATCAAACTCACTGAAAGGATTATGGTTATAATATCTCATCCAAGTTTGAATTCCAGAAAAATCGCCCTTGGCATGAATGAATTATGGCCCCTGATTCAGCAAAAATCTAAGTTGAACATCTCCCATCCAACCTTCAGTTGATAATTTTGACAACAAATTTTATGACAGTTTAGCTTTATTGTTCTATCTGACGGAGAATTAAGTGGTGGATCCTTAAAATGAGTTCAAGAATTGGTTCATTTCAGGAGGACATTTTGTGTGCAAGTTATTTGATTTATTTACTCCATTTAGCGTTGGACTCGTCTACCTCATGAACGCTATTTTTGAACAAGTTGCTATTTATAAACCAGTTACAAGTAGACCAGCCAACTCTGAAAGGTACGTTTGGTTATTAACTAAACCCTTTGCCTCATGATACCAAATTTCCCAACATCCGAAGCAGACGACTTTTGAAAACATCGTGGCAGAAGAAGCCATTACTCATTACTAGCAACAGCTTCTTTTGCCACGATGTTTTCCACTCTGTCAGGGAGAAATAACCCAATTTTCATAGATAAATTAATGTTTTGTATATTAGCTTTGAATTGGGAAGAATCTGAAATATGCTTATGAGACAAAGAATTAATGTAATCATAGCTGATTTGTGTCACTGAACTTCCGTATTCTGATTCTATCAATTCCATTTTCATTGCAACAAATTACTTCCATTCTCAGGTATATAGTGTGTAAAGGTATGTTATCCAGGAAAAAGATTGAACCAGTTCGACAATATTTTGATGAAATCAATAGAGACCTCAACAAATACTTGATATCTACATCTAAAGAAGACGTCACTGATGTAGTTCCTGTAGAGAAACTGACTGGAGACGATGAATTCTACAACTATATATGTGAATCAAATGACAGGTCGAATATCTCACATGTAGTATTGACATATATATTGTATTTGATTCCTAACAATTTATTGACTTCAGATTTCGTGTTTTTTTTTTCAAACAAAAAATGACCTAAACTCTAAATGAACCTAATGAACAGGTTTATTCTGGTTTGAATATTATGTCATTCAAGTTCTGTTTGTGTTTAAAATTGCTGTTTCAAACAGGTATTACACAGAAAAGCTTAACCTTGATCCACCTTATATTTGATAATACTGACCGTACCTAGAATAAATATGATTGTATTGCATTAATACTTTTTTTCTTCACTTTTCATTCAAATATGAAATTTGATCTGTCCCATACCATGGGGATGTGACTTTGTAATTGTGACTTTCTGCATTATAGACCATTAAATATTAATTTCCTGTTAATGAACTTTACATCATTGAATGAACTCTTGAATATTTCAGCTTGGGAAAACTCCAGATATTGAATTTGAAGAAAATCAGAGCATTTACACAGAATACGTAAGTATTAAAATTTGTTCTCATTTACACAGAATACGTAAGTATTAAAATTTGTTCTCATTTACACAGAATACGTAAGTATTAAAATTTGTTCTCATTTACACAGAATACGTAAGTATTAAAATTTGTTCTCATTTACGCAGAATACGTAAGTATTAAAATTTGTTCTCATTTACGCAGAATACGTAAGTATTAAAATTTGTTCTCATTAAAATTTGTTCTCTTACTTAAACGCAGTTATGAAATTCCTTTTCAGTGCTATCATACAGAAACATCATGTTTGAATTCAAAAATCTTTTATATACCCATTATTTAGAGGTTTCAACTGTCCATTAAATTCATTGTACAGTGGAACCCTCTAAACCTGCCAAGCCCGGGACCAGTTTAGAGGGGATACCAGTTTTGAAGGAATTTTTTAATTATATAGTAATGAAGTGGTGAACAGAGCATTTGGCCGACTTAGAGGGGACACCAGTTGATAGAGGAACCGGTTTAGACAGTTCCACTGTATCAGGCCATCCTAAAACAATTGTTGGTTTGCAGTTACGTGAACAACACTTCCAAAATCCCCGGCTCAAAATTTTTTTATCATTTTTGGCCAAAGAAAAAATTTTGTTTACTTTGTTACAGCTTTTTGTTTCAGCACTGGCATATGTTTACAAAATGCCTACCTACCTACTAACTGTTAAAAGTCTATGTCACCCTATGTTAATTTTTACCCATAGCCTCACAATACCGCATTTCCCCACATTTGAAGCCGACTTGTAATGAGTAATGGCTTCTTTTGCCACAATGTTTCCCACTCTGTCAGAGAGAAATAACACAATTTCTTAAATAAATTGATGTTGTATATTTGTTTTGAATTAGGAAGAGTCCAACATATACTTATGAGGCAAAGAGTTAGGTATGGCTTCAGTATTTGTATCTATTTTCAGAAATTTATATGAACACAGACAACGTGACACTAGAGCAGAATTATTGAAGAAATGGAAGGTTTTTATGCTCTTTTGACTTTCATTAAGTAATTTTACTGATTGAAATTGTAAATACATATATGTAGGAGCCGTTGCATTGTTAATACAAATATATGTAAGTACCATTACATTGTTAATACAAATATATATGTAAGTGCCATTACATTGTTAATGCAAATATATGTAAGTGCTATTGCATTGTTAATACAAATATATGTAAGTGCCATTGCATTGTTAATACAAATATATGTAAGTGCCATTACATTGTTAATACAAATATATGTAAGTGCCATTGCATTGTTAATACAAATATATGTAAGTGCCATTACATTGTTAATACAAATATATGTAAGTGCCATTACATTGTTAATACAAATATATGTAAATGCCATTACATTGTTAATACAAATATATGTAAGTGCCATTACATTGTTAATACAAATATATGTAAGTGCCATTACATTGTTAATACAAATATATGTAAGTGCCATTACATTGTTAATACAAATATATGTAAGTGCCATTACATTGTTAATACAAATATATGTAAGTGCTATTACATTGTTAATACAAATATATGTAAGTGCCATTACATTGTTAATACAAATATATGTAAGTGCCATTACATTGTTAATACAAATATATATGTAAGTGCCATTACATTGTTAATGCAAATATATGTAAGTGCTATTGCATTGTTAATACAAATATATGTAAGTGCCATTACATTGTTAATACAAATATATGTAAGTGCCATTTCATTTTTAATACGAATATATATGTAAGGTTTTTTCTCTTGTTTGTCACAGTGCTTTATGTTATCCGACTCGTATTTTTCTGTACTTTTTTTTTTTAAATTAGATACCTGACAAATTAAGGACTGCTCCACCTCGCAGCTCTCCTCACACAAGAGTTCAAAGCCTTGTTGGTGTAAGTAGGCTTTTCAACTAGTTTACGAACATTTTTTATAGAAGCAACAAATTTTGACCATCTTAATTTGTTTTTTTTTGTTTTTATGTGACATTGCCTTTGGGTTAAAAGCCATTTTCAACAATTTTTCAGTTATATATGGTGGCTGGTTCACTTAACTAGTTTTCCTGGACTGTATGCTAACCAGTACTAACTTACCCTTCCACAAGGAGCGGGCAACTTCTCCACATATGGAGAAATATTGACATTTTTGTCAAATTTTTATATATGGATATAACCTGCTGCAACTGGGGTTTGAACTTGGAGCACAGGGTTACAAGTCAAGCACTAGAACACGATCACAGCCCAACTGTCTTAAATATGGCGAGATCTGTTATGTGAGATCTTGATGTGTGATGAATTGTCTTTCATGCAATTTTCTTGACACTTAATTTGACTGAAACATTACATAATTACCATTGTTTTGGAATTTTTTTCTATGAAACTTACGATATGTATTTAAAAGTAGGCTAATGATGTGTATATGTGTGCAACATCTGAAATAATTTTAGATTGCTAACGTTTGTATTTCGGTGTGTTAGAAATTCCTATTGTCATCCTCATTAATTCCTGATGAATAAAATCTAGAATTTATGAATATTTATATTAATGATATTTCTACCTGATAACAGTTTTCATTAAGAAATTAATTCACCGATTTTTTGCCAATGCAACGGATAAATCCAGATGAAATTGTTTGTATTTTGGCAATAATTTGAAAAATCTTGAAAAACAATTGATTCAAATGCATTTTTAACCAATGATTTAAATCGGCAATAGGTTCTTAATGAAAACCCTGCTGATGAGGATTATTTACTTGCACATTTCAGGATGATATGGATTATTTTGATCATATAACGGAAAAGTTATCTGTGGAAAACATCAGAAATATCAAGGGAGTTTTCAATTATAGATGTATGGTGACTGGTGATGTCCCTGAAAATCATGTTTATATACTTGGACTTGGGGTTTGTATGTTAATATACAGTTGACAGTATCGCATCAATACAATAATACAGTCAAACCTCTCTAATCCGAACCTTTCCAATCTGGAATCCTCTCCAAGCCAAACATGTCGGCTGGTCCTGATTTTTTTTATTATGTATTAAATGATAAAAAAAACTTTGGAATCCGGAATCTTTGTATTCCAAAAACCTCCAATCACAACATTTCTGTCTGTCTAAGCAACTTTGGATTAGAAGGGTTCTACTGCATATCTTTATTGCTTGTATTCATATTAAGTGGGAAGGCTGTAGATAAATGTTAATAATTTAAATCATTATGAAAAGAAATTATTCAGTTGCTTCCATTATTATCATGAATATACTAAGTACCAACCTTTTGAAGCAAATCTATCATATTTTAGTTAATTCCTGTACAATGCATTAATTCTTTAAGTACTTCTTCTGTTTTGTTTAGTTGAAATTCTACCAGTCTGGTGAATTCTTTTATATTTTAGATAATTCCTACACACTATATAAATTCCTACAATTACTGCCATATTTTTATTGTTTATGTAATTGAAAGTCTACCTTGGTACAATACTGATAAATTCAATCTAAAACTCTTTCACCAGTAGCGTCCTGTATAAATAATGTTGTATTTATTCCCTCATAGAGGTCTTCAGTATTTCAACGACATTGTAGACAGCATGCTCACTGGGTGAAATTACAAGACAATTTAAAACTGGAGCTTCCCAAGGACACATTGTTAGAAGCAGAGATTGTGACTGAATATAGAGGGGAGGTAAATCTGCTCACATTGTTTTTTTTTTTTTGACTAATGAAACGAAAAAGGTGCCCAAAGTCTAACCTGCTGAGAGTGTTTATTACCACGTTTATCCTGTCTTTGATATCAATTGTTGATATTCAAGAAGGTCCCTCTTGGTCATATGGTTATGGTCTCTGACTTAAAATAACTAGCCCCTCACCGCTGCGCATTCTAATCCCACTTGGGACTGAATTTCTAGTGAGAAGGTGCCCAGCTAGCTTATAGGAGGTCAGTGGTTCTACCTGGGTGTATGTCTGTGGTCTTCTCCCACTGTTAGAGCTGGAAAATTGCCAAATGACCCTGGATGTTGCTGCGACATTAAACTCAAGTAATATTCAAGAGGGCCACTGTAACAAACTACGATAAGACTCTAAACTGTTGTATGTTTTCTAGATATTAGTCATTAGATAAAAGTTTAAATAGTTGTCTTGACCATATTAAATAAAAGAATATCTACATTTTATGCATAATAATATCACTTCCTGTCTGGTAATAAGTCATTTAGGCCCCTATAAAGTTAGTTAATCCAGCTAGCATCATCCAGCATATCATACTTCGATAGTGAAGATGGAGAACCATCAAATCCTGTATATGTGCAGGTTTTGTTAACCCTTCGTCACATAATACCGCATTTCCCAACATCTGAGGCAGACGACTTTTGAAAACATTGTGGTGAAAGAAGCCATCGCTTGTAATGAGTATGGCTTCTTTTGCCACAATGTTTTCCATTTTGTCAGAAATAAATAGCCCTTTTTTCTTAAATAGATTTATGTCTTTTTGTATATTAGCTTTGAATTTGGAAGAGTCCAAAATATGAAAATATCAAAAAAATAATATTTATGAGGCAAAGGATTTACAGAAATCTATCAGAATCACAATGGAGAGGCAGTTACATGCTAATTTACTCGTAGTTTGGTGAAAAATAAATGTTCAATTTCTGCTAGCCAAGTAGATAAGAATTTCTGTAAAAGTAGTTTACTATCATTATTTGACTGGGTGGAAACCTAATCCTTGAAAAGTTGTTGACTCATATGGGTGATCTTGAACCATTGTGATTGTGTTGTTATGTAATATTTCTGACTATGCAAATAAGGCATTTTTAATGAACAAAGAAGTTAGTATTTTTCACTGATGTAATACTGTTTGTTAAAAGGGTACTGGGCAGAGAAAGATGACTAGGATACATGTACTTGATGCCTTGTTTCTTTATGGAAAGGATGTGAGAGATCTGAACTATAATGAGAGGTTTGTACTGGTCATTTTAATAGATAATTTTTATTTGCATTCCCTTATTTTTTTCACTGGGTTTAAAGATGTTTTTTCAACAACTTTTCAGTTATTCGATGTCCTTCTCACCAGTTTTCCTAGACAGTTTACTAACCAGTACTAGCTTACCCTTCCATAAGGTGCCAGCATCTTCTTCACATATGGAGGAAAATTGACATTCCTGTTAAATTTTCATTCCCCTAGCACTGCTATTCATTTGTGCATATGTCACGTAAAAAACAACACTAAGTGGAAATGACTTCTTGATGTGAGACATTTTAATCAGTTTTTTGAATGTGAACAGTGTATGCTACTGCCAATGACATGATCCAAAACTTGAAATGCAATATATAGGTAATGAGAATTCCTGTTTTTTTTTTCGAATTATTGAATGTAGAATAGCAAAAATTAGGACTTGAAAAGTCATCTGATTTTTAGATATTGCAGTTTTCAGGGAGTCCAGTTTTCAGGGGTGTTACTGTACTATGTTTTAATGTACTAAATAATATCTTGACTAACTCATTGAAACATGACAATGTTCGAATAAATATGAGTTAACTGTCAAAAAAAATAAAAATAATTATGTAAAGGAGTATTATTTAGGCAGATGGTTGGGGAGGTTGGCTGTAATGATAAAGCATTAAGCTCAGTGATTGATTTTTATGGAGATCTACTTACGCTTTAAGCTCAGTGATTGATTTTTTATGGGGACCTACTTACGCTTTAAGCTCAATTATTGATTTTTATGGAGACCTACTTAAGCTATAAGCTCATTGATCGATTTTTTTATGGAGACTTACTTAAGCTTTAAGCTCAGTGATTGATTTTGTATGGAGACCTACTTAAGCTTTAAGCTTATTGATTGATCCTGAACCTTTTTGACTTTCATTGATTTCAGGATGGAGAAACTACGTAGATTTGTTAAATGTATCACCAAACTGACTCGATCTGATCTTGTCAGAGTTATTGTCCCTGAAATATTCAGATTTGAAGAAATTGACCAGATTTATAAACAGTAAGTTTTTTTTCACTCTGTTGATTTTTTTCTATTTAGTTTCAAACAAAATTAATATGAAGTACTTGTTAGCTATGTAAGGCCTAAAAAAAGAGGTTTGTTTCTGGTTTCCGGACAGACCCAATATTTTACTGCCGACTCATATAAGTTTTTATGGCATCCGAATCGTAGTGCTATTTTGTAACTTTCTCAACTCATTAATATTACGGCTCCTATTTGCCCATACAGTGTTGCCAATGTATGTAAAAAATAATATAATAAAAAATTCCTACTAACCGACTCATATTTTTTTGGGCATGTGACTGGAAACAAACTTTTAGGCCTAATTTAAAGTTTACATTACGTGTACTGGTACTTGATAATTATGTGATGCAACAATTAATGTTGCTAGCATACTCTATAATACTCAGGGGTGTAGTAATGTTTTCATGTAGCCGGTGAGCTACTAAAAGTAGAAGGGGGATCTGAGGGTTCCACCCAGTAGGGGGCAAGGTGGCAACACTCCCTGTGGGGATATAGTAGCCGGTGAGAATGTTCAAATAGCCACTTAATTTTTCCAGCTTCCAGTTCATTTTTACACCTCTGAATACTGGTTGTGTTACATCAAAGTTTAGAACACCAGCTGTGTGACATAACAGCTGACTCATTGAAACAGAGTGATAGCTGGCTGAATGATTCTTTAAAACTTCTGAAAGCTCGATTGGTATAATTTACAGTATCATTTCTGTTGCTTTGTAACAAAGTAATGCTTGTCTCATCTTACCTCTATTGTTGACAGTCTTTCTCCAAAACATTGTAGTGTTAAACATTATACATTCTGTTTAGTGCCAAATCTGACATTATAAATCTCTTGTATTAATTTTATCTGGATAGATTACAATTAAAGAAAGTTAAAGGAGGTGGACCAGGTGAAAAACTGTGTTATTGTCCTAAAAATAACACAGAGAATAGTTTCTACAGACCTACAGGTGTGCATATCATACGAACGGTGAAAGGTAACTACTTCTCATGTGTATTATTGCTATTGTCATTTAACTCCTATCATGCTATAATACCACTTACTGATAAGCCATGTCCATTGCTGAATTAATTAATTTATTAACCACTATAGGGCGTGACTAGGTCGTTCTCAGCATAGGGAGAATGTAAATACAGCACAACCTGTTGTCAAGTTTAGCATGATAAGTGTTAAAATGCTTTCATACCTGTGAGTTTACCAAAAGGGAAGACTATATACAACCTCCTTGTTTAATTTCCTATTTTCTCTGTTGTATAGTAAATGCGTAATAAGGTGTGTCCATCTTTTACAGAAGAACATGATTTATAGTTATTTCCTTGGGGACCCAAATTTTATATTCTAGGGGCTGTATTTTTTTCTAGTACTACAGCAATTTCAACCCATCTTGAGTCAATTTCTGTGCATAATTACAAGTGGACAAGTGGATTTGTTTATTAAATCCATTCTGAGACCATTATACACAGAGATATCTTAATGTTTACTTGTCCAATGGGGATATCTTAATGTTTACTTGTATCACAGAGATATCTTAATGTTTAATTGTATCATGGAGATATTTTGATGTTTAATTGTATCGCAGAGATATCTTAATGTTTACTTGTATCACAAAGGTATCTTAATGTTTACTCGTATCATGGAGATATCTTAATGTTTACTTGTATCACAGAGGTATCTTAATGTTTACTTGTATCACAGAGGTATCTTAATGTTTACTCGTATCATGGAGATATCTTAATGTTTACTTGTATCACAGAGGTATCTTAATGTTTACTTGTATCACAGAGGTATCTTAATGTTTACTTGTATCATGGAGATATCTTAATGTTTACTTGTATCATGGAGATATCTTAATGTTTACTTGTATCATGGAGATATCTTAATGTTTACTTGTATCATGGAGATATCTTAATGTTTACTTGTATCATGGAGGTCATCACTAAATTTTAGCAAAGAAGCGAATATTTTGATATTTACTCTTTTTGCTATTCTTTGATATTAACTTGAAATTTTAGATCCTTGGACTATGCAATGGAGTAGATCAGCAAGGAGAAAATATTTTTTCAATCAAAGAAATAACCAGTCTACATTCGACACTCCTCCAGATAGTATCTCTTCAGTCAGGTAACAAAATATGATGGTTTATATAATTATACTGTAAAACCTCAATTTATGACAACCTCAGTATAACGACCACCTGTTTATAATCACTACTCAATTTTGTTCCAGTTTTCTATATTTCTTGCATATTTGAACTTGATTATTAGACCACCTCAGTATTAAGACTATCTTTGGTCCATATTGTGGTCTTAATATCAAGATATTACTGTACTGTCTTAGGCTGGATTGTTTTAATTCTTCATCTCTCTATATAGGTTAGTGTATAGAAGGGGGTGGTTTCATAGGTCAAGTGGTTATGGTCTCTGACTAGTACAGGTAATCACTATGGAAATGATCAAGATATTTTGAACTTTTTAATTTTGATTGCTTTTTGCTTCAGGGACACAAAACTGAACAGTTTCCATTGGGCCTGGGAAGATGGTGTAAAACTTTTAGAAGAGCAAACATGTCGCGAAGATCACTCAAAATTATCAAAAGCAGATGTTATGGAATATCTACGAAGATTGATGCCACAAAGATGATACTCCATGTTACAGTTATGTTTTTAGACTAATGTGTGAAATATTCATCAATGTTTTATCACAATTAGAGTTTGTTTGTTATAAAACTCATTTGGGAAGAATCTTAACCGAGTGATCTTGGTCTGGTCATATTGAGAGAACATGTTTTTTATGTGGTTTTTTTTCTGAGGACAAATTCAAACCAGTTGTTAGTCAAAACATGATCCATGTTTGTGCTAAGACTTGAACCAAGTTTTGGTCGGAATATGAAGCAAAGGATGATCAAAACATTGAATAATCTTTGTATAGGACTTGTTCTCCAATTTTTGGTTGGACATAAACAAAGTTTTGTGAGGTCATGAGCAGAGTCTTGGTCAGAACATGAATTAATGAAGTATTAGTTAGCAGATAACAATATAGTTGGTGATTTTTTTAATGTATTGCATGTCATTTTAACCATTATGCGCTTATTAAATTTACACAAACTCAAAAGCGTGTCAGTAGGCATTGCGTCTCATTATTTTTCCTTCATCTCAGCATTCTGCTATTCTGCTCCTTCATGTTGACTTTTCACCGGGGGTTATTGTCGCCTTATCTAATAATAATTACGTTGTGTAACTTCATTAACCCTTTGCCACATAAACATAGTCTGGACTCTTCCAAATTTAAAGCAAATGTACAAAAGATCAATTTATATAAGAAAATTGGGTTATTTCTCTCTGACAGTATGGAAAACATGGTGGCTAAAGTAGCCATTGTGCATTACAGGCAATGGCTTCTTTTGCCACAATGTTTTCAAAAATCGTCTGCTTCAGATGCAGGGAAAATGCAGTATTATGAGGCAAAGGGTTAACGAATGTTTCAATGTAATAGTGCAACACTTAGAGCTTTCTATATCATGTATAATAACACCTTGGAGTTTACCTTTTACTTACGTTTAGCTGTTTTAAATGTACGAAGTGACTGTGAGCTACGGACACTTGAAGGAATAAGATTCCAGTTACGAAAAACTAAAGTTAGGGGGGAATTAAAATAAAGCGTGAATGTCATCAGAGTTCCGTAACTAGTGGAACATGGTATTAAAGGTGAGAGGTATTCGGGTGTCTGGTTACTATGCTTTTTGTAAAATAGAGACGGTCTATGTTTGAATCTTCTTTCTGAAAGTGTTTCCCGACTTATTTCTCTATAAAGTTCCTCCAACAAAATTAACTTAGTTGAAACTGAAGCCATGCGAGCGCATTCATTTTGAATTTTATCAAGTTGCTCAAGTTCACGTTTTGTAAAATTGCTCCAAACAACAGAATATTCCAGAATCGGTATTATAAAATATGTGTATATGTATAATTTCAAGGGATTTGCTGTCAGTGGAAAACTTAAGTGTTTGCGTAATGCTCGTTTCCATGGTTTGTCAGTTGTGTATCTAAATTAATAGTGCCACATACAATGATTGGACAGGAGGACACCAAGTTGCTTGTGTCCTACAACCACAAGTTTGTATTGCTGATACATCTCTAAGGGTGGATGTGGAGGGTGTTCACGTTTTTTGGATACAAGAAGAGATTTCAGATTTTGAAGAAGGGTGGCGGAGTGCCACATCTCAGCCCAGTTTGAAATAGTCTTGATATCTGACTGAAGGAGTTTAGCAGCGACTTCAGGTTGCTCGGCTATGACATAAAGACTTGTGTCATCAGCGAAAAGATTGAAATTAACTGGGGCCGATATACACATGTGCATATTGGTCCCAGAAATTAATAAATATAAGGAAAAGAAGTGGACCAAGAATCGACCCCTGAGGAACACCAGCAGATACATTGCTCCATTTAGACTTTACAGCAGGTAAAACAGCCCGTTGTCGCCTGTTTGAAAGATAATCCATGAACCAAGTTAGTAGAGATCCCGAGGTTCACGCATGGTATATTTCAGAGATCCTTTACGTCAAACATTGTCAAAGACCTTACTTACATCGAAGAAGACAACACAAATTTCGAGACTATCGTCAAGTGCTTTGCAGAGAGTGTCATATAAGAAAACAAGTTGATTGACTATAGAATCTTCAGGAATAAATCCAGATTGGACAGGGGAAAGTTTGTGACAAGATGAAGATGGATGAAAACATCTTTGAAAATAAGACGTTCAGAATCTTTCAACTGTCTATAGAAGAGAAATTGGTTGATAGTTATTTGGCATCGATGTGTCATTTTTCTTGAATACAGCACTTACATGAATACAGTACTTACATGAATACAGTACTTACATGAATACAGTACTTACGTGAATACAGTACTTATATGAATACAGCACTTACATGAATACAGCACTTACATGAATACAGTACTTACATGAATATAGTACTTACGTGAATACAGTACTTACGTGAATACAGTACTTACATGAATACAGTACTTATATGAATACAGTACTTACTTGAATACAGTACTTACATGAATACAGTACTTACATGAGTCTCTTTCTAATATCCGGTGCTTGTTTGTTTTAATCATATAGAGAGGTCTGAGATTGAAAATAATTATTCAAGATAAGCCACGACCGTGATCCAGTGGTTAGTGCACTGGATTTGTAACCCGGCAATCCGGGTTCAAATCCAGGTGGTAACAGGTCATACCCTTCTATGAAAATGTGACAAAAATATTGATTTACTTACGTATGTGGAGAAGTTGCTGGCTCCTTGTGGAAAATTAAGTTAGTACTGGTTATGCAGTGTTGGTTAGGTGAACCGGTATATAACTGAAAAAAATGTTGAAAAACGGCGTTAAACCCAGTGAAAAAAAGTATTCAAGATATTTGCTTTTTTAAGTCATAGCATGTTATTTTCTGTATGTAGCCAAAATACTACCTTCCCCCAAATTCCCTAATGAGATATATCTATACAATAATTATTTGATTCTCGTTGTTTCAAATTTAAAATCTTAAATACTGATATATACCGATCGTCAGCAACATAAAAACACCAGTTCGTTGTGAGTAACACCTTGAGAGTGAGAAGGAAAATGTTTGGTGGAAAACAAAAGCCACAAGTAACACCTTGTTCTATTTGAACCACAATTTGGACTACACACATGTGGTAACAATGATACCTTAATTGTTTGCACAGTGGTCTTAATATTGACCTTTAATTAAATGTTTGCTTAATCGTGTAAATGATGCACCGTGCAACATCTCTTGATTACAGGTATTTAGCGGTGTATAAAAAGAGCCTATTAAGAATTAACGAAAGCAACGTGAAAAGTACCGTGGTTCTAATCTGCAAAAAATATCTTTATGTTGAATTACTTAATTAAGATTTCAATTAATTTACATATACAAATATTCTAAACACTGCCATATAATTAGCAATATTATCCTACTTTATAATGCATTGAATCTACATTTAAAAAAATTCTTCTTGCTTTTTACTGACCAAATCCTACAACATAATAGATCTACTATATATATTATCGAAGCCAAATCAAATGCTTGGTCCAGTACCTACTACACGTATGATTAAGCAGCAACAACAACCGTTTAAAATACATAATTGTAGGTATGAATTCCGAAGAATAATGTCTTACTTTAATCAAAGATGGAAGCGATAAGATCTTTCTTTACAACCACAAAATTAATGTTGAATTATCGAGGAAGAATAGGACTTAACTTCAATAAGTGGGTGAAGTTTGTAACATTAATAAGTAAAAAGTTAAAGGCATTCGACTTTCACGATTTACGAACAAGTTTGTCATGTTTTGGTATAACTCAGATTGTGAAGCAGACAACAGTGACTAATTTCAAATGCGAATGGAAGCAAGAAGCTTATTGAGTAGAATCATAAAAACTGTATGTAAACAAAGAGGAGAGATTGAACTTTACTTCAATATACCGTTAGTGTTTGTATTGTAATTTTTAAGGAAGATATGACAAATTTTTTTTACCCCCTATTAAATTTAATAGTATAGTATCGTCTCGATAAATAAATATGGACTGATCAAACGACGCATTTTAAGGGGGACAACTCCGCTCGAAACTTTTAACAACATCCGATAATTTCTCGCCATACGGACTTGGAAAATTAGTTTGAGATAACCAATGTTTGAGATAAACAGATATTATATAATTTGACTTTTCGTTTAAAGTATTCGTGTTTTAACCTTAATTGTAATGTATGAATGTTTACGTTTTGCATGAATAAAGCTTTGGAGGAGAAACAAAATATGTATTTATTCATAATAACAGCAGTTATAATAATGGACAGAATAAATAAGGCCATATGTAGGGATGTGATATAAAAATATTTTACGCATAATGTGTTTATTATTCGAAAACACGACGCGTCGAGTTTCAAATATTTTCGGATGGGTACGCTATCCATGCACAATGTATGTCGAAATGCGTTTGTTGCTACATCAATTACGCTTTCTGAATTATTTTTATCAAGAGAACGTCATTTTACTTAGATTGCACTTTATCAGTATCAGAGATGGAGAGTATTAATTCGTACTAGTTAGTATACAGTCCAGGAAAACTGGTTAGGTGAACCGGTCGCAGTATGTTAGTGAAAAATTGTTGAAAAAGGCGTTAAACCCCAGTGACAATAGGTCACATAAAAACAAAAACAATCGTACTCGATTTTCAAGTTAAACCCACGAGTATCGTAGTATTCGGCTACTCACTGCAGCCGAAGTCATATGCGATGCGTATTTGTTTACCTAACCTTCATACCTACCTACAATTACTTAAATTGACAACCAAATACATTGTATTATGTTATGATATCAAGTTAGGTGATTCCACTTCCTGTTTGAAGGTGCTGTATTTGAAAACGAACGTAAACGACTTTTAAAAAAAATTCTACTACAAAGGACCAAATGTAATAAAGACGAATGAATTTATGAATATCACAATTAACAAGAATCAGTGAAATTATGCAAGTTTATTAAATACATATAAAATAAAATATAATACAATTAATTACAATACTTCATATTGGATATTCTAACGAAATCCTACAAATAATTCTTTTTAGTGTGTGTGATATGCTTTCACTTTATTTCGTTTGGTTCATTCACATACATTTATATACATAAGCCCTATATATATATATATATACGAGAAATAATGATAATTATCATCTAGAATATATTGACTCTCCATATACCTCCAGTTTCTCAGTGTTAAAGAAAATTCATTTATTATTGCGAATCATTATTTTCTTTATAAATACCATCGGGTATTTGATTATATTAATTTTATCATGAATGCGCATGATATGAGTGAATAAAAAGTAATTGACTTGACTTGACTTGATACTCTAAACTTATGATTACAGTTTGTCACAAAATTGTAAATCTCACGGAGCCTTTTGTTCAGGTAGTGAATTGTGATACCTACGTCAAAACGTTCGTTGTTGGCCGATCAGCTCCAACTTTCAGATAAACAGTTCCCACTACGCGCTAATTAGAGTCACGAGGACAAAATTATAGTTTGACAGAAAAGAAATTTGGAGATAAGTGAATTGGAGGTAAGTATAGCAATATTTTACAGAGAATAGAACATTAGAGGCGGTTTTGCCATATTTTCTGTAATTCGTCAGGCAAACCTTTCAGATCAACGAATCAATTTCTGTATCGTGCATTTTATCCATAGCTAAAACTCGAAGAAGTCCTTCAAGACATCTTCATGTTAAATGTTTGGATTTTGGAAAATTATTCTACATCTGACATACTGGATAGCTTTTTGGGAGGGGGTCATTTTGAGTGGTTTAAATCGTGCTACAGCAATCGAGATTAAAAAAAAACTACTGCTGTACACATCCACTTTAAACGTCGTCTAATCTATGTAAAAATCTCCGTGTATCTTCTTACATAAGTGAAATCCATACCGGAAAATTATTCGTGACATAAAGTGCATAATGTAGATGTACAAAAAGAATACACACAAATACATGTGCTACCGTGTTTTCAGTATGCATATTCAGAAGAATTTTGCGCCGATTTTACAGAGAAGAAGAAATCAATTAATCATACTGATTGTTGGTACACTTGGACTTTTTTCTGTTACGTTTAAATGGCAGTTTTTGCAAATTGTGTTCAATGATGTATATGAAAGGTATGTTATAAACTTTAATCTACCCTCTTACAACTATTTACCATTTTGCCTAAGCTGCAAATGGTCTCGCGGCTTTTAAATAAAATTGAAATGTTTCAGGCAATAACTTATGGTATATTGAAAATGTATATAGATTAAATGCATACGTTCGCTATTCATGGAATCAAGTTAAAAAATCACAGTACTTATAAGTCGGAAACGGGAATCAGCGACCACTGCATCTTCTAATGGGACAAGACTTCGCTCTGAATTTCTAACCATCTTGTATATTAACATATGCATTCATCAAAGACGAATGTACAATTAATGCGTATTGATCGGCACCTACAGCTGGTGCATGATGTATCGCTGTTAAAATCGTCATCCGAGTCAATTCAATTATTTACTTAATTATTTAAGTTACCAGTCTGGGTACCACTAATAAAGGAATGAATATATATACGCAAGTATACAACACTGACAAAAATATCAGTTACACACGTCAATTACAGTCAAACATGTGAACAAAAGGCCACCCTTTGGAAAGACAAAATGTGGCTTTTATTGATAGTTGGCCTTCATTCGTAGGTCAGTTTGTTCTAAATAATCAGTGACGGTTTTCCAAAACATGGCCGTTATTCTCAGGGCGGTCTCAAAGGCTGGTTTAACTGTGCATTTATATCGCCTCTTTAGTATTATTGTGTAGTGCGTATGCAGATAAATAGACTTACAAGGAAGAGAAAAATAGAATGACAAATGTGGCTTTTATTGACAGGTGACCTTTATTCGGAGGTCAGTTTGTTCTAAATAATCAGTGACAGTTTTCCCAGTAATGACTTTATTCACATTCACAGGATGGTCTTTATTCGGAGGTGGCCAAACACAGGTTTGACAGTACAGTATGTACATTACCAACACATAGTATGAGCACTTTGGTATTTACCGGTACCTGAATACTAACACAAATTAATGGTGAAATATCTTATTAGCAAGCAAAGTATCATATGCTTTATATAACAAAACAAGGCTTTCTCAAGTGAATAATTATTACATGTAACATCTAGAAGTTTCAGTCTTAAGTTGATCTTGATTTTAGAACTATCTAATTTCCTCATCGATAATCTCTCCATTAAACAAACGGTTTTCAGTTTCATTTTCAATCTCTATATTGTTTTCACCACGAGTATTTGATTCATTTTTTTCAATTTCATCAAAATGAAAAACAAATTGGAAATGATCATATCATTGAGCTACTGAAACTCGTGGCTTTGTATTGGTTGTATTCTATAAATGCTTTGTTTTCAGGCAAAACAGTTTTGGTTATCTAGTGAAGAAATACAGTTTAACCTCTCCAAAAGCCACACCTTTGTGAGACGCAAAAGTATGTTGTTGTTGCGAGGTTGTTGCTCTAGAGAAATTAAATTAATAGTTAAATCGCACAGTGAATTCATCATTCCTGCCAGGATAATTTCTATAAAATCTTTAAGTATTTCATTGATGTTTACAAGGTCATAAGTTTTCAATGAAAGTGTCAATATCACCAAATAAAATCTTTGTTTCAACATTGTCCTTAAAGTTCTGTAGTGCAAGGTTTTAACATCACCTTCCAAGAAGCATTATTGTTAGTATTTACATTAGTTTGAACATTTCAACGACGTATTTGTTGGGTGTAACAATGAAACACTTTATTGGCGAATGTTTGCATAATGACATAACACCACCATTACTTTCTTACAAGCGATAGAATAATCTATTCAACTTTAACCGGATGCATTAATGAATGTAAATCAACCCTTTCAACATCTTGATCTAAACGACCATTAACAATTGACATACTATACGTTTTACAGTATGCCAGCAGCTCTCGCCCGGCTTTGTTAAAACTTTTATCACTCGAAGATCTATTTGTAGTAATTGCTCAATTAAAACTACATTAAACTAATGAAGCAAAGGAATATCGTCAGTAGTTAAATCAAAGTCGGCAGTACGTGCATCTAGATCACCACAAAAATATATTCAATGCCAAAAATATTCGTGATTAATGATTGTATTTTCAAAGCACTGCATACTTGAGTCAGATTCAGAATATTTAAAAACAACAACAACGACAACAAAAACGGAAAATATACATGTGTATTTATAATACATCAGTTTCAAGGTCAAACAATTGTTTTTCGATTTGTAGTATAACATCGTATTCAAAAGTTTTATAAACATGTTTAAAATGATGGACTTGTACATCACTCTCTTATCATTTCTATTATTCCTTTCACATTTCTACATTTTTTTTCGTGAGCTGGACAAATTAATTTAACAAAACATCTCTCAATCATTGTCTGTTCTGTTTCCCAAGATTCTGTTGACCCAATCACATTAAATTGTGCAGAATAATCAGTAAATAATGTGTCACTTAGTGTCACAAAGCTAAGAAACAAAGTACAAAGTAACGAGTTGTATTTCCTTATAGGGTGAGGGCAATAGCCTCTTCTTCTGGAAATGCTCGCGGTATTATGATCACGAGATTAACAGTTGCTAAATTAAAGTGCCAGCGATTATCAACTGCAGTCAATTACAGATGCATATTGTCTTTACCTGAATCCATACTTATTTCAAATCAATTCAGCTTGTTTAAGACATTATATTTTTTATTATTTACATAAGTCTCAAATATGTGAACACAATATTTTATTAAACGCATTGAGAGCACTGTCAGAAGCAGTTAAAAGTATGAAGTACCAACTCGACCTTTCGAAACTTCAATAGGAAAAGGGGGGGGGTAATTAATAAAGGGATATGGAAGAATTAGGGCTCTTGTTTACTGCACCTATCAATAGTTTCTATTCCTGTGTGAAGCTTCAATAGCTTATAAGATATGCTCTAGAAAATAATAATAATATAAATACAAAGGGGGAGGGGGAGGATAATTTAAAAATGAGTAAGTAATAGTTGTGATTCTTGGTCAGTACTGTTCCTTTTATTTAAGTTTCATCTTAATACTTTCAACATTTCACGGATCTCAGGCTCCAGACAAGCATAATTTCAATAGAATAGGGAGAAAATGGGACAAAATAGAGCTATGTCTCTTTGTCACTGCAAGTCTTACCCATGTCTTAAGAACCATATCAATGCCTTCGATAGTTTTTGAGATATGCTGTAGACTGTGTACCCTGTACTGTTTATGAAAACTAACACAGCCATGAGAGCATTTTGAAGCTAATACATCATTGCATACAAAGTTTGACTGTGTGTGTTGATTATAAAATTTGTCACACTCATCATCTGCGTCCTGATTTAAAACAGCAATCACAGTATCTGGCTCAATTTGGATTGGAAGAAGATTGTCCCGAAACAGAAAATAATTATTAAGATTCTAATACATAATAACATCAAATAAGTAAACATGACTATTTCAAAATCTAAACCACTAATCAATAAATGTTTACCCCCTGTCTATAAAGTAGAAATGAAGATTGTATACTAGGAAAAATTATTAGATCCAATGCAATAACGAATATGAAACTAAACCGAACAAGCAAATTTTATATCATAAACTTTTGAAAGGAATAAAAATATTATATCTATGGGTAAGGAATCTGATGAACCAATGGCTGTGTTCTGGAGACAAAGAAGAGCATCAGTAATATCAGATAACTCATGTTGGAGAACATCTTGCAGAAGCAGTAGTGTTTGTGAGGCTTCAAACAGTTGTTTTTTTATACTGATTGTGCTTTTGGTGTGTGTGCCTTCTCTCTGAAATTGACATTAATCATGAAAGCCTGAAAAATTATTAGCAAATCCATCCATCAGTTCATATCAGGATATCATACGAGATGTTGTAAGTTCTGATGATTTGCAAAATACAAAAATCTTTCCAATTTTAAAATTCAGCTGTAAGACACAACATTATGTACAGGGCAAATATTGTATAATAAATTTTGCATCTTAGGTCTTTAACTTATTACAGTTATTAATAACAGCTATTGACATATTAACTGACATGCAATGACATTGACGTTTTCCATAATTATTAAGTTATTAACGCAGAAAATATATAACATAGAAATCGTTATGCTTAATACATCCGGTATAAAACTGAGAAAAATATCCAAGGGAAGACTTGAACAACCTAGGTGTCGTTGACATGTTCGATTGAATCTGTTTCGGATCGGCACATTAAATAAAATTTGCAGAAAGATTGATCAAAGGCCCTCATAATTGTTTTAAAAATACACGTGAGGCGGTTTGAAACTTAGCTCCAATCGAAATTACATCGGTCGTATTATTGAATTTATTATGTTTGATACAGAAAAATGAAGAAATCAAAGAATCAAATCTATTAATCTTTATGTCGTTTAACTTACCAATACCATTCAAAAATTATCTTTAATTTTGCGCCAAAACCCTTTGCATGCACAGTTTCACATTTACTGAAACCACTTTAAGACAAGTAACATAAAAAACTTCACTTTATCAAGGAATTTAAAGAACTGTTAGTCATTACGAGAACCTATAAACGAATATATTGAACAGATGACAGATTTAAAAAGTGAAGTTGAACAATTGTTGAATGATTAGGCAGTAAGGGGAACGTTTGATGATTGCTCAATCTAGGGGAACATTTGATGATTGGGTAGCCAGGGAAACGTTTAATGACTGGGCAGTCAGGGGAAACGTTTAATGACTAGGCAGTCAGGGGAAACGTTTAATGACTGGGCAGTCAGGGGAAACGTTTAATGACTGGGCAGTCAGGGGAAACGTTTGATGACAGGGCAGTCAGGGGAAACGTTTGATGACAGGGCGGTCAGGGGAAACGTTTAATGACTGGGCAACTGGGAGAAACATTTAATGACAGGACAGTCAGAGAAACGCTTGATGACTGGGCAGTCAGGGGAAACGTTTAATGACTAGGCAGTCAGGGGAAACGTTTAATGACAGGGCAGCCAGGGGAAACGTTTAATGACTGGGCAGCTGGGAGAAACATTTAATGACTGGACAGTCAGGGGAAATGTTTGATGACAGGGAAGTCAGGGGAAACGTTTGATGTCTAGGCAGTCATGGAGACGTTTGATAGTAGGGCAGCTAGGGAGACATTTGATTTCTCAGCCGAGGAAACATTTTGTTGATTGTGCAGACGGGGGGATATTCAAAGATTGGGTAACCGAGGGGAATGTTCGATGATAGGGTGGCCTGGGATTATGATCATGATTGGGAATGATTGTTGTATAATAGTCATACTAGCATAATTGGAAAATCGATAGGTCTTTATTTTACAAAATAGTAAGTCCGTTAACAATTGAAACATTTAAACATCATTGTATAGCCTTATCGCGTCCGATACATTGTGCGACGCAATATCAAAACATCTCCTTGTCTTATTTTTATACACAATAAAATAAATGTGTGTCACCTTTTGTATCATTTAAGGATACGCTCACCGCTCACTGCCAATTATACGGTTCCGTTTGAATGTGAAAACAACAATTTAATCCTTCCTGAAGAAAAGTTAACAGAGGATGATATAATGGACATTCAATGTGACGACATCAAGACCCTAGCAAGCGCTGAGAATTCTAAACTATGTAAGATGTTATAATAAAGTTTAATTTTAATTTAAGTTTCGACCGTTTTGTTCGACGAAACGGGCTCAGAATATGCCTAATTTTGGCAAAATTTAATACGCACACAATGCGTGTAAATTATTTTACCTTAGTCTTACTGAAGCAAAAAAAAACATCACAAATTAAATAAATTAATGACAAGAATTATGTCAATGTTTCAGTTATATAGCTTTCATCTTTACAAATAGGAAACGTTTAACAGAAAATGTGTATTACTGGTTTTAGTGTTAATCAGTTTCCTTACTGTCAATATATTACTATAGTAAAAGCAAAATTCAAGACTACGTAAATTTGTAAATTTATATGACTATAGTATTCACTAGACGTGAAGTATCCAAAGAAAAGCTAAAATCTAGGAAGTTGTGATACAAAATCGTCTTTGATCCCGTAATGATTTTTTTCAGATATTTTCAACAATGAAGTTAGTCTTGGTGATCAGATAAGATTATCTCTAGCCGCATTTGATGGGTATGGGAAAGCAAAAACAAATGGTGGCGATCAGTTCCGGGCAGCCATGAAAACACCGACTAAATATGCTTACACAAATGGTGTAGTAACGGATTATGATAATGGAACGTATGTCATTATCTTTGAAGCTTTATGGACTGGTAATGCTACAATTGAAGTCACCTTAGCATACACAAAAGAAGCATTTGCGGCGTTGTACCGGCTTAGATTGAAGGTATGCATCCACATTGTGTACATTCAAAACGTAAAATGTAGTTGAATCTAGATCTATAACATCAGAGTTAAAAAGTTTGCGTACAATGACATTGCATTGCATTCAATTATAATAACTTTTATTGACATCAAATTCAAAACATTCTTACGAAAGAAATGTAATAATAAGTAGATACAGAGTCAAACCAGTGCAAAGGTCACCCTTGGGAAAGACAAAAGTTGGCCTTTATTGACCCAAGGCCTTTATTCGGATAGATACTAACTGCTTAGTAGTAGTAGTAAGGGTCAACAGTTAGTAATGAATGGGTAACACGTTAAGGGGTTATAGTTTACTTTTATTTATCTATTCTACGAAACATTTGACGAAACGATACATAAAATGTCATAGTTTGGATGATTTTATTTCACAACACAAACATTATAACATTAGATATCTGACTGATATATGAGTACTAGTGACATTAGATAAACGCATTCAATGTTGAAGTCGCTGAAACGGTCCGTAATTTATGTTAAACCAACTGTAGTAGATATAAAGATGGTTAACTGTCCGTTGTAAATATTCATCATTTCTTGATGGAAAAAATATTGACCCAATGTTTTTTTCAAAGCGGCTTTTCTTATCACAGTCCTTGTTTCGGGACTAAATTTTACGGCAACATACTGTACATGGTCTTCGTTTTATGTAGGAGCTTGGACTAATGTACCTTTACATCTGACGTTATTTGCACAAATAAATGACAAAATTCCAGACAACGAAAATATTTATATTACGTATGTATCAGCCCATGACATATTTCCATCTACGATGCTTCAAGTTGTAAATGGAAACTGTACGTGTAAGTGCTGAACGATTATTGGATAGGAACAAATACATTGTATGTTAAAATAATGGTGAAAGGGCCACACGTCTTTGGAAATAACATAAAAAGTCACTTTTTAGAATTGTTTTTTTTTTATTTTTTTCCTGCATCATTGTACCATAGATCCCATGACCTTATAGAATAATAAATATCTAACTTTATCACTTTCAGACTTTCCCTATTATGCAAATCGGAGGGAAATACAGTCACAATGGAGTTACGGAGACGGTTCTTTGTCATCCAGACCCGGCCGTATTGGCATCTTACCATATATGTGACAACAATGCCGTCAGAGCATGTAGAAGTAAGCTAGTAGTAACCATTCAAAACACATGCAATTTCACTTCATGGAATGGAGGTTTCCCCCTTTTCTGTACAAAACCGAAAAATAAATATCTACGATGTGACGACATGATGTTTGTTAGTACCAACAATAATGACGTAATGCCAAACATGACTAACTGTGAACAGAAAATCATTAAAAGGTGAGTACGGAATGTGTATGCAGAGTCAAATAAAAATGGCGATGTGTACTGATGTTGTACACATTGTTTTAGTTGTGTACTTATTATGAATACAAAGTCATACATAGATATTTACAGACAGTGAACATAAAGTAATACAATGTACAACATGTATGTGTATACTGATTGTGAGCACTAGGTCAATAATAGATACGTACTGATGTACAAACTTAGGTGCATTCTGACACATTTTTTGACACTTTGTGGTGTTTCGGTCAATGCGAGCTAACACTAGTGTGACTTTTGTGAAGATTGTTCGTGAAACAATGTACAATTGTTAAATTAAATATTATGACCATAAACATTTGTTCAAAATCACAGTTATTTGTGTTACAAGTATGTCATGTACATTGGCATTTCGTCGAATGGTTTCTCTTTCATATTATAGATGCCACCAACGATTGAAAAAAACAATATCTGTGACAATTTTGCCGGACAGGAAACAAAAAAACACCGATTTGATATTCTTGCCCCAAACTTCATGTAAAAATTATAATAGAACGGCATTATGGTCAACAAAAAATCCGACCGGATTCTTCTTCCAAAGTCGATGGCATCTTAGGCATTGCAAAGGTATTACAAAATATACTCAATGAAAAATAGCCTAATAATACTTTCAAGCAAATACATGCGGTGAACGTACACGGATTTTTTCCTATGCAGTATTGGCGAATGAAGTTTTTCTCTCGATTTTCAAACACTTTTCCGAGTTGCAGAAAAGAAACATAGGGTATAGAAAATTAGCGCTCTTTCAGAAAAGAAACAAACCTCGATGCTCATGTATGTGGTACGAGTCCAAACTTTATATCAATTGCATGTCAAATGTCTCTGTTTGTGGCGTTCCATTGTATTTTTAGGTTGAGTAACATATGTAGATATTTCGACTTGCTTGGTGTAATTACTTTTACAATGCCGTGTGGGGAGAGAACGGACCTAACACTTAAAGAAATTTACCTGTTTTTTTTTTCAGGAGTTGAAATAAAAAACAAACATTTATGCTTGAAGGACAGACGACTGTATATTATTGGTGACTCAACTGTGCGTCAATGGTTTCTGCACATAAAGGAGAGATATAATTGCACACAGTATACTGAAAAGTGGACCAAAATAAGATGGTATAAATTATCGTCATGCCGTAATTCGGAACTGAATTTTACGGCAACATACGCTGTACATGGCCTTCCTTTTTATGTCGGTGCTTGGGTTAACATATCATTACATCTTACGTCAATTGCACAAAGAATGGACAAAATTCCAGACAACGAAAATGCAATATTTGTATTTCATATGTATCAACACATGACATATTATTGTCCACGGTATTTCAGATTGAAAATGGAAGCAGTTCGTTTAAGTGCTGAACGATTATTGGACAGGAATAAATATGTAAAAATAATGGTGAAAGGGCCACACGTCTTTGGAAATAACAAAGATGTTCTGGGAAATGTTTATACCCGTATTTTATATGAAGTATTTCGTAATTTACACGATAGAATTATCTTCCTTAACAATTTGGATGCTTCGATAGCTGTTCAAGAAAAAGAAGTACATCCTAGAAGTATGGTCGTGGAGGCCATGGTGGACCAGATGATTGTCTTTGCTTGCAATTAATACTAATGCTTTGTTTGTACATTGGCTTTTGTTTGTTTGCCAAAATGTAACCTACAAAAGCAGTCATGTGGTATTATTAGCATCACCTCATGACATTGAACTATTGCACTATCAAGGATCAAAATTTACAGAATGCGCTTTTGTCGACACTGAAAAAAGAAATAAGTTGCACCGACAATGATACCTCACAGACGTTTGTAAGTCATATTTTATCGTAAGTCATTTCATACGATGTCATAGATACGATATAGCGCGTTTCACTATCACCATCTTCGGATTATAGGAATTTTCTTAACTTTACTGGAGGGTCAGTTCTGTCTTAATAACAATATCGTAGGTGTGATAAACTATAAAAATCCCCCAAGGTTATGTTATAAACTAACCACATTCACACATACTCTCACAAGGGAAATCGTAGAAAAAGTGTATAAAAATGTTTCAAAAACGGGACTTTTTTACAATACAGTTAACATACTATTTTCATATTTGTTTATATCTTTAATTGAACACAATGTTCTCGTCTCTCAAAATGGTTCATACCTTTCATTTCCATGTTTTTAATTTAATAATTGTCATTTGACAGGCTTAAACAAACACATAAATTTTAAAATTAAGATGCGTATTATTCTCATTTTGTACATGAAGTCTGCGGTTATTAAAAGCATTAACAGTATTTATTTCTGCGTGTTTAATCATTGACGTTTTACCAATTTTTTTTATCTTTTCTTCGCATAGTGGAATGTATTTGTGTTTGACTTTTTCAATACTTATCAAGTTGTCTCCATGGTGTTCGGGCTCAATGACAGTGATAGATTCTATGTCGCTGTTACAAAACTCTCACAGATTTTAATTTATTACTTATGCATTATTATTATTATCAATGTTGATAAATAAACATTAATAAAACTATTTGTTTGTTGCATTCGTTCTAGTAAGAATTTCACGCTGAAAATTTCTCAGCGCAGAGTTATCAACGGTATTTTATTTTTTCCCAATTCGTATTTAGTTCAATCAAATTTTGTATTTCATATGTGTCAGCATCCGATATAAGGGTCTTTGCTTTACCATTACTTGTACGTACAAACAAAACGCAACAACTTCACCCTTTTGCAATCCTGGACGGGGCGGTGTTCATTTTTGACGACCAAGAAATGAATATAGAATATACAAACATTGGTATTAAAAATAAACATATTATATGTATCATTGAAAAACTCTAAGTGGAAACTGAATGGCTAAGGAACAGCCAGAGATTATAGCCAGTGGAAGAAAATGCTCCGGAAACATGTACCCCATGTCAAATTTCAGATTGCAGAGTATAAAGGGCCACGCTCTTTACAAATGCGAAATTAAAGTATAACGTTGTAATGAAAATATGCTTAACAAACAAAATTGTCTTAAAGATAAAACGCTAAAGAAATTGAACTTGTGGAGGGCTGTCCGGTAGAGCGACCAATTATACATCATAACACAGTATTAAAGCATTACGCGCACGATATTTTCGTGCACTATGATAGCTATAGAACACTCATTGTAATGCGCTCGCGAAAAGAAACTCATTTCACGCCATACTATAGGGCCGCGTGAAATTATGATTATCGTTCGTGTTTTGATAAAGGTACACAATTTTTATTTAATTGAAATATAAACAGAAGTAGATTAATATGAGGAGGTAAGTCACATGACTTAGAGGTAAAATGTTTAACTTTGAATTACAATTCATTTCACGAAATGATTCCATTGACTTTTTATTTTTAAGTTTCTAGATGTTTATTCTGAGTTTTTGATCATTTTTTCACATTTTGCTTCAAAGTTTGATACAAATACATGATTTTTCCGTGCTGCCTATTCATAATACAAGTTCATAATATTGCGATACAATCGTGCCATATTTCTGCTTATGGTAATCAGAATATTTTCGCGAAAATGTTCCGGGTTTTAAATTCTAGATTTATTTCGTCATTTCGCTAATCCAAGAGAAAATCAAACATTCAGTTAATGACATACATGTACGTTGTTTGAACTCCCAAGAAGTGATTTACCGTTAGAAAGGCTGCAGTTGCATTGAAACATTTGAAAAGACTCCAGCGGCTTTGCTTTAATTTTAACCCTATAAAATATCTAAAAAAAAAAATAAAACAAATAACTTAGATATGAGAATCCACAGTAAGATCGGGAGGAGATTGAAGGAATGTAAAAAGAAACTGTAAGTGTGAGTATTTGTCATTTAAATATTCACCATCTCTCACTAAAATCTGACGTATTCATCAGTGTTTGTCTCTGTTCTTACCTACAAACTCTTTGTTAACAATCTACATTCATTTGTGTAAGACTATGCGTTCACAATCATGTAATCAAGTGTGTATGTCTTTGTGTTAACAATCAGCACTTACCCGTGTATGCCTCTGTGTTAACAATTAGCACTTACCCGTGTATGTCTTTGTGTTAACAATTAGCACTTACCCGTGTATGCCTCTGTGTTAACAATTAGCACTTACCCGTGTATGTCTCTGTGTTAACAATTAGCACTTACCCGTGTATGTCTCTGTGTTAACAATTAGCACTTACCCGTGTATGTCTCTGTGTTAACAATTAGCACTTACCCGTGTATGTCTCTGTGTTAACAATTAGCACTTACCCGTGTATGTCTCTGTGTTAACAATTAGCACTTACCCGTGTATGTCTCTGTGTTAACAATTAGCACTTACCCGTGTATGTCTTTATGTTAACAATTAGCACTTACCCGTGTATGTCTCTGTGTTAACAATTAGCACTTACCCGTGTATGTCTCTGTGTTAACAATTAGCACTTACCCGTGTATGTCTCTGTGTTAACAATTAGCACTTACCCGTGTATGTCTCTGTGTTAACAATTAGCACTTACCCGTGTATGTCTCTGTGTTAACAATTAGCACTTACCCGTGTATGTCTTTATGTTAACAATTAGCACTTACCCGTGTATGTCTCTGTGTTAACAATTAGCACTTACCCGTGTATGTCTTTATGTTAACAATTAGCACTTACCCGTGTATGCCTCTGTGTTAACAATTAGCACTTACCCGTGTATGCCTCTGTGTTAACAATTAGCACTTACCCGTGTATGTCTCTGTGTTAACAATTAGCACTTACCCGTGTATGTCTCTGTGTTAACAATTAGCACTTACCCGTGTATGTCTTTATGTTAACAATTAGCACTTACCCGTGTATGCCTCTGTGTTAACAATTAGCACTTACCCGTGTATGTCTTTGTGTTAACAATTAGCACTTACCCGTGTATGTCTCTGTGTTAACAATTAGCACTTACCCGTGTATGCCTCTGTGTTAACAATTAGCACTTACCCGTGTATGTCTCTGTGTTAACAATTAGCACTTACCCGTGTATGTCTCTGTGTTAACAATTAGCACTTACCCGTGTATGTCTCTGTGTTAATAATCAGTACTCATCTATAATTACATCTGGTAAAACTCTTCATTTATTAAGTTAAATTTATGTATGTTTCTGCTCTTGAAATCTGTACTCACCTATACATGTTTCTTAGTTAGTAATTAGTATCCACATACGTATTTGTCTGCATTAACAACCAATACTCACCCACATAATTGGGTCTCTGTGCTAACATTTAGTACTCACAAATGTATATCCAACCAGTATTAACTTTGTCTTTGTGTTAGCAGCTACTCTGTGTTCGTGAACTCATTCACACACAATTGATACTCATTTACGCATAAATTGTTGATATCAATAGATCAATCCTCATGTGGCCACATCGTAATGATTTAAGTTTGGTCTAGCTCAGAAAAAAGGAAACCCACCATTCCGCATAGAAAATTGCAATTATCTTGAATGGGTGCCAAATGGCTTAGTTCTACATGCTCTGATACACATGGTGCTAGCACGTTGAAGGGATGGAGTATAATGGCGTACTAGGCTTAAAATGGCCACACGGACCAAAAACACGTATATATATTCATATACAAGGGTTACAACTTCCAAAATGACATTTTCTGCACCAAGTTTGTTCAAAACTACGTAACTTTTTCAGGAATCGCTCAAATTTCTAATAGCTGGTGCCTACAAATAGCTAATACATTATACTAACCATATCCAATAAGCACTTTGTCAAATTCAAAACAATGAAGCAGATATTTAATATTTTTCCTCCGAAAATCGTCAATATCGTTTAGTCGAACGCGACCTTGTTCTTTGGAGGGAGTTGTTGTTCGAAGGGAATTGATACATTTCTGAGAGGTGTTCTTTTTTTGTTTTTGTTTTGGAGGTGAAGTTACGGGAGGGAGCAGGGAGCACCCCCAATCTATAGTGTATATGACTTCGGTTTATTTACTTAGGCCTTTTTTACACACATTCCACTATTCTGAAAATTTTCTTTCGCCGTTTTTTTTTCTCGGACAGTTGTTTCTTAAAGCGGAGAATATTCAGAAGTACATCGCAAGAATCCACCGTGATCGAGGAATCCTTGGTTACAGCCAATTTGTTGAGAAAGGTTTGTGTTTGCTGAACGAGAAATCCAACTAATTCTGCGAATGGAATGGGACGACATGATTTCAGTATTCTGATCTCATTTCTAATATACAATGTACATCCAAGAAACATTCCGACCTTCCTACTAGCACGAGTTAATGTACCGCAACATCAAGGTAGCATTTGTTCGAATGTTAAAACATGCTAAATGTGATATAATAAAAGTAGACGATGATGCGCTGGTTGAAAAGTGTAATGTATTGTAGTGTGACAACTGTGTATACATGACTCAGAGCAAGTGTACTGCCGGGTTAAATTTTAAGAAATGGACACATTTCAAATATGTTGTTTTTTTCTTTCTCTTGCTTGTGTTTTATATTGTATTATTATGTACGGATGACAAGATAATTTCACTTCTTCACTTCTCTGTGTAAGATAATGGTGTTAATATTTGTGCATGGTCCTGTGGAGTAATTTAAAAAAAATGATGCAACCAAACATTACAAGAATTTTATCAAAATCTGTGTCTCTGGTTTCTCTATTTGATATTTTCATTCTCTTGAAAAGATCTAGGAACTAAGGTTTTATTACATACTATATTTACTAAACAATAGTGTAAATTAACGAGGCATAAAATATATCACATATACGCACAATTGCAAACATATTTTATAGGAGTATCACCAACATTTGTAATTACCTTTTAAGTAACACAGAAGTTCACACAAATAAGTTAGCAGCATATTTTTTTTATTATTTGACAGTATTTAAAGTTTGTTCTACCAAAATATAAATGCGGATATCCACACAAAGAGCTAATGATACATTAACCCCGTTAACTGATGGTATATCTCTTTTCATGTAGAATAACAGATAAAACATTTTGAAAAAGACGCACATAACGTTATAACCCATATCCTTATGGTGTCTGCTTCAATATTTTTCCATCCTATACACTTCAGCCAATAGTGTCTAACAAATATCTCCGAATATCTACTAATCTTCACCTCCAAAATCATCACCACCTCCAAAATCACCACCTCCTCCAAAATCACCACCACCATCACCACCAAAGTCACCACCACCGATGTCACCACCAAAGTCACCACCACCAAAGTCACCACCACCGATGTCACCACCAAAGTCACCACCACCAAAGTCACCACCAAAGTCACCACCACCAATGTCACCACCAAAGTCACCACCACCAATGTCACCACCAAAGTCACCACCACCAATGTCACCACCAATGTCACCACCACCAAAGTCATCACCACCATCACCGTCACCGCCTCCAATGTCTGCTTCTTCATGTATCTCACCCCCATCCACAAATCCAGGATCATCTTCTCCCATATGTTGGTCATCCTCGATGTGTTCTTCTTCCTGCTCGGGGGGATCTTCTGGAGGTGGAGGTTCCTCGGGATGCTCATGATCGTCAAGGTGTTCGGGGTCGTCTTGTTCATGATCGTGATGTTCATGATCGTGATGTTCGTCATCGTGGTGGTCATAGTGGTGGTGGTGATGATGGTGTTCATGGTAGTGAAATCCAAAATCGCCATCATAATCAGGACCGTGACAATAGTCTTCATAATCACTCCCACCAAAGTCACTGAGTGATCCCATACCATGATAATGTATATGGACATCTATTTCACAGTCTGAATCATAATCATCATAGCCCCATCCATAGCATGGATCATATCCCCAACCCCAGCCCCATCCGTAGCCCCATGGGTGACCATATCCATACCCTAGTGATGAACCTGCTAGGAATCCTGGAAAAAAAGGACCGTTGTTCTGTCATCTAATACTTGGTAAGTCAATCAGACAATCTAATAAAAGCTTTAAACGAATGCATGCTGGGGTGTATAAGCTGTATAAAAACCATTTTGTAAACAACAATTAGTGGGTTTCCCTGAATATCTGGTGTCAAATTACAAAATTTAGTTTCTACATTTCTTCATTGTTATTGCGAAATCATGTATTTGTTTAAGTTCTCTCCGTTTATAAATTAAACAACTTGAAATATACAAAAATAAATAATATTTATATTTGGTGGCATCAGTTGCATCAGTCCAGCAATTAGGCACCTGTGTTTTTGTTTTTTATTATTAACTCGCCTATCCTAATAGGTTTGCACTAGTTCACAAATACCTTTAGAATAGTCCTTGTGTTTTTTTCTTTGACGTCTCTGAATTGCAACTTGTGGCTGTGGAGGTGCCTGGACCATTAGAGCCGGTGGACCTTGCAATGGTGGGTAAGCTGGGTCTACGCCATCTGGTGCGGGGGGAGCGGGTAGCTGTTGTAACATACAAATATTTCAGTGATGAATTTGAAGCATCTCTTTGAAACTCAAATAGGCATCAATTGTGTCAATGATAACAAGACCAGAAAGATTCGAACCCTTATTAATGTAGCTGCTTACTGTAATTACAAACATCACATTGACCCCCCAAAAGTGTTCAGCAAATAATTATGGATTTATCAGATATTTAGTCCTTCTTTTTTTCATTGGGGTTTAACGTCGCACCAACAGCCAGGGTCATTTGGCAACTTTCCTGCTTTAACGATGGAGGAAGACCCCATACTTATACCTTGGTAGAACCACCGACTTTCCTTAAGTCAGCTGGACAGCTTTGTCACATATGAAATTTGGTCCCGGGTGGGATTCGAACTCACAGCGGTGAGAGGCAAGTGATTACAAGTCAGAGACAATAACTACTCGACCACGGAGGCACCTTAGTCCTTCCTTTACAGTATTACTAGTATATAAATACAAATAAATGTATGTGGGTATGATAAGTTTATGTCCTGGTCATTAATGTTGTATTGAGAAAAGCATATGAGATAATATACAATTAGCCAGCATTCCTAGGAATAATTAAAAATTGGTTCCGTTATATAGCCATCATATATAACAAATTGTTAACACAAAAACGGGAAAAAGATTAATTAACTTACTGTTTTTGCTATAGCCGTCATCCATTCTCTATGAACAAAAAATATACAAAATGTTAGCATGTATATTTTGTCAGAATACAATGTTTGCGAGTAAAATATTGAATTAGATTTATAAATTAATGCTTGTCCTCGAGATGTCAATAGAAGCGATATTGGTTTTTTTTGTAAATTTAAGAAAACTGGCTGGTTGAATGAAATTTAAGAGATGCCTACATTTAAGAGTTACATACCCCATTGCACTGCTATTTGGGCACAGGAAGAAACAGACAGGACTCGACAGATTGGCTCCTGTAGACCCGGGCTGTACCCACTGTGGAAATGCTATCATGTAACTAAAGCTCATCTTCTTAGGAACTTCACTAGGGCATCCCGGGATTCTCTTACATACAGGGCCTACCACTAACATGTTGCTGACATTCTGAAAGTGAAAATGCAACAAAATGATTGGGTGTATAGCTTGTGACCAACAAAAGCCAGGACTGACCAGTAAGGCTTCACTTATAGTAATACAAAACATAGATTTTGATTGAATTGGAAGAGAGAGACGGAGATATGAACTTGATTTCTCAACAGAGAGAACAACTATGGAAACCGAACCAAAAACAAACATAAGACAATAGACTGTGTTATACAGGAGAAGAGTGTTCATTTTTGTATTCTGTCCTATACTTTGTATATATGTTCAGTGCAGTGTATGAATGGAAATAGCTCTGGCACATCAACTCTGTTAAATGCTCTTCTAGAATGGTACTCGACCAAACTGACATTGTACTGGTGATAATCTAGTCCAAATGTCTTCCGTCGAAGAACCCATATGGCATTTAACATGGCAGTGCCTAGTAGAATTATTCTACCTAAATCGTGTTTAGTAGCGATACATTCGATATGTGTACTTTTTAACTTAGAATGCTAATATGAATGCTAAAGGTTGTGGTTCTGTCCATGGTAATGAATAACAAATTATGTATACATGTACAGTGCAACCTCTCCAGAGCGGCACTCTCTTGAGCAACGACCTCCCTTCAACAACAGCATGATTTTCCCACTGTACGATTTAACTATTAATTTAACCTCTCTAAAGCAATAACATCTCAACAACAAAATAATTTTGCTTCTCCCAAAGGGTGTTGCTTTGGAGACGCTGCACTGTACAGTCAAACCTGTGTTTGAAACCACCTCCGAATAAAGACCACCCTGTGAATATTGGTCATTCTGTGAAAAACCATCACTGATTATTTAAAACAAACAGACCTTCGAATGAAGGCCACCTGTTAATAAAGGCCACATTTTGTTTTTTCTTAAGGGTGGTCTTTGTTCAAGGGTTTGACTGTATATATATTTGTAGAGTTTTTCACAGATACGTGCACTTATTATGTGAACTTAATATTCCCTCCTAACATGCTTCAATTAAAGGTAAAGTAATATTAAGTTTCTCCCGTGAATAGGTCTGCAGGTCTTGTTTCATAGACCAGGATCATCCTTAAAAAAATGTTGGTTTACTGTATGCGACCGCCTCATTAAAAAATCCCCCGACCCCATCTTTTGCTATTTTGACAAAAAAAAAAAGAATTTTTGTTCCAGCTCTTGGATTTCAGTACAAAAATATAGGCCTCGGTCAATGACCTTCCGGTAATTAATGAAATAATGAAATGTGACGCTTACAAAAATGTCTTATCTTCTTACCCGCTGTTATAAGTTTGTTAAGAATGCCCTAGTGACAATGTTTATGTTCCATGCGATGTAAGAAAAAATGACAATACATGTATACAGATTATTCTGAAGTTCAATGTTCAGACCACCCTGTGTAACATTCAACTCATTAAATCTTGCATTAGATCCGAATTATTATCTGGAATCATAACAACATTAATACCGATTTTTACATTTTGCCAATTTACATTCGGTATAATGTTAAGGCCTTCAATTCAGTTCTATATGTGCATAGAATAACATGTACGTATAGATAAAAATGTACATTCTGACCCTTTGATATGATAATATTTGACAATGAACGCATTGATTCAGGGTGCATCATCTTCAATACTGCCCGTAGTGTCTTTTCTTAGCATTAATAAATTTTGATTTAATTCAATCGTGATGCATTGAACGATGTAAACAAAATAATTGAGTGTAACATTGATATGTTATTTATCATTATTTATTTTTGAACGATTTGAATAAGATTTAATTTATACTAACTCATTTTAGCTCGATTGCGAAACAATTTTGCTTATATTAATCTCGCTCGAGTCCGCATCCTGGACACTACACCAGTACTGTGTCCGAAAAATGATTTTGTGAAGTTCATGAAAGAAACCCGTATGTATCTTTTATCACTGGGGTTTAACCTCCCACCAATAGCCAGTGTCATTAAAAAGTAATTTTTCTCAGCTTTCACGATGAAGGAAGACTCCAAGTGTAAACTTGGGTGAAACCACCGACCTTCCATAAGCTAGCTGGACATCTTCCTTAAGTCCCTTAAGTTCATTTTCATTATCTGTATAATGTTAATATAAGATCATTAGACTTATAAGATATCAGACAAAAAACCAATAATGGTACTGAGGCAAGCAAAAAGTGCACAACTCGCACACAGCCAAGGTTTTACTGTATTACATAAAACTTAACTCGGAACTGTTTCTGTCAACCTGTCGTCTACTAACAATAAACAGAATTGATTTTAGAGTAAGTTGATCTTGTTTTTAACCTTACCATGTATGTATATACAACCGGATTTGAATCAAATGCACATGCTGATATAAAGTAAACCCATTTTTAATATTACCTTAACTTTAATTGATGTTTTAATTTAAGTAAATCTCCAAGATGTTGAACCCATACCTTTACCACAATCTCTCCTAACATTCAATTCATTTAAGGAAATGTAAATTTCTTTAACTTACCCTTAATGTCACGTGGCATATCGGTTGCTTCTCCTTCGGTTTTTTGAACCATGCAAGCATTGAATCTTCAAACAGCACACTGAAGACTTTCTTCCATTGCGTAGAGCCAGTACTGTATAACATATACCCGGATTTACATGGCTTTGACCGAGCTATGAGGATGTAAAATAAACAATTCAAATACTAGTCATTGGAACATACATTAAGTATGTAAAGGCCTCAGTGATATATGGGGACCGGGTAGTGTCCAGGAAGATCATAGAAGACTTGCCGGGACCGGCGCCGGGTTACAAGTCTAGCGCTTTAACAACTGGACCGCTGTCGCGGCTAAATATTCATGTAATCATAAATGAGCATAGTGCTCCCTCCGAAAAGCAACACTTGTCTGAGTCGCAAAAAAATGGGTTGTTCTTTGGCGGTAGTTGTTGTTCGGATGGAATTGATACATTCGCGATGAGTGTTTTTTATTATGTGTATGTGTGCCTTTTACTGTCGTTTCTTGGAGGGAATCGGTCTTTGGAGGTGTCGTTACGGGAGGGGGGGCACTGTATACACGTGCTAATATTGTGTCAATATTACTTTCATAAAACCTATTTTAAATACATGATATGTCCTACACGATGTTTGCATACCTTGTACCTTGTAACATGATAGTGTTAATTATTTGATATTGATACTCTACACTAGGAACATACATAAATGTGATCTATATTTAATACACTGTAAGCAGATATATAATCTGTCTTACAGATTATACTTTGTTTTATAAATACACTCTGTCCATGATATCCATGTATGAGTAAACGCATTCATGTTCTCCTAATTTATTGTACAGCTACTTAAACACTAGTTTTATACCTTTTGTTGAATTTATTCACTTATAAAATTGAACAGAGGTTATGTAATTTATATTTCTTTTGTCAGTTCCGTATTTTGTCCTCATTTTTTGTATCGTTTTATGTGCTGGGTGAGCCTTGGGCTGGGTGGTGTTGGGGAATTGTAGTGTTTTGGGGTAGGTAGGGATTTGAGTGTGTTTTTTCTAGGGTTTCTAGTCTTATCTTTATACAAATTAACACTAATTAATGTCTTGTACATAGCTTGAACTCACTGATTACATAGAAAGTTTTTTAAGCGTGATTTCACATAACTAGATGGGATGGGTTTGGGACCGCATAGCCCCCAGGACAGGTCCCCAAATATGTTGAAGTCCTCCAACAGAAATGATTATTACTTATGAATATCTTATCAAATTTACTACCATAATAAAGATGACTAGGTACTCACTTCAGACCAATAACATTAATTGACATGAAAGTAAATAAACGACCAGTTATTGACTCAATCTATCATCTTCAGCCACGGCCTTGTAACCCGGAGATCCGAGTTCGAATAGCGGTCGCGGCAGTTCACACCCTTTGAAATTGACAAAAATGTCGATTTTCCTTCCTGCGTGGAGAAGTTGCCGGCGCTTTGTGGAAGGGTAAGTTAGTAATGGTCATTATACAGTCCAGTAAAACTGGTGGACTGGTCGCCGTATATAATTGAAAAATTGTTGAAAAACGGCGTAAAACCCCAGTGACAATAAGTCACATAAAAACAGATATCACAAACACTGGACTACGGAGGTCCCACTAGGTATTATTTGATTTGTTTGTACTTGTATCGTACCTGTTCATAAGTATCAAGTTAACTGTCATAATGTAATATCATTCTTTCCCTTGAAAGTATTAATTACTGTCGTTTATTTGGAAACAAACATGCATGCATGATTAGCCTATAGACTTTTTGACTTTAGTAACCCTCACCTAGCGACCATCTCAGTATAAAAACCATGGCATTTAAACAGCAGCTGATGTTTTTGGACTGATCCTCTATATTTCTTATTATTTCAATTTTTATTTGTAATCCTATCAAAAAATTGATAACACTTTATAAAATATTTAATTGATAACCAGATAGAATTTGGGTCTTAACAATGAGGTTTAGCTGTATTTACAAGACAAACCAGTGAAGGCTTACATTACTGAGCACGGACTTATTTTGTAGTACTGGTTTAATGCTATACCTGGCAATGATATTTTAGCTACATTTTCTCTCAGTCTTTAAACCACAATTAACCAAAACAATTCTATACAATTTACCATAACAACAAGATCGAACATTGATTAACAATATTTCATACAAAACTTACGTTTGAACGGTTCCGTGGGTATATGTTCCGAATTTGATGATGAAGAACATCCCATGATTATCCGAACACTGTTTTATGTTAATGTCATTAAGCACTTTGGTTATACTGTTTATTATTGACCATTATGTCCTATAGTAACCCGGTTATCAGATTACTGCCTGATTGTTCGCAATAACATATCACGGGTAGATTGAATGTATTTATTGTCTCATTAAACTGTTCTGTTACAAAAGTAAACCCGGTGTAGCTTCAAGACTGCTTAACAATGCGTGAACAACTTAACGAAAACTTAAAGGAAATGTACATGTACGGATTTAACGTAATATGGGGAATCTTACAATATTGATATTTCGGATCATACAACTGCTGTAAACAGCTTTGATACAACGCGTTTATACAAATCTAAAATTTTAAGTATATTATTCTATACGTACATTTCTGATTGATTCGCTGAACCTTCCGAGACCACCTACTCACATCTATCGAATACATTTGTAATAAGATTACCAGTCAAGTATTCAGGGAAGATATTCCACTATTTAGTCTTTCTGAGAGATCATCTGTTATAAAGTACAGTAAACCCTCTATATTCAGACCGAGTGTGGGACCTGAAAGTGTTTTTTTTATCGAGGCCGTCTCATTATCGAGTTGAAATATAGAGGAAATATTAAAAACCGGTCAGAAAGTAAGTGGTCGTTATAATGAAGTGGTCGTGTTGTTGAGGTGGTTGCTTAGCGAGGTTTCACAATACTAGGTTGTGGTGACAGTGAAATATTTATACGCTCAGTCTAATTAAAACTATGTTCAGTCTTTCTCGATCTACAACTTCGTTCTCAAATAATGTAAGTACGTGTAGTAGTATAATTTGTTTAGCAATTGATAATATTTACATTTAATTATTGAAGATATTTTTCCTATATTATGCTCGTAAGTAAACAGTTGCAGATTAATAATTTATATATGAATAGCAAAATACAAAGTCCGTCCTATTGGATATGAATTTAAGAAACTGTACGAGTTTTTTCACCTTGTGGTAGGACATGTTATTCGCGTTGCTTACTCGTCCATTCAATATTTACTATCAAACAGCAATATATAAGCTTAAATGTTACAAGAGAGATAAATCTAACAAATATCCGGATAAATAACCAAAATACCCAGAGTTGTCGTTCGTTATTCATCAAATACGTCTCTGTTAAACGTCTGGAAAGTGGTTCAAAAACAGTTTTCTTTCGTTTCCATCTGATACACAAAATCAAGCTTTTGATAAATGATAATATTAGACTAAATATTTCAATCACAAATTTTCTAATTGAGTCACAAGCTGAGTTTTTTAAAGGAGTTACTTAGCATACATGTACTTTACACACTGAACATTTTTTATAGATAATGTTTCAACAAGGCGAAAAACATGTATCCGCTAACATTACGCAAAATATAGGGTTGGTAGGTTGGCATTTCTTTTCAAACGTTCTTGTTTTTAGTTCGGAGATGTATCAGCATGGACAGTAAAAATGGGGTCGGTCGGGTTATTGGAAACCAGGAACATTTTATTTTACTCTTACAATTGGCATAAACTTAAACGGGTTCCCCTTGACTCCCTCTGTACATTCAAAAAAATCAAAACACGGAAATTCAGTGATTTTTTCATATCATTGACTGTTGTGCAATCAGGTAATTCAGTAGTTATTAATATCCTCAGTCTATTTTGGTCCTGTGTTTCAAAAAGGAATACCGGCTGACTGTTATAAAAGACAACAGCACTGTTTATGAAGTCTCCTTATGAATCAATTACGCATGGTCGATATTGTTGAAATGTAATATTTTTCATTTTTATGTATATTTTTTTATTTATAGAATAAATGTGCTTTTATTTGGTTTATTTCATAAGTGGCATTATCACTAAGCTGTTAAACAACATCATTCACCAAACACCACTTTTTGAAATTAATGTAAGCATGGTTGTGTTCTCAATTATATAATTATATTATTCAAATGTCAGGGCTTTTTAAAGTGCGATATTAATCATAAAATCAATTTAGAATATTCACATTCAGTCATAACTTAGACCGTTGGTGCATTGCGACTGCACTGCTCCCCGTTCCATGTTGCACTATGTACAAAGTCAATGGGAACCAGTTTACACTGAAAGATGGAACGGAAACCAGTTAGGCATAACTAAGCGGATGTCCTTGCCATGGACCAAAGGTACTGTACAAAGTCAACGGGAGCAGGTTTAGCTTAACTCCTTGCAAACATTGTCTCCCCCAGCGGGTCGCTAATCTTAGTACAGTAAATGGAGATATACATTTATCGACAAATTGATGCCAAGAGTGAGCCTATTTACCCGATATTGTCCACGTTTAGTCAAGAAGAAATCTCCGTAGCTCTGTTTCAGCAGCCGGTGTTGAGGTAGATTTTCCACTGATAATTGGCAAATACATGCAGAACTGTATACGAATGGTTCCAGTTCAAGGTCGAAAATAGAGAATGGTTCCAGTTCAAGGTAGAAAATAGAGAATGGTTCCAGCTCAAGGTAAGAAAATAGAGAATGGTTCCAGTTCAAGGTAGAAAATAGAGATTGGTTCCAGTTCAAGGTAAGAAAATAGAGAATGGTTCAAATTCAAGGTAGGATTTCATCCCTTTCAGGGATAAAAATGAATTAAAAAAGGAAAACAAACTCATAATAAGTTTGTGTTTGTTTTATTATCACAATGGAGGTAAATGTATAACATGAAACGTAGAGGTACACTGGCAAGGTGTACCTCCCTCTATTTATCACATGAGAGTAAACATATGCACATATACATTGTAGAAAAAGTATCACGAACAGACTGTATAAGAGATATTTTTGATAAAGATTATATACAATAAATTTAATGTAACACAAATCAGTTTACACAACGTATCATATCTTAAGGCTGATCAAAGGGACAAAACTCTAGACTGATATCAAGAAAATTTATTAGAAGTCACTTCATGGGTTACTGCCCATCCTAAGTGTTAATTTCCTTTACATTTTATGATGTGAACAAGTAAAATAAAAATTAATCGAAATATTTAAATCCTTGATAGTTGCAAAGTCTACATTTTTATTATAATCACTTTTAATTTAAAAAGGATTTTGAAGTCTAGAGTCCAGTTCCTTTACAATACAGTTAAACCTGTATTTGCGGCCACTTCCGAATAAAGACCACCCTGTGAACAAAGGCAATTCTTTGAGAATCTGTCACTGATTAGTTAGAACAAACTAGAACAAACTGACCTCCGAATAAAGACTGTAAATAAAGGGCACATTTTGTCAAGGGTGGCCTTCGTTCACAGGTTTGGCTGTGGATCATTACATGTACAACAATAACATTTTAAAAATTAAATAAGAATATGTTAGATAATATGCTTATTGTGCTTGAGATACATAAATATTTGGAAGAGAATATTGGGTTAACATGTAGTTAATTTCTACAAATGGCGTTTAATTCTCAATAAAATTTGGATTCAAACCTAAACAATTAGTGAATAGATTAGCCGTGTACAGGGTGTATTGAATCTGTGATTGGCCTCATTCGTCCTTTGGGGTTCCAGCAAACACATTGTTTGTGCTGAATACCCTAGTTTACATCTATGTTCTCATTGGGATATCCACTAATTACAACAGGCCAGGTATCACAAAGATACAGAGGTAGTCATAGTCCTTAAACATCAATAATGTTTGAAAGTATAAGCACGATAGCATGATTTGATGACTTGATAATATTGAATTATGGTTCTATATAAATCTATAATAATCGTAGTATTTCAACTACTAGGTTTGTTTGTCTTTATTTGACTAATTGTCACTGAGGTTTAACGCCGTTTTTTAACTAATTTTCAGTTATGTACGGAGACCGGTTCACTTAACCAGTTTTCTTTGACTGTATACTAACCAGTACTAACTTACCCCTCCACAAGGAGCTAGCGGCTTCTGCATATATGGAGGAAAATCGACATTTTTGTCAATTTTTAATAGAAGGGTATGATTTGCCACGACAGGGATTTGAACCCGGATCTCCGGGTTACAAGCCCAGTGCAGTAACCTAAGTACCAGGTACACTTGTACTCATATTATTCATCAACAAGAAAGAATCTAAAAGACTTTGTGTTAGATGAAACTATGAATGTCGTAACATTGAGCAATATACAGAGAACCACAGCAAAATTCATTACTACAATAATCACACATTTCTCCCAGATGTAAAACTTCTTTAAGGATATGATCACATATGCTAACAGATACACGATACCTATCTTTACATAGAATCATACAGTAAATCTACCCTATACTATCAAGAGTTAACATGCTCCTAAAACGTGCATTTAACCACAAGACAGGTGTATTGATTTTACACGAAAAACAATGTTAATAGATTGTTGTACATCAAATATTGATGAGGTGGATACTTTGTCAGAATATCTATTTATCCTCAAGTTAAATGTTTAATTAAGATTATATAAGACTTTGCAGGATTATGGAGAATATAAAATAATAAGTTATATGATGGTATTCACTAAATATTTACATCAGCGTTATATGATCCATAAAAAAAATATACAATGTTTTATCAACAAGACGTGACTGGACTGCACTGGAAAATTGGGTTCATAATTTTATTAAACCAGACTGTATAAATCTCTGATCAAATATTCAATATTAAGGCTCATGCATGTTGATTAAACACTGTACACATTACAACAGCTGTTTTAAAATTAGATAATGAAGTTACCATTAATCACTAATGAAACAGTTAAATTTTCTGTCAATGAAAAACTAAAGCACTTAATAGCAAAACAAACCAGGTTGTAGAGTGATAAATTATCCTCCACAGCCACCACCACATCCACCACCACAGCCTCCTCCTCCTCCACACCCGCCTCCGCCTCCTCCACATCCGCCTCCTCCTCCTCCACATCCCCCTCCTCCTCCTCCTCCTCCATCACCCCCACCACAAGCTGAGCCCCCACCTCCACAAGCACTCCCTCCTCCAAAATCTCCACCCCCATAATCTCCGCCTCCAAAGTCTCCGCCTCCAAAGTCTCCGCCTCCATCATTAAATCCAAAGTCCCCATCTCCAGCTCCTTCACCACCTGCATCACCATAGTCAGCAAAATCGCTTCCACCAAAATCATTAACTGATCCCATATCATCAGGAGAGTTCATGTCCACATCAACATCAACATCAACATCTACATCAACATCAACATCCATATCGTAATCACCCCCATATCCCCAACCATAACATGGATGATAGCCCCAACCCCAACCCCATCCCCAGCCCCAAGGATGACCGTATCCATACCCCAATGCTGCACCAACCAGAAGACCTAGAATAAACAAATTCCATTTTCAGACAAACCAAAAAAAAAAAATAGAAAGATACAAATGCATGGTGAATCATTTTATATGTTATAAACGGCCGATAAGTAAAGATGTTCCATAGACAAAGCACAGCTTCACTTGTTGGACATGACGGGTAGAACTTTTTCTTGCAAATTTTCTGACATATTTCCTTCCATGCTGAAATATCTGATAATTTAGAAACTATACTTTAAAAAAGAGACATGCTTTAATCCTTTCAAAGTGTGCAAGTTTTTCATACGTAAAAAATAATACAATCTGTCAAAAGGTAGATATTCCTTAAAGGCAAGTATGATTCAGCTTTTAAATGATTTTAATCAGAAGTTGGAAATAAACAACCTCAAATACTGGTAATAAATTATAAACAACACAAGAATTTTCAGATTTTATTGCACACATTAGCTAGATGATAGGATAAGCAGAAATCCCTATTGTATGAAGTTATGCCATCTGACATCTGCATGTATGGGATTTGGAGAGGCTGATTTATCATGTTCAAAATGCACAGAAATTATAGGTTATCAAATCCTAAAGTAAGGCAAGCCTGAAAAATTGTTTGTTTGCAAAACCATGAGTGTTCTACATTAACATTGTATCTGACTAGATGTATGGCTCTTTCCAGCAAAAATGAATTCAGGGACTCTGTGGTCGAGTGGTATTGGTCTTTGAATTGCAATCACTAGCCCCCCACCACCGAGTTTGAATCCCACCCAGGGCCAAATTTCACATGTGAAGACGCTGTCTGGCTAGGTTATGACAGGCCGGTGGTTCTACCCAATGGTAACCTGGGATCTTTCTCCACTGTTAAAGCTATAAAGTCACCTAATGACCCTGGCTGTAGGTGGGACGTTATACCATAAGGAAAAAATGAATTTCGGGGTAACATAAAGAAATCATCACAGGAAATGGTTGAATCATAATTTGTATCATAAATTCAAATCAAAAGACATAAGCACAGTTTTGTTCATAATGAAGGCATATTTATCCACTTTTATGCCCATCTTCAATGAAATACCAATTGTCAATTTATGTTGCAATATACTATGGAAACAGATAGACAACTTTATTTCCTCCATTTCTAGAGAGCTTAAACAACACATTTTGTCCATACGTTAGAATATTTCCAATAAATTATTGTATGCCTCAACCTTGATCAACTATGTTGCACAGTGAGATTATTTTAGTGTTTTCACATTTAAACGCTAAAGTTATGCACAAGGAAATATATCATCAATACAAATTAATGATTAAATTTTTGTCTGATTCAGGCTTTCAGCACATTAACAGACTTAGTTTAACCTTTGACCTCTACATAAAAAGTCAAGTGCTTCACTAATCAAATAATCAGAATAAAGCACATGGACCTTTCAGTAAGTCATTCGTATATTTAATTACACTGACCTTTAGAGAAGTCGTTACTTTTTCTGCGTGATTTTTGTACAATGACCGTCTGCTGAGGTTGATGATGATTTCCATGTGGTGGAGGCTGACCATACGCTGGTGTAGGTTGACCATATCCTTCTTGACCATATGGTGGTGGTGGAGCAGACGGTGGGTATGCAGCACTAATGCCATCTGGCGCCGGTGGTGGAGGCAACTGTCAATACAATTAAAGTACATGTACATTTCTTATATACATGCACAATGATAATTATCTAAGTAAAATATATATCGTTTGGAACTGGCCATTAGAAAGTCAGTATTCAAATAATAGCCTTTTTGTTACTGGCAGGTTTAACTTTGTGAAACCAAGCCATGATAAATATTATGATGTTACACAGGCAACAAATGATCAACAATTTATACAATGTGCACAAAACCACAGGAATGAGTAAAGGATCTGTGATGATAAAAATGCAATGTATTCTTTATAAAACATCATAATTCAACCCAAAATTACCTTAGATGAAAAAAACATTTTCACAGAATTTGACCCCATTCAACTGTTATATATACTAATAGAAGGGATATAACTCTTCATTCCCGTGAATGCCCACAGTCTTCACAAAACGTAAAATTTTAAAACAACAGAGATGAAAGCGTTAGGGTTTGCAGAGGTTTCAGGTATATATTTTTGCGCAAAATGAGACCAAAACAGAACTTCTAGCCCAAGCCGTTGCCGAGAAATTGAACAAGAAATTGACCAATAAGTCCTAAAAAGAACACTTAAATACATTAATATGACTATGCAACTATGCTGCTGCATAAATGTACTAAATGTCACATTTTCATAATCAATAGACGATTAACAATAAATGCCTCATAGAGAATATACGTCATTCCATATAACACTGATTTGCTAATGGATGCCCATCGTTAACTAACCACTTAAAGCAATATGCTCCCTAAACTACTTTCAAATCAAACTCTGATAGACAGTTTTCTGTACTTGGCCAAATGAGTTATGAAAATTAGAAATTCACTTTCTTTTACCACACAATTCATGGTAAAAAGCAGACAATGTTTTCTGTACTGCTCCCTGACGAAATAACAAAACATTACAAAATTTTAAGCAAATTAGATTGCATTCAGAGGCATAGCAGCCCATAGTCCCCAATGGTGAGGTGGGTGTTCACATATTCCATTCCATGTTTGGTATAATGATTTTATAAATAAGTAAACCATATAAGTGATCCATTTTATAGGGGAACCATACAAGCTTGTGATCCATTTTATAGGGAAATCATACAAGCTTGTGATCCATTTTATAGGGGAATCATACAAGCTTGTGATCCATTTTATAGGGGAACCATACAAGCTTGTGATCCATTTAATAGGGGAACCATACAAGCTTGAGATCCATATAAGGGAACCATACAAGCTTGTGATCTATTTTATAGGGGAACCATACAAGCTGTGATTCATTCTATAGAGAAACCATACAAGCTTGTGATTTATTCTATAGAGGAACTAGACAAGGTTGTGATTCATTTTATAGGGGAACCAGAAAAGCTTGTCATTCATTTTATGAAGAGCGTTCTAATCCATAGCAAGGACAAAAATATTAAAATAGATTTCCATATTAAGTATACTTCACTTACTGTTTTAGATATAGCAGTCATCCATTCCCTGAAAATGACAAACAGACACATTCCTGTATTAATATGCTAATGGAGAATTACAAATGAAGCGAATATTGACAGAATATTGACACAAACAATGAATATATTGGGGATTTTACAATCTGCAAGTTTGAAATTTATAGCACTTAGGTCTCTACTTAGTTTAATGCTTTTGATGAGGAAGAATTAGCAGTTCATACGAACTATGAAATATCTATTATATCATAGTACAGTCAAATATGTGAACAAAGGCCAACCTTGGGAAAGACAAAATGTGGCCTTTATTGACAGGTGACCTTTTTTTAGAGATCATCTTGTTCTAAATAATCAGTGACAGTTTTTCAAAAAATGGCCTTTATTCACAGGGTGGTCATTATTCAGAGGAGTGGCAAACACAGGTTTGTCTGTATTTATTTAAAAAATAACCTATACATACCCCATTGCATTGCCATTTGGACAGATGAAGAAACATACAGGACTTGTTAGATTTGCTCCTGTAGACCCGGGCTGTACCCATTGTGGAAATGCTATCATATAACTGTAGCTTGTCTTCTTGGGGATTTTCTTTGGGCAGTTTGGTATCTTCTTACACACAGGCCCAATTGCCAACATATGACAGACATTCTGAAATATTAACATCAGAAAATTTGGTTTATTACTAAAGTATGCCTGAAATTAAGTATGAAGTAATAAATGGTTAATCATGGTACTGAGAGCCCTAGACAGACAATAATCAAAATTTCAACAAATCATTGATTTATTTACTCTACGTAAAAAGTAATCTCTTATTAACTTGTTAACATATCAATAAATATCTTTATTGCAATTTCATTTTCATATTGAACCCAATATTTTAAGTTTCATTGTCAGTAAATATTCTTCTTATCATAACTTTCTGCTGTTAAAATGTGAATAGTATACCATTATTACACTAAATGAAACACAGTGATAATACAAAGTCTAGTCTTTCCAAGCTGATTAGTTTTCTAACAAGAAATCTTTGTATTAACAATAAACAAACAGCGATAAGAAGTGTTTTGAAAATGCCTGTGACAGATACAATACAGTGCTCCCTCTTGCAATGTTATCTCCAAAGACCAATTCATCCCAAGAAATGACCATAAAAGGCACACATACACATAATAAAAACACCCGTTGCGAATGTATCAATTCCCTCCGAACAACAACTCCCTTGAAAGAACAACACTTTTGCGACTCTGACAAGCGTAGCTCTTTGAAGGGAGCACTGAATACAGAACAAACATTTCTCAAAGTAAAAGGGTCCCATAAAAATGTATTAGTAAGCCCACCACAGTACGTTTGAGAGATGAACTATTAATGCATTGTCAGAGAATCGTGCCTGACTGCTGGACATCTGGTCTTTTTGGACCTGCTTGAAATTTGCCTGACATGTCCGACAACTTAAGCTAATAAATCGATAGATCTTACATTGTTTTAACCAAAAACATATATATATAACAATAATAAAGATAAAATAATTCAATCTTAAACCTTTAATAATACACATGTTTTGTATTGTTTTTATGTGACTAATTGTCATTGGGGTTTAACACTGTTAAACTTAAATTTTTCAGTTATATACGGAGACCGGTTCACCTTACCAATTTTACTGGGCTGCATACTACCAGTAACTTTCACAAGGAGCCGGCAACTTCTCCACATATGGAGGAAAATCGATATTTTTGTCAAATTTTCATGACCTGCCACAACCTGGATTTGAACCCGGATCTCCGGGTTACAGATCCAGTGCACTAACCACTTGACCACGGCCACAACCCATAAAACACATGTAGATTATGTATACAATATAGAAAACTAATAAACACATGTACATTTTATGAATAATTTCAAAAGTAATCATGTGGATAGTGACAATTCAATAATTATTCAAATTGCTTTATAACAGGAGTTGGACGTTTCTTCATTTCTGCTTCCCTCGTCCGTGAGATCCTAGCAGAAATATGATTACACGCTTTTATCAACTGACTGATAATGTTACAAAGACAAGAACCCAGTAATATTATAGGTTTGGCCAGGGTTGGATTCAAAAAAATATTGCATGAGTTTCATCTCCATTGAATGTGAAACAACAAGTCAATCTTATTCTCAAGAGGATATACAACTTGTTGGCTTAAAGATTTTATCACTTAAGAAACATTTAAAAAATTAATGCATGAATGTTTTAAGAATTTCAATATTCAAAATAACATGAATTCTATAGAGGGTTTAATATTGATCCAATACTCCGAGGCCAAATTATTGATGATTAGGATACAGATAAAAACAAATACACAGAAGATTTTAATATTTAAACATAAGGCCATATCATAATGATCTTTGGTATGTGTCTTCAGGCAGTTAGATTTTCTCACTGACTGATTATAAAACTCTGACAAAACATTTGTTTAAGCTATAAGTTAGATATATACAAAAGACAAATTCACTTTGAACTATGAGAAAAATACAAAAATCTATGATTTTACTTTTTTTCGGTATCAAAGCATATTTTTAGAAATTGGTCAACATCATTTGAATTTCAGATCAAACTAGAAGCATATTTATTTGCCTATAGTGTATATTAGTGTACTTGGATGAAAAAGAAAGTAAATAATTTGTTTACTTGGCATAAAAATGAAGTAGATAATCACTGAACAAAGTCACAATTTGGGATGCTCAAGTGATATGGATGAAAAACAGCTTAAAATGAATTCAAAACAAAATCTTTCATGCATTTTACAGTTATTTCCCAGGACAAAATAGACAAAAAAAAATGACCTAGATAAATGAATAAAAGTTCCATTAAGAAGTCAACATAAATAGTTCATTCTTTCTAACTGAAGTTGTATGTTTTATTTCACATTGAATTCAAACGAAATAAAGCTTATATATGAAATATGCAAACAGATATCAGATATATTAACTTGTAGCAAGCCTTAAATTTACACATCACATTACAATTGAAAAAGCATAAACCACATTCGAGAAAATATTTGTACCAAATCCTATTTCGTTCACATTAAATTTCGCAAATACCAGGCAATAAGTATTGTTTTAAATACGACAATTTTCACCTGATGGGCGAAATCAGAGACACTTTTACCTGCCCTAACCCATCAGGCGATAATTTTAAAACAATAATTATCGTGTGGTACTAGCGAAATTTAATGTGGACAAAATAGGATTCCGTATGTATGTGCTATTAAATCCATTTTTTTGCAATAAACAATGTACTAAGGTTATCCTTAAAAAATGTTTGTTTGCTGTTGTGTGACTCAAACTTCTTACAGTGGTTAGATAGGTAAGCATTCTTTTTTGGTTAACATTGTCCATGTACTGAAAATGAAAGACTGGAAGAAAAAATGTTTTAGCCAAAACTGCTAAATATTTTGGGGTCAAGGATAATTGAATGAAAATAATTCTTCAGTTGTATACAAATATGACAGAGGCTCAAAATTTTGCAAATTTTCACTAATATATTTTTATTCATTTAAAATATAACTGAACAAGTCAGTTTTGCAAATAATCATCAAATACATGTACATACATAATTAGATATTTCTGAAGAGGTTAAGTGATTAAATTTTAAATCAAACAGTTTGGTGAATGTTCAGTCATTGAGCATTGTTCATAAAATATTCAAATCTGAATCAGCTTTGTTGAAACATAGTTACATACTTTGAATAACATCAATTTTGTGACAATGTCGTACAATTAATAGAACATTTTCAATGATTGTTGTCTGTTAAATTGAGGAGTATGCATACATTATACCTAGTATACATATACATGTATATGATTAATGTGCTTTTGGTCTGTGTGGCCATTTTAGGCATTAATACACCATTATACACCATTCCTTCAACATGCTAACCCCTTATGATTCAGGAAATAAAGAGAATATGTCTTCATAGACTGAATTTACATGAATTCCTCTTTAACGAGAGTCAGACATCCAATATATAGTTTCACTTTTATATTTTCCCCAAACATAAAAATATTGGATTCGAAGGGCAACCAACTACATTAAAACCTTATTTGTTAGACCACCAGTACAACCTAAGTAAAATAGTTTCAATAATGAGGTGGTCTCATTTTTAAGTTGAAATATAGAAAGTACATATAGAAAACTGTCCAAAAAATAATTAGTTTTACAATAAGGAGGTATTTATATTGACAAAATCCAATATGAGGGATGATAAAAAATTTCATGGAAAAGTTCTCTCATTTTCTTATTTTATATAAAAGTAAGATATGATTTTTTTATTCAATGTGTGGAATCAATGAAGACACAAAATACAGGTCTTTGTAATTGAAGTGGTCTCCACGTGAAACTGTTTTATTGTTTTACTGTATAGTTATCTAAATTTGCAGTGTACAATAAAAGTTGATATCAGTTTCATATAGGGTACATACAAATTTGTTTATGAATAACTCAGATTACAAAGTCCAGGTCAAATATCTTTTATACGTGTGTTTAGTGACAAAACATATTAAGTAGGTCATTTTGACTTGTTGGTACATGAAAACACAACTATTTTGATATCTTGCTTGAAACTTGTTTATTTGCAACGAAGGGTGTATTTTGTCCAACATCTTATCATAATGACAGAAAAATAGCAAGACTAAAATAATAAATAATTGTTGATGCAGTAAAAAAAATACAGTCACAATCATATATGGGTTGAGGGGCTTAAATTGCAAAAAAAAACCAGCCAACTTGGTCAATTAAACAAATTTATAGCTGGGAGGAAAGATTTTTTGGCTGCAATTACAATAATAGACTTGGTTTCTTTATCAATATATTCAGCATAATATACGAGCATAGCATCATCAATAATAAAATTTTTCTGAGACATGCTTGAATAAGAAATATCCTTGAGCCAACAAGTACTAAATATCATAGCATTCATCCAAAGTAATATGTCTTTTCTTTACGTAACTAGTACAAAAGACTGGAACATTATTTGATAACAGACTCGTAATAATCTATATCTCTGATTTATCAGGAGTATTGATCGAAAGTGCATCTGTTTTGGTGATAGATGTGAGGAATATTCAAACAATCGCATAAAATCATGCATGTTTATGTTACGCTTCATGTCTTTAATGAGATCGCAAACTCCTATATACTAATTAATGAACATTCGCACCCAAAACAACACCTCAAAATAAAAAACAATCATATTTTTTCCACAAGACACTTTATATTAAGAAATAAATGTTTAGACAGTAACTTTAATGGAAGTGCTTTGAAAGTAAATATTATATTATATTAACAAAATAAATATTTCCATGATTAATTAGACAGAAATTTTATGATTGTAAATTTGGTTAAGTGCAGGGATGTAGAAATATTCATGTAGCCAAAAAGCTACTAAAAGTAGGTGTGTCTGAGGGTCCCCCATCATAGAAGGCCAAGCAGCAAGGCTCCCTTTGGGGAAAAAGTAGCCGGTGAGAATGCTCAAATAGCCAGTTAATTTTTCTGGCTTCCGGCTCATTTCTACACCCTTGTAAGTGTCTTGATAGTAACTTAATTAATGAATTAATGTTTTGAGAATAATTTTAAAATAAGAAAATGCAATAGCACTGTAACAAGAGTATTTTGGACACTAGAATGCTATGCTTGCGACCCTCAACTGCATACCAGAAATAAGTGGTTTGATAGTAAATTTGAAATAAGAGTTTTAATGGTAACAAGGGAATAAGTGTTCTGGTTGTAACTAATTTAGATCTTCATAATTCATAGACTTCAAAATAAGTGTTTTATAATAAATTTGAAATAAGGCCTAAACAAAAAAAGGTTTGATTCCGGTTACATGCCACAAAAAATATGTGTCGGTAGGCAGGATTTTTTCTTTTACGTTTTTTTTTCACATATATCGGCAAAAAAGTTGTGAAAATTACAATATATCACTACGATTTGGATGCCGTAAAAACTTTTGAGTCAGCAGGTCAATGATGGGGGCAGTCTGGTAACCAGAAACAAACCTAATTTTTTTTAGACCTATGCATAAGACTTCAAAAAAGCAACGTAATAATCTAAAACACCATAAATACAAGAACAAAATCACTTGTTCGACATGATTGACCACATTGCTGTTTACAAAATCAAAGACACAAACATGATCACTTCAACACAAACAATTAATATCACACACAAAGACTGTTCTAAACATCAAAACCATACATGAACGTTCAGTATAAGGTGACATACTTTACGTATACAACTTAAGTGTGACATTGTATACTGGATGTATATACCTTAAGTGTGAGATTGCATACTGGATGTATATACCTTAAGTGCGACATGACATTCTGGATGTATATACCTTTAAGTGCGACATGACATACATGATGTATATACCTTAAGTGTGACATGACATACTGGATGAACATACCTTAACAATGACATGACATACTGGATGTACATACCTTAAGTGTGACATGACATATTGGATGTCTTTCCTTTGGTTTCTTGAACCATGCTAACATAGAGTCTTCAAATAATATAGCAAACACTTTGTTCCACTTTGTAAATCCATCACTGTATAACATATATCCAGATCGACATGGTTTGGATTTAGCTACGAAAACAAATATTAAGCAATTACAATTTGTATGTACGTAATTTCCTAAAAACATATTAGTAGATGAAGCTCAATAAAATTAAAGCATTTTATTTAATAAAGAACAAGTCACAGAGACAATGAGATATGAAAACCTATGAAATAAAAGGAGAATGAACATCAGAGACAAGAAAGAGGTAAATACTATAGGTAGACAGAAGAATCGATTGAAAATTGAAATACAAACAAAAAAAGGCCAATTACAAGTAGCAGACACAAGATGAGGTCAAGATTTGACAAAATGATGAGGGGAGACCAAATACATAGAATAGAGACACCTAGATTGGATAACATGAGCAAAGGACAATGAGAGACAAAAACATAATCACTAACAAGAATACCAAAGCCTGGTGAGGTGGTAAGAAAATAAAAACTAAGGCAGAAACAAGGTGAGGCAATAAAAAACAGACTAAATGATTAAATGCTGATGTACAGAAGAGTATTCAGTGGGCCTATCCTTTGTGGATATACATTCTGAGGTAGGGATATGAAGGAGTTAAAACTCAAGAAAGTGTAAAGGTGCAAAAATATGAAGCAGAGAAAAGAAGAGGCCGCAACATGAAACAGAGATGAAGAAACATAATTTTGGAGCGGTCAAATCTCGTCACTGATGTAGTTGTAAGTGGAAACCTCAAAAAATGGACAGAAGATGGAGATGTCAATGACTTAGGGAACATAACAAGAGGTCATACATCAGGGAAAGTTTAATAGGCCAAAGATTCAGGGCAATGATATAGGATTAGGAGTGGCCAATGTCCTGAAACAGAGATTCACAAAGACAATATATTAATAACTGTCCAAATTTACAAGCAGAGAGATACAGTAAAGTCATTATAGAATGGATGCAATGAAGTCTCAATGTTTAGCTACGCACAATACATGACGTTTCTTTTTACATGAGGCCACCCATGATAATAATGTTGGGTTTGCATTCACAGCACATAAATTTTTAACAATGGGTGTAGTTGGTAGGTAGGTAGGTAGGTAGGCCTTTTTGAAAACTTGAATAAAGAACAAAGAAGTTAGGGCAAATTGGCTAAAAATTCTTCTCAAAATCGCTATTTTTTAGTCAAAATCGTTTAAACATTTTTTGCAAAATCGCTAAAGCATTTGTGGGTCTGGAAAATTTTAAATGAGTTGGTCGTGTATCTGCAAACCACCAGGTTTTTAAGAATGGCCTAATTATTATTATCATTATTATTCGCATTTTTAAACTCAAATGTCAGACAAACAAGCGTGGAAAACATTGAAACCATGAAAAATCATATCCTACCACTGACATGTAACACAATAATTCTGTTGCGCCTTATCAAAAAACTCGGGTGTCCAGGGAAACTGACAATTAGCATGTTATATAAGTGTATAACTATAAGTGTATAACTATCAGAAAAATGTACATCTACAATAAGGATTATTTGAAGCAATCGCGAGAGATTAAATTGGTCAGAGATTGATTCATATAAATCGCGAGGTCGTTCACCTGTGGACAGAGTTTATATAATACCCGTGATAAAAATGTCTGATGTACCCATATTCACCGCGTCAAACATACAAACATACGTAAGTTTGATACGTTAAATTGACAGAAAAAGAAAACTAAAGCTTTTATACTTACGACGAAACCGTTCTTTCTTTTCCGAACTTGAAACACATCCCATGATTATCCAGACAGACTTCTAATTTCTACAATAAACAGCAGTATCAGTTCAACTTTAACATTAACAATCCATAACGACACACTTTAGACAACATTTGGGATTATTTCAAAATATCATAAATTCGTAAAGGTGTTTATATATAGCTGACAGACGCTTCACTGAACCACAGCTATGCTGTACGTAGCTACTGTACCTAACTGTAGCATACACAAACATACGTTCTTACTGTGTACAGTACACAGAGCGTTACAGATTTGTTATACACTAGAAATCCAATAATATCTTCTGCTTATTCTATTGATCAATGAATAATATGCACGCTTCGTCGGACTTGTTGTGAATGTAAATAAAAATCGAAGATCAAGGTTAAACACGTGATTAAATGGGGCGGTTTCAGAATATACCAATGACCTATATAAGAGTAGATACCGTGAGTGGTTTTCGCAAATATAAATGTTCGATTTTTTAAGATATAACTGTTGCAACAAAACACTGATCTTTATGTGTGGCTAACCGAACACTTCCTAATAAATATTTACTAAAACGTGCGTTTCCCGTGTATTCACACTCAATGTGATAAATATTTTGAAATACAAAGTAAGATGTAATATGATCAGGTAAGATCTATTTCGTCATGTTTGACTATCCTTTAAAGCTAATTTGGATGATAATATTCTATTCTTAGTTGTTTGTTGTGACTTATATTTGACAAATATTTGCGCTGCTAGGATATGGTCTGAATATCACGTCCGCTAAAACACCACAAAAGATGTATGCGCGTGGATTTTGTCTTAATGGGAGATTACGTAACAAAAACCTGACTAATTGTTTAAATGCCATTGTCATAATGTTCCTGTACATGACGTTATAGTGATGTAGCCAGTAAACTGGTCCCGTTGCATGTTGCAGTACACCAAAGGTCTCTGTACACCAGAGTCAACGGGTACCAGTTTATGTAGCCAGCATCTCAACTCCCCTATCATATGTATGTATTTATATTTTACTGCAGCTTCAGTAGTTGTTGATAAGCACTCTACGTTAATGCAAATATTAGATTGCTGGATAAAATCATCGTTAGAGTTCTTGATATTAATTTTGTCGTTCCACATTAAACATTGATCAACACGGACAATCACAGCATAGCACAGCTAACCGCTCAGTGCAGCACAGCACAGCACAGCTGACAGCTCAGCGCAGAGCATCACAGCACAGCATAGCACAGCTGACAGCTCAGCGCAGAGCATCACAGCACAGCATAGCACAGCTGACAGCTCAGCGCAGCGCAGCGCAGCGCAGCACAGCACAGCACAGCACAGCACAGCACAGCACAGCACAGCACAGCACAGCACAGCACAGCACAGCACAGCACAACACAACACAACACAACAAAGCGGTATCCTCTAGGAGACGGTGTTTTGTCTCCTATATTGTGTAATGTCCTCCGTGTCGGGTAGGTTTTGGAGGAGGGTAGTATTTTGCGGAAGGTAGGATGTTTTGGAAGTTTTTTTCAAGACATCCTTTTCTTATCTGGACGTTTCATTCCGTACTGTATCGTTATGTGGTTCAAATACTTTTGTTTCAATTTCAGATCACGATTGTGCGGAAATATACGGGTCTCTGTAAAAAGCGACTGTAATATCGAGTTGGTCATAATATCGTACCGGTCGTTAATTAGAATTTTACATTGCAAATATTTACATTATACATTAAACAATTCTTCTTATATGTACCTGCGCACAAAGACCTCATTGAAGTAAAGGTGGATTACGATAATCTGCTAAAATTGGGTTAAGAACTGATCCATACTGACCCGAAATCTCAATACACATGTGGTCTCAATACACATGTTGTCTCTATACACAGGTGATATCAATACACATGTGGTCTCTATACACAGATAGTCTCTATTCATAGATGGTCTGTATATAGGTAGTCACTATGTTGGTCTCTATTCCTCTATTCCATTACAACTGCTCTTAATTCTGGAGTGATTTAATTCACAGATAATTCTAATTCACCGTTCATCTTAATTCACAGCTGGTTTGAAGCACAGCTTGGTTACTGCGTGGTTTTAATAAAAAAATACGTAACTCTTAAATTCGAAAAATGTATCCAAAAATGTCTTAAAGAAGAACAAAATACTTATTCTTCTATAAGTCCGAAAAGTGTACAGTATCATTATTACAAGAGTCAAGCAGGACGACTTTCGACCTAGCCTATAATCCCGTGACATTTATTATTACTTTTTAACTTACATTTGAAATGCGCGAATTTCAAGAATCTCTTGGCATTCGCGCTAAAATTCATGCCAGCGAAATTAAACAATGCAACGGTATTCTATCCCGGTAGGCGGCTAGTAAGACTTTTTATGGCTATAAAACTTGTATTTGCAAACATTGCAAAGTGGTATTTCAGATTTTCGACTGTAATCTAGTAGTTTGTGATTGAGTTATGACGTTAATGAGCGATTCAATCAATCTGTTTCCCTACAAAATCATGCTGTCGAACTACAACGTGGGATAGGAGTATCGAAAATGACAGCGAAACAAGTCTAAATGCTTTCATATGAAGAATCAGATGAGTTTCTTTTGCGTTTATTCCTCCGTTTGATATATTGAACACATCCATTATCTGACGGCTAGGAGCTCTTTGCATCGAAACTCAAAATTATGTGAACCGCGACTTAAACCTGATGCAGCGACTTAGAGCTAATTCTGACAAAACATGGACGATATGTTGCATGACGGTTGGAAACAAAATGTTAGATAATCGAAACTCGCGGGCATGGTTCAGTGGTTAGTGCGCTGGACTTGTTACCCGGCGATACGGGTTCAAATCCCAGTCGCGGCAGGTCATACCCTTCTCTGAAAAATTGACAAAAATGTTGATTTTCCTCCATATGCGGAGGAGTTGCCGGCTCCTTGTGGAAGGGTAAGTACGTGCTGGTTAGAGTACAATCCAGGAAAACTAGAAACCACCGTTTATAACTGAAAACAAATGTTACAAAACAGCGTTAAACCTCAGTAAAAAGATAGTGGAATTTATACCTATTTGCACTTATTACAAGCAGTCGCCCGACTGCCTGGTTTGGCCAGATTTTTATGATTATATTATAAGACTTTCGTCGCATTGTATTTTTGTATTGTTCAGTATTGAAGTCCACTTTGACCAATTATTATACATTTGTATTTTTACTTGTTTTATGTATGTTTCATCTTGCCAAAAAGCCAGGTTGGTATTTAGACTTATTGTTAGTAATTTCAATACTCAGGGGCGTAGCCAGGGAAAATAAAATAGTACGCCGAAGGAGTGAGTGAAATGGGGGTTAGTCCAGGAGAGAGGGTGATTTTCCCCTATAGTATAGGGTGTTTGTGGACCTTCCCCCAGAAAATTGTTATTCAGGACATCTTTGGGCACATTCTAAGTCCTCACAGAGACGCATTCTTCCCGTTTTTTTGTCGTGTGAAGACGAAATGGCAATTTCGACATACGTGTGGATTTTTCACATTACGCACGTGCATAGCGTGCGTGATGGTAGCTACGCCCATGTAATACTTGTGAGACAAATGAATCAAATTGCGCAAGGGCCCTAAACGAAAAATGCAGCAGTCGTGGTGTACGTATATAGTGTTCGTCCATTATGATATAACAATATCAATAACGTGACCAATTGCGATGAAATCATATTAAATAGTTGGTATTTCTTGATTGTAGAAATTAGAATATTCCCGCGGGAGAGAGTTGATGGTTTGTAACACTTTAACTTATTTATTAATTTCCAGTTGTGCTGGGGTGAATACGTTCATTTCAGATCTACAGAATTCCTCCATTAAGACACACGCGTGTACATTATTTACACGCAATTCTGGAAGTCTGTATATTAATGGATAATGATTCCCGCTAATTGGATACATGTAAACACGCTTTTAGAGGACATTCTATGATTGGCTAACAGTACCATAGACTAAGAGCGCTTATAGAGGTTTTTAACAGGAATTTGACTAGAGCCTCCACGTCAGTTCGATTCACACCCGGGACCAAATTTCACAATAGAGGAAGCTATCTAGCTAGCTTACGAAATGTCGGTGATTCCACTCAGGTTAGCATTATTTCGTGCATACAACAAAACCTCAAATAGCGATCATCTCAATATTACGACCACCTTTTCATAATGACCACATATTTTTGGACCGCATTTCAATAATTTCATTATAATCAAGTTGATAACGAGGCCATCTCATTATTACGAGCGATTTTTGTGTCCAGAAGGTGGTCTAATTATCGAGGTTTGTTTAGTTGTAATGGTTAGTATGTTGTATGTTGTTTCCGAAGATAATTTACGGAGTAATAACATAGACGGATGTGTTTGTTAAGAATAATATACAAAAAAGCTTACTAACGACCTCCGCTATATAACGACCACTTATTTACAGATATATTCAGACCGCTTTAGTGGGTTCCAAAGACGGTCTTATTATCGAGGTTGTACTGTAATTTCATTGGTATATTTTTGCTGCTGTTGCAGTTGGATTTCTAGTAGTTCGTTTCGTTCTATGGCAGTCTATGTAGGCCTACTGTTCTTTGAATCTCATGAATGAATCTTATGTCAGGCATAAAACATTTTCTGACAGAGAGCGTGGGAGAATTTCAATCTGTCTCAAAACTTGTATTAGCTAATTATTAAATTCATCCAATTTACGTAAACTGGTACCCGTTGACTCTGGCAGGGGCAACGTTCCTTCAGTGCACTGCAACAAGGAACGGGGACCAGTTTACTAAACGCACTGAATTGTTCAAAGGGAAACTACTCCAAGATTATAACGAATCAACATAATGTGTGCATGCAACTATCTGGGGGAAATCTATCGCATTAAACTCGAGAATCACGCATTTCAGGTATCAATAATCACATAGACCGCTTTCATTTCTCGCGTGATTTTTAAGAGAGAATAAACTATTTATGACTATATGAACGTTCTTCAGCGCATTCTACCATTGAATTGGGTTGAATGCATTAACTGAAAGGGAAGAACAACACCTCACTGTGTAATACATGGTATATGACTCGTCCCCTATCAGAAGACTTCCTTGGCGTTTTTGTTGGATGGGTAAACAGGGTTTTCACTAGTCGTCAAAAGTTGCTGGTCAAAAATGACCTTTGGCTGGTGATAATTCGAAGAGTCAACAAAATGTCCTAATTTTATTGTAAATTTGCCAGTTTGGAACAAATTCTCAAAAGTCAAAAGCTTTATTTTACTGTTTTCAATAGTTAAAATGCTGTTTTAACGGACAAATGAAAGCCCTGGGTAAGGTATTCCCTCCCCTCAAGTGTTGTGATCATGCAGCAGAATACTCTCACAACATCGCTCGCTTATTTGCATTGAACCCCTAACCGGTACTGGAATAAAAGCGCTGTAATGGAGCGCCGTTCAATAAAAGTGTCTCTTACGGCAGGGTGAGAATGGGTAATAGTGCATTTGATACAACACCCAGGAATCGAATGAAACATGATTATGACAAAAATACGCCAGATCTATTCTTGAATCATTGTAATTGATTGCAATGGGTTCTGTCGAAGTTGAAAAATTAATGTTGATTTTCTTCCAAATTTTGAGAATTTGCCGGCTCCTTATGGAAGGGTAAGTTAGTACTGGTTGGTATATTGTCCATGAAAACCGATTAGGTGAACCGGTCGCCATATATAACTGAAAAAATATTTAAAAAAACAGCGTTAACCCCCAGTGAAAATGTCACATAAAACCAAACAAAAACTAATCCCTTGAAGTTGAGAATTCACAGATTTGTAACAAATTATCAGATTCATGACGACTACTCTCCGAGATAGTTGAACATAGACTGCTCAGCATTGAAAAGACAATGTCCTTGGCACCATTAAAAGATAAAGTCATTCCTGTATGTAATTTGGTTACCTTCATGGTTACCTATATTAAAGGATGTCCACAATGTAAAATACTACACAATCTGGCGAATAAATCTAAAGAATATGAAATCGCACAACGCCGAAAAAATGCCTTGCTTAGAAGGCAAATATTGCATGTTATAATTGCACATGCATGCTAATTTCAATTATTATCTCATGATTAAACTTCTCCCTTATTGTTCATTCTGTTACAGTGCAACCTCTCTAGAGCGACCCTCTCTTGAGCAGCAACCTCCCTTCAACAATAGGATGATTTTTTTCCACAGTACGATTCAAATATTGATTTAACCTCTCTAAAGCAACAACCTCTCAACAACGACATAATTTTGCTTCTCCCTATGGGTGTTGCTTTGGAGAGGTTGCACTGTATCACACACTGATGTGTTTCTCATTTTGCGACTTAACAATGAAATAACATCCCCTACTCAAACTGTAATTAAACGAGGAATTTGGTAAATTCTAGGGAGAAAAAACACGCGTAGATAGTTTCAATGAATACCGTTCATATTTGTAATAACTGATATGTATATTACAACATGTCGCTGATTGTTAACTCCGTGTGGTATAGTTTTATGTGTATACATGTGTAGGCTCGCATTCTCAACGCTCGACTAGGCGAATTAATATAACATCATATTGAGCTAAACATAATTTGCTGAACAAATCCGAATTAGGCATTGATTGTGTATGGATTTGTTTAGTTGTAAACAATACTTACATGATCATGCAATGCAAGGTTTTTGTCATTTTCCCCCATTACTTGCCCAAATTTTAACCGAGGCGTCTCGGTGTGCCTCAGTGTAGCTACGGCGGTGTCATGTATCGCCTTTAGAAGACAATGAAGTATAGGTGAGTTGAATTTTGACAAATCAGGGTGCAGTAATTATCATTATGCTACCCTAAACCGAGAAATGTAGGGAATTTTTTTAGGGTTTAGGTATACTCACGGTCCTGTGTAACAGAATTTAGTTATTTGTTTTGTTGTTTTCATAAATGTAATATAAATGTTCACTGCGTAAAATTTACTTCCTCGATATATTAAACATATATGTAATGACTTAATAAAATATTAAACACATGCAATGCTCGAAGATGATGGTATTTAGGTTAAAAGAAGAGCAGTGATGTTCTTTTGTATAATGGCCACTTGATGGATGTTTTTCTGTAATAGTTGTCAAATATACCGACCGTGATGACGACTCCCAATATGACAATTTTATTTTATTGCTGAGCAATCAGAGTGTATTACACGCTTCAATTTTCTACATTAATAGAATGATTTTATTATTCAATACTGAATATATGTACATGATATAATTGGTCGGCAGCTTGGACAATGCAAAATTGGTTTATCGTTTATCGCATATAATTAATAATGGAACTTTTATTAGTATTATTGGTATATATATGACTACTCTCAAGAGAATTATTGTTAATGATTTTTTTCTCCGGTGTTTAACTTCGCACCAACAGGTTGGGTCATTCGGCAGGAGGTGCATACCTGGAAAGAACCAGCTGAACAGCCTCCTCGTAGGTGATTTCTTTCTAGTGCCGGGTAGGTTTCGAACTCAGGGGCTAGAGACTATAACCACACGACCACGGAGGCCCCTCATTGTTGATGATACAACAAATCATGATCAACATATTTTCAGTTACGGGATCAATGTACTTGTAGCTTGTATTCCATTCGTCCGCGACCGTGGTCCAGTGGTTAATCTTGTAACCTCAAGATCCGGGTTCAAACGCGGTCGCGGTAGGTCATACCCTTCCATGAAAATTTGACAAAAATGTCTATTTTCCTCCAAATGTGAAGAAGTCGCCGGCTCCTCGTGGAAGGGTAAGTTAGTACTGGTTAGAATGCTGTCCAGGAAAACTGGTTAAGTGAAGCGGTCGCCGAATATAACAGAAAAATTGTTGAAAAACGGCTTTAAACCCCAGTGACAATGTGTCACGTAAAACAAACAAACTGTATTCCATTTGCCAGGGTATTTTTATCGCCTTATCTACTAAATCAAGGATGAACTTAGCTCTATCATTTCAAAGCCTTTTGACTACATACAAGTGATTCTTTTAACTCGTTTATTAAAAATTATCCGCTGATCTTGCAGTCTTCCAGTCAGTCGGACGATGCACTGATGAAAACAGGGACAAAAATTAAATTTTCTTAAATGTGAACACAAATGATTTTTACAAAATGATATCATGGGAAATGTACTTCATAATACTATAACGAATTATTACGAGCATGAGTAATACAACGATTATTTTTTGTACAATGTTTGAGGATTTGTATTTTTAGAGTCAGTCAAATGGCATTATTAAGTATATATTATTTTTCTTAAATCAAACGTGTAAAACAATGCTTTATACATTATGGTTTTCAGTATTGACGAAATTTATTTATCTAACAATCTCGTAACATAATATTTTGTGATTCTTCTAATAAATTTATTTAACTTTGTTTACATTTATCCTTTGTTCTTAGTATGTTAAACTTTAAATACGTTTTTATGCAGTGCCCTAGTCAGACCCATATTTGAACCGAGGCAATCTGGGGTCCGGGGGCATGCTCCCCCGGATTTCGTTTTTTACTAAACCCTGCCATTTTCCCCATTACCTACCCTTAACCGATGCATGTGCCTCAATGTAGCTACGGTGGTGTCATGTATCACCTAAGACAAAGAAGTATAGTTGAGTCGAATTTTGACAAATCGGGGTGCAGTAATAATTATTATTCCACCCTAACCTTTGTTTTCGCTCTCTCTCGAGAAATGTAGGGAAAGATTAGAAACCGTCGATGATCTTTGAGCAATGGATTAATACGTTTATTCTCTACTTCTCCGTTAAATAGCATAGCCTGATTTAGACTGATATATAATAATGGCTGCAAATTGACAATGGGAAATATATGTCCAGTACATTAAACAGAGTGTATCATGTTTTTAGTTTGATTTATTTCCTAATTTTCTTTTAACCGATCCACGAAGCATATAAACTGTAAAAAGGCATGCAAAATTTAACAGAAGAATACATAGTACCAAAACCTGGACGTCTGGATGACAATGGACGTTTGCTTTCGTTTTAAAATCCACATACAAGGCACGGAATTGTAGACACATTGTGAGAATAACTAAAACGTGAAATATTTGATGACTTTGACCAACTATATCAAACTTCCCCGGCCATGTTTTTTCCGGTTGATGTAGAATAAAGGTCAAGGTCATTACCAGGAATGACACACAAACTATAGTTATGTGATTTAGTGAGTCTAGCTTACACCCAGATTCATAGTAACAATCTATATACCTCGGAAACCACGGTACAAAATTCCACAAAGCTTGCACGGAAATTCCTCCAACTATCATGCGTTTTCGCGAGCTTATTGTCAAATCGTGACCATACCAAAGTTTTGAAAAGCAGATGTTGATGAAATTGAAGTAAGTCCAAAACACTTGGAGGACAATGTAGTTTGTACTAAACCATCCGTACATTTTGTCACTTGAGACGCCGTAAAGAGCCAAGATGGCCGTGCCAAACCCCCAGCAGACGACGCCGATATAATCGTACATAAATATCATATAATTAGCGTGGCAAGATTTTGAGTGCATCAGATGAGCCGTGGCACTGTTAAACAATGTAATGAAACAACACGAACCGAATCCAATCACAGTATCTTTAAGGTGGGATCCTTCCGCAGAATATATTCTGTAGTAATAAACTATCTGAACAAGAATTATCAAACATCCAATCAAATGCGTCCAAACGTTTAGAAGTTCATTATGCACGTGAAACAAACTTGTGACGTAATAAATCCATGGTTTGTATAGCGGACGATAGCCAGATTTGATGTATGGCACTTTCAATTCTTTCGGCATCTTGTCTTCCGTCAGCGTCCAAGCATGGTATGTCCGAGTCATGGCGGAAATCATGGAAAACTGCAATAAATTCACATCAAGCTAAATAGATGTATGAACTAGATCTACATCAAATCTTAATGTACAGCGAAAGCCAACTATGAGTGACTTACAGCAGATTCATAATGATATGACGATTTGCCTAGAAGCGATATCAGAGCAACCAACCATAAATTGTTGTATAATTAAATGAAATAAACGAAGTATTTGATCCGCATCCACAGTCAGATAAATTACATTTAGAATATGTGAATGTTATGAATGTGTTTAGCGAATGTACGTAAATAATGTAAATCGTGACAAAATTTATGGATGACCAATTTTCACGTTACTTGCGAAATGTTTTTATTTGACGAATGCCTCTCGTATATATCGATAATAAATCGAGCGTACATGTATGTACAAAGTGACTACAAGAATGCGTAAGGTGGATCTTTACACACGTTTTATTTTTTTACGACCTTACAACGAAAGTTTTGATAACATGGTAGAGCAACCAGATCCTGTTTTTCGATAAAATTAACCAAGCGTACACACACGTTATTTGCTGTTCAATAAGTTTTACCTACCAAATAAATTCTTTTCTAATATCAACTCGGCATTTTACATGAATACGTCATAAACTCCTAAGTTTAAAATCAAACATCTGAGATAAATTTCATCCTGTAACGCTGTAATAAATTCCATGGTTGATATGCGCACGTGTAGACGAACGGCTAAAATCTCGAGTAGCTATCGTCTGCTATTTTGTTACTTTATGTTTATATTTTGTACTACAAAACCATTGATTCCGACTTTAGTTTCCTTAGCAACGCCATGCAGTCATTGGCTGATTTGTTCCACAACAGCTATTACAATACATAAACAATTATTTATACCTCGCGATTATGCCGTATATAATGTGACATTGAGCTAAATCGTCAAGTTAATGAAATATGGACTCCGATCTATGACTTTCAATAATACATGAGATACCACCAAGAGTTGTCGAACTTGGTAGATTACTCGATCTGAAATGTAGATTTCAAACTGAAAGGCATTCTGATTTAATCTATCGAATTCCAATACTTTCTTCTTTAGTAATTGACATAAATTCGTTTAAGCAGATAGTAAAAGGTGTGTACTTAAAAGGAATTCATCCCTACGATATTAAAAATTTACGTACGAATCGTAGCGACCCATTAAAAAGCACATAAAGCATGTTTTTTGGACTAGAGTTCACCTTAAGATAAAAACTTGGTTAAATGAGCGAATGGAGAATTTATTTTCAAGGCGAGGCGTCCCGAGTTAAAGCACATTATAGGAAACTTGGGGGAGTATTTTTTTCCTTAAAGATAACCAAACAAACCAGATTTAATTCATAGCAAACTTTACAATGGTCTGTTTAAAAATATAAATACTTATTTTGTTATACAGTAAAACCACGATTATTGGATCACCTTCAGGACCCGGAAATTGGTCTCATTATCAAGATAAAATTTGGAGGAAATTTTGAAAACCGTTATGATAATACAATGGTCGTTATGACGATGTGGTATTTATATAGAGATGGTCGTAGTATGAGGTTTTGCTGTAGTTATGCCGATTTACTAGCGTCCCTGCATGTAGGTAGCTACGTGCCAGCAATAATCTGGTGCATCGCCAATATCTTTTGCGGGTGCGGAGTAATCTATTAACCAATTAAAAATTGTAAAGTTTTTTTTTAGAAAATAATTTCCACTTATTCAAATGAATGACTTAAAATAAGGAAGAAATAGGCTTATGCTTTTAAGACAGAAATAGGTGTTAATATTTTTATCTAAAATGCTTCAAACAAACTTTCCTTAAACTAAATGTATGAAATTACGATATCGCGTGACACAAGGCGTTCAAAGTGAACAAGATTATCATATCAGAATGTTCACATTCTTTCTACAAACGCGCTGAAAAATAGCACAGGTAGAATCCATTGGTATCATAAATTCAAATTATGCACACAAAGTGTTTTAACATAAATGTAATATTCATCAGTTGTAAATACATGCCAACTATTAAACGTTTTAAGCTGTTAAAACAAAGAAAAGTAGTTTGAATACTTACCGTTAAAACTAGTTAGGTTGTATCCAAAATTCTATATACCCATTGTTAACCTTTCAATGTCACCCTTTAATGACTCTGTTTAAAAGTAGGTATTTAAATATTGCTGAATGTCAGTTTATGATCACACTTAGTTTCGGTCAAGATAAGCATATCCGTTATACTTTAACTCTAGCGCACTAGCTTTATATATGCATACATTGCGGCTTTGTAACGAATGTAATGAATTTGAAGTAAAACAATTGCCATATTGTTAAATCTATTCATGGTATGTAACTGTTAAACGTTTCAGATTGTGTCACTGCATGACTTAATGATAAGCCGGTCGGCCCAACCCGCGGAGTCATAAATAAGCCATAGACAGTAAACCTTTTTCCTGGCTGAGATAAAAAAAAATACTACGGAGTTAGACATAGAAAGCTATCGATACAAACTGTAAAGATTACGTACGTTGCTCAACTTAGTGTCTAGTTTTACAGAATTATAATTATATCATTATCCCAAATATAAATCATTTATGTTCTATATAAAGGGGGTTAATAACACAGACTATTTTAAATTCATCTACACGTTTCAGTTACGTTTATTTGACTCACAGCATGATAAGAAAACGTTAATTTAACGTAACATATGCATACCGCATTCATCGCTCAGTGTACTTTATTAAGATCTCATGTGGCGCTATTAAAAACAAGAGAATACACACTTAATGCGTCGCGTATGTATCTATGTTTTATACATTAATCCAATATTTATTTCCTTGAGAGCGTCACTAGACATACCATAAAATAGAGATGTTATTTATACATACGATTAAATACTCACATGTGTTATAAACAATATCGTCATTTCTTCACGATTCACTGAGTAAAATGAAAATCGGTATTCTCCGTTTGTTTCCGTGTTTTGCGCGCAGGCGCATTAAGATAATGTGACTGAGGGGCGAACATTCGACATCTACTCAGATTTCTTTCCTGCGTTCGATTTTATCTCGGATCAATATGCACACACGTACAGTCAAACCTGTAAACAAGCCCATCCATGGGAAAGACAAAATGTGGCCTTTATTGACAGATGGGCTTTATTTTGAGGCCAGTTTGTTCTAAATAATCTGTGTCTTTTTTTTTCAAAGACCAGCCTTTATTCACAGGGTGGTCTTTATTCGGAGGTGGCCGAAAACACAGGTTAGACTGTACATTGGTCCCAGGTTTTATTAAAAACATGGTGTGATTCGACGAGGAGCCATCTGTGCGAGATCCGTTCTATTCTGCAGTGATCTCTTTATTTGTGATGTATTTAATATTTCTCTTTAAACGAGTCACAAACAATTATTTCCATACTGTTTTATCTTTTTGTACCTTTTCGTATGAATACATCTTTGTTAAAATGTATTTGTGAGTGTTTGCCTTTTCCCAAACAAAATTCATAATTATTATTTATCTCTTTATTTATTCTTAATAATACACTCAACACTTTTGGACTCAATAGAAACTTTTTTATATTTTAATGACATACATGTAGCTCATATCTCGATCCGTGCTAACAAAAGAAGCTAAATGTAAAGGAACGTTTTTTTTTTCAAAAAATAGACCAATCAATATTTTCAAATACATTTTCACAAAATGGTCCACTTCAAGTAGATTGAACTCATTTACGGAATACATTACCTTTTCATTAATTGTCCATTCAGAAAACTGAAATAGCGTGTCAAACGATTGCACTAGAACTTTAATTAAAATCTTTGAAAAATCCAGAATTTGCAATTTCATTGAATTTCAATTCAAATTTCAATTATAAATTTTCATTGCACCGTAGTCCAAATTGCTGTATAATTATACAATATATTACGTGCATTGATGTCATAATAAATTGTATCAGAGTTTTTTTTTTATTTCACCGCATTATTCGAATAAGAAGTTTTGAAGTTAAGTTTGCCGAGTTGTCTCCCTTACTTTATGTATACTTAGTTGATAACAGAAATTAGAACCGAATACATAATACATGATACAAATATTTATTTCTAGTTAGCTCAGAAGTCACAATAAACATTGGCTATATATAACTGGTTGTTTACCGACGAGGCGATATAACAATAAAGTATAAACATTAAAACATAAGACGTATGTAATCCAATAAATAAAAAGAAAATACATGTATTATAATAATTATGTGGTATATGTACTAAACATCAAGAATTTATAAAAGCGCTAGCCGTAACAAATATTTAGTAAAAGACACACTCTTAAACGCTTAAAACTATTGACACGTGTAGATCAAGATATGATTAAAAATAGCGGCAAACATTTAAACTATTAATAAGAGCATTATCATGTAAATACAGCACTTTTTAACAATGCAAGTCTCTAATAAGATAGGCATGAACATGTATAAGACAAGCATTTCAAACTAGCGTATGGTATTCAAATCAATTTAAAGCGAAAGTAGATTAAAGTTTACAAAAAAAAAATTTAGACCTATGAAGATCACATTGCTAGGACTAAATTTAAGAAGATACGCAAAATCAGGTAAAAAAATAGTAAAAGATTAATTAAAGTTCGTAAATGTTTGACTTTAATAAGTATTACAATTTTACAATTACAGATCGGTCCGTTACTACTGCCTGTGATGACGAAATTGCTAATACATGTACTAAATCGATGTCTGTTTTAGAATGTTTAAAGAACTTCACGCATAATAATTTAGTTGTACATTTAAGAGCCTTTTTGTTATCCCAGTTTGTTATGGACATCTCCAGTTACTGCATTTTATATATTACCTTTTCTATTAGTGTTCACACCTGGCAAAGAAATTCATTAAACATTAAACTCCTCTCCTATATCACTATATGTAATGTATGTAGGGAAGAGCGTGGCTTTTGAATAAGGTACTTTTTTTCTTTGTTGTATAGATCAAAAATTAAAGTCATTTTAATAATGTATATATTTATTGTACTTATTATTTATTGAAAGCTACTCTGATTAAAATAAAACAAGGAAGAAGGTTCGTGTGTATTAAAGCCACAGCTGGCACACACGTGATAAGAATATTAACATTGATGTATTTTTCTTTATTTTTATTTTGTTGATGCATGCATGCATTTTGTACTAATTACGCCAAGTGAGGATGTCTCTTGTATATTTGTGTACACTTGACACATCACTGGAAAAAAACTTTGTTTGGTGGCGTTTTTTTCCGTTCTAGAAGACAAATAAGCCAATCATGCGAAAATGCATGTCTCAATTCAATAAAATGCAAAATGTACTGGTTAATATGGGCGGAACGGGCGACGTGTCATGCAACTGTGCAGAGTGCTAACCTATTATTGAAGAATCATGTATACAGAAATCTTACAAATATTATTCTCTGTTCAATCATTCTCCGTCTGTGACACTTTCCCTGCCCTATACCCAAACACCACGAACACTGTGTTTCAACAGCCCCTTTTTGTGGTCCGCATACGTGTCATTTAGCTGGGAAATTTTGGTACAAAAAACTAGAGCGTGAAATAACTGATGGCCGTCCGTGACCAACTGTGTAAAACTTTCCCAGTCACGTTTTCTTGTGGTTGTTATACACTGAAAGAAAAAAGCTCTTTGTAAATTAACTACATGTATAATAATTGCAATCAGATGATACAAAGAGCAGAAAGAACATTTGTCATCATTATAGCATAGCACAAGTTGCAATTTTAATTTCGTACCCTAGCAGAGTCATAATTTTCACAAAGTTGAAATAAGCATATAAGTGGTATGTTTTAGCTTCAGAAAGTCCGTGTAAGGCAGCAATGCCCGACCCAAAACCGCAGAAAGTGGTACTCATGTAATCAAGCATAAGCGTCACCTAGATCCTTGTCATAGTTTCTAGACAATCAGTGTCTCATTGTGAAGTTGAAACAAACTGTTAACATAATATTTCCATGGTCTGTGTTGTAAAAGGTATCCAGCTAAAATTGCTGGCTCATTAAGTACGGAGGGAACTTGTTAGACTAGAAGGTTGGTTGGAGTTTTGTCCGTCATAGAATGTACAACGTTATGTTGTGTATAACCTAATTCAGCGTTTGTGAAGTCATTGTTTTGTTTGCACCCAAAACTAATTAACCCATGCTCGGAGATCAGACAAAGTGGATTTCAAGTTCACGCGTTAACAACGAACCCATATTGGTGAAAGTCTCCATATTTAGCTATGTCGTCTTAGTAAACTGCAAAATACAAGCAAACGTATCCAGTGTAACAAAGCCACTGCAGACAGAACCCTCTAAGTTGGAATTATTGCTGCAATTACATAACAATATGTTTTTATTATGACGATATCAGAAAATGCCAAAATTAAGTCACACCAAATCAAATGTTCACGGGTCGTATGATATTAATCGGATGTTATATCACTCTAAATTTCAATACCCAACTATGCATGGATGGTAATACACCAGTATACGAATTTCAGAAGTTTCTATAAACCAGCCAATTACAAGCATACAATGTTTTATGCATATTGCATATCTTTCAAGCGTAATATTCTTTCATTGATAAAGGATTCGAAAGAAAAATATTAGCACACCAATCCGAAAGAACAAACTCTTTTTACCCATAGATCTCCATGTATGGCGTGTTGTAACAGGCATAATCAATCGTTGTATCCAATAAATGGCATGAATTAATGAGAGCTGTCAAAGTCTCTCTTACCAATGCTCATTTACACATTATGGTAAAAATATAGTATCATTTATAAAAGCTAATCAATTTGTTATTTGTAATATTGATGTAGCACAAATTTAAGCACTTATAAACAATATTGTATAGCATGCTTGTTTAAAATAAAGAAAATACATCATCCTGTTCGTGGGACAAGGTTGCAATTTAACAAAATGCCACAAAAGCTTACGTTGCACTGGTATTTAACGTCACACTAACAGTCAGTGTTATTGGGCGACTTTCCTAGCTCCAACGGTGGAGGAAGACCCCAGGCATACACTGGGTAAAACCATCGACCTTCCGTAGCTAGCTGGACAGCTTCCGCATAAGTGAAGATGGGATTCTGACACACAGCAGCGGGGTAGTTCTAGTGAGTGCTAGCAAGAGACCATAACCACTCGACCACGGAGGTCCCATTAAGTTACAACATATTTATACCAAAGCGACGATTTCTTGGTCATTAACGTAAAATCTTATTCTGAATTAATCATTTACCGTTTGCTTATTCTGGTCCTATGGTGCTTTTTCAGTTGTCCTGAATTAAGGACATTTTTTTGATACTGCTCATTAACAAATTCATGTAGATCAATGTTGAACGTACCTTTATTTGAAGAGTAAATTAATCAAAGCGTTTGCAGACATGAAACTATAAAACGCCCCTATCGAAATAATTAAAGAAAACAAGTCATTACATCGATAAAAATTAATGTATTTAGAATGCTGTTTTCTTGTACTAATTTCTTGAAAGTGACTTATAGGTCCATGGGGTCGGGTGATCTATATATTTGTATTATATGATACTTTGTATATATTAGGTATATCACATGTCACTGTAATAAATTCTTCTTCTCCTTCTACATTTTTTAAAATAAGAAGTTCACACTAACTTAGTCTGTTTACTTCAAGTTACGTAGATTAAGAAAATCGATACTGTCTGGTGCTCGGTGTTTAAAAAAGCAAAATAGTTTACTGTGCATATAAATATTTAATTACATGTAGTTCATTATCTGGATTTGCTTACCAATCGTGTGTGGCAGTCGTTCGATTAACTTAAAGATACTAACAATGGTGTCAGGATTTCAAGTAAAGTCCTATCAAACATCCATGATAAGTTCAATGTTGTCAGAATCGATCATCAAACAAAGGAATGTATTTACAGCTCTAAGTTTCTGTCTTTGAAGGCCAAGATTTAATGGTAAGATTAATTAACGACTTAAATAAAACATTATTGACTGACAACGAGTACAAAATGCAAATATACAAACAAATCGGTTGTAGACTTTTTCTGATTTTTTGTCACCAACCAAATATTCCCAGATTTCTAAGCAACCGGAACATTCTTCAGGTGCGGTAGGATTATAATTACCTGTATGTCATACTTACAGTCAATTTTTCTTGAACACTGAACATCAAAAGCTATGGGTTCGTTTCAGATGCACACCGAACTAATCATCATGACCAGTCGTTACTTAGCAACACAGAATTAGTAAATTGTAAATTAAGATAAAGTGTAAAAAAGATGACATCACTTAACCGAAACCTGAAAGGGGTTTGAGAGAAAAGATGAATTAGGTGACAATAATCTAAAGTTATCGTTCAATGAAAAATGTAATTAAAATGTTCAAGCTTGCGCTTAGATAAACACAAGGCTTTAAGGGGTGATATCACTGATTTGTCTAGTTAGGAGGTGTCTTAATGTAAGCTTACGAGGTTTGTATGTGGCATTAGGACTTGTGTTGATCTTTTTTCAATGGGATTAACGCCGTTTTTCAACATTTTTACAGAGTTATATACAGAGGCTGGTTCACCTAACCAGTTTTCCTGGACTATATACAGACCGATACTAACTTACCCTTCCTAAATGGCAACATCTCCACATATGGAGGAAGATCGACATTTTTGTCAAATTCTCATAGAAGGGTATATAACCTGCAGAGACCGGGATTTAAACCCGGATCACAAGTTCAGAGCACTAACCACTGGACCCCGGTCGCGGCCCTTGTGTATATCTAGATTGAAGGCAACCACTTAGAAGAAATACTTCAGGACAAGTATTGGACTATCTTTATTAAAACCATACTTTCTACTTTACACCCACGCAAATAGTACCATATTTACAAGTTTTGAAATGGTGATAAGGGAATCAATGTCTAATCTCCAAAATGGGAGTTTTCATTATCTCGAAATTCCTCAGATATTTTTACCAAGTCTCTCTGTGTGATCGGATTACAAATCTAGTCTACGTATCCAGTGGTGCATCTATTCTACCTTATGGTCCCGAATGACGCTGTGTATAGGAGTAAAAGCATGCAACAAATGTGATGCATGAATATATGTTATATACATATGCATAGTTGTCTGAGAAGAAATTACAAAAAGTGTATTTAATTATTTTTTATTTAAATTCAATTCTTACTGATATTAACAATGCAAAAATGTGATGCCCAAATAACCCATTGTATTGAAACAATTGTACAGGTGTTTAGGACGCCAACAACACCGCGTACAGTAAAACACGGTTATAGTGAACTCAGATATAGTGAGGAATGGAATACAGTGAAGTATCTATTCCCTCCCCCGAACAGTCCATCCTCCATCTCACTGTAATGGATATCATGAAATATGGATAGGATAAGGTAATTATTCGGGCACCCAGTAATTTACTATGATAGTGTTCTGTACAATATTTGTAACATCAAACAAGATATAAATAAATAAAAACTGAATGGGAAGAGTGATTTCTACATGGAATGAATTTGAAAAAAAATGAGACTGGTTATAAGACAACAAAGTCTTTGTGAAGTACATAAAATATGTCTACAAACTTATGTACATGCGGACGGTAACTGTGGTCTTTGTCAACAAAAAGATAAAACAATATACAATAAATAATACATAAATAGTGTCAAAAAGATTGCACAAGAAGCAAAAATCAGACTAATGATAAATAAACGTAAAGTGTCTACGTAACTACGATTTTTGATTGGTTGAAATAAAGCATTCCAATGTTTGAGTAAGACTGCAAAACAAAATATGCACCTGTCAAAATATCGCTACACAAAGCAAGCGTGTCAGTTTTCATGCATTCATTTTTCCTATCGAGATTTGAAAAATATCTCACAATCAGATTAGACATTTAAATGAGATTCACTATCAGTTTTCCATGAAAGACATACACATAACATTCTTAATATAGTCGACCGACCTGCCAGTATGTATTGGTAGTGTTTCCATGGCGATATCTGTTCATGGACAATTTATTTATTATTTAGCATGCACATCATTAAGTTAAGCACAGTTCTGATACCCGATTCAATTGTTTATAGTTCACTCGTTGCTGTTATCTATTTCGTCTTCCCTTTTTTAGCATTAGTGCGGTATCAAATAACAATCACTTCAATGCAGCCATCACAAGCAACAATATGGCGGCCCAAGTCTCCCTGCTGAAATAAGCACGTGTGTATCAATCAGAGATAACTGTGTATCAAACAGGAGGATGAGTGAAAAGTTCTCTCCTGGGCTCTCTTTCAATTCTTTGCTTTGGATGCTTCTTCGACTCTTTTAAGAGAAAATGGTACCAATTTAGCTATGAAATAGAGTGACACCGCTTCTAAGACATAGAGCAAGACCATTAAAATGATAAAATACCAGAAGTTGGGTTCACTATGTTCTAGGAGGCTGTTGTTGTGATCTGAATATATGGCATTTAATTGGAACACGTGATTACAAACAATTAAAATGTGAAAGATCTGATGTCCGTGACCGACGATGTCAAATTTTCCTGGCCATGTCTTTTCTGGTTGATGTGCTGCGAATGTAATGGCTTCCAAACAAAAGACTATTTGGATTATGGTTAAATGATTCAAAGATGAGAATGAGCATGAAGCATCGTAATAGCAAGTTTCGTAACGTGTCACAAACGGTGCCATGTTGATAGCTGCCTGAATTCCCATTCCGAAAATGAACATGTACTTCCGGTTGAGATTATGGGGATCATGCCCATACCACACCTTGGCGATGCATAAGTTCAGGAAGTTGAGATAGGAGGATACAAATACTAGAGGCATATAAAAGTCTTTTAATGCATGGTAAGTTCGAGCCTCTGAGAGTCCATACAAGCCGGCGATTCCCGACCCAAAACTGCAGAAGGTAGCACCAATATAGTCAACCATAAATGCTACAAAGTGAACGAACGGTGATTTCGCATGAAGGAGGTGAACCACAGCGCTCGTTGCCAATCCAATCAGGCACGAGATACCGAACAATAACAGGGTGGTTAACACATGATCCTTGTCAATGTCAAATTCATCGAAGTAATTGTAGAGTTTATGAAGAATAATGCAGCAACCTATGATGTGTGACCAGACGTTTACCGTTTCGTTATGAAGTTGAAACAAACTGTATACGTAATATCGCCATGGTCTGTGCGGTACGCGGTACCCAGCTAAAATTGCTGGCTCGTGAAGTACCGATGGAACTTGCTCGGCAGGAAGTGTTGGTTGGAGTTTTGTCTGCCATGGAATGGACGATAATGTGTCGTATATAAGCTCATTCAGCGTTCGTGAAGTCATTGTTTGCCCCTGCCTGAAAATAGGAAATAAATACATGATTAAAACATTAGCAATGGTTACATTTGTACGTTAAAACTATACATGAACATAAGCTAAACGTAGGATAGGCGCATGGTGTCCTTTACGAACAATTTCTATTCACGCAGTGGTTCATTTTGCTAATACATGCCCGCTTAGAGCAAAGTAGAGCGTTTGGAGGACGGATCTCGGGACAGTAAGTCCGATCCCTGGGCGTGGCACACGCCCTTTGTGATAACATTGCGCTTACGGTCATTCGTCCACCAACGCTGATCCGGGAGATTAACCATTAGCCTCATAATACCGCAATTCCCCACATCTGAAGCAGGCGACTTTTGAAAACATTAAGGCAAAAGAAGCCATTGCTGAGTGATGGCTTCTTTTGCCACAATGTTTTCCACTCTGTCAGAGAGAAATAGCCCAATTTTTTGCTTTGGTGTTTTGTTTATTAGCTTTGAATTTGGAAGAGTCCAAAAAATGCTCGTGAGGCAAAGGGTTAATGTGGAGAATGTACTTGCGGAGAACAAGGTAAGTACATTTTTGTACTGATGAAGAATCCGGAATACCAGTTAGGTTGGTTGAATGACGGTAAGCCACTGAAATTCTACTGAGAATAAACGGCGTAAAATCCGAACATTTATTTATATGATGTTTTAAATTGTTTTGCTGTACTGTTTAACATAGTCGTGTGTTTAATAATAATCTCCAATAACACAGGCTTGTTTTTATTGTTTATTTGTACTACAAAATTAGTGGCGTGTTACACGCAATAAACATTACACAAATCATTTTACAGGCAGTTGCATCATGTAGATCATAAACATTGAAGCTTCATGCATAAATATGTTTTCGTTCAGTTTGTTTGCACAGGGTGATACATACACAAATATGGGCTTATATCAATCTGTACTTGAGCTGAGCGTACAAAAATCAACTGTCTTCAGTCATGCGAATTAACTGAAAATCGTTTTTCGAAAATACACCACAATGATGTATTTGCAGCTGAATCATAATGTACTTAGGGCGCTTTACCTATCAATTCAACACGTAGCTGTGTGTCATATCAGCCTAATGCACAGATGTTACTGATACTAATATATACAGAGGTAATATTATACATATGTATAAGTAATACAAACAAATTTTGTATAGTGTTAAAGATGTTTTTTTTTCAAAAAGTAAGAAAAGAAAAAGTGTTAAATTTATTTTTATTAATATTTGTTATTCCCGTATGCTGAACTTGAAAATGCATTGACCCACCAGTAATAACATTCAGGCAAACTATAAAACAACTTTAAGACGCCTTTGCACCAAAATATATGATGCTCATTTTTAAAAAAAACACATTTGTAACTATTCATGTATACTGAGAATTGCTCATAAAAACGCTACTTTAGTATTAATTAGTTAATTGGATCTATTTATGGCTAAGTATCAGGAATTATAACATTTATCTTAATTTTTTATTTTGACATTTCAAGCAAATAAAAACCAGTAGGTCTGTAGGTGCAATGTCAGAGTTATTACTTTGAACATCTACCTTATTTATATATTAACATGAGCATAATCGTTATAACTAACGAACAAGATTATTAATTAAATTTATTTCACATACCTTAGATTAAAGCCCAGAATTCATGAAGTCCTACACTTTTAAAATACGTCCACTCCTTAATGTGTTCAAAGCCTTTTGAATATACTTCGATACATGAAGGCATTTGAATGCATTCAAATTGTACATGGATCAATAATCTATCACTTCTAATCATATAAGTCAATAACTTAAAATCAATATTTGAAAAGAGTGTGTTTAAAACTGTATTATATAAGCAGTGTATAACAACATTCAAATATAAGCTTTCCGATTTGTTTACCACTTTGTTTTGGATATGGCCTTCTACACGGTGACCTACTTAACTTCATAAGACAAACCGATTAAATTTGTTAGGTTTATTTTTTGTAACGAACCAGTATGTTATTAGTACCAGTATATCATTTATCTCCTTTTTAAAATGGAGATGCATAATATTGTGTAGATTTTGGTAATCTTGCATTTTTGGACTAAAGCGATTATGTGAGATTTATATAGATCTTTTTATATCTATTTTTCATTTTTTTCATTGAGGCTGTTTACTTTCCACATTCGACTTGAATAAAAGGATCCAGATCGTTGATTTGACATAATAAATATTTTTTGACCACATAGCAACTCGTACAAGGGTCTTTATAATGTTGTTTGTGTTACCATGGCGACGCGTATTTCTTTGACAAAGACTGAAATAAACATTTTGGTGGCTCCGTTTTTTGTTGGGACAAATAAAGGTCCAAGGTTTTTGTTACCCTTTTAACAATAATTTCCATGAATTTGATCGCATTCTTCTTTTCTTTGTAAAGAAAATATGTAATTTCCTGATGAATGAAAAAAAGATGATACATGTGTATAATGGTTCCAAACGATACATCGATGGCCTTGATGACCCTACGATCGACCCCACTGTACAGTCTAACCATCTTTTTGCTAGCATTCCACATTCCCTTGTGGCAGGCCATTTCAGGTATTATAAAAGTATGTACTAGGTACAATAGTTTCAGTATGCATGAATTTTAAAGTGAATTGTTTCTGATATATATTAAATTATTTTCTTCTCCATTATGTTAATTGCTGGAACTGTTTTCTTTTAAGAGAAGAATGTCGATTCAGGATAAATAACAAAGTGTAATAAAAAGATTCCGACGAGGATGGGATTCGAACCCACGCGGGCAGAGCCCAATGGATTAGCAGTCCATCGCCTTAACCACTCGGCCACCTCGTCTTCATGCTAAGTGCTGTAGTCTTAACAATTTATAAACATAAGTGCTTGCTCGATTTGTGCCGTAGGCTGAAATAGTCTAATCGAGTTTATATATTGGATTTTGCTTGACATTATTTAAAGTTTAACTTAAAATTTTAAAGTCAAATTTTATTGCATTATCTTTTTAATGCTTAATTTTGACATGAGCTAATGATACATTGACTGCAGACCTCATTTAAGTTTATTTTACCAGCTGGGAAATAATGTTCTCATTCTCCTGTTACAATCAAACAGTCTTCAAATTATTCTGCTGTGATAATTACCAATTTAACTTCGGATAATTAAAGTTTTACTCAAAAATACAGACTGTTGTAAGTAAAGGTATTAATGTTTCATAATAATCTTAACAATTAGAAAGTACATTTGTTAAAATTTAACCATAATAATGTTAAATGAAGCGTGTCACGTCGATTGTAATATAATTTCGCGATAATCAGATGTTGATGCTGCTGTATTCAAATATCATTCTCCCGAGATGTTCATTCTTCAACCTTTTGATTTGATGAAAGTTATTATGTCATTTTTATACCCTCGCAAAGTTTTCGTCATCATTTCTTGTGTAATTGAATTGTTTGATGCAGCAGAGATGTGCTGTGAATTTTATACAATTGTTTACCAAACTTATCTAAAATTTAACCCAGTGGTTAGAATTAACCAATGTTTATGCAATTGGTCGCTGATGTATTTCATAACTATTTCTGTTAGATAAAACAACAGAAAATCACACAATAACCGTTTCACTTATAAAAGCCATTCTTCTCCTATATCCTCAAATACTTATGACTTTTTCTAGATTATATTATTTGACCTTTGCAATGAGGCTGGGATAATTCTGGACTGGATTTCCAGTGAGTGATTTTTTTCTCATTTGGCAAATATAAATGTGAGAATTAGGATTTTTATGAGAGATTTAATAAAAAGTTAAAATCTATGACTTAGGCCTGTGGTGTATCTTCAACCATTTTTGCTGAAATAACTTTTTTTGTCTTGAGATTCTTCCTTTATGTTGTTATTTTCATCTAATGCTGCAGATTTTTGCCTGTGCAGCCATTTTGTTTGATCATGACAATACGAAGAAACGCTTATGAAATACAGCGAAAACAAGCGTCTGGCTCTAGAAGAATACCTCTATTAAACCGGAATGTTAAAGAAAACATCATAGTTCTTGGCTTTGCAGTGATGTTTGAGATTTTTTCTTGCATTTTGACAATTTTAATGTGATTTCAGTATTTTTGTTGTCTTTTTAATGTAATTCTGATTGCTTTTTATGCATAATGGCTTTCAAAATTAACAATTTTTTTTTAAGTTTTCTCTGATGGGACTTCAACACCAAAGACCAATTAATGTGGCTGATCAATGTTTATCATAGCCCTAAATGAAAACATTAAAATGTTTATTGCTTGAAATGATTTACTGGGTTATCCAGTTTACTAAACCTGGTCATGGCAGGCATGAAAATTTGACAAAAAGTTAGATTTTTCCCTATATGTGGAGATGAGGCCGGCTCCTTATGGAAGGGTAAGCTAGTATTGGTCAGGACAACTGATTCAGTGAACCAGCTGCCATATATAACTGAAAAATTGTTGAAAAATGGTGTTAAACTCATTGACAATGTCATATATATACGTACATGTATATGTATACATGTAATATACGTGTTTTTGGTCCGTGTGGCCATTTTAAGCCTAACACACCATTGTACACCATCCCTTCAATGTGCTAGCTTCCTGTGGGTGAACCAGCTGCCACATATAACAGAAAAATTGTTGAAAAATGGTGTTAAACACTTTGACAATGTCATATAAAAACAAAAAAAAACAGTTGACTAAAAAACTTCCCAAAAAATAAGTTCATAATTCCCTGGGAAATTATGTTCTACAGATGTTTTAATATGTCATTGTTTGAAGATATTTTGATGCACAGGAAATAACTTGAGGAACTATGAAAGTATGTGACGTTAAACCTAGGAACAAAGGCCGCCCTTCGGAAAGACAAAATGTGGTCTTTATTTACAGGTGCCCTTTATTTGTAGGTCAGTTTATTCTAAATAGTTGATAACGGCTTTTCAAATAATGATCTTTATTCACAGGGTGGCCTTTATACAGAGGTGGACTGATTTCTCACTAACTTCATTATCTTCATGATCAAGGAAGGGGGGTATTCAGAAAACCACACTGAAATGCTTTTACTCTAAGATTTCATGTATTGTCAGTTTGCTGAAACGGTTACTGAAAATGTTTTTCATACAAATGTATACATAGTATGAATATCTTCATGGTTTTATTATGGCTTTGCCATTTAAATAGAAACATTTCCAGTCTTGATTAAGGAGCCCAGAGAAACCATATGTCTGCAAGTGTGAGAGATGTAGACAAATCTGTCATAGCAGGTAATAACTGAAGATAGAAATCACAGACTAAGTTTCTCTAAGTAGACGTATAATGTGTTCTCATGTACTAGTACAGTTCACTTTGTCTTTATTTGTATATTATTGTAATAGTTAGACTGTGTTTTGCATGACACTTTGGGTATACGATGATGAGTTGTTTTGGTGTAGAGATTATAATCATAAATGTAATTGTAAAGGTAAGGACCACTCCTTTTATTGGTTGATGATATTCCTCAATTACTATGTCTGGTGAAATGACTGACATAATGTTCCTGGGATTTGTCTTGCCTTAATATCTTTATCATGTTTTGCGGTGTGAACTAAAATTAAGATGTCTGGCACTCTGAGGATGGTACCTTTACAATGATTTTTTCTGAATAAAACACAATTTTAAATATGTTTCCATTATCTTGATTTGCTTATTACTGTTTTAATAAATATGTGCAAGGCCATCTCTAAAAAAATATGTTTGCTGTAATGTGACCGACTCATAAAAATTGCCGCAACTCAATTTTTTTTAATCCTTCCAGTAAAAAAATTTTACCCTTTCATTGTTAATAATTGCTTTCTGGAAAAAAACCCTACCTACCTGCCCACTAAAAAAATATTGGGTCACGACAGCTAACAAACACTTTTTAAGGATGACCTAAGTCATAGTTTTAACATTTCACTACAGGGCTTTTTTGGGGCTGTTTTGATGACCAATATTTGTTCACATTCCCAATGGCAAAAAGCATGTTTTTTCCCAACTGCTAGGCAAAAATTCCCAATTCAAATGAGAAAAAGAAAAAAGAAAAAAAATGTTGCAGTTCAAATGTTTTTTGAATGTCTAAATCATTCAAATAACAAAATTATCAATATCTAAAAACAAAAAAGAACATAATATTTGTTATTTTTTAGTTTTATGTGATTATTTTCATAGGGGGCTATCACGTTGTAGGGATGGTGTATAAATGTATATGTATGTATGTATATGTGTTTTTTGGTCTGTGTGGCCATTTTAAGCCTAATACACCTTTGTACACCATCCCTTCAACGTGCTAGCCCCGTATGATTATTTCAAGTTATTTTATACAGTGTGACTTTTTCCCAATTTGTTCAAAATGTCGCAAAAATTCCCAATCCTGGGGGTCGGGTCATGTTCTCAAAATATTGTGAAAAAACCCTGCATTAGTCTGACCCCTCCAGGGAATAATTAGTTGAAATGGTAAATGCAACACTTAATGGTACTTTTTTACAAGTAAAAATGATTGTATTCATTCTGTAAGCCACTAAGAGTTATGTCCCTTTGTCTGTGTTGTTTATAAACAATGTTCTGAAATACTAGCTTCAAGCTTATGGTTTAATTTCAGAGATTAATGGAGAATGATTAAGGAGATGCTTATTGAACTGTTGGAATACAGTTACTACTCAAATAGCAGCCATCTCAATATTACAACCACCTTGTTATAACAACCACTTATTTTCAGACCAGCTTCCAGTAATTCCCCATTATTCAACTTGATAATCAGACCACCTCATTATAACGACCAATTTCTTGGGTCCCAAAGGTGGTTTTGTTATCAAGGTTTTATTGTACTGGTATACTGCATGTAATCATCATTTCACCTTTTTCTGCTTGAAAATACAGTGAAACCCCTCTTAAGTGGTCGAGCCCCTGGACCAGGTCATTTGGCCCGTTTAGAGGGGATGCAAATTTAGAGGGGATTTTTGAATTATATAGTAATGAAGTCAGGCCCAGAACATGTACCCGATTTAGAGTGGGGAACCGGTTTATAGAGGAACCTGTTTAGAGTGTTTCCACTGTAATCTACTGCTGTCAAATTAAGAAAGAAATTATTTATACCATGTGAGATATGTTGCTAAAAAGGTTATGAATGTATTTGCTATTCACTTGATGTGAAAAGAAATTGTCTAGACTGTGAGGCACAATTAGTCATGAGGCTTTGCTCTTAAAATATAGGTTATAAATCATTAAAAAGTGTCACTGCATGGACAAAAAATAAAAAAGCTGCCATAGATTAATGTTTGTGTCAGGCATAATCTGTATCTCAAACATTTAAAAATTAGGCATGTTCTTCAGGTTCTCTGAAATCAACTTTCAGTTTTACTCACTATACTTTTTTTCTCCAAGGACTGATAAGCACTGTTTGCATTTAGTTTAGCTGAGGAAAAAAACTAAAATGATTAATATTTTCTAATTCTTAAAACTACTTACTTATGTTTGTGATAAACTAAGTGCTACATTATTCAAATGAATTTGCTAATTTATTATGTACAAGTATTGCTGTATGAATCAAGTATGAAATGTCATCTAGATAATGTCTCACAGAATTGTGTAAAATGCTGCAATTCTCAGATCTTGACTGGTGTATGGTTTCTTTGTACTGTATATATGTTACATGCGGTGGACTGGGTTTGTAGGTTCAAAACAAATGTTAGACATACAAGTAAAGAAATAAGTTTGTGAATATTTTTCACAAATTTTTGGGGTTTGTAGCAGCTTTTAATAAAATTTCAGTCATATTCTGGTGGATTGTGAACTTGTTCTCCTGTATTTAGTACCAGTATTGTGAAACTTCTGAATACAGAACCCTCTGAAAATCGGAAACCTCAGAACATCTAACAAGTTGTTGGTCCTGGTGTTTCCCTCTAATTTCTATACAGTGCGTACATATGAATGCCGCAACTTCCAAAAAGCAAACAGCATTACATGACAGATTTTAGACCATCCCATGAGTGTTTGGTATTTGTTAGGTATTCATTGTTATACTGTACTAACGTTGTTCTCTGCAAGTAATTACCAACTTATGACCATGTGAATGGTCTGTGGTGTTGGACAAATGGCCTTTAAATGCTACGGCTTCAATCAAGTGACACACATGAATAGTGACAATTTAATTGTTGTGTTCCATACCTGATTCTCATGTTAAAGCAAGTTGTTTATCTTTTGACGCAGTTATAAATACATAGGAGCACAGGGGTGTCCCACTGTTTGCTGCACCTAACTGGAAGTTCTGTTTATAAATGCATGATGTTTAGCCTTGTACAAACACTATAAAAGCGTGATACTTCATGTGTGGGCTTAATTCTAATGCATCATTCAAAGAATGGTATTCCTTGTTACAAAGTCGCCAGAGCTTGATTTGTCATTCATAATCATGGAGCTAAGCTTTAGTTAGTATGCATACACATGTATGAAACGGAGATGTTTCTTTATGTCTGCAACTCATGATCTCCTGACGTGGATTTGTGTGTGGCAACAATTCTGTATTGCCTAGCCTACGATTCTTCTTTGAAGGTGGAAGATGTTGATTTATATAATACAACCATTTGGTAGCCTTGAAGTTTGTTTTTTTTATTGTCAGTCCCTCTATTGATAATCTGCTTTTAATGTTTGGATGAAAGCTAGAATCTAACTACCGGTAAACAAATGATTTATTTTTTTCCTACCATTTATATGAATTCATTTTGTCTTTGTGTGGGTGTAGCTTTGTATTCTGTGAGTAGGGCATCCAAATCGATACCAACTTTGTCTGAATCTTGCATGATACTGTCGACTGAATATAAATTGCGTATTTTAATACCGTTAGGAATGAAACTAAATGAGTAGAGGTTGTTATATTGTTATAAGCAAATTGAAGTTAACACTGTCAGCTTTTTATATATCTGCAATGGGTGTTGTTTTATGGTTGGCATTGGATAGTATTAGTACAAATTATTCATACTCTCGTTAATGTGGGGGAGTTGAGTGTCTCAGATAAAATCACTTCATGAAGTGTTGTACGTCTTACATCTTAGAACAGATTGGTTCAATTTAATCAGCTCATTATTTCATTGTACCTTGTGACGCAAATCAGTCTTGGTCTGGGTTTAATGGGCGGAATCCCTGATTCAGAAGTTGTGAAATGTACCACATCTAAACAATCCCAAATAAGACACAATTACACACTCGTACCTAAGGAAGCTTTTGTCAGAAATAATCATTTTATGTTATGAAAATTTTTTAACAGTAATTTGTGGTTTGTACAAAATGTGGGTTTTTTTTTACTTTGTTGACGTGATTTCCCATGTGTTAATCACCTTTGTTGTCAATGTTTTGTATAATTTAATTTAAATTTATCTGATTTTATGTTCTTTGTCTTTTGCTCTCAGCCACGAGTGCTATTTATTTTTCCATCAGATTTTAAAATGCAAGGGTCCTCCATCTAGTGGTTACGGTCTCTGACTAGAAATTACTAACCTCTCCCACTGTGAGTTCAAGTCCCACCTGGAATCAGAACAAAATTACATATGAGGAAGCTTGTCCAGCTAGGTTACGGAGGATTGATGGTTCCACCCAGGTTTATGCCTGGGCTCTTCCTCCAATTTTTAAACTTGAAAAGTCATCAAATGACCCTGACTGTTGGTGTAACATTAAACTTCAGTGAAAAAAAATCTTAAGACTGTTACTAACATCCTGGTTTATATGTCTGCACTCAAGTTATGCAAAACAGATAAAATGAAATTATTTAATTAATTATACATGTATTACTTAAATTCATAGATCTATGTGTATTTATTCATGGCTGATAAATTGTCCCATCTTGGTGATACCACATGCAGGCGTATTATTCCTACACCAGAAATTCACTGTGGAACTGTACCATACTTTAAACAATGCAAGCTAATACTCCTAATCTAAATGTTTGTATTTGTATGAGTGGCTGTCAGAGATTGAACTTGAGACTGTGAAGCAGAGTTAAACATGGTTACATCCTCCAAGCCAGTGAGTCAATCTAAAGAGTATTAACCTTCATAGACTGATGAGAACGTGATTAAATTCTATGCTGAAAATCATGACACCAAAACCAATTAAAATAAATCCATGTGGTGTGAGAAATTCTTTGTAACCTTGCACTTAGAATGCTGTAATGTTACATAAATCAATTAGAATGCTATTTATAACGCAACTTTTGGCACGCCTTGGTATTATGTCAGTCTATACTATATACTTTCGTAAAGATCCTGGTAGTTGAAAACTAGTGCTAACTGTCTCCATTCCCCTGTAAGACGTATCATGATCACCCCATGATAGGACATTATTGACTGGTCGAAGCGAAAGATGTGAGATTAGAACCAGTCTCACATTTTATCCCCCCCTTCCAATATTCGATGTTTCCTAATATAGAAACGTTCACATTTGACATTTTATTTTGCATCTTAAGACGTAACAGCTCACTGACTTACGCATGAAGTGATGGGAATTTCCTCACTCAATCAATAGCAAACTTCTGTAAGTGATGGGAATTTCGGGGGAAAATGTGTGACTAGGTAAAACAGAGGAATTTTTATTTGTCATTTTTCTCTTTGGCTTTATTGTGTTTCTTGTCAGATTGATTGACTCTCTTAGAAGAGGAACTATTTCTCTGAGAAAACATTTATTTGTTAGTTGATACGTTGTAGTCTTGTATGAATGGAATCATTTCCCTTAAAGTTAAAATAATTCAAGCGAATTTTCTCGAGCATTTATGTCTTTTGTCTGTGGGATTTAATTACAATCAATTTTAATAGCATATGGAAATGTTTGGTAACTGTTTGGTCTCTGAACCTTACATAGCTATTTAAATCGTACTTTTAGCAGACAATGTTAAATTAGATTTTCCAGAAAACGCATGCTGAATTGATTCATTTGGCGGATAGCTTCAATCATGTTATGAGATTTTTTTTGTAGAAAATTCTTTTTGACTGAAAAATCAGAATTATAAAAAAGAAGAATTCCCTTTTTTTATTAAATAACCTTGCATTCCGCTATCTGAAAACCATGGTCCTTGTCCTCGGAATGATAGGTGTCTGCTAGTATGCTTAGAACTTCACCAATTAAAATGGATAGTGTTACTGTCACTGTTAATTACAGAACTGTCAACTACACAACTGCTGTCATTATAATAACTTAAACTCCTTCAGGTTGACTGTAATTGCATCCTCATTAGTGGTTGCAAATGGTTTCCACAGTAACCTTAGGCTGTACAGAATGGTACATGTGGACACTTGATCAGATTCTAACTGCTTCAGGGAATCTTGACTGGTACATATTTATCATGTGATTGTAATAATTGTACCTTCATCTCCTTTGAACTTTCATTTCAGCTTGTTGTCCTTGAGGACTATTGCATACATAATGTGGTCTGAATAATTCTACACCTTTTAAGATCCTGTAATTTTTAACCAGGTTTTATGGTTATTAAATTGGTGAATGTCAGCAGGCAGGCATCCTCAGTTTCTTCTGTGTGCAATTCCTCCTACATTTGTGAAGAGATTTTGACAAAACTTACACATAATTAACATCACCAAGTACCCCACAGCATATTGTTGCTGTTTTTTGATTTGATATTTTTTTTTTTGATATTATGGTCCTTTGTCAGATTCAGGCTTATCTAAGGACAGAAAAAAATAGTTGTGTTTATGGCCCACCTGAATAAGCCTATTTTTTAGAGCCACAATATCCAAAGTAAAAAGATAATTTGATATGAATCATACCTCATATTCTCTCAAAAGGTATGCTTAGAAAAAAATGAGAATTCATTCTGCATTCATTATGAGTAATTTTCTGGTCACATTCTTTTGTAATAATTGGTGAATATTCGTAAAGTCAAACCTCATACGATATTGTTACACTACAAGATACATTGTACTTTGTCATAGTGAAATGTGACCTAGCTTTACTTTTTCCATGATTTCCATGTAAATCCCTGGAAATAATGCTGGAATTCAATTGAAAATGTACAGCTGGGTAGGCTGATGTTTTACTTTGTGGCACAAATTTTTTGTGTTTCTTGAACTTATAGTAGGGTTGAACGCCCTGTTGTGTAACGATTTAATCAGCTTCAGGTCACCCATATTTCCAGATGATTCAAGAGGTAATTCCATATTTAGTCTGACGGATCACATGAAATAGCATTAACTATCAGTGATATGGATTCTCTGCTTATATTTCAGTCTTAATTTCTCTGTTTTTTTTAAAGAAGCTTTTGCGCCATGGTAACTGAGGACTTGACACTGGTTGTTCTTGATCTTCTGCTTGTTTCACTTTTGTCGTCTGCTTGTTTATTTTTGTCGTCTGCTAAAGAAATATCTCAAAGTTTCTGCTTGTGTTTGCACTTGGACTCAACTGTTGAATATTAGTATAATGTTTGTGGAAACCAGTCTCAAATCTCTGATTCTTTTATTGGTTGTTGTTGAGTGCCTTCATAAAATTGACCAATAACTGATTGTGTTGTGAAAGATGTCTCAGAACTTAGTTTTAAAATCTTTGGTTTTGAATTGTAGAACACTTAGTTCATTTTGTTATCAGACTGGTCGTTTTAATAATTATTACCTAATTTTCCCCTTTGAAAAAATCTAGCTGCTTGCTAATGAAAATTCATGATAATTCATCACATGTTGAATACACATAGGAATTAACAATAACCATGTTGAAACTGGCTTTACAGTCTAACCTGTGTAGGCAACCTCCTCCAAATCAAGGCCACCCTGTTAATAAAGACCATTCTTTGTAAAACCATCATTGATTATTTAGAACTAACTGATCTCTGAATATAGGCCCCCTGTCAATAAAGGGCATTTTTTTACCAAGGGTGGTCTTTGTTCACAGGTCTGACTGTATTCCTCCAACTTATGCCAAATCCTGTTCTTTGGATCCTCCAGTATAATCACCCTTAAATTTTTATAGTGCTTGAAATATGTAAATATGGAACGTCTGTTTTTATTTTGTAACTATTTTAAGATTGTATGTTATGCTCAATTTAAGTTAAGTGTTGGGTGATTTTACTTTTTATAATTGTGTACCAGGTAACCAAAACTCTTTAATTAAGAGTTACTGAACTAAAGATGTGCAATTAGTTGCAAACAAACATCTTGTGAACTGATCCTAATTGTTGGTAAACCTTATCTTGTTGACAAGCATATTTTTTGCTTGCAAAAATCTTTTATGAAACAAATCCATGATGCATTTAACAATGGAAGAAGGTTTTCTTTTAAGTTGCATTGCCTCACAGGTTTTTTTTTCTTCTATAGCAAGGGCCGTTTTTAGGCATCTTCCCCTGAGGAAAAGTCTTTAAAATCATGCAGTTTTCCCCTAGAATTCAGTTTACATCAAGTTTTTCTTCCTGTTTTTTCATAAATACTGAGTTATTTTTCCCCAAATTTTGGAAAAAGGCCACTTTCCATACCAGTGAAAAAAGGCCTGATTAGCGATTCTTGTGACTTGGTAGAAATGTAACTTTCTACAAACAGCTAGTGCCTAACTGTGCAGGTGTTAGAATATCACAAAGGGAGGTAAAAGGAACAAAAAGAGTTCAATATGAAACCAAGAAAAATAGAAAGAGGTTCAAAGATAAAACTATGAACAAACAATGATGAACAAAACAAACACCCTATGTATAAAACCTTCATGTTTGGTGTAATGCAGTTTGTCAAATGTTGTAATGCCTTGCCCCATCGTCCTCTTGCATCCTTGTGGTAAATATTTCTAACTGCGGTTCATGCAAAGAGGCTCCTATAGTCAAATGGTTATGGTAACCTCTAGCACCTCACTGCTGTAAGTATGAATCCCACCCAGGACCAAATTTCACATGTGATGAAGTTGTCTAGCTAGGTTGCGGAAAAAGTTGGTGGTTTGGCCCAGGAGAATGCCTGGGAATTTCCTTAGTGGTTAAAGCTGGAAGTCACCATATGACCTTGGTTGTTGGTGCAAGGTTAAACCTCTGTGAAGAATAAAATAGTTAATGCAGCATTGAAACAATTCTCAGATGTTTTAGAAAGAACAGATTCAATTGATAGTATTACAGAAACTAGGAATGTTAATAGAACCAAGACCAAATATATTCAAGGGCAATGGTTCAAAGAAGATTAGATGGTACCCAGTAGGACATGCTTGAACTATATTAACAATTATGCTTTATCTAGATGTACTGACAAATGTCCCCTGAACATTCAGGACTAATTATAATGCCTGAATTCTCTGATTGAAGCTGATTGACATCATCTATTCCATGGACAATTTGTCCCAATTAGTCTCTGAATTATCTTCACTATATCGGTGCTCAATCACATGGAATCTTAATGAAATGCCATCAGTGTGATATGCTGGTGGTGGACTTTTGTAAATTACTTGGGTTCTTTGGGCAAATGTTTAATGCATATGCAGAATTCTCTTAAAGAAGGTTTAATATGGTTTTAGGTGCGTTTTATATATACAGTAAAACTTTGTTGTTATGAGCATCGATATGACGAGCACCCAACTTATCTCGAGAAGTTTTTAAAGTCCCGTCAATTTTTTGGTTATTAGTTGTGTATAATTTTCAACCAACAAACAAACATTACGAGCACCATGTTTATCTTGAGCGTTTAGTCTGTTTCGATGACTCCTCGAGATAACGAGGTTTTACTGTAGTTAATACAGAATTTTTTTTACTTAATATAATATATTATGCCATGCAGGTATTACAGTTTTTCAGACTTTCATCCACCCAGTTTGTTTGTTTAATTGTTTTAATGGATCATTTTCTCGCAAGTACTATATGAAGGAATATTGATTATGGTATAGCTATTATGAAGAGTCATGACCTTTAGTTTTTTCTCTAAAAGTTTGGGCTTGGGGTATTAAGTTGAAGAGGGGCATTTCATTTTTTTTTTCAGCATTTTGGGAACATGACCCGACCCCCAGAATTGGGAATTTTTTGACATTTTGAAATAAATTGGGAAAAAGTCACATTATATAAAAATAACGCTAGAATAGTGTACCAGTCTAAAAATATGTAATCAGCGAATGCCTGCCTTGTATTATTGGCACTCGCTACTTTCGATCCAAATGTCGTAAAAATGGTGAAAATTATTTTTTTTTGTTTTTCTCATTTGAATTGTGAATTTTTGCCTTGCAATTGGGAAAAAACATGCTTTTTGCCATCCAGGAAACGAATATCGGTCTTCTAAACGGCCGCCAAAAAAAACCCTGGATTTATTAGGTAGTTGTTGGTACAAAACATTACTGTCAATGATACACATCATTTAATTGATTTCAAGTATTAGCTTTTTGATAGTATCATAAAATTAGAAAATCCTGTATGATCTATTATTTTGCTGATAAGATTTTTGTTGAATCATTTAAAGAATTGAACTCATTAATCAATTGTATGTCCTGATACTGTAAAAGTCATTATAACAACATTTGTTATGTTTGCGCAGGCATCTTCAGATTAGAAAACTAGGTCTGTAGATTTGATTTTCTGGCTTATATGATTGTACAAGATGTTTCAGTGGATTTAAAAATAGGCATAAAAATTTGTGTCCCAGCGATTGCATGCTTATTAAAAATAGGGTAAGAAAGTAGGGATTTTTGTCTGATTTTCTTGATTGTTCTTGAAAGCCACTATTGAGAGAACTTTTGTGCCTGAAGGTAAAAAAAAGTGGATGTATGGTTCCTCAGGCGTAATAAAAAGCCTAGGGTGGCAGGGAAGAATTTGGATAGGTTGGATAACCTGAAAAAAAACAACATTTTTTAAGCCTAACCTATGTAGGAAAAGTCTTATACAAAATTGGCCCCACTGAATCAAATATCTTAAGTTTGTGCATATCTTGAAAAACGATCCAAAAGTGGCATGAATAAAATCAAGAAACCGAAAGGATAATGTTTGAAACTAGGTTGTAATTAGAAAAATGATGTCAGGGAGGCTCTAGTAATAGATTGGTTGTAGATTGATGATTTGATGTGGTTGCTTCTTACTTAAATTCTTTCAATACTTAGTCCTTTATATGTTTATTATCTAAGATGTCTGAGTGGAGGATCAATGCCCGCTGTAAAAATGACACATTTTGTTCATGATATGTCAGAAAAGGCACCAGTTTTGTCTGGTCAAACAACAGCTATTGCTTATCTTTACTCTTTTATTTGCATAATGTTGTGTTATCACTGAAGTGGTGGCAGAACTTCCACTTTTGCTCTAATAAGATGGTTACATGTAGACATTTATTTATATCCCCACAGGGTTGGCTTTCTTTATAACCTTGCGAACTTGTTGCACTAAAGAGAACAGTTGAGATGATGGTTATTTTTGTAAGTGTGCTCTGTATACAATATATGTATATTGGTTTTCAGTCTAGACTGACCATCAAGGGGGACCACCAAGCCACTGACATCTGATTTGGGGCTCATTTGAAAAAAATTATGGCCAAACATGTTTGTCCTGGTTGAATGTTCGGTAATTGTTGCAGCCAGATGCAAAAGGTTTGTTACATTGCTGAATATTAGACACCCCACCAGTAAAACTTGTTTTGTTGTGTATGTTTTTTTTGTTTTTATGTGACATATTGTCACTGGGGTTTAACGCCATTTTTCAACAATTTTTCAGATATATACAGTGGCTGGTTCACCTAACCAGTTTTCCTGGTCTGTATACAAACCAGTACTAACTTACCCTTCCACAAGGAACTGGCAACTTCTTCACATATGGTGGAAAATCGACATTTTTGTCAGATTTTCATAGAAGGTTGTGTCTGCCCTGCCCAGATAGTTGAGCACCAGTGACATAGACTTTAGGAAATTTGATTTATTTATGCCTTCATCATACATATTGCCCCATCCAACATTTTGTTCTCTATTACTTTTTCTTTGTTGTCAAATATGAATAGATTTTTTTGAGGGATGTGCCAGACTTGATCATGTATGGCCATGGGAATGTCACTTATGCATAATTGCTTTGTTGAGCTTGATTTTACTGACAGCTAAAAAGTTACAAACTGATAATTACAATTATTCAGACACAGCATTTTCCTGATGTGCATTTGTTAATTGCATGAACAGCTGTGTATTGAACCTGTACAGTCAGCATATGTTGCCTCCAAAATGTTCATTCTCTGACAGTTTTAGCTGATGGCATACATTACCCAGACCTGGACCAGAAGTTCTATGGAATTACTTTTCTGTAGAATTATTCATAAGGTTGAAGTAATTGTTAGTGGTAAAAAATATATTTACTTGTGTTGATGCATTCATTGACAAAAAAATTGTTTCATTTTTTTTTCATTGGGTTTAACGCTGTTTTTCAATAATTTTTCACTTATATACGGCGACCAGTCCACCAAACCAGTTTTTCTGGACTGTATTCTAACCTGTACTATTTACTAGTACTAACTTATCTACTTATCTGTCTACAAAGAGCTGGCGACTTCTCCACATATGGAGGAAAATCAACATTTTTGTCAAAATAATTTTGAATACAGACCCTATATATCTTATACACAGTCAAACTTGTGAACAAAGGCCACCTTTTGGAAAGACAAAATGTGGACCTTATTGACAGGTGGCCTCTATTTAGAGGTCAGTTTGTTCTAAATAATCATTGATTTTTCAAAGAATGGCCTTTATTCACAGGGTGGTCTTTATTCTGAGATGAATGGAAACACAGGTTTGACTGTACAAGCACTTGTTTCCTTGATGCCATGAAAACATTCCTAATATGGTCTGATACTTTTGATGTATCAAAACACAAAATTAAGCATGTGGTGCCAACCTTCCATATTTAGTTTTTTATCAATACTGAGGCCAGTGACTTTCGTGTAATCTTGAATTAACTCAGTAGCATCTGATGGTTCTCCAATATCCCGCTGTGAACTCTCTCCTTCTCCACTTAAATCATCTTGAGCTTCAGCATGCTCTAAGACCTCAGATTATAATCATCTCCCATGTGAACATATGTTCAAACAGTTTTAGATTCATACTCTGTGTATTTAGGGTATTTTTTCTTACGACAGTGTTGCATTAAGACTTTTTTGCACTTATGTTGTACTCTTTTAAGTTGGTTCTGAAACTGTATGAAGCAATTGCTTTATAGTAACCTGGTAGAGGCCTCCATGGTCAAGTGGTTATGGTCTCTGATTGGTAATCGCTGGCCCCTCACCACTCTGAGTTTGAATCTCACATGTGAGGAAACTGTCCCCTGGGGTCATCCTTCACTGTTACAGCTGGGAAAGATGCCAAATGACCCTTGCTGTTGGTGTGATCCCAGAGGAAAACAGAAAGTGTCTTTGAGTACTGCTTACTTTAAGGAAATCTGTATGGTTTAGCACATCTTTTAGTTTTTTTGGATGTCCAAGTGTTTGTCTGAAATTTGTGACAATGTTTTCTGTCTTAATTCTATGACAATATTTCTCACAAAATGACCTTGCTGTGGATAAAGTTGTCTGTAAATAACTAGAGACTTGATGGTTATAAATTTTCAGTATTGTATTCCACATTTGCATGGTGTCACACATTTATGGACATGTGATAGAAGAGTTTGCAGTTTGTACAAAAACAGGAAATAATTTTCTCTCATGATTCATAATGGTATTTGTATTTCTGTGTACTTCTGGCATTTTGTGGAAAAATGTGTTTTGTACTTTCGTCTCCTTTGAGTTTTACTTTTTTTATGAAATTTCTAATGATGTTTTTTGTGAAAGTTTTGATGTTTATTTTGTTTGTTGTTTATTTGAACGAGTTTATATACCATATTTGGTATTTTTTATGATGAGTTCAGATTTTTTAAACATTGAATGTGGCCTTTATTGACAGATGGTCTTTATTTGGAGTTCAATTTGTACTAAATATTTCATGACAGTTTTTCAAAGAATGGCCTGTATTCATAGGGTGGGCTTTTTTCAGAGATGGTTGCAATCACAGGTTTGACTGTATGTATAAGCTCTGGTATCAGCACCAATGTTATTGTATATTATAATGCCTGACGTGTACCTGAGCATTGTGTTTCTACAAGCCACTTTATAAATCATCAGTTTTGTTGGATTAGACACTTTTGCAATAAACAAACTCTTAAGACAAGCTAAATATCCATATCTGAAAAAGCATTGTGTCAAATTTTTGGTGACCTAAATCTGTTTAGAAACTAGGTCATTAGTGAAAACAATTATTTCTTTCTTTGATTTTATTGATTATTTTCCCTCACATTTCAAGCTTAACTACTCATAATAGTTGATATAATTGTTACATTACTAGAAATTCATGTTTACAGATCACTGCCAAGTTTTAAGTGCTAGTTGCTGGTATTTATTTTCAATTCACTTTTCTCTCTTTAACATCAATATTATATGTTTATATAACTCTGTTATTGCCATGATTCATTGTTTGAATAAATAGTCACAAATAATTTAGTTACATGAGTGTTTGAAGTTAACTTATGAAATGGGTTGTCTGGAATTGTAAAATTTTGTTTTCTTACAATGCCTGTACTGTGAAATGGAGAAAGTTTTGCTTGTTTTTAATGTCTGGTAAGTGGCTCAAATCTTTGACTGGTATACCAAACAAGTCACACCCAGTCAGTATTCTCACTTGATGTGGGAAAATCATCACATGTATGCGGAGGATGGGGTTTATGCTATAGAAATTATGCAGAAGCTCAGTGGCTTTGTCGGCAATCTGCTTTACATAACTTAAAGATGGAAATGATCTAAAAAAAGTTAATAATGATGAAAAATCCCCCCAACCGTGGAATTAAATGTTTGTTAAGAACTATGAAAATTACAAGAATATTTGCTGAGATATGTGACTATATTTTGTATTGTATTTTCATTACCTTTATTTTTGTTTACAGTCTAGTGTACTGGTAACTCCACACTATGTCTTGGATGTTTGCATGCAGTAAAAGCATAAAAAATCTTCAAGGTAAGACATTATGAAGCAAATACTTTGTTCTTGTTCAACAGCTGACTCAGGGTTCTGTTACAAAAGTGAACTTGATTATAAAGTCGTCAACTTATCATATGTTCTTGGTATATTTGTTTGACCAATCAGGCAGAAATATATTTATTTTAAGATCATACAATCCTGGTATACGACACATTGAATAATCAACTTTAAGTAAATTTGTGCTATCAACTTCACTTTTATTTCAAAGGCTTCACCTTTTTGAGTGCCCCTTCCTGAACTTATACATATAAAAGCATCAGTTAGACCTTAATTAAGAAAAGTATGTCCACATAATCAAAAATGTGCAAATTTAAGACTGCATGAAATTGTCTTTTCGCTTCTGCACTAAAATTCACGTACGTAAAATTGAATGGTACTTCTGTATTTAGCTGAATCTTGAGTGTAACCTCATGTAAGAAATAGCACTTTAAGTGATTGTGACCTTGGTTAAGTTGAAACTATTACAATACATTGTTTAATTGTTTATTGTGGCATTTATCCAATGCAAAGGTTTATTATATGAAACATGGATGGTTAGATGTGTTGATAAGGCCAGAAAAAATAGTTTTGTTTCTAGTTACTTGACCACAAAAAAACCAAAGTAGGATGGTCGCAATGCTATTTTAATAATTTTTCCTAAACATTTTGTGCGTGCATTGATTCCAAATATTTTCGTATTTTGGATTTTGCTGTTAGAAACTAGGGTGTTGCCAAAAATTAGGTTCAGTTGGTTAATTAGATACACAACTATTTTTTTTTTTTGCCCAATAGTTAAGAATGTTAACGAGGATACAGATATTGGTTCCTCGATATGGTTCAGGACACGCATCTGATTGAGTGCTTGGGAACTACGCAAATGATCAATACAAATGTGGGATAAAAATAGCAATTATTGTGTTTTTTTAGAGTATTTTAGTACCAGTTTTACTGCCTGATTTTCTCTGTAAAATGTCAATGGAGTACTGGTGTACTCATTACTATCCTAGTGATACTGATATTGTGAAAATTTTGCTCTGTTATCTGAAGTACATTCAATAATAAACAGTAATTTTATTAAAATGTTGACATACCTTACATATTTGTCTATATTAATTGTGCTACACTTGATGTGTTGCATTCTTTCTTATTTCATATCTATATAACTCCACTTGATGACATTTTATGTGTTTCTTATCTTTAAGACTTTCGTGTCTGTCGTAGCCTTATAAATTGCATACTGTAATAAGAATCTGTCATATTTAATATGACGTTCGTAGAGTACATATAATTGCTGTGGTTCAGTACAGTGATACGGTATGAATTTAATGAAGCATATTCTGAGAGAAACATTTTCAGATAAATGACTCTTGAAAAAACTGCTCTTCAAAATTTCTGTGCGAGACCATTTACACTTGAGTTGAGAGTTGAAGAATCTTCAGGCTGATGGGTACTGCTATAATTACGAGAACATGAAGTAATGGTCTGATTTACTGGATTTGTCATTATCTTAGGTTATATGAACAAATTTTGTTTCTTATCCATAAACAGGAATGGTGCTTTTCCCTCCAGGTTTGTAGCTATAGTGTAAATAATCCTTATTACGTACATTTTTTTCAGCTTGATATATTGTTGTTACAAACATTCGTAATGGAATGGAAAGTGTTGTCGTGAATTATTTCTGAGTTATAGAATAAATGTTGTACGTCTTCACATAATGCATTAGTACTTGAAGCCTTGTCACTTGCCAACATGATATTAATACATGTGATATAATGCAATAATAGCTGGCTACAATCTGCTGTGAGATGTTTGAAATTTTACTACTGATTCAGAAGAAAGTGTTGTATGAATTGGCAAGTTTGACTGGGTAGTCCTTGGTTGTGGTTTTACAACATGTTCCACAAAACCATCTTTAATTAGTTCATTTGGTACATACATTTTATTACCTCCACCAAGTTACCTCAAGATTTCTTATTTTATGTTTTGCTTAATACTGTTCATTGAATTTAACACTTGATTACTTCATAAGCTCTTGATAGAGAAGACTTTAAATGTCATAAAGCAATCCTTAATTTCAGTTCTACACATTTCCCTATAATTCAGCGAATTAGATGAAGCCACATTATTAGGTTTTCACTCTGAAGTGTTTTGTAGTCATTTAGCTTCTAACTAAATTGACACCCTAGTGTGTGGCACTGATGTGTCAGCTACCTAAATGTATTACCTAGGTTCTATTGTGTACTCCTGTTGAGTGAGCCACCTAAATGTATTACCTCGGTTCTATTGCGTACTCCTGTTGAGTGAGCCACCTAAATGTATTACCTCGGTTCTATTGCGTACTCCTGTTGAGTGAGCCACCTAAATGTATTACCTAGGTTCTATTGCGTACTCCTGTTGAGTGAGCCACCTAAATGTATTACCTCGGTTCTATTGTGTACTCCTGTTGAGTGAGCCACCTAAATGTATTACCTAGGTTCTATTGCATATTGCTGTTGAGTAAGGTAAATGATTATATTACAGAGCCCTCATTTGACAACTTTTGTGGCTGAATTCAGTCCCATTCTGCCTCCAAATAGTATATTTTTCCTCAAAATGAAGAAAACATTCCCTTCTAACAGGAAAGTATGTAAACCAAGAAAGAACATTTTTGTCACACAAATGGTTATAGCTAGGTAGTGTAATCTAACCTCTGATGAATGAGAATAAGGCTAAATGAAAAAGTAAAAACAAATTGTATTTATTCTTGTTGAGAAAATAAACATATCACACATTTCTGAATCAAGTTTCTGTATTGTTTAAGCTGTAGCAAGAAAACATATAAATTCCCCCTTTCATCAAAAATGCCACAAAAATCCCCCCTCTATGAGTCTTATCCCATTCTCCCAAAATGTACAGAGAGAGCCCTGTGTTACCTAGGTTCCATTATGTAGAATTGTCTCAATAGTAAGTTGACAAAATTGCTTACCTAGGTTTTAATTGCATTCCTCTGTGTTGCTTTTCAGTCAGTCAGCAGACTGGAGCAACCTTCCTGGTTAAAAGTTTTGTGGAATTTTTCAGAACCTTCATTTTTTCCCAGGTCTGGACCACACTGTTTTTTGTGGCTTCTGTGGTGCTGAGGCTAAGAGTTCCATTTTTTTTGAAGATTTTCAACCTTCACCCATGATTATGTAGCGCTGTCAGTTCAGCTAACTGAATCCTAGTATGTTACATGGATTTCCACTGGGCTGCACTGTCCTGTTCCTCTCAAGTGCAAATGGGGGGAGCTGGCATGTGCCCCCCCTTCAAAATCTGGTAAGCATAAGTAAAAAAATGTCAGTTATGTGTTGATTGTATCCACATTCTACTAAACATAGACTTAACCTCCCCCAACCAAAAATCTTGTATTTGCCCCTGCTTCCAATTGTAACTTTTAGCTGCATGAAAATCCTCCCAGATTGGAGGTTGTAGGCAGTAGAGCTCAGAACAGCTGATCACTATTTTGTGTCCCAGATGTGAGGCACATGTCCATTCAAATCAGTTGATTTCGAACAAAATGCAGAACCTTAAGTCTGCATATCATTGTTTCTTACCATTTTAAAAAAAAATTGTGATAGTCTTCTGGGAAACCATTCTTACAATGAAAGCCATTATTAATTTTTTGAAAATGTAACATTCTCTATGAATTACAGATCATTAGTTGGAAAAGTTCTTTGAAATATTTGTAATCGTTATTTCAATGTCCAGAAATACTTATTCTAGATTTGAAAACCAATCTAAAACATACAAAATTGGATGTCATTTTTAGAAATGCTATTCATTTTTAATTGTTTTGGACCATAATAAAGTCACCAGAGAAAGATGAAAATATGTTGTTAGCAATCAGGTATGGTTTGTGACCCAAGAGCACTTACGTTCTTTGATTGCCATATGTTACAATATGTTGATTGTCAGCGCAATTAAAAACAAAACAAATGAAAAGATTATGGTGAAAGGCTTATGATGAAATTATTTATTGACAAAAATTTCACTGACATATGGAGTGTATGTATAATGTATCTCCTATTTGCAGAAAACTGCATTGTCCTCTCATTCACATTGCAATGTTTTCATGATTATCCAGTTGCAACATGCAATAAAATGCATTTTGTTGTGTCTTACAGTGCAGTTGGTAAAATTTATTTTGAAAAATTGCTATACAACCAAACATGAGTTCCCTGAAGCAGATTTATTGTCTGTGTGTAAGGTTGGTACTTAAAGCATGTACATGAACTATCAATGGCTAGTAGCAAGTATACTGTTTTCTGTACAATCCCTGACAGGGGGCTTTGATTGATCATGTGTGACAGTTTGTATAGCCTGTTGTGAATTATTGGTGTCCTTTAGGGTTGGGAGGCAGTCAGTATTTTAACATTGCGGTTACTGAAAGTTTACATTTACCGCATATGTGGCGTACATTTTATGTCATTGATTTGCCCTGCATTGTGTGTCAAGCTGGGAACATTTTATATACATGATTGGCACTCTGCTGTTGTACTTAAATGATATAAGGTTTTGCAGTGAAGTGTTCTTTTTGTCTGCAAAATAATGTGGAATCTTTTAAATGTGGCATTTTCTTGAAATTCATTGCACTTTATTTTGTCAGTTCATTGACAAATCTATTGATTTTGAAAAAGATGCTCTCTCTGATGTATTGTCCTTTCAAATTTGTCTCTCAAATTCCTAGAACATTCTTTCAAGCTATAAATGTGGTAGAGTTGGGTATGAGGACAATCCCCTTACATAAGGTGATAATGGAGATGTGAACAATACAAACAATTTGAAATTTATTGTTAGTTTGTTTTCTGTACATGTACATTGGTGAAAGTTGAAAATTTTTGAAAAATCTTGGTGCTGTGGAAACAATAAAAACCAGTAGAGTTTGGTTCTGGGAAAAAACAGAGGTTCCGGAAAATTCTGGAAAACTTAAACATGCGTGTTATCTGATGAAGAAAAACTTAAAACAACAAATAATGAAGGTGCAAATAGACTGTAAGGGATTAAACATCTCTTAATGAAATAGATCTATGCAAGCTTTGTGACTACACCACTATTCAGTAATATCTTTAAAAATCCATCTTTCATTGTCCTCAATGCACTCATTGGCCAGTTGCTCCAGTCATGTTGCTTGCTGTATAACCCACCTTATGGTGTCTAGCATACATTTTGTTCAACTATGTGAAATCATATCTCTGTTGTTTTATCATTTCTTTAGCTTGGCTGGTACCATTCCCACAAGAGTTTAAATGAAGTATGTTGATAGAAATGTTATGTATCAATACATAATACATTAGGTTTCATTTCTGAATGACAAAAATAGTACATAGATCCATCTTGCTTTGAAGATTATATATTAGTCTGTGTCTGAAGCCACTTGCCCCATATCCAGGAAAAGTATAAATAACTTTAAATAAGTACAAGATATGTCATGTTCATGTCAAGTACACAGTAAAATAACCAAATTGTACAATTTTGGCAAACTGTTTCCGAAGCTTTGATATGATATGGGACAAGTAATAGTATTTACAAAATAATTACAGTAAATGATTGTGCAGTGCAACCTCTCCAAAGCAACATCCTTTGAGAGGAGCAAAATATTTTGTTGTTGTTGAAAGACTGTTGCTCTAAAGAGGTTAAATCAATAGTTAAATTGATTGTACAGTAGGAAAAATCATGCTGTTGTTGAAGGGAGGTGGTTCCTCAAGAGAGGACCACTCTGGAGAGGTTGCACTGTACTTTATTTTGATATAGCATTGAAGGCCGTGGATCAACATGAAGTAATATTTTTCAAGGACTGCAACCACATCAATATTATATTCTGACCTATTGACTGACACATGAATCTGCTATCATCTTGCTTCATATACCCAGGACACTTTATGGCTAGGTCAGCTGAAGGTGAAAAATTGAGATTTGTGATTATTAATGTTACAATAGTCATAATTACCAGTTCGGAGTCCATATCATCATAATTATATTCACTTTACCAATCTGTCTTTCATTTCATTATTCATGTACATTTCTGCTGATGTACTTTGTGACTTAATGTCACTAAATTCTAGACAATTAGTAGTCGAGGATGAAACTTTATACGTACCTATGATGTCATTAAGGTGAAAAGATTTTTCTTTCTTGGTGAATTATTCTTCAGACTGGTTTCTTTACATGTTTCCTATCCACTGGTGTATTCATTTTGTAAGCTTTGGCCAGGTCCAGTGGTTAGTGCAATGGACTTGCAATGTGGAGATCCGGGTTCGAATTCCGGTCATGGCAGGTCATGCCCTTCCATGAAAATTTGACAAAAAAGTCGATTGTTCCTCCATATGTGGAGAAGTTCCCGGCTCCTTTTGGAAGGGTAAGTTAGTACTGGTTAGTATACAGTCCAGGAAAACTGGTTGGGTGAACCAGTCACAATATATAAGTGCAAAATCATTGAAAAACGGCGTTAAACCCCAGTGACAACAAGTCACATACAAACAATTCATTTTGTAGATTTAGGCGTGTACTGACTGTTTGAAATGAACTTGTTCTGGTTAAAAGTATGTGTTTTATTTTGAAGACACATTTTTAATATTGTCTGCTTTTTACACCCACTTCATGGTATATATTTATACATCAAGCGCTTACTATCCATCTATTTGATTGGTGGGGAATATTTTGATGAATCAGTATTAGGAAATTTTCCCATCATAGCCCTGTGGTCTAATGCCTTAAAGTTCACACTTGATGTGAACTTGTTATATATTGGCTAAATTTAGCAAAGATATTGGTTCAAATTTATTTATCAGTCTCCGATCAATGTAGTAATACAATGAATGGCAGATAATTGATAAAAACGTCTCTAAAAGAATACATTTCTAGTGATTTCATTATTCCGAAGATACTTATCACCCCCACCCACCAGTGTAATTACTCTTCTAATCATGAAACATGGGTCTGTTTTTTTCTCTTGATTAAATCCATCGGTGATTCTAAATATAGCTTTTTCCCTTGTGATTTATTTATCTAAGTCCAAGATTCTATGCAATATTGTTCTAATGCTGACATTTGAATCTGATTTGAACGAGTATCACTTCAGATATCCATATTTTATTGTCCTTAACTTCCAGTTTCTGCATTAATTGGAGAGAGTTGAGATAAAACTTGATTTGTTGTTGTTGTCGCTGCCTGATGGTGATTTGGTGGCTGCATTTTGAGTAGAATTTCATTACATATTACTTGATTGTATGGTATTCCTCGATGGTTTTGATGGGTTTGTGATACATAAAATCATCGTTTTAATTAAGCCTAAGAAAAGGTTTGTTTCTGGTTACCTGACTGCCCCTGCGAAACACAGTTCTTATGATTAAGAACTGTTCATGAATTGTTCGAGAACATTAAGAACAGTTCAAGATCTGCTCTTGATGGTTGTTCAAGAACATTTGTACCTGAACTGCTCAAGAACACAGTTTAAGGACAGTTCTTGAATTTTCTAAGAACTCATAAAGTTCTTAATTTATCCTTGAAGTGTTCCTTGAACATTTTAGGAATCGTTCATGAAAATTTATGTTCCTAAAATATCCCACAACTGTTCTTAAATTATATTTAGAACAATTTAAGAGAAGTTCAAGAACATTTCAATTCCTTAAATGTTCTGCTGTTGGTCTTGAATTCATTTTAGAACAATTTATGAACAGTACAGGATTTCTGACGTTCTAGAAATGTTCTACAACTGTTCTAAAATTTATCTAAGTTATTAATAAAAAGACAAATATACCAGTAAATAATAATACAAGTTCAATATCAGTTAAAACATTAATTGATATTTTTTACGATTATCCTTAGGCCAAAAGGTCTTATGGTTTACAGAGATTCCCCTGTGAAATGTGGCCATGGTCAGCCATGGTCAAACCTGGAAAAGACTCAAAATGTACATGGTTGACCATGGCTTACCATGGTTCATCATGCTTTTATGTAACAGGCCATGGTAAAAAAATCATCAGCCTAGGTTTAGATTTAAACCATGGTCAACCATGATTGATCTGTAATGGCCATGCATGGTCCAAAGAAACAAACCATGGTCAGAAATCAGTAAAGTTCCTCATGACAAATTAAACTATTGCTGATCTTGGTCTTACCTATTTTATATTATGTATAAAAATTCAGCATTTAGGTCATAACTTAATATTGATAAGAACATAACGTACTTAAATTTCTACATTTGTTGTCATAATAAACCCACAAATTTTATTTGAAAACTTATATTAAGAGACTTTTATTAATTGATTTGCACCGATTCTAATTTAATAAGATAAATGTATTGTAAAAGTAAAGAAAACACGGAATCAACAGCTAAAACTTGCATAGAAAACTCATGTGTTTACTTCGTAGTGAGATGCGAAAATGTTTGAGTACGAAAACGAGGTGCGAAAATGCTCGAGTACGAGAACGACAACGCTATCGGCAAACCTTTGTTTTCATCGTGGTGTAGTACAAAAATGCTTGATAAAATCGCTACTGATAAATTACTTTATTATGTACTGTATTCAAACATTCTGGGAATAAATTAGTCTAGTTTTATGTTACTACAGTAATTAAATGATTTAGACTGCCTATTCAAATGTTGGGGTTCGATTGGGAACATAAAGGCAAACGTCTGGATGATGCAGACTTTTCAAATACGTAATGGGGATGCCGTGATCAACGGAATTTACAGTGAGTGAATTTTCCATTATAAATTCATTTTTCTCTTTTGAATTAGACCTTTGCATACTACTTTTAGTAATATTTCTTGAATAAACGTTTACACTGTACGATTTTAACTGTACAACGCAATATTGCCAACTTGTTGAACTGTTTTAAAGTCGCGAATACAGGTGACATTAAGTGTACGTTGCAGTTGATATAAAAGCGCAAAATGTTACTAACCGTACAATTTGATTACAATTTCTTATAAATAATCTAACTGTGTTACAAGTCCTTAAGTGAAAATTCACTTGAACACATTTGTCAATTTCAGCGAAGAAATGTCCTAAGAACTGAAATGTTCATAGATTAGACGGTAACAGTGGCCCTAAGAGTTCAAAATTATTCGAACAATATAGAAAATGGATAAGAACCAGTCAGACTTACTATGTGGTAGATTGTTGGAATGCACCAAATGAAACTAAATGAAAGGAATAAATGAGTGCTCACCAAGAGTGAACTTCTTAACTAAACTGGGGATGAGAAAATTCCTGTCTTCTGGCGAAGTTGGTGGCTATATTCAGCTAGTGTCAACCCATAACTGCTGACATATTCAGGAAGTGTGACACATATAAGAAACTGACCTGGAATATTTCTTGTTTATTGGAACTGCTTTAAAGATCTTTGATTAGCTAATAGTTTCCATTTATAGTCAATGCTTTTTTTCTTGTTGTTGTTATTGTTTGATAATGGTAAATCAATTTCAACCTAAACTTGATTACAATTTTGTTGTTTAAATAAGTTTTTAGATCACATTCTTAAATACATTAGTGTTGTATCTAGCATGGAATAGTGGGGCGGGCTGCCATGCGCTTTTTAACAATCCCACGCTGCCCTAATCACTGCCACCTAAGTCTGAATATGCAAATGGATTTTCTACTAATAAATCGGTGCAGTAATTCAGTTAATTTTCCACTTTTTTAGATTACTTAACCTGCATCATAAGCTTTAATAAAACCATTTACCTAGCTGCATGTACATTATTTATGATAAGAAACAAAACCAGACTTAATAGATTTTATCAAACTTTGATTCAAAGCACACACTGCCCACATCGGCCTTTAGTGCCCTGCCCAGTATCTTGTGTACCCTGCCCTTTTTTCAGCCTAGATACAACACTATACATGTGAAATTTGTGCATATCAATGTATGCTTAGCATTATAATTCTCTTAAGAGGCAATTTGTTAACAGTAAAGTCTATTTTTGTTGACAGCAATTTTGTTTTGATGCGTTCATTAGGAAGACAATACATTCTGAGGACTTACTCGGCTATTACTAGCATGGAAGATCTTTCTTGTTTTCATTGTATTATGTAAATATGCTGTCCATAATTGTTATGTAAATATTTTTAATACATGATTTATATATCATTTATGTACCTAGTATGTTTTTAAAAGTTCATATTTATGTATATTAATATCCTCAATAGTCCAAAGATAGATGTTCACATTAAAAAGAATTTTGGAACTTTTATTTATTGTTCTTGAAATTTTCTTGGGGAAGTATATATGGTGATACAGATCTTTCCTTTGACTGTAAGAACTACATGTATTGTTCTGGAACAGTTCCTAAGTAGTTCCTGAACTTGTGTTCAATAAATGATGTTGAATTGTACAAGAGCATTTTAAGAAATGTTAAGTGAAACAGAACCTTTTTTGAACTGTTTAAGAATTACTGTACTAGAACAGTTCCTGAGTAGTTCTCGAACTTGTGTCCAAGAAACGTTCTTAAATTGTACAAGAATATTTTAAGAAATGTTAAGTGAAACAGAACTTTTTCTGAACTGTTTAAGAATTACTGTACTGGAACAGTTCCTGAGTAGTTCTTGAACTTGTGTCCAAGAAACGTTCTTAAATTGTACAAGAACATTTTAAGAAATGTTAAGTGAAACAGAACTTTTTCTGAACTGTTTAAGAATTACTGTACTGGAACAGTTCCTGAGTAGTTCTTGAACTTGTGTTCAAGAAATGTTCTTAAATTGTACAAGAACATTTTAAGAAATGTTAAATGAAACAGAACTTTTTCTGAACTGTTTAAGAATTGCTGTACTGGAACAGTTCCTGAGTAGTTCTTGAGCTTTTTAAGAACATTTGTTCCAGAACTGTTCTTGAAATAAAGTTCAAGAACATTTCTTGAACTTCCTTCAAGAGCAATTAAAGAACATTATGTTCTTAAAGATTTGTTTCACTTAACATTTCTTAAAATGTACCTGAACTGTTCTGGTAATGTTCAGGGGCATTTCATGTGCTTTTGTACCTGAACAATCCTAGAATATTTCTTGAACTGTTCATGAAAATTTCGCAGGGGTGACCCAATATTTTACCTGCGGGCTCATAATTTTTCCACTGCATCCAAATCATAGCACTATATTGTAATTTTTGCAACTCATTAGAATTATGGTGCACATATTCCCATACAGTGTTGCCAATATATGTAATAAATAAATAAAAATTCCCTACCTACCGACCCATGATTCTTTTTGGCATGTAACTGGAAATAAACCTTTATTTAGACCTCACTGCATTTTGTTGAAATCACTGCCTATTAGGTCTATCTTTGGTCTTCCCACATGACAGTTTCTTTTCTATTTGTTCAATTTGTTAATTTTTAGCTCACCAGAACCAAAGGTTCAGGGTGAGCTATTAGGATGGATAGGTGGATGCTCTGGCATCCATCGTCTGTCGTCAATAATGGTCTTCTCCTCAGAAAGTACAAGTTGGATTTACTTCAAATTTGCTGTGCTGATGTTCTAACTGCAATTTGCTCATATCATACCAGTTGGCCCCTTTTAGGGGTCGCTAGAACTAAAAATAGAAAAACCTTTAATCATCTTCTCATGAACCAATGGATGGATCATCACCAAACTTGGTCTGTAGCATCCTTAGATAGACTTTTATCAGATTTGCTCAAGTAAAAATGGTTGGCCCCTTTTAGGGGCCGCTAGAGCTAAAAATAGAAATACTTCAAAATGACTTTTTCTCATGATTCTATGGATGGATTATTACCAAACTTGGTTTATAGCATCTTTAGATATTGTTCTATCAGATTTGCTGAAATAAAAATGGTTGGTCTCTATTAGGGTCGCTAGAGCTAAAGAAATAAATATCTTAAAATGACCTGTTTTCATGAATCAGTGGTTAGATCATTACCAAATTTGGTCTGTGGCATCCTTCAGTCATCACGAATATTCCTTTGTAGTATACTTTGATGGTTCTTTATCGAGTTTATTATTGTTCCCCATTATTTGCCCACAAGTGTACTTTATTACCTTTTTAGTAACAAGTTAATTAAAATTTATTCTGGTGAGCGATGCAGGGCCATCATGGCCCTCTAGTTTTATTTCCTAGGGTTTAATGTTCTCACTAACATCCAAGCTCATTTGGCAACTTTTCCAGCTTATCAATTTAGTAAGACGATCACAAAACACTGTTCACAAAAATTTTCACAAAACACTGTTCACAAAAATTTAATGAAAAGTTGCAAACCACTAAATGTAATGAATGTTGCACTTGAACACTAAATTAAATTTAGGTCACTGAACTCTAAGATTTAATGAAGGGTTGCAGAGCCTTAAATGTAACGACAGTTGTAGGACACTAAATATTCTGACATTAGGTTCAATTAACTAAATGTGGTGTTCATGTGATTATTAGCTTATCTGTGCATGCGTTTAACCCTTTTCTTCATAATACTGCTTTGCCTGCATCTGAAGCAGATAACTTTTGAAACTATTGTGGCAAAAGAAGCCATTGCTTGTAATGAGTAATGGCGTCTTATGCCATAATGTTTTCCACTATGTCAGAGAGAAATAACCCAATTTTCTTAAATGAATTGTTGTTTCGTATTATATTTGCTTTGAATTTGGAAGAGTCCAAAATATGCTTATGAGGCAAAAGGTTAAGATTATTAAAAATGAATCTGTCTTCTGTCATCAGATTTAATGTTTATAACCCTCTACATGATTTTATGACAGATATATATTTTACTTCTGGAGGGGTTGGTTCCCCCATGATTCCTTATTGATAAAACAATTTTCCATATGTTCTCTTGTAGTTGAATCTCAAAAAAATGTACAGTTTACCTCAAGCTGATGTAAAACAGTTGCCAGTAAAATTTGAAACAGGAACAGACATTGTCTACAATCCTACATTAAATATGTCTATCTCTATATAAGTCAAGGACTGTATCTCCAACATGATTAATCTTCCGAAGTTAATCTTTTTTCCCATATCTGTTAATTAGCTATAGATCAATGTGTGACTGATGAAGAAAAAACTGTTACTTTTTCTGGATTCTGGATATAAATAAACCATGAACTTTGAACGACCTATCTGGCTGTATGACTATCACTTCATTTTATGTTTTATTATTGTAATTACCATTATTTTGCAGTCATTTTGTGGTTTTATTGAATCTTGTTCTAATAACTGATTGAACACTGCAAGTTATATTACTTTTGGCATGCCAAAGCTATTCACTATGTAGCTGTATTGACAGAATTTGTGGAGTTATCATGCAATTCAAGAAATATTTGGTAGGACAGAGTAATGCATTTCTGTGTTTTAAGCTTGTTCTGCTCATCATTTGGATTGTTCCTGTGTTGGGTAAAATGTAAAATTGAGATATATCAAATTTTCCCCATTACCCCAACCATCCCACCCTCTATCCCACATTCACTTGTTGAAACTAATTTTTTAACACTTTGCCTCATAAGCATATTTTGGACTTTCCAAATTCAAAGTAAATGTACAAAGCATACATTTTTTTAAGAAAATTAGGTAAATAAATTGATATTTTTTATACAAGCTTTGAATTTGGAACAGGCCAAAATAAGCTTATGAGGCAAAGAGTTTACAGAAAGGTTCAATGAAGAATACCTTAAGGGCTGTCTTTGATAATCATTGCATTTTTTAAAAATCATTTTTATAAGAACGAAATATGTACTTTATCACTCTGATGGAATGTTTAAATTTTGTTGCGCATCTGCAGGTGCACTGTGGCAATAATTCAGAAAACAGATAAACACAATGATAACAGTATTCATTGTACTCCAACAAGCAACCAAACACTATGGCTGCTTCCCTGAGCATGCATACTGAAAAGATAGCTCCCAAAGTGAAGTTTAGAAAGATGCACATACCAAAAATAACCCTGTAGATGACCTGGGTTCTTATATTTTACAGATTGATTTTCAATTTCTTAGACACAATGGTCTCCATGACCATTGCGAACCATATTTGTCCACAGGTCAGCCGTTTGGTTGCTTTGAAGTATGAAAAAGAGTTCACTAAATATTTACAGAGGACCACTCTGTAACCACTGGTTAAAATCTAAAACCATGGTTGACAAATTTCTGACTATGGTCTGTTACATAAAAGCACATTGAATCCTAGTCAATGTACAACAATGTACAAGTTTAGTTTTTTTCCATGCTAGAACTTGGTCAAACCATGTTTGATTATGCTGAACGATAGTTGACCACGGCTGACCATGGCTACATTTCGCAGGGTTAATTGGGGGATATGGAAGGCGGAAGTGTGGACAATGTTGGCATGTTCAGTTTCCTAGTTTTGGGCTTTGGGAGGGGTATGTATGGACTGCGGTATGAGTGGACAATGTTGGCAAGTCTGTTTTCCTAGTCTAGGGATTTGGGAGGGGTAAGTTTGAACAATGTTGGTGTGTTTGTGGTTTTTTAGAATGATATTTGATTTTTAGAGTGATGATTTATGTCACTGAAGACTGTACAGTGATGATGGAAAATTTTGCGCATGATTTTCCTGGGAATCTCGTTTAACTTTACATCTAATCTTGCAATTTCTAAATATCCAAATAAGGAAGAGAAAAAGACACGCTTAAAAACTGTGCGATCACATTATATTAAATGCTGACAACACTTAAAATGACACTTTGAAAATGATGAGAATTGCACTGAGATACCTTACAATTGTCTGTCTGTAAAGCTGTCTGGGATTGAAGTTTTAGGTAGCTTAATTGCTTCTTGTTAAATTCACTAGCAGACGTAACACCATACAAAGTCAGTGCATCTAGCTTTGATTGCAGCATTCACGATGTATGCAGGAGGAATTCGTTCACCTTAGCTATAATTGTGATATTACATATACTGTATATTGTATAATGAATTCTATTCACAATTATTCATATTTATTCTAAATCCAGAGCTGACTTTTCTCCAGGGTTTTACAGTAAAGGAATTATAGGTTTACAACTCAGAAGATTATTTGTGCACAGAATCTTAGGGTCTCCAGCAATACTGAATATATTTTTGTTGTATGAAAATTCAGCTCTTCATTGTGGAGGTATAAATGTTGAATGTCTTGATGCAAGTTTCTCCTTTTTCAGGCCAGATATCCATCTTATCCTCTGTTTCAGCAAAAAAAAAAAACGTTATTGATTGGAAACTTTGGTGGTAGTGTTTCTAATAGGTTTTTCCTGAGAAATATGTAGACATTTCCAGAATGGCTTACCGGTATTGTTTTTATCTCATGTAGTCTTCACAGATATTGTATTATATAACTCCTGGTATGTGATTTTTTTTATTTTTACTTATACAACCCTCTATAATTTACTCTGGATGGAAGATTAATTGTAGTGCTATATGTAGGAATTCACCCTAGTATTGTAATCATCATTTTTCTATACTTTAGAAAACTCCAACTTCTGTACAACATTGTCATGTATCATGCAGTGCTGTAAGAATGTGTGTATGACGGAGTTTAGATTAAGACATCTGTCTTAGTTGATACCTCTTGGCAAACTGTCTGTGTGTGTGAAAAATTATTCACTGAGCAAAATGTTGTGGACACGAACCCTGAACCAGGTACGGATCGGACCCTACTCAACATATTCTTTGATGGGCGAATACATGTAGGCCTTATGTTCATAGATGTTGAAACATTGTTGGTGATTTTGTATTTTAGACATTTTGTGAGGATTTCTAGTTGATCGTAGTTGATTTTACTTATCAAATATGATAAGTTACAGGAGTTTGACCCAAACTTTCAATATGGCTGTTGGTTAATTAGAATAATAATATTCATGATTAAAACCACGTTATCATGGTGTTGATGAATTTATCATGATAAATAGACTGAATATTGCATAGTCTGTGTCACATAGTCGGAATGTCTCCAGTTCTATGAAAAACAGAATTTTCAGAAAACTGGACTTTTGACCAACACTAGTCCAGAGAGTGTCCGCTCTTCAGGGGTGTTACCACATTACATACTGATGTGAATGCATGAAGTTCTTGATGTGAATTCAGATTTAATGTTGGAGCTGGGAATTTCTGCTGATGTTGTGTTTTATTAACATTATTGTTATTTCAATGAGATTTTCTGTATTAACAAATTGAATACGTGCTGAGTAATTCATATATGGGCTTTTGTCTTGATTTGTAGAAGGATTGGAAGCAGATTTGTGCTCAATTTGTGGAAGGATTTGATGCATTTATACTGATTAACCCTTTCACTGCTATAAGGACGGGTAAACCCGTCTGCCCCAGTTTTGATATATTTGCCTTTAGGACAGGTATACCTATCATGGTTTACACGCACCTGACGGGGACCCCTTCAAGAAACCACAGAAACTGACCAAGAACAATGAACACTGTTTGGGGCCTCCTAGGACGGGCACACCCGTCCACCCCAGTTTTAGCATATTTGCCAACAGGACAGGTATACACATCCTGGGAAACCATGCATAGCATCATGGCCCCAACCAACCTCTGCAATCCTCCAGAAAAATCTGCGGCAAATGTGTAAACCATGCTATTAAATCCAAGCAGTGAAAGGGTTAATGTTTTCTGTGACATTTCTGTTCCATAAAATATTCATGTAATTATATTTAGATGCTATATTTGCCCTTGTGTTCCGTCATTCACTTTTCTTAAACAAGCATGATGGCTGGACCCATCCTTAATATACCACATGAGTATGACTAAACTACAACTTGTGCATTGTGAACCTTTTTACACAGAATCTTGATATTGACTTTTTACAGTTTCTGAGACAAAATATTTTGCTTTCCATTAACATTGGGTTCATTATTTCACCTGATAATGGAAAATGTATGAGTTCTCATGTTTTTTGTTAAAATCAGATGTTTTTATGTTGTTTTGATAGTGTTGAATTTCCATTGGATTTGACTCAAATTCTCATGATGCATCTTAAATGTACAGATCAGATGTCCAACCATCTAATCAAACACTTTGTCAACCACAGGCTGAGAATCATAATACTTCAAGATTAACTGATGCATGATCCAAAGTACATGTGTGTGGGTTTTGGTTTGTAAAAAACATGCATGATAATACTTGTAGTATGAGAGCAGTAATCATGTATTATTATTATTTGTAAGGTTGGTTTGTACTGGGGAGGTGGGGCATTTTAATTAGAAACAGAATAATCTGTAAAGATGAACATTTTATTTGAGGTTCACTCTATCTGGAGTTCACTTAATATCAGTTCACTAAATATGACTTCACTATATCTGAGTTCACTAAATATCATTTCTCTCTATCTTGAGTTCACTAAATATCATTTCTCTCTATCTTGAGTTCACTAAATATCATTTCACTAAATATCAGTTCACTCTATCTGAGTTATGTTTATAGACTGGTTTTCTATACTTAAATAAATCTAAGTGCATAGTGGCAGATAAAATAGACTTGGCTACTGATTGAATGAAATACTTTTCAAATTGTGTTATTTTTGACAGTCTGCACTTTGTTATGAAAACACCAGAAAGTGCTCTACATCAATTGAATATGTTTCAAATCTGTGTTAATGTGTAGAAAAATATAAGGAACACCTGTATGCATTAAATGATAAATATCTATAATGATATGAAATATGAGAGTTGAAAAGGATTGATATATTCTGTGTGGTGGGGTTAAAATAATCTGCTTCACATTTAATAGATATCTATCAGCTTTTAATATTTATTAAAGTTCTTGTTTTGCATGTTCCGTAAGATTATAGCTTGTTGTGATGAACTGGTTGTTATCATAATTTTCTCTGTAGAAATGAATGAACTGATGGAATATTGATAATTATTCTTTGTTTAGTTCAGATATATTTGTGTGAAAATGATTGCGCTATCATGTTTGATAAGTAAATGATCTTGGTGAATGTTTAACCATTTTCTAACTAGTAATAGTTAATCAGGGTTTTTTTTAGCATTTTGGGAACATGACCCGACCCCCAGAATTGGGAATTTTCGTGACAGTTTACATAAAATTGGGAAAAAATCACAGTGTATAAAAATAAAGCTAGAGTAGTGTACCAGTCCAAAAATATGTAATCAGCAATTGTCTCTTTCGTATTATTTCCACTCAATACTTTCAACCCCTAACACATCGTAAAATGAACTTTCTTCTCATTTAAATTGGGGATTTTTACATTGCAATTGGGAAAAATCATACACTTGCCATTTACAATGCGACCAAACATCGGTTGTCGAAATGGCCCCCAAAAATGTGGTGGAATGTGGCCTATCACAGGAATTGAACCTAACAATCTCTCTGTATAAAACTACTTGATCCTCTGAATTATTTTGCATGGGTGAAACTTAGAAGGCATGTAGTGGAAGTTCCTGTTTTTTATTCCCAATTTTCTGTTCCCAATTCCACTGTGAGATTAATGTGCGTTCTTCCTGAACAATTCATGAAATGTTCATGCACACTTGGTGTAGTGGTTTCATAAGTTTTTATGGGATCCAAATCGTAGTGCTTTATTATAATTTTTTACATAATATATGTAAAAAAAAAAAAATAAATAAAAAGATTCGTACGTATTGACCCATATTTTTGGGGGCACGTAACCAGAAACAAACCTTTTTTTGGCCTCATAAAAGACCAGATTGATGTATTTTTAAAAATTCTTTTATAATTGAAATTATATTAACATGTTTTTTCGCAATCTTATTTGATAACAATTTCTCTTGCTTTAAATCAGTTTTACTTAATTTTTGGGGGTATTATTCGAATGGGTTAGCTATAGACAGTAAATAATTGACATCAATCAATAACTTATAATTCTATAGTGTTTATTTTAATTGTAATTCTTGTCGATATTTGCTGCAAGTTGGACAGCCTGGTTATTTGATCATGATAAGTTCTTCTTTGGGAAAATGGGTGTTGTACTTATGGGCGGAGATGTTAGACTGTTGGTTTCCGATAAATACAGTTTAGTCTGTCCTAATGCTGCTGAACTCATATGTAGCAAGTTGTTATGGAGACTTAGCCTCAGATTGTATTTTAGGCTTCTGGGTTCATGTTCAAGGTTTATAGTATTTGAAATATAAACATGGTTTTCACTCAATGAACTTTTGAAAACCTGGCTCAGTGACATTACTGCATTTCTTATTACAGTAAACCACTGAAAACCGGATCCTTTCCAGAGTGGGCCAAAAGCCCGGTTTTCTGAGAATTTGGTATTCAGCGAACTATTGATTATTGAAGAGAAAACCTCAAGCAGGGTTTCCCTAAGATTTTTCACTCGAGGGTCCCTGGGACTCCCATCTCCAACATTTTAGGGGTCCCTTGGATTTTCGGCGTCCCACACAGAAAATGCCAAGTTCAGCTTTGAGTTTGAAGGGGTCCAAGGATGTAGTGGTCACTCTCAATACGTGTCCCTCAGCTCAATATCGCGTCAGGGGATGCAAGAAACCTGCGTCAGGGAAATCCCTGTGTTAAATCTTTACTCAGGTTCGTATGAGAGTTTTTAAGCAGAAAGGAGAGTATCTTGTTTAAGTTATTGAATGGAATCTTGAAAATCCTGTGAGAACTTGTTAATTGAAAGACTGATGAACAAAATTTTATTATTCAGGTTTTTTTATTTAAATACTTCAAAAAGAACTTTTACTTCACTGGTCTGTGATTTTTCCATATCTTTCTGAGTGGTATTTCAATTTTCTGGTGAATTGTTTTTAATAATTTATGGCACTGACAAGGTACCATTATGTTAAAAAGTCCTTCATCAGAAATGACTACATATATGTCTTAATATGTAATGGAATTCTGACTCATTTCTTGTTATTTCTGGTTAATACATTTGTTCCAGACATTTCATCTGCAAAGAAACTTATAAAATGTGTTTCTTCAATTTTGTAATTCCTATTTCTAAACTGTGGTCTAGACATTTATTGTTTTTACACATTTATGTAGAATTAAAGCATAATGTATAATGAAATTATTTATATTGCTTGCCTTTTATAAACAAAATGGTGGTATGAGATACATATATGCAGTTGAATTGATCTTGTACGATATTGCAGTTGGTGACTTGGATTCTGAAGGCCTTAAAAAGAGGTTTGTTTTTGGTTACCCAACCGGCCCAATATTATACCTGCCGACTCCTAAGTTTTTACGGCTTCCGAATTGTAGTGCTATATTGTAATTTTCGCTACTCATTAATATTATGGTGCACATATGCCCATACAATGTTGCCGATATATGTAAAAAAATAAAATAAAATGAAAAAATCCCTCCCTACCAACCAATATCTTTTTAGGCATGTAATTAGAAACAAACCATCTTTTCCTTACTAGATTATATGTACATCTAAAATCATATCTAATTGATTTGATTGGTTGTGCCTTCTGGGCAGCAAATCAGGATGTTGCAGGTTAGTTATTGTTATCTCTTCTCTTGAAGGGCTCCTGGGGCTGTTGCCCTGATATGGAGATATGGAAATATGGAGAAACTAAAGAATGGAAATACAGTGCAACCTTTCTAAAGCAACACCCTTTTAGAGAAGCAAAATTATAATTAACAATTGTTATTGATAGGTTGTTGCTCAGAGAGGTTAAATTATTAGTTAAATCATGAAGTGGGAAAAAGTCATGCTGTTGTTGAAAGGAAGTTGTTGCTCTAGAGAGGGGCACTCTGGAGAGGTTGCACTGTAATTTAATGTATTATAAAACACAAGTTTTAAGAACTTGATTGTTCTCCGTATTTCATTTCCATGTGAATGGATATATTGCAGTTAGATTGTGATATTGCGTGACTGAATATATCACAGGAATCCTACCCAATCATTCTGCCATTGATTAAATTTCTCCAAATGATGAATATGATTAACAGTCAAGTAATTACAGCTGAACACAGACCTTGGCATTTTACTTGCCTGGATAATGGCAGATGTGTGTTGTATGTGAAGGAAAATGTATCATAATTATTCAGGGTTTTTTTCTTAGCATTTTGGGAACAATATGACCTGATCCCCAGAATTGGGAATTTTCCCAACATTTTGGACAAAATTGGGAAAAAGTCACAATGTATGTAAATAACTTAAAATAAAAAAATAAAACTGAAAAATAACAAATAGTATGTTTATTTTTGTTTTCTAGATATTGATAACTTTGTTGTTTTTTTTTTAATGATTTAGAAATTGATAAACAATTTTGAACTGCTGTAAATTAAATTTTTTTCAGTATCTCACTTGAATTGGGAATTTTCACCTTGCAATTGGGAAAAAACATACTTTTTGCCATTGTGAACGCGACTGAATACTGGTTGTCAAAACAGCTCCAAAAAGCCGTGTATATTTAACAGATTTCATTTATTATCAAACAGTTTACCCGGTGGTGTGCAGGGTGTTGTACCATTACCTACCTGTGTTTCGGCTGAAAATTGATAATTCACAGATTTATAGCCCTTACCCTTGGTTTTCAGGTCTTTGTGACTTTAAAAATGCCATTTACTGTGATGGTACTATGAGGTGCTATTATGGTGCTGTGATAGTACTCTGATGGTGTTCTGATGGTGCTGTGATAGCACTATTATGGTGCTCTGATGGTGTTCTGATGGTGCTGTGATAGTACTCTGATGGTGCTCTGATGGTGCTGTGATAGTACTATTATGGTGCTGTGATAGTACTCTGATGGTGTTTTGATGGTTCTGTGATAGTACTCTGATGGTGCTCTGATAGTATTATCATGGTGCTCTGATGGTGCTGTGATGTACCATGGTGGTACTATTCTGGTACTGTAATGATACTGTAATGTACCATGATGGTGCTGTAATGTTACAGTGAAAGTACTCTGATGATACTGTGATAGTACATCAGGTCACTGACGACCTGTGTTTAAGCTGTTTGACATTTACTGAATTTCCTACTTATTGTGACTTGAAGACCTTGTTTTATAACCTGTTCATGTATAATTATTAGTGGCCTTTTTCCAACTTACCTGGGGTTATGCAATGGTTCTTCTATTGATGTTCCCAATAATTATAATAATAACTTCAAAATATTGTTAAAATATTTTGGTATTTGTTGTGTTTACAATATTTATTTATCCTTTAACTGATAAAAAGCAGGCCAAAATAACTGTATTGTTTCCTTGAAATACAACTTTGATATCACAGTGCAGTAAGTAAAGTACACAGTCAGGCCTTGAACATATGCTTGTTACAAAGTTCAATTATCAAAAATTATTTCTGTATTTATTAAGGAGATGAGAGAGTTTTTGTATCACGTTTTAAGTGCTGAAGATTGCGTCATGATCTGATGCTGTTTTCAATAACTACACAGCCTTTGTTAATTTACAAGCTGGTATATATTATCTACGAGTTAAGTATTAAACTTATCAGTTTGGTTTTCTGCGTTGCTTTCATGTTTATTACTACATCTACGGGGAAAGTATCAGATGCTAGCATGAGTCTGTAGATTTCATGTTATATTTAATTCACTAGTCATGAAAATTAGGGCTTGAAATTGATGATATATCTATTTCTCACTGTAAAGAGACCCTCCTTAATGTATTACCCATGAAATTGATCCAGTGTGATAATTATAAGAGGGCTTTTTTATCCCTCAGAACCCTATAAATAAATGAACATGTGTGTAATTTTAATAATTCCATGAATTATATTGTCTGAAAAACAGCTGTTTTCATAACAATGTGTTAAGATAAAATATAATAACTGGATATAGAGGTTTCTGACATGTCTGAGGAAATTTGTGTATCAGCCAATGCAGACCAAGCAGGATTGTTTTTTTTTAAAACTTGAAGCATATATTTAAATGATCACTGGATTTTAAGGATGGTTTCAGAAGACAGATCACTGGTTTAGCTTAGGGTATTTATTGCACTCTTTTTTATGGTGCATGGAATTCAGTGAAATTCATGCGGAAGAAGAAAAAAAACAGAAATTTTATCTCGATTTTGTCACGAAATTTTGTTGGAATTAACCATTCAGCAAGCAACATTTGTAGTCTAGCAACTGTTGTTGATAGAAAGTGTTCTAAGGGGTGAATAACAGCTGTGCAATGACAGCTGTTGCCTAAAGTACAATAGATACTGTTGATACTGTTGCCTAAAGTACAATAGATACTGTTGATACTGCTGGTGTTGTTACAGAAATTATAAAAGTACGAAGCACTGGCTGTTTATATATTAAGCCACTACCCCTGCGAAATTTTCATGAACAGTTCAAGAAATATTCTAGGATTGTTCAGGTACAAAAGCACATGAACTCCCCCTGAACATTACCAGAACAGTTCAGGTACATTTTAAGAAATGTTAAGTGAAACAAATCTTTAAGAACATAATGTTCTTTAACTGTTCTTGAAGGAAGTTCAAGAAATGTTCTTGAACTTTATTTCAAGAACAGTTCTGGAACAAATGTTCTTAAAAAGCTCAAGAACTACTCAGGAACTGTTCCAGTACAGCAATTCTTAAACAGTTCAGAAAAAGTTCTGTTTCATTTAACATTTCTTAAAATGTTCTTGTACAATTTAAGAACATTTCTTGAACACAAGTTCAAGAACTACTCAGGAACTGTTCCAGTACAGTAATTCTTAAACAGTTCAGAAAAAGTTCTGTTTCACTTAACATTTCTTAAAATGTTCTTGTACAATTTAAGAACGTTTCTTGGACACAAGTTCAAGAACTACTCAGGAACTGTTCCAGTACAGTAATTCCTAAACAGTTCAAAAAAGGTTCTGTTTCACTTAACATTTCTTAAAATGTTCTTGCACAATTCAACATCATTTATTGAACACAAGTTCAGGAACTACTTAGGAACTGTTCCAGAACAATACATGTAGTTCTTACAGTCAAAGGAAAGATCTGTATCATTTAACATTTTTTTAAATGAATAAATAATAAAAAAATCACCATATATACTCCCCCAATGAAAATTTCAAGAGCAATAAATAAAAGTTCAAAAATTCTTTTTAATGTGAACATCTATCTTTGGACTATTGAGGATATTGATATACATAAATATGAACTTTTAAAGCATACTAGGTACATAAATGATATATAAATCATGTATTAAAAATATTTACATAACAATTATGGATAGCAAATTTACATAATACAATGAAAACAAGAAAGATCTTCCATACTAGTAATAGCCGAGTAAGTCCTCAGAATGTATTGTCTTCCTAATGAAAGCATCAAAACAAAATTGCTGTCAACAAAAATAGACTTTACTGTAAACAAATTGCCTCTAAAGAGAATTATAATGCTAAGTATACATTGATATGCACAAATTTCACATGTATAGTGTTGTATCTAGGCTGAAAAAGGGCAGGGTACACAAGATACTGGGCAGGGCACTAAAGGCCGATGTGGGCAGTGTGTGCTTTGAATTAAAGTTTGATAAAATCTATAAAGTCTGGTTTTGTTTCTTATCATAAATAATGTACATGCAGCTAGGTAAATGGTTTTACTTAAGCTTATAATGCAGGTTAAGTAATCTAAAAAAGTGGAAAATTAACTGAATTACTGCACGGATTTATTAGTAGAAAATGCATTTGCATATTCAGACTTAGGTGGCAGTGATTTAAGGGCAGCGTGGGGTTGTTAAAAAGCGCATGGCAGCCCGCCCCACTATTCCATGCTAGATACAACACTAATGTATTTAAGAATGTGATCTAAAAACTTATTTAAACAACATAATTGTAATCAAGTTTAGGTTGAAATTGATTTACCATTATCAAACAATAACAACAACAAGAAAAAAGCATTGACTATAAATGGAAACTATTAGCTAATCAAAGATCTTTAGAGCAGTTCCAATAAACAAGAAATATTCCTGGTCAGTTTCTTATATGTGTCACACTTCCTGAATATGTCAGCAGTTATTCAAACAATTTAGTTTCATTTGGTGCATTCCAACAATCTACCACATAGTAAGTCTGATTGGTTCTTATCCATTTTCTATATTGTTCGAATAATTTTGAACTCTTAGGGCCACTGTTACCGTCTAATCTATGAACATTTCAGTTCTTAGGACATTTCTCCTCTGAAATTGACAAATGTGTTCAAATGAATTTTCACTTAAGGACTTGTAACACAGTTAGATTATTTATAAGAAATTGTAATCAAATAGTACGGTTAGTAACATTTTGCGCTTTTATATCAACTGCAACGTACAATTAATGTCACCTGTATTCGCGACTTTAAAACAGTTCAACAAGTTGGCAATATTGCGTTGTACAGTTAAAATCGTACAGTGTAAACGTTTATTCAAGAAATATTACTAAAAGTAGTGTGCAAAGATCTAATTCAAAAGAGAAAAATGAATTTATAATGGAAAATTCACTCACTGTAAATTCCGTTGATCACGGCATCCCCATTACGTATTTGAAAAGTCCGCATCATCCAGACGTTTGCCTTTATGTTCCCAATCGAACCCCAACATTTGAATAGGCAGTCTAAATCATTTAATTACTGAAGTAATATAAAACTTGTCTAATTTATTCCCAGAAATATAAAACTTGTCTAATTTATTCCCAGAATGTTTGAATACAGTACATAATAAAGTAATTTATCAGTAGCAATTCCGTAATCAAGCATTTTTGTACAACACAACGATGTAAACAAAGGTTTGCCGATAGCGTTGTCGTTCTCGTACTCGAGCATTTTCGCACCTCGTTTTCGTACTCAAACATTTTCGCATCTCACTACGAAGTAAACACATGAGTTTTCTATGCAAGCTTTAGCTGTTGATTCCGTGTTTTCTTTACTTTTACAATACATTTATCTTATTAAATTAGAATTGGTGCGAATTAATAAATAAAAGTCTCTTAATATAAGTTTTCAAATAAAATTTGTGGGTCTTTTATGACAACAAATGTAGAAATTTAAGTACGTTATGTTCTTATCAATATTAAGTTATGACCTAAATGCTGAATTTTTATACATAATATAAAATAGGTCAGACCATGATCAGCTATAGTTTAATTTGTCATGAGGAACTTTACTGATTTCTGACCATGGTTTGTTTCTTTGGACCATGCATGGTCATTACAGATCAATCATGGTTGACCATGGTTTAAATCTAAACCTAGGCTGATGATTTTTTTACCATGGGCTGTTACATAAAAGCATGATGAACCATGGTAAGCCATGGTCAACCATGCACATTTTGAGTCTTTTCCAGGTTTGACCATGGCTGACCATGGCCACATTTCACTGGGGAATCTCTGTAAACCATAAGACCTTTTGGCCTAAGGATAATCATAAAAAATATCAATTAATGTTTTAACTGATATTGAACTTGTATTATTATTTACTGGTATATTTGTCTTTTTATTAATAACTTAGATAAATTTTAGAACACTTGTAGAACATTTCTAGAACATCAGAAATCCTGTACTGTTCATAAATTGTTCTAAAATGAATTCAAGACCAACAGCAGAACATTTAAGGAATTGAAATGTTCTTGAACTTCTCTTAAATTGTTCTAAATATAATTTAAGAACAGTTGTGGGATATTTTAGGAACATTAATTTTCATGAACGATTCCTAAAATGTTCAAGGAACACTTCAAGGATAAATTAAGAACTTTATGAGTTCTTAGAAAATTCAAGAACTGTCCTTAAACTGTGTTCTTGAGCAGTTCAGGTACAAATGTTCTTGAACAACCATCAAGAGCAGATCTTGAACTGTTCTTAATGTTCTAGAACAATTCATGAACAGTTCTTAATCATAAGAACTGTGTTTCGCAGGGGTAGTGGGTTATGTTGTGACATACTGGTAGTTTTGTTGTTAATGTAGCTGCGCAGTTATACTGACTGTTGGTGCTGCTGCAGGACCATTTGTTGTACAACATGACCTATTAAAGTTCAGTTAAGGCATGAGAGTATCCTGTTTGTGTTTCTTTTCAATTGTTCCCTTTTTTCCCCTGGTTGAAGAATAAATTTATGCCTCTCATTCTGTGAATTTTATTTTGCATTCTTTTTATTTTTTCCTCTTCATTCAAATTTTGCCATAACTTTTGAACTGTTTTTTATTTTGGCTACAAACTTAGAGAGCAAAAATAGTTTGCCATTCAAATATTCATCCTCAAACTTTTGCCCTTGACCTTTGTTCAAGGTCATATAATACAAAATGCCATACATGCAAAACCTACCTGATTGCAATTGTGCCCACATACTTAATGAATTATGTGAAAAAAAAACACCCATAAATGATTAATAAAACAACAAAAATGACACATTTCTTAATGATATTATGGCATCTGTAATGTATTGTACCATATAAGTGATAACTTATTGTTGAAAATAAACTCAGTGTACAAAAATAGCTTGTAAGAGAGAAAATCCTATTGTTTACTGTCTGTAAACCTGGTGAACACAACTGTATTTTTCTCCTCTCTCTAGAACCAGTCTTAAAAAGTTTTTATTATATGTGAAATACAATATTTTATGACGGTTCTGTAGACTATAAGGGATCGTTATTTCTTCCAGACTTTGTTATAGCTTAACAGTAAATATTGTATTTAATGATGTCATGTGATAATCCCAGCCAGTTATAGTTCCTTAGTGGTAAATAGGGATTGGAACTTTAATGTAAGGCTCTATTTTTGTTGTATATTTCAAAATTCTGACAATTTATTTTACTTGCTATCATAAAACCCTAGATATAACCCTTTGCCTCATAATACAGCATTGTCCTACATCTGAAGCAGACGACTTTTGAAAACATTGTGACAAAAGAAGCTATTGCTTGTAATGAGTAATGGCTTCTTTTGCCACAATGTTTTCCACTCTGTCAGAGAGAAATATCCCAATTTTCTTAAATAAATTAATGTTTTTTATATTTGCTTTGAATTTGGAAGAGTCCAAAATATGCTTATGAGGCAAAGGGATAACACAAAAAGTCAGATGAAACATGTTTGTTATAGAACATAGTGATGTGGTCATTTAACTACATGTTTACAGTATCCTCCCATCTAAAATGTATTTAAAGGTCAGCACCAACCACATATACTGTCTGAAATTGGCTGGATGGGAGCCATGGAGGACATGCTCCTGGGTTGATTAGACATCCCTGACCATTTTTGTTGAGCAGTTGTTAATTCTTCAGAGGTATTTGATGGTAGTAAGAAACTTGTAGTTTGCATTTATACATATATATGTCTGTATTTCTTTATATACTCCCTAGTGCAGGCATGGACCCAGTGCTAGTAAGACCAGGATTCTGGCATTTTGATTGGCTGTTTATGTGGTACTAGTGCCAGTGGTGCCAGTACCTACTCTATACCTTTGACTGCTGGTGCCGGTATTGGCGCCAGTCCTTGTGTAATGACTGCATTTTGATTGGGTGTCTGTGCCAGTTTATACAGAATTCTATTCTTAGATTTCGAAAAATGATACTGGTTCGTGGTGCCGGTAATAAGTACTGGATATGGATCTAGTATGTAAGGGCTATCTGGTGTTATGGATAATCGTGTTGATCGTTATTGTTTGGTATCTATTTTGACACCATTTTGAGAAGGGACGCCACTCATATCAACTTAATAGTTTCATACTGGTAATTATCATACCGAGAATTTTTTAACTGCAATTACGTGATGCACTGGTGAATCGTTTCACCGCTAAAAAGTATGTCATTAAAACCTGTACATACTTAGTTAATAATGTTCATTTATCTTTTTACAACATAAAAATGCACGGCTTGCAGCATTTATGTACACTTAGTTAATTACACCTTGTTATCCATTACACGTCACAGAAATATGACGTAATAGTGCATTGTTTAGCGTTCCTAGTTTTACAATAACAAATAAACTTTCTACATTGAGAAGATGGATGAATCAATCTTCAGATAGATTTAACAGCGTTGATTGCCTCAGTAGCTGTAACTGACAGGGTAACATCACAGTCAGCACTGGCACTATTGTCAAAGTCATCACTGTCAGAGTCTAAGGTACTCGCCATAGAGCTGTCACTTTTCTGTGCAATATCAGTTACAAGGTTGTCGTCTGTCATGTCATTGGAAACACAAATTGTCAATACTGGTGTACTCCTCGACATCAGCACCGACGTTGTTTTTGTGAAACACCTTCCCAAGCTCAGAAAGGGGAATGTCATCTTTGGAATCAAACTCATCTGGGTCAAGATTTGACTGGAATTCACTCTTATAGAAACAATTTCTGATGCACTTCTTACACACACACACAGTTCCAGCCCTTGCTAAGCCAATGAATTGTATCTTATAGGTTAATGTTCACATCTGAATGTGCTCAAATTCTGACAGCAAAGCCTCAACTAAAAACTTTCTGTAAAACACTTTGAATGCTTTAATTACGCCTTAATCCATTGGTTTCAGGTGTGACATAGTGTAAGGGGGGGGGGAAGAACATCAGTTTAATGTTTGTTCATGTGAGGGTGCACAGGGCAGTTATCCACCAACAACACTATGTTCCATTTTAGTAGACGCATGCACTTATTAAGTGAATGGAGCCAGTTTTAAAATATTATGCTTGTCATCCTAGCTCATTTGTTGTAGTCATAATCTACTGATAAACTCTTAACTCCCTTAAAAACGTAAGGTTTGAAATTTTCTGATGACCAATTGTTTAGGTTTCCAGCACTGTTGATATTGCCCCTGAACCTTACAGTTACCCTCTAGTGGCCTTAATCTCAGTGCAACCCACTGTATGTGCCAATTGTTCCACTTTGGTAGTAAGTATCAGCCCAGAAATCAGCATTGTGAGCATTTGTGAATCATTTGAATAAGGCAGTCTCTATGTCCTCATTATAACCAGAACGAAAACGTTTGTGTTTGTTCATGGATATGTCCCCTTCAAGTCTTTTTGATTACTTCCGCATTCTTCAAAATTATGCTTATGGTACTTGACTCAATTCTGTATTCCTTGTCGATTTCACTTCGTGATTTATCTCCCCTTTCTATGTCCATAATTATGCTGTATTTTGTCTCACTTTTCGTTTCTTAGAACTTTCCATTTTTATTGGTGTTAACATCCTAATACTTAACTAAATTTTATCATAATGACTTACAAAATCTAGCCACTATTAAACGTATTATGAACAGATTTGTCATAACTTACCAAAATCATGAGCATTTCGTAAGTATAATTCAGCTTTTAGGATTTATTTCATTTTTAAATCTGCCATTAAAAGCAACAATTTCTTAAAGTAAAGGCAACTCTTATTTGCAGTACATACAAACAGTTTACAGTTTGCAGTACACTGTTATATTAATGGACTACACTAATCATATATAACTACTAGTTTACAGTACACTGTTATATTAATGGACTACACTAATCATATATAACTACAAGTTTACAGTACACTGTTATATTAATGGACTACACTAATCATATATAACTACTAGTTTACAGTACACTGTTATATTAATGGACTACACTAATCATATATAACTACTAGTTTACAGTACACTGTTATATTAATGGACTACACTAATCATATATAACTACTAGTTTACAGTACACTGTAATATTAATGGACTACACTAATCATATATAATTACTAGTTTACAGTACACTGTAATATTAATGGACTACACTAATCATATATAACTACTAGTTTACAGTACACTGTTATATTAATGGACTACACTAATCATATATAACTACTAGTTTACAGTACACTGTTATATTAATGGACTACACTAATCATATATAACTACTAGTTTACAGTACACTGTTATTTATGAAAAAGACTACGCTTATCATACATAACTATGCATTTACAGTACATTGTAATATTATTGTACTACACTAATCATATATAACTACACATTTACAGTACACTGTAATATTAAAGGACTACACTAATCATATATAATTACAAGTTTACAGTACTCTGTAATATATTTAAATGACTGCACTAATCTTATATAACTACAAGTTTACAGTACTCTGTGATATATTTAAAAGACTACACTAATCATATATTACTACAAGTTTACAGTACTCTGTGATATATTTAAAATACTACACTAATCATATATTACTACAAGTTTACAGTACTCTGTGATATATTTAAAATACTACACTAATCATATATTACTACAAGTTTACAGTACTCTGTAATGTATTTAAAAGACTACACTAATCTTATATTACTACAAGTTTACAGTACACTGTAATATTATTGCACTACACTAATCACATATAACTACAAGTTTACAGTACTCTGTAATATATTTAAAAGACTACACTAATCATTTATAACTACAAGTTTACAGTACACTGTAATGTATTAAAAGGACTGCACCCTAGCTACTTAATATCTCAGTATTCGAACATTATTAATGTTGAGCTGTGATGTTACAAGCAGGCTACAGGATTGGTTTTGTTTACATCCATTTTATGATATGTACTTGTGTCTACTACTGGATACTTTGATTCGCTATGTCTCTGTTGGTGATAGTACAATGAATACTATTGTAATTATTTTTTATTCTTGGACTTAAACACTCTACGCATACTTATTTTATAACCTTTGTACAGGAAGTAATGTACTTCAGCTTACATTTTATGACTTAAAGAATCAAGGTAAATATTGTACAGATTATGTGTTACTTGTTTTAATATAATTGCTTCAATCTGTATTTCATGTTAAGTGTATGCTTATTCTTAGTCCTGATTTAAATGAATTATATTGTTATAGTTTGCTATTATTCTTTTCTTTTGAAGGGAATGAGACTTTTGTGTTGTAATTTTTTATGATTTCTAAATTTCTCTGATGAGTTTCCAATCTTTCTGTTTTACCAGTTATCAAAATCATCGTGTATGTTTTATTTTTTTTCTCTGATGTTGCTGCCCTTAAAATAAATGTAACTGATAGATTTATGCTTAATTAAAATCGTATAGGACAAAAGAATGCATTGATGATCTAGCTGACTAAAAGTATGTTTGTTGTAATCAATTCTGCTTAACTTAAATACTGTTAATAAAACTGCTATTTTTTATAATATTTTTTATTTGCTATAACTTTTAGTAATTACAGTAAAACCCCTGAAAACTGGACCATTTCCAGACTGGGCCAAAAGTCTGGTTTTCTGAGAATTCCGGTTTTCAGAGAACTCTAGATGATCAAAAAGAAAATAGTGGGACTTGAAAAATTGTCCAATTTTCAGAGAATTTCAGTTGTCAGAGAGTCTGGTTTTCAGGGGTTCTTCTGTATTTGGATCTAAGATATCCTCAGTCTGTCCTTTGTAATTGTTATTTAAACAATACTTTATTCCTGAGAACATCATCCATGAACAACAACAACAACTATAACAAAACAACAGTAACAAAAACAACAACAAACCTTCACTCAGAAGAATGTACTCTAATTCTTAAAAAATGTATTATGTCATACTGTTGTTTCTCTCTATTTATCAACATTATGGATGCTTCGTCTGCACGATTTCTGTTTCTCTTTAATGTTTTTTGCCTCTTTGAAAATTCAGTAAGATTTTGAATTCATGTCTAGGCCCAATATATCACAGACTTTATAATATTGATCCAAATTCTCTTGAAAAAAAACTTCAGTCTTTTTTTCATCCTAAGGCTAGAAAATAAACAGTCATATTTACAGTTACATGACTAGAAAAAGTATAGGAACCGGTTGGTCGCTAAATTTTTCTCTTTTTGGTTTTTGAAACACATCTTTTGTACTTAGAAGGTACAATTTGTCTGCAAATATTTTCATATTTAGGAAAAATTCATTTTAATTTTTAAATTTTCATACTTTGCCTGTAGGAAAAGTCATTTTAATATCGAACTCTGATCTTGGATTGCGGACTTAAAAGTACTGATCCAAAATCTCTCGTAAAACCAACAATCATTTATTTATCATTATCATGTAATTATTAATACAATAACTTTCGTTACACTTTTCTCAGTTCTGTTTTAGAGCCCACTGCACCTGTCTTCAAAGATAAAAACAATGTGGTTTATGTTTGGCAGCTAATCAATTGCACGAGATCTGTTGCTTAATTGCCTGTATTCCTGTTTGTGTACTCCTAATGACACTCGTGCATGTATGCCAAATTAAATTTGCTTATAGAAATGCTAAGCTCTAATTTAATTTGCTTATAGAAACGCTAAGCTTTAATTTATCCCCGTAAAGAAAAATGGTTCTATCTGATGGTAACATTAATGTATGTGTTAATACTTACATCATGACTGTACACAGGTCACTGACATTGTCCTAGAAAATACGGAATATTTTATCACCCTCTTGAAGGCAAATTAGGTCATTTGAGTACAAAGCTTGCAGGAACAAAAAAAAAATGCGCTCTGCATAATCTATTCTTTAAGAAATTGCTTTAATAGCTAGACTACGAGTGTTAAATCCTGTCATTTAATCTAATGCAATATGTCTGCATAATTTTCTTATCAGAAATGTTTTTTCTAAACATACTTTTTCTTTCTGTTATCCTTTTTTGTATTAAAATGATAGAGAAAGCACAGTAAGAATTAATCAGCTGAATAAATGTATGGTATCCCTAGTTATAAATATATATCAAATGTCTTATTGGCAATTAATAACTTGGCTATTAATCAAATGTGTGGCTAAGTGTGGCTCATGTCACAGTTAAGTATGTTACCAGGTCTGAGGCATTGTCTAAAATTGACCAATATTTAGTTGTCCTTGCTACATTTTGTGAAGTTGTTTGGACCGCCTTATTCACTCTATGGTTTACTGTTTTTCAAATTGCATTCTTCGGCTTAATCTTCTTGCCTGACATCCAACACAGATACAAATCCAAGCTATGTTTAATTTTTGTTTGTAAACTAATATAAGGCCTAAACAAAAAAAGGTTTGTTTCTGGTTACATGCCCTAAAAAATATGGGTTGGTAGGTAGGGATTTTTTTCTTTTATGTTTTTTTTACATATATCGGCAACACTGTTGTGAAAACTACAACATAGCATCAAGACTTGGATGCCGTAAAAAGACTTGGATGCAGTAAAAACGTATGAGTTGGCAGGTAAAAGATGGGTTGTTCGGGTAACCTGAAACAAACCTTTTTTTAGGCCTAAACATGTTTACATATGACAGTTAAATGTTTTTTTCAGAAATTATTTATGTACCTAGCAGGATATGATTTTTTTAGGAAGGTTATTCAATAATAGCGAGAAGCTCTCATGTATCAATACTGGTTGTAAAAAGTGGCTTGAGTGTAGCTTGTTACATTTATTATTAGATTGTAACTTGTTTGTTCTCTTTTTTACAAATTATGGAAATTGTTTTTTCATATCACCGAGTTTATAAATCAAATACTGTGAATGAAACCTGAAATGTAGGTTGAAGACTCATTTTTGTGATCCAGCATTGGTCTTGATTCATAGATTAAAATGAATCGAAGGGAAATGTTCTAGTCAGTAGAGACAGGTGACCTTGTTTCTGATGTCCACAGATGGACTTAGCTTTGGGGAGGCCTCTGGTCTCAGGAGATGTCTGTTTACAACAGGTGATGTCTGTTCACAGGTGATATCTCATACACAGGTGATATCTCATACACAGGTGATATCTCATACACAGGTGATATCTCATACACAGGTGATATCTCATACACAGGTGATATCTCATACACAGGTGATCTCTTGTTCAGTGGTGATGTCTGTTCACGATAGGTGATGTCATTCACAGGTGATGTGTTGTACACAGATGATGTCTGTTCACAGGTGTTGTCTTGTACACAGGTGTGTCTTGTACACAGGTGATATCTGTTCACAACAGGTGATTTTCTGTTCACAGGTGATATCTTGTACACAGGAGATGTCTTGTACACAGGTGATATCTTGTACACAGGTGATGTCTTGTACACAGGTGATGTCTTGTACACAGGTGATGTCTTGTACACAGGTGATATCTTGCACACAGGTGATATCTTGCACACAGGTGATGTCTTGTACACAGGTGATATCTTGCACACAGGTGATGTCTTGTACACAGGTGATGTCTTGTACACAGGTGATATCTGTTCACAGGTGATGTCTGTTCATTGGTGATGTCTGTTCACAGGTGATATCTTGTACACAGGTGATATCTTGTATCCAGGAGATTCTGATTTCCAAGTTATGGTGATTTCAGTTCACAGGTGTCAAACCTGTGTTTGTGGCCACCTCTGAATAGAGACCAATCTGTCAATAAAGACCATTCTTTGAAAAACTGTCACTGATTATTTGGAACAAACTGACCTCCAAATAAAGGCCATCTATCAATAAAGGCCGCTTTTTGTCTTTCCTAAGTGTGGCCTTTGTTCACAGGTTTGACTATAATCTGTTTGCCTCTTCTAATAGGTTTTGTGGATGTACTGATGAAGAATTGTTACATATTTTGCGGTAGGATTGTGTATTACTTCACAAATGTTAAATCAGTTATAATTAATTCAGTATGTACTATTCTCTGTATCCCGAGATACATATCTGTACATATTGGGTGTCTAAGATCTTCACAATATCCACATTGTTTTATAACAATAGTGCTTATACGCATGAAGAAATTTTAGGAATAGTTTACATAATTATACAAAGGAAATGAATCCAAATATCAAACTGGTTTGTTTATTGATGAGATGCAATGTTAAAAAAGACTAGATAGTGTGACGGATTGACCTGTATTAACAACATGGAATTAACACTTTGCGTCATAAGCAGACAACTTTTGAAGCATTTTGCATGTAATATATAATGGCTTCTTTTGCCACAATGTTTTTCACTCTGTCAGAGAGAAATGACCCAATTTTCTTAAATAAATTGATGTTTTGTATATTCACTTTGAAATTGGAAGAGTCCAAAATATGCTTGTGAGGCAAAGGGTTAATGTGTGAAAAAATCTGGATGTTTTATCCACATTCTGGTAATCCATGATGTATAAAATACTGAAATTCAAAGTTTTATGGATATAATGATATTCGTAGTGGATTTACAACTATGTTTTGAAGAACAAACAGCTTCAAATATGGTGATGTAGTTGTTTCTTATTCTGCACATCATGTAACAGAGCTGTATGTAAAATATGTATGTGTTTGTAGTAGTTTGTATACCCACCAGCCTGATTAGCACAGTTGATAGAGCAGCTGACTTGCAAGCAGAATATTGTGAGTTTGAGCCCCACGCCAGGAACTTTTTTTCTGCCTCCTATTACATTAGTGCTTTGTGCGGCTAGCCTTTGAGTCCTAGATCTAGGGTGAAGCAAAGGCTGGGTTAGCTTAAAGAACCTGTGGTTGCCGCTTAATTAATTAAAGGAAGGAGGAGTACAACAGAGCTGTATATATAATACACATGTTTATTGTGTATATATTATTTGTAGCCTGATTAACCGAGTTGGTAGAACAACTGACTTGCAAACAGAAGGTTGCGGGTTGGAGTCCTGCATTGGTAACTTTATTTTCTGTCTCCTGTTATATTCATATGAAAGTAGCATCAGGTGTTGCTTTTTGTTGTTTGGTTTTGAATCGGTTGATCCGATCATCAGCCATCTGGAAAAGTGGAACTACTTTTTTTGATGAACCAGTATGAAAGTTTTGTAAGGATATGAGTCGATCATTCTAGCTATTTTCAATTCATAATTAAGTGGTGCGTCAGTGAGTTGTTACATTGATATTATCCCTATATCTTATAGTGTATCATAAATTTGGGTTTTCTTTAAAGGAGGGCAGTAATTAAGGGAGCATTTGATAGTATCAGTTTATCTCATGAGAGAATGTACTTAAAAAAACCATTTGCCTTTACAGTAGCTTAATAACTGTAATGATATCCAAAGTTTAAATCATTTAGTAAAATTAAATATCGAGTCATAGTTCTCACAAACCAGGCTGCATTAACTCCTACATACAATCATGCAGGGATTAACCTATGCATGTTTAGTTGATACCAAACATGAATATCTTAGATTTGAATGTCAAACCTGTGTTATATCCATCAGTCATTACTAAAATAGATTTAATGTTATGAATTAAGTTCAATTATAGTTTCGTCAGTTTAAGAATATTTTAATAAATTAAACATAATTAGATGTTTATGTATGCACTGATGTATGTATAATTAGATAGATTTAATGTTTTTTGATTGACATGGCAATCATTTAGAAACATCAGCTTGTATTCTAATTAAGTGTTTAACATTTAAATGAATGTAATTTGTATTTTATTCTGTATCATCCATTTGGGTTGTTTCTTGTTTACTGTATCAGGGCTTGACAAATCCACTCATACACGCATAATTACGAGTAGAAATTGACTCAGGACGAGTTGAAATTGCTGTAGAACTAGCCTGAGTCAATATCTACTAGTAGTTATGAGTGGAGGAGTGGATTTGTTCAGCCCTGTACCTGTTATAACTTTTCTTTTTGTGACAAATTTTCTGCAACAGCCATTTTGCTGCTGTCCCTTAATCAACGATTGTGTAATTCTGCGTAAAAATGAAGTTTAAGGCATCTGTACTAGTTCTTAGATTTATACAACAGATATCGGACAAATGCAGTCATTAAGGATTTCATTTTTGGTGCCAACAAACTTCTTTTACCACATGTTTAATGTTATTTTCTCACAATTAATACTTTTCAGACTAGATTACGCAAGCACTGGCGAAAGGCATTAAATACTGATTAAAACTTTTAGTAGCTGCAGACGATCCTCAGGGATTGAAATATTTAATATTTGCCATTCTGGTTTAAACACAATCTGCGCAGGATTGTTGATTTAAATATAATTATATCCCCAGACGTTGTACGATTGAAGTGAATAAAGTCACGTATGCTGTGAAAGTTACAATTGTTACCTCCCACGTATAATGTGCGCAGCGTGTGATCGAGATGGCAACAAACGTCATCATTCTCACATTGACAATGTTTCTCGCACAATGGTGTTTAATGGCATTGAATGCAGAAGAAAGGGTTTGCATATTTTCATGCAGAATTCTTCACTGACTGTATGTTTCTGTTTTTAAGGAAGTGCATAATTGCAGCACACACTAGAAATCGGTTTTGTTATTAAAACATTTAACCATTTTTCCTTGATTTTACTTCTTTTCATCATGTGATATCAACTTCATTATGAATATTGGGTCAATATGTAATTATATAAACATGATTTGAAATTTTTATAACTGCAATTAAGGGAGTAATTCATGATCAGAATTTCTCCTGGTTTGAATTAGCCAGAGCTGGGGTTACCAGACAGTGCTAACCAGCATGGCAACTAACAGCTGTCAACTTTCTACCTTGCATTAAAAGTCTGAAGTATGAGATCGCACACACTGAGTATGACACTGTCAAGCATTCATGAAGGAGCATGTGCCACATCCAGGTCTCCAACATGCAACCTCTAGGTCAACAATCAAGTGCTTATACAAGTTTTTTCCACAATTTGGGAAAGATACCAGTATACCAGTTGAAAGGGGAAAACCTCACATTGTTTTGCACTATACTGATTTTCATATCAAACAGTCTAGATTTCCTTTACCCCCGATTATCCGAAACCCCGGATTATCCGAAATAATTTTTTGGTCCCGTTGATTTCGGATAACTGAGGTTCTACTGTATATATATAAGGTAAAAAGTCCCTGTCATATAAGCTACTAAGCTAATCAGGGTCATGGTTAAATATTTCTGGAACTTCCTGTTTTTCCCATGCCTGGACCCTACTGGTTTTTATTGTTTCTGCAGCACTGAGATTAAGATTTCCGTTTTTTTGACAGTTTTCAACTTTCACCTATGATCAGGGTACATGAACTGAAGATTAACTGCTCTGGACATCATGATCAGTCATCTTCTCACAGTTTACTGTTGTCCTGGTTTTCAAAATCTATGATCAGTTAACAAATTGATGCTTTAATGGTTCATTCCAAGATGACTTTACCCTTCTATGAAAATTTGACAAAAAATGTCAATTTTCCTCAATATATGGAGAAGTTGTCGGCTCCTTGTGGAAGGATAAGTCAGTACTGGTTAGTATTCTGTCCAGGAAAACTTGTTAGGTGAACCGACTGCTGTATGTGACTGAAGAACTGTTGAAAAATGGCGTTAAGCCCCATAGGTGACAATAAGTCACATAAAAAAAAACAAAAAAACATATGATCAGTTAACAAAATTGATATGTTAATGGTTCATACCACGATGACTGAAGTTATAAGCTATGAGGCTAATAAGGCACTTGACATTTGATGATTTCTTGGCTTTGTTGCTTACGTTGTTTCGTCTTCCTTGTTTTACTGTAATAGACTTAAGAAAAGGTATTTTATCTTCCTACATTCCAAGTTGATTTCAGTACAGAATGAGTGAAGTGTTACTGTTGGATGAAGGAAAAAAGTTGCTCTTATGTTTTCAATCAAATGAAAACATTCTGCATGCATGCCTGTCATGCATTTGATAGATTTCAATGATTTATGTCTTAAAAAATAATTATTGCATGTTCGTTTACACGTATCTGAGAATTGAGAATGTCTTGAAACAGTGTCTTGAAAGGTTGTATAATTGCATTTGCAGAATTAAATGTATAGTTTTTGCTTTTTTCTTGTTATCTGTTCACAGTTTGTGATTACGAGGTTCCTCAGTATATCATGCTGAACTGCTAAGTAAGCTTGATAGCTTCCTCACATGTGAAATTTAGTCTTGGATGGGATTCGAATTTTACAATGGTGAGGGGCTGGTGATTATAAATCAGACACCATAACCACTCGACCATGGAGGCCCCTTTTATTTTCAGCATACTGTTACAATCATTTTAATTGTGATCATTTTCTTTTTAATTACAGTTATCATTTTGTTATCATTAATTATATTTTGAAAAGTTCACATGGCAGTGAAATTCTACCTACTTGGTAATGTTGAGTTATATCCTATCCATCAAAAATAATGATTAGGTGATTAAGGAGCTTAATTAGTTTTTAATGGAAAAAAGTATACTATATATACATGAATACAAATGAATTATATTACGACTACTAGTGATGAAGCTGGGAATTTTACCCATTAACTAAGCAATTAAGGTCTTATTAAAATGAAAGATTGGGTAACTTAGTAATAAGTTTAATTCTTATTGCTGTATAATTGCTATTAATTTTCTCATAATTTCATGTATAATCATGATTTCTATGATGAAGTATTATTTTTGTATTCATTGGTTGCTGGTAATTACTTTTTTTCATTAAGTTCAGTCATTTTATTGTTTGATGTTCATGCAATATACATCAAATAAGTACTGTAATGTTTGTATAAATTTTCACTTTTTCACCCGTTGCCTCATAAAAACCTTTGAGAACATTGTGGTGAAAGAAACCATTGCTTGTAATGAGTAATGGCTTCCTTTGCCACAATTTTTTCCACTCTGTCAGAGATAAATGTCCTAATGTTCTTAAATAAATTGAAATTTGGAAGTGTCCAAAACATGCTTATGAGGCATAGGGTTAATCCAGTTGATGAAATTATGGAAGTTATATTGTAATGAATTCAGTCAAGGAGGGCCTGGTCTCTGACCAGTAATCACAAGCCCCTCACTAATGCTGTGAGTTCGAATCCCATCTGGGACCAGAAAAATATCATATGTGAGGAAACTGTCCAGCTAGCTTACAGAAGGTCGGTGGTTCTACCCAGGTGGGGTTTTCCTTCACTGTTTAAGCTGTAAAAGTTACCAAATGTCCCTGGCTGTTGGTGCAACATCAAAACATGTCCGCAATTATTCTTCTGCACAACTCCTCCTACATTTCTCAAGGGATTTCAATGAAATATTGTCAGGTTTTGTGACTCAATCATTTTGTGCAGAATTATGGCCCTTTGATTATTTTGTGCACATATGTAATATTTCTCATGAAATCCTGGTTTTGTGACAGTTCTTGTCATCTTGTTATTTATTCATTTGATACATCAAAAATTATATAACATATTTGTTGAAAGACTTCAAGTATTTTTCCTAAGATTCTGTATTTTGGAATCAGTTTTAAGAACCTGTTGTTCAGTGTAGAAGTTTTAAGGTACCATGATGATATTTCATAAAAATCAGTCATTTCATGACATGACAAATGACCCTCATTCAGTGTTGAAACTTCAACAGCGGGTAGAAAGAAATTATTTGACATCACCATGAAACAGAATACATCAATTTAGCTTATACAACTGGAAAGGATGCTTACATAATTTGTAATGTTGCATTATGCATTTTGCATGGCTTTGCTCAGACAGTTTTGATCCATTGAAAGATTGCGCTGATTCAGGCCAGTGTGTGGGTACTTTGAAAACATTTGTAACAGAAGTCTTTATAAAAGTATTCTTGGAACAAAATGTTCAGTGTTCAAGGTTTATTCCTTCTATATCAGTGGCTGTTTTTAGGTGTCTTCCCCTTAGGGGAAAAATCTTTAAATCATGCTGTTTTCGCCTAAAATACAGGTTATCAAGTTTTTTTCATCCCCTTTTTGCAAAAATACCATGTTTTTTCCCCAAATTTAAGAAAAAGACCCCTTTCCTCTACCTGTAAGAAAAGTCCTAATGCTTGCTCTGTTCCCTTTGTCACATTCGCTGTAGTAGAGTCTCTACTGTGGGTCAGGAAAGCTATTCATGTAAATCAGACTTTCTGCATCATCAGATATGAAAGCTATCTTTCACAGTGTCACAGTGACATACCATGACCTCTGAAATAGTGTCCAGATATATCTAGATTTAATGAGTCATAAATACAAATGTTATCAATGATGCTTGCTTGGTCCCTGTGGTTTGTATTGTATTCAATGTTACAGATAGTATTATGTTGTAGATTAGCAAGGCTTGATAAATTATTTTTCAGGCTACTCATCCTGCAGGACAATCAGCTAAGAATTTTAACAAGTTCTACAGCGATTTCAACTTGTCCTGAATCAATTCCTACTCATAATTATGAGTGGACAAGTGGATTTGTCAAGCTCTGACTAGTTAGATTTATGATCCCAGATGATGACTTAAAGAAAATAGAATAGAAAAAAATAAAGGGATCGCAGGATGGCCCATTGAGTCTGAAAACTTATTTCCAGTGGGGTTCTTTAATTGATGTTTCACCACTGCAGCACTCTTCGTTTACTTATATTGTACTAGCTTTGTATTCTCTGCATATTGATCTGATTTTTCATTTTGTTTGTATATTTTCAGGCTTTGTATAGTGTGTGTGTCAGATCAGTGTTGAAGATGATGACTGCAAGCTTTTGTACCACAGTATTGGAATGACAGGTTGCCACAATGTGGTGGTAAGTATAGTTTGACATTATATTCTATAGGTATGGACAGATTGACCCACTGTCCAGTGTTAATTAACTTAGTATATTGTTTTACTACTGATATGTCAAACAGGTGCAGTCATTAATGCATTGTTCACTCCAACATTTTTTGTATCCCAACATTCATGGCTTGTCTATCTATCTGTTTGTCTGTCTGTTAACCTACCAGTAGCTTGTTTGGAATTGTTAACTACTCCTGTCTATGAGGGGTCCTCCAGTATTCACTAACCCCTCACTGCTATGAGTTTATATCCCACATATGACCAGAATTTCAAATGTAATGAAGCAGTGCAGTTAGCTTACAGAAGGTCGGTGGTTCTAATTAGGTGTACATCTGGAGTCATCATCCACAGTTAAAGCTAGAAATGTTTTTGGTGTGATGTTGAACCCAAGTAAAAAACAAAAATGGCTTTCAACAGCACATCAAGGAAATGATTTGAATACAGTTTTGTTATACATATAATCAGCTATCCAGATTGTATTATTTTTGGCAGAGTTATTGCCCTTGGATTTTGTGTTGATTAATCCAAATGTAATACAGTTTTTCACCTTAATTTTATAGAGTTTCACTTCAATATTTTGGTCCCCGACATCGTGTGTCATCTAGCATTGCCAATAAAGAAACACAAAAAAGAGTATATCAACAAATGTGTTGCACACTAAATTGTTATATTATTCATAGTGCATTATTTATCGGTCTGTGGCCCGCTGTATTAATGTCCAAAATGTCTAAATTTCCGCATAGCGTAGATATTCCACATTTATTTATGGGCATAAATATTAGTGATATTACAAATGTAAGTCATTGTCCATTCAGTTACTGGTGATTTGTGTCAGAATTTACTCCCATCTGATCATAGGAGAATATTTATTGGTTTATTATATTAGCTTGTCTTCAGACTTCACCGAATCACATTTCTTCTATAAAGGTGATTATATTGGAAAGAAGGGTTCAATGCTTCTTATTCTGGACTCGGTTCATTTTCCAGCTCTTAATGTTTGCTAGTTAACCTTAGCAATTTTCTTGGGCTCAAGGAAAATTGTCATATTTTTTTAGTGTCAAATTTGATGTTGGTGTGTAAATTTTTCTTTTTTATTATGTAAAACACTCTATTGACCTTACCAGCGCTCCTTGGTAACAGACCAGCACCACCTCAATCTGCCTTAAGATTGTGAACTTTTCCTAAGAAAACAAGAACTTTTACTATCTAGTTTGTGCTCTAGTGTTGAACATTGCATTGATTCAAAATATCTGTCTGAATGTTGACATGATGATTTTTTTGTGTTGTTTCAGTGTCTTATTACTTAATTCTCACCTGAAGACTAGTGATTACACTGAGATATTGTTGTCTGAAATTCTGTCTGGTTTCTACTTACACCACTTTTTTGTAAAGAAAACAGAATACATTGGCTTGTCAAGGCTGGCACTGTCAATGCGTCTGTTTAGCTGTTGCATACTACATTCATTTCACCTTAGCACATTCATTGTCATTGAGAGAAGGTCGGAACATGCATTTTATCTGTTGCCTGTTGCACACTCTGTTAATATTGCATCTTAGTGCTATTATCACCATTGAGACGAAGCCATTTGACAGAGGATTGAAATAATTTTGTATAAATAGATTAGTGGACAATGTAATTAATTAGTAATTTATGCTGGATGAACATTATTGCCTTGCTGTAAGTGCAATAACCTTTGTAGGATTTAGGATTTACTTGACAAATATTGCAGTCTTTTTGTATGTTAGTGGACCGGGTTGGCCTTCTGTTACTGTAACTGTTTCTGCCAAGAACTTTAGTTCGAATTAACTGAAGCAATAAAATCTATTCTCAGAAAATGCTTGTCAAATTTGACAGTAATTTTCGCTTGATTATACCTTTTGTGATTCCATGTCAAGATATCTAAAATCTTGTGGCTTTTTGTTGTGGCCAAGGAGAATAATAATAAAATGTACTTTTCAGTTATGGGAAGTCTCAAAATGAAATTTCCATGTTGCTTGGGAAAATCTCAAAATGAATTTTTCTTGTAGCTAGTGAAAATCTCAAAATGGATTTTTCTTGTAGTGAGGGAAATTCTCAAAATGTAATGTTTCTAGTAGGGAAAAACTCAAAAATGAAGTTTTTAATCTGGGGGCATTTCAAAATTGTAATTAATATGTTTAGCTGCTTGAGCAAGGACAGATAATGTAGTGATAGCAATGGAGGTTTATTTGTATGGCATTTGTAGGGTCTGAGTGGCTGAATTACAATGTTTGAATCAATTTAAGCTAGCAGAACTAGACCTATCACTGAATTGTGATTAAATTATACCCCACAAAATGAAGTCAGACTGCGCAGCTGGCCAACCCCATCCGACCAACCGCTCGAACAACTGTCTAACCAACCAACCAGAGTGATTTCATTATACAGCAAAAATTTTGTTTGCAGGGGTATAAATATGCATATTTAATTAACCCTTGCTGCAATTTGGCCTGTAAGGATAATATAGCTAATGGGTGGGCTAATATTCTACCATGTCTGCCTATCTATTTTGATGATTTGTACTTACAAAATTTACTTGGAAATCAAGTAGAGCATCTGATGAAGTTGAGTCTGTGATTGTACACCTAGAAGTGATGCAATGCTGTGTGCATTTTCAAGTACATTTCTGGCTTAGATGTCACATTTTCGTATACATCTAATAGTGTCATCCTGGTACACACCATGTCATGTCTTTTACAACTACTTCATGTTTCATAGAATGTTATATAATTAATGCATTTTATTGTGGAATGACTTTATGTAAGTCTTTGAAACAGCCTATACACCATCCAGTGCCAGTAGCAGATAAAGAAATAATGCTGCTTAATGCAATAGGCTTATCACTGTTCCAATGTGCTCTGCTTCTGTAACCTGGTTACCATTGTAATGCAGTGCTCTCTCCTGTAACATCACCTCCAAAGACCGATTCCCCCTGAGAAGCAACAGTATAAGGCACTTATACACATAATAAAAACATCTGTCACGAGTGTGTCAATTCCCTCCAAACAACAACTCCCTCCAAAGAAAAATACTTTTTTGCAACTCCTGAAAGTGCTGCTCTTCATAGGGAGCACTGGACTGTACCAATGACATAATCAGTTTAAGTCTAATGTTCTCTTGGTTCTTCATGCTGTCAGGTAACATGTGATCTCGTCCAATACTCAATGTAGTAAGAACACTAGCTTAAAAATTATTAAAATTATTGTGTGATTTTCATATCTTGATACTTATGAACATTTTTGCCTTCAGTGAATTTATTTTTTGACTATGTTTTCTCTTCCTTGCCATAGAGGCTCTCAGTTTCCCTGATTTTTCTACCCATACAGACATTGTATTTTTAATTTAAACTCGTCAAAGAATGTAAATTGGTCAAAACTTTTCAGGCCGCTTCTGTGCCTTTAAGAAAAACTTAAAGGTAAGTCACTCACCATATTTCTGATTGACAGAAGTGAGGACATGTTGGGTCCTGGTATTCCTTTTGAAATGTGTGCACTTTTCAGGAACTTCGTTCTTGCTGTAGTGCGCCAAAGTTAAAAGTGAGGTTCCCGAAAAGTGCACGACCAATTTGCATTGTTTGATGAGTTTAGATTTTAAAAAAATGTCGTTACGTGTATAAAATCACGGACTCTAAGTGCCTAAGATCCTTGCTGAGGAATCAGTCTCTACTGTTTGTTAGCCATTAGCAAAGTTAACTGACTGTTACGTAACTTAACTTATTTTTGTTGATGAATGGTGTGTAACCTGGCAACATGAATGAATGCATTAAGTAAGGTTAAAATGCAGGAAGTTCAGTGAAACAATTGCTTTTAATGTAACAATGCTTTGATGAATGATTCATTTGAGTATTTACATCACATTGCTAAAATTCTTAAATTTTTAAATGTACCAGTGTGATGATGGATGAATTTATTCCCGTATGAAAAATATCCACATAACAAACTGCCTCCCACTTATCTGTTAACATTATACTCCCTTTAGAGACATCATTATACCGAAAATAGATCTTCTTGTTTTGGTAATACGATTAATTATACAGTCTAGTGGTTTTCTTTGTCATTTATTTGTGTTTAGTGGGGTTTAATGACATTGCTTCTGTGTTGAAAATTGTCTTGTTACATTTGCTTCATTCCAAAGGTGCAAATAAAGTATTACAGCCCCGAAGTGCGTGGTTTATTTTGCACAGGGAATTTGTCACTTCATAGAGGTCATTTCCTAAGGAAATGAATGAAATATTGATATCAATTGTTTCTTTGTAAATCCAGTTTTAGGTAGCATAGATACTTATTGAAATCTCAGCTGCTTGAGAATTTACATTCATTATGATGTGATATGATGTCGGAAAAGCGCATCCCAGTATTATGTTAATTTTTCTTGTGGAGACAAAATTATTTCCAATAAGATTTAACTTATCAATATAATCTAATTATTCTTTTAGATGTTTATTTGTAGTGTTGAAACATGTTAAACTGCAACCTGTTGATGACTATTATTTCAAAGCATGGCAATAAAAACATTTTGTTTTCAAGATGTTAATGTAAGGTGTTTATTGATAGTTCTTACAAATACAAGTTGTATTGGTTATTATGATCACATAGCAGTCAGATACAACATACCTGAAATCATTTTGTGTGTTTTGGTGAAACAACCATGTTCTTATGTATGGTCCTCTTGCAAAAGGTTCTGCTTTGCTGAACATTGGTGACAATAACTGTTTTGCTCTTAAATAACTGTTCTTTTGATAATTCTTCTGAAATTGTCATAATTAATGTCAAAAATGTTTGTTTGCTCAGTGTCAAGGGCTAATACATAACTATGTTTGTCTTATCATTACTGACTGACTTGAATGTGACAGCTGAAAAAACTTCATCTTTTATCTAGTGTATTATATTATCTTTGGTATTAGTATTTGGCTGTTTTCTTGTGGTCATGTGCATAAAATGTTCTCAAAGCTCAAAGTTTTACAACAGCAAGGCTTCTCTAACTTGTTCTGTTTTCCAAGTGGATTTTCCTACCACATTACTGTGGTTACTTGAACATAGATTAAAATCGTGTCTATCATGTTAGATGTAATACAATTATCAGCCTGTTATCTGCCTGTCTATAATTCCATTAACTTGGAGACAAAAAAGCAGTTTTCACTTCTCCATTTCAATTAAAAGCACAAATCTACCTATATAGTTTCTCTTATATTGTTATTTGCGATGTTCAACATTGAGATTGAGAAATTTAGTGTATTTATTTTAGTTTTAAGAGTTTAAGCTGTTGTATTCAAAGGCTTTTGGTAAATATTTTTAGAATGATCACAGTGATGTCTTTCTGATTAAATAACAGTTTGATTTACCAGAAGGTCAGTTATTCTTCACTGTCCATTATCCAAACCTTACCATCTGGGTCAGTTATCCAAACCTTACCATCTGGATCAGTTATCCAAGCCTTACTATCTGGGTCTGTTACCCATACCTTACCATCAGGGTCTGTTACCCATACCTTACTGCCAGGGTCTGTTATCCAAACTTTAACATCTGGGTCAATTACCCAAACCTTACCATCTGGGTCAGTTATTCAAACTTGTACCATCAGGGTCAATTACCCAAACCTTACCATCTGGGTCAGTTATCCAAACCTTACCATCTGGATCAGTTATCCAAGCCTTACCATCTGGATCTATTACCCATACCTTACCATCAGGGTCTGTTACCCATACCTTACTGCCAGGGTCTGTTATCCAAACTTTAACATCTGGGTCAATTACCCAAACCTTACCATCTGGGTCAGTTATTCAAACTTGTACCATCAGGGTCAATTACCCAAACCTTACCATCTGGGTCAGTTATCCAAACCTTACCATCTGGGTCAGTTATTCAAACCTGTCCTGCTCGAGTCACCTATTTACTTGCCTTTTCTTTGACCAACATTCATCACAATCAGCCTTATGTAGAAATCAAAGTTAAAATAACAGTCAAATAAAACCTTGATTTATGTTGAAATAAAAAAATTGGATTAATTCTTTCCATTTAAATGGCTGCAAGGTACATAATCTGCTGCTGATAAGCCCATTACACATCTATCTGTTTAATACATCTGCTGTCTTGTTCAAATTGCTCTCAAGATAACCAAATCATTACAACAGTTTATGTAATCCTGTGATGGGTTTCATTGAATGATTTTTCTAATTATTTATGGAGCATCAAGTGCTGTTTTCTGTATAGCATTTTCAATACCTGTTCCATGTGAAACATCTTATCTTTTAACTGATTTATTTAACTGGGAAATGCATTTTGTCTTTTGTTGAGTACCGGTAGTTTTAGATACGTCATCATCATTATTGTCATTGGTATTACCACCATCATTTTTATCATCACCATCACCATTAATATGATTATCTTTATCCTTTTCATCATTAACATCATCCGCTACAACTTGTTATCATCATTGGGAGCAATTAGAGAAAAATTATCTCTTCTGCCATTTTATTTGGTTTTTTATCAGAATTTATAAGAACTTGAATAGATTTTCATAGGTAAGTCAATGCTTTCATTATTTAATTTGTTCATTTTATGTTTTATCTCTCATGAAGTTTTTTTTTCTGGTTCAAAGATTTTTATCTTCTAACAGATGCTTTAAATGAATCAGGCATACTTCGTTCAAAGTACAGGTCATTTGCATGTTGCTGTTAAATTGATTGTTACTATTAATAGTAACAATTTAGGTAAATTACCTATAGCAGAAACCAGGCGTTACTATTTATAGCCCGGCAGCTGCTCTGTGAGTCATAATGGCTGTTCCGTGATATTGTTGTATTTGAGGCGAGTTCAGAACTCTTCCCTGGTAGGATTGTATTAAATCACCTTAAGATGGGGGTGATGTGTTCCTGATAGTAGATTTATTTACTGTTCATGTTAGTGATAAATAGTTTCATTTTGTATTTGCCAGCTGAGATGTGTGTTGTTTTATCATGATTTTTTTTAAAAAATTATAAGTTTTCAAAGTGTGTGAGCCTTAAAAATTGTGACCTCATTTATAATGTAATGCGCACCAGTGAATTTTATTTGACATATTTGTTTGAAAAATCAGCTGGGATGTGTAATATGTATCACTGATATTTCACGACAATTATTTATCATTAATCAATCATCACTTGGATAGTGAACTTTAATTTTTTAGTGGTATAGTTTTTGTGTAGTTTTTATTCCTATTTAATCAATATGAATTATCTAAGTGATTGTGGACTTTTTATCTTATTACTCTTCGATATTGAATTATCTGATTGTGTTACAATAGAGGTTCCTTTTCACAGTTTGGTGTGAAAATATTTTATCAGCATTTTTTATATCCTTTGATGAATTTTATCATGCATTAGAATGCTGTAATGTTTTATGTAGTCGAGTTACGGTACAAATTTAATGTTCAAATTGTTTATGACGTATATATATGTAGTGAAGATTAAATTAGCCCAGGTTTGTATCAGTTGACAAATATGCAAATTATACTGGAACAAACATTGTTAACTTAACAGTTAGATCTTTTCCTTTCATTGCTGTTTATTTTTCATTTGATCTTGTACAGATACCTTCCTATCATATGATGAAACTTTAGACCGCAGTATTGCGGAAATGACTTGGAATACAAATATCGGATATTGGGACTATATAGACTGGTTCGTGTATTAAGTTTATGAAATCACCAGTGTTAAAACAGCGTATAGTTAGACCGCTAGTATCATATACGTAAAATATCTTCACGTTCAAGTGATTAAGGATTTGGTGATATATATAAGCACAGGAATATGGCTTGGATTAAATGCTAATAAATACATTAAAAGGTGTTCGAGGATAATGTGTAGGTAGGTTAAACTTAGTTGATGTTATTTTTTGTTTTGGATGATAATGTATTATATGTGTACTTTATTTATCTTTTTTCTATAAAAATCACATTTAATTGTGAAAATGGAAAACATTTTTGAACTGTTTTTTCAAGGTTTATATATATAAATTTTGAATGACAGTTTTATCCTTGTAGGAATACTAAATTATGGGATGATTCATCCACTTGATAAAATTCGGAAGTAAGATTTTTTTGCAACATGCCTTACAGTTTTTAATTTTACCAAGATAAGATTTTGAAAACTGTGTAGCTTAACATGTGTGTTCTAAAGTTATATTTAAAGGATCGGTTCCGGATTTAAGTAAAATACTCAATACATGAATGAGGCTTTTGCTGTTAAATATGTGAAAAACTTGCTGATTTAGAGATTAAAATTATACGTAAATATGTTAATACAAGATTCCATTATATTTAAATGTGTTACTTATTAATTGTCCTTTGTAGGATTATTTTCAGTAAGTTGAAGGAACAGTTATTTCTAAATGTACTCACCAAAATATTTTTCCAAATTCCACAAGATTAAAACTCAATTTCACCATAATGATACTAGTACATTAATATTGGACCAATTAATGATGCTAAGTATTAGTTTTGTCGTTATAATTATTAATTATTTGCAATATTCTGGATAATGAAAGAAATTATTTTCAGAACTTAACAAACCAACGAAATTCACCTACACTTGAGGTGTGTGGGGGTCTTCTTATTACTAAGTCCATTAAAATTTGAAAAACAGTTTTCTACAATTTTTGTTATCAGCAATTATATTCCTCCCCCAAAAAGTTTTTCTAAGGATTACACAAGTACATTTCTTGTATTGTTATTCTTGTTTTATTTTTCTATCTTAAAATTAGCCCCTTTATTGAAGTTATTGTAATATTTACTTTTGTACCAACCCATTATTCTAACACTGGGCGGGGGGTTTGTATATCATGATGTTTTCCCTAAAATTCATGGTCTATTTAGAAGGCTTTAAAGCACAAATGAACAAATATAAAAAAAGTATTTATTTCTAATCATTAGTATTATTTGGAATCAGGCTTCAGAATTTGTGATGGTCGTCGATCGAGTTCTTAAAGACTTGATTTTTTTATTGTTTTATTTTCTGTTGCAAAGACGTATTTTAACATAACTAATTGTTAGAGAAGTATTTTGACCTGATTTCAGCGCATGATGCCGATCTGATGAATGAATCTTCTTCCATCATTTTTATAATGAACTGTACCGCCACTGATGTTTTCCTTCTGTCGTTGAGATGTGCCATATCTGAGGGAATTATTATTATCCAACCTGTAAAAACAAATTATGAATGTGTCTCCATCTTTGTTTATGTATCAATCGTGTTTGATATTAGAATTTATTAAATTTGATGTGGACCCTTTCTACTAAAATTCAATTTTCATATTTTTTTTGATTTAAAGGGAGTCAAATTCAGATAAAAAAATAAGGAAATCATTTTGATAAAAGTGTGTAGTTCTTTATAAGTTCAAAAAGAAACGAAAGACTGATATTGGCATGGCCCCATTTTGAAACAAGGCCTCGTTACTTATAGCCCCTATTACTTAAACAAGCCCTTATTAGAGAGGAGCTAAAACTGAGCAGGGCATTGTTAAAAAACAGTGTTAAACCCAGTGATAATGTCACATAAAAACAACACAAACACACAAAAGACTAAGCACCACATTTATTTGTTTGTTACAAGTAAACACAACTTGATCAGCCCTCGTTATGGTTGAACAATAAATCCTTTATTTTCTTACACTATTGCGTAAAGACTCTGATACATACATCCTGCCTGTCTCTTGTTTCCCCTATTGTTGTGAAGTAGGGCTTACTTACAAAAGCTCTTAAAAGGATTTAAGTTGCTGTAAAATGACCATTGTGTAAATGATATTACAAAATAAATTGTTATGACTAAACTTGTTATTTTGTTCCTTGTAATTTCAGATTTTTTTTTTCGATTTTTTTTGCAAATGTGTCCTTAATTTACCTGTTTTGTACAATTTTGATGGAGTGAATAGTGTTTAAAGTACCAAATATGTCCTAATGAATTCCCATCCCTGTATTAATGAATCCTCCCTTTTTTAGACAAAAATGATAAAATGTGACTCAACATAAATGCTTGTACAACCCTTTGCTTCATAAGCATATACATTTGGACTCTTCCATATTCAGCAAATGTAAGACATCAATTTATTCAAGAAAATTAGGTTATTTCTCTCGACAGAGTGGAAAACATTGTAGCAAAAGAAGCCATTGCTAATTACAATGATTTCAAAAGTCGTCTGCTTCAGATGCAGGGAAATGCGGTATTATGAGGCGAAGGGATAACCTTTCATATCATATATTATGCATCCAAAATACTTTTAAAAAAATAACACACCTATATTCAGAATTTATCAAATGTCTCTGACTAGTAATCACTAATCACACCCCACTGAGAGTTCAAATCCCACCTGGGACCAAAAAAAATCACTTATTAGGAAGCTGTCCAGCCTACAGAAGGTCGCTGATTCTTCTCAGGTGTTAGTGATTTTTTCACAAGTCTTGGAAATAATTGCGAAAAATGTGCGGTGTAATACCAAAATTGGGAATTTTTAGGTAGGAATTAAATTGTGAAAAATTCGCTGGATGTATACATGGGGGTCTACCTCCACTGTTAAAGCTGAATAAGACCTCTTCTTCTACGGGTTACTCTGACTGCTTGGTAGTTTTGTTTCTAATTTAAACATTTACGGTTATTTAAACATTTTGGGTATGGATTGTCTTGAATGATTGAAAATCATTTTCATCAGTCTATTCAAATGAAAATTGAAGCTGTTTTCGTCTAGTCTTATAAAAATATACAACAAGTTTGTCTGAATTATGTATTTATGTGCTTTTTTGGTCATTTTCTTACTTGTAGACAATTTACTTACTTTGATCAAGCTAGACAAAGATAGTTGTGTTTATAGTTATTCAGTTGACCCTATTTTTTGGTACCAACCCTGAAGCTTCTTAGCAAAAAGTAAGAAAACATTTTGGCAGTCTTCGCGAAAATGGGAAAAAGTGCCGGACATTCGGTCTGGCACCAGAAATATTTCGCTAGACCGAATCAATTTTGGCCGGACCGAATAATATTAGCAGTAAACAATAAAAATCGAAGAATGCCGATATTTTGCAAAAGATTATGATAATGAAGTTTCCTTAAGTAAACAGTTTGTTTAACTGGCCAAAAGGGAACTTATTTTGGGCTCATTTTACGAAAATTTTATTGGTAGCCTTTTTTGCTTGTTATTTTCGGTAGACTCGATTTCATAATACTTTTTCTTGAGGAAGGTTATTTAATTAACGACGCAGAAATATTAACGTTCTGCCATTTTAACAACCAGCATTGTCCATGTGCATTGTGAAGAATTATTGGTACCCGCTGATTTCGTACCATATAATTCAAATATTTCGACGGTTATGAGAACCGGCAAACTTTGATTGTTGCCGGACTGAACTATATATTGTCGGTCATGACAGCAGTCTGGCGACTTTTGCAAAGACTGTTGCCGGACTGAATCATACCTTGTATTCTCACAAATGGTAGGTTAAAAAAAAATAAAATTTAAAGAAAGAAAAGTTTTTCAATGTACCTACTCTCATTTGTATCAAGTATCCCTGATCATGAATGTTTTTTCTAGCCTCATGATAATAACTGTGTCATGTCACATTGTAATTAATTCTTCATGCGCACAACTTATACCAGGACATGTGACTCCTGGATAAATTTCTTTTATTTGTTATGCATTTCTGTTTGTGATACTGAGAATTATGTTGTTTTGTTGACTTAATCTCATGTTTGATGTATGTTGGAATATATGTACAGTTGTTTGTAAGCAATGTGCAGTATACAAGTTCTGTTCTGTTCTGTTCTTGTACCAACTTCTTTTTTTTTAACACATATGATGATTAATTTAGTTTCGAACATATTAAATATTCACTGTTTATTACTGAATTATATGAATAGTTCATATATGCTGCAAAAAGATGCATTAAAAAACATACATCTGTAAGATAAGATGATCAATGTTATAACTTATTGTTTGATGGTAATTTGACATTGATTGATGTTTTTTTTGTTTTGTTCGTGCTTGCGTAATGTGTTACTATTTATAGTAATAATAAGCAAATAAGCAAATTTCGGCAAAATTTGTCCAATCATGAAATGTTTTTTATTTTGATTGATGAGTATTATTTGGCACTCTCATGCATAATCTGTCTGACAAATATATTCATGTACATAACTGAACATTAATGTGCAAAAAAGCTATATTATAAAGATCATGCAGGTTTTTTCCCCTTATATGGGAGGGGTTGATTATAGATGTCTTTGCCTGAGGAATCATGCAGTTTTCTCCTAAAATTCAGTTTACATCATGTTTTTCTTCCCCTTAATGCAAAAATACCATGTTATTTTTCTCCAAATTTAAGAAAAGGCCCCTTTCTCTACCTGTGAAAAAAAGCCCTGTTATGTGAATATTCTGTATCATTACGATAAATTATTATTATGATAAATTTTATAACATACTGCAATGGAACACCTCTAAACTGGTTGAGCCTGGGACCAGTTCATTTGGCCAGTTTAGAGGGATGCCATTTTAGAGGGGATTTATTTATTATATTGTTAATGAAGTCGGGACCAGAACATTTGGCCAAATTAGAAGGGGAACCGGTTTATAGAGGAAGCAGTTAAGAGGGTTTCCACTGTATCAAGCATTTCTGTAACCTGACCTATTAGCTGTCTTAATAAAGGCCATCCTGTGAACAACATTCTTACCTTAGTACACATTCATTGATACAAAAAACACAAATAACCTCCAAACAAAGACCTTCTTTACATAAAAGCCATTTTTTCTACCATCCCCGGTTTTTGTTTGATTGCACTAAAACCAGTTGATATTTACATAATTTGAGGGTCAAAATTTATTAGATATTTGTCCATTTGTTGCACGCAACATGAGCATTTTTATTATCTGTGCATGTACTTAAAGGCAATAAATACATCAAACTGCTGTATTTGTATATTACTTCAAATCAGAAAAAAGTTTTCATCTGTTGATTTAAGCTTTGCTATTGTCTGTTGACATTGTCTGGAGAACCATTTCATTGTTCAATATGGTGTTATCTTATTGTTAAGATTATGTTTAAATTTGCACAAGATCTTGAGAAAGTTGCGTAACACCAATAGCGTATACAAATACACCATATTGTAATGGTCCCAGTTTATGTAAACCTTTCATGGAAATGTTGATGGATTTAATGGTATACAATAAATGTTATAGCGCATAATAAGGCATAAAAGACTGTCCTGTTTGATATTGCTTCTAAATATAGATAATCTCAAGTAGCCGTAATTGGTATTCAAGTGTCTTCCATTATGACGGTCTCCCACGCAAACCTGCGCAACAGCTGGCAAAACAAACTCATCTTGCTTTAAAAGTCATTTAGGGAATTGCGGTAGAAGCAAATCCAATCTCCTGCATCAGAACTTAGCACAGTAACGAGCTATAGGCAGCCATTATATTTCTAGAGTTTTGCGATGAAATATTTGGATTGTTTTGCATTTCGGCGGAATGCACGTCGTAGCAAATTACATTCCCTTATTTAGTTCTGTACCTATTGCTGGATCGATTTTGTTTACTAAGTAATCTATTCACCGATATCTAAGTTAATGACAGCTTTGTGTATTATAAAGACTTGATTGTGTATGATATGAATCTAACAAACAAAACAGGAATACTGTATCGGTTAGGTTGAATGCTCCATACTGCAGACAAGTCTGACTTTAATAGTCTGCACCTGATTCAGAAGGATTCCTGCCTATACAAGCATAAGTTTGCGTGTCTTTCAGACAGATTGGTGAGAGAAGCTGTGTGGTTTTGTGAAAATTTAATCTAATGCAGGGTGGTTTTATTGCAGGTTAATTTACATCTGTATCATTAACTGTCTTGGTAAATTCTGAGGTCATTGTGCCTTGTTGATTTGTTTTGTTCTTATGTGACATTGTCACTGGGTTTAACATCGTTTTTAAACAATTTTTCTGTTATACACAGAGGCTGTTTCACCTAACTAGTTTTCCTGGACTATACACTAACCTTTGCTAACTAATACCCTTCCACAAGTAAAGTGTCATAAACATCTTGTTTCAATTTGTAACTTCATGCATCAATTTGTACAAATATTATTACTGAAAATATTGACATTATTTCCAGTTCAACTCATGATTTGGTCAGGTGAAATTTTAATTTATTATCCAAGTCTGACCTAGCTTATAAGCCTAAGATTTGATGCTATTTGACCTAAAGCTAAACTGTGTGGATTTGATCATTTAATTTCTTGTTTACTGAAGTCCTTGTAATTTGTAATTATTCACTGTATTTATCATGAAAAAGATCACATTGTATCAGCATTTTTGAAATAAAAAAATATTCTATAACTAGGGTCTGAATGCTCACAAAACTTCATAGGAAGTACAATAAAGTTCCGCTATTAAGACCACCCAATGTTCTGACAAAAAGTGGTCTTAATAGCGAATCAGTCTAAATAGCGAGTCGGTCTAAATAGCGAGTCGGTCTAAATAGCGAGTCAGTCTAAATAGCGAGTCAGTCTAAATAGCGAATCAGTCTAAATAGCGAGTCAGTCTAAATAGCGAATCAGTCTAAATAGCGAGTCGGTCTAAATAGCGAGTCAGTCTAAATAGCGAGTCAGTCTTAATAGCGAGTCAGTCTAAATAGCGAGTCAGTCTAAATAGCGAGTCAGTCTAAATAGCGAGTCAGTCTTAATAGCGAGTCAGTCTAAATAGCGAGTCAGTCTTAATAGCGAGTCAGTCTAAGGTGTACTGAGTATTTCATAAAGCTACCAACTACAGGTAGAAAAAGTTTGTTTTGCTGTTACTGTGACATACACAGTTTACAAACAGAATACAAATAGTACACAGCTTTAAACATTAATTTCTTGTTAAAAAGTTTTCAAGTTTATTTGACATATCTCAATTCATTTAAAAACATGACAATATCAGTTAATATACATGTAACAATGCAAATGTTCAACCAGTCAAAATGCATAACAAATATAACTGAATAGGAGTATATTGTGTAGATGTGGCAAGGAAATGTACATTGATTCTTCTAGAGAAATTTAGCTTGTCTATTAGACCAGAAAAATGTAGTTGTGTTTCCCATTACCTGACTGACTCTAATTTTTTTGTCACTAACCATAAAGTTCCTAATTGCAAAATATAAAAAAATTGCCACCAAACGTTTCATTACAAAAATATTTGGGGTTGAATCATTCCTCAAAAATATGAAAGGTGTGCTTTTGAAAAAAATGGGAATGTTTGCAATTTACCTATCCCTATTTTTTGCCAAGTATCCAGAAACATGAATGCTTTTTCTGACCTTAAAAATTTGTTTAAAAAATATTTCCAATTGAATTGTACAATAAAACTTCATTATTACAAACATCAATATCATGAGCACCCTACTTATCTCAAGGAGTTTTTAAAGTCCTGTTAATTTTTGTTCTTATTTGTTTGTAATTTTCAACCTACAAACAAATACCTCGTTATTACCAGTACCACATTTATCTAGAGCATTTAGTCTGTTCCAGTGACTCCTCCAGATAACAAGGTTTTACTGTATTTATGTAAATTGATGTACACATATTTTACCACATTATCATTTCTGGGATGGTGAACTTATACAGTTCACATGAAACTTTACCTGAGTCCAACTTAATGAACTTTTGTGGTGACTAAAATTGGCTGATTCAATTTAACCATATTACTTGTATTGAAACCATTACCACAAGGGCCGAGAATGAAGTCCAGATCAGAGAACTTGTGTTAACCTTATAATGAACATACCACATTGTCCCTAATAAATGCTCCATTTAAAGATAGTTAGGTGAATGGGCCATCTATCGGAGAATATTCGATGCTTTGAAAATTATGATATCAATTTAATCGATATTGTTTTCTTTTATATATTTTCAGTTTTGCTAGAATTTTGGCGCATTACCCGTATGTGGTTCTGATTGCTGTCCTGGTTGTCTCAGCAACATGTCTAATCATCACAGTTGCCATTGGTGATGGCCCAACGTTTGAAGAACCAATGGCTGTAAGTATATTTATATGTGAAGCATACTTATTAAACGACCATCTTACAGAGAGTCAGTGGTTCTACCCGGATTTAAACCAGGGTTCTTCCTCCACTTTTAAATCTTGAAAGTTGCCAAATGACCCTGGTTGTTGGTGTGTCGTTAAACACCAATAAAAAAAAGGATGACTATGGTAATGTCATCCTAACTAGGGACTTAGCCCCTTGTATTCAGCCCTGTGAGCTTAGCTGAGGGAGACAGGAAATATGGCCTGTAAGGGGATGTTGGCTTTTGTTCTTAAGTTTGTTTCATATGTTGTATCAGTAAATGTGTGCTGAAGAGTGACTGCTGTTCACTTGAAGCCTTTATTTACTGAGAACTGAAAGCTCTCTTTTGTATGTTAACATGTACTCAGATCTTTTGGCGAGATTGCGTTTTGTCTCTATTTTCTTGTAATTTCTGTGCATTTGGTTGGTTTTTGGGTTGGTGGGTTTTGGGTCAATAGGTATTTTATGAAAGATTTTTTTTTGTTTACGGTTGTTTTTTTTAGTCCTTATCTATATATGTAGAGATTGCATACATTTATGTTAATTGGGCAGTTAACAGTACAGACTGTGTGGGTTGACGACAAGTCACATAGCTTCATTTAACAAGATAATTGACCTGTGTATGATTGTGGGAAGGTTAGTGTGGCTTTTAATGAGCTCTTGTTGCGATATTGTCTGTAAATCTAGACAGGAGATGGTACAACAAGGTTAATGGCCTTACTGAAAACTGTGCAATGACCAAGTCTATTTTGTAAGCAATGATTGACTACATTTCATAGACTGGTATGATTTGCCAGACATATAGACTAGTGTGATAGCTAGACTGGACATGTTATAGCATCATAGACTGGTATGATTGGCTGTACACATAGATTGGTATGATGGTTGGAGATATCATAGACTGGTATGATGATTGGAGATACCATAGACTGGTATGATAGTTGGAGATATCATAGACTGGTATGATAGTTGGAGATATCATAGACTGGTATGATGGTTGGAGATGCCATTGACAGGTATGATGATTGGAGATATCATAGACTGGTATGATTGGCTGTACATATCATAGACTGTTATGATGGTTGGAGATACCATAGACTGGTATGATGATTGGAGATATCATAGACTGGTATGATTGGCTGTACATATCATAGACTGGTATGATGGTTGGAAATATCATAGACTGGTATGATGATTGGAGATATCATAGACTGGTATGATGATTGGAGATATCATTGACTCATATGATTGGCTGTACACATAGACTGGTATGATTGGCTGTAAATATCATAGACCCTTTTGATTGGCTGGAGATATCATTGCCTGGTACGTTAGACTGGATACATCATAGACTTTGTATGATTTACTGAACATTGGTTAGACAACTGTTTGCTCACACAGATATATATTTTCATGAGATTTGAATGGCTAAGGATGCTGTGACCATTTTACTTGAAAGAAATATACATTCACAGAATTTCCTTTGTTTCATAGTAATTATGTTGAAAGGTAAGTTTTTGCCAGACTTACATGCTGAGTAATATACTCCGGTATTATAAAACAAGACATGTTTTACTTCACAGCCCAGCAATCCTCTCCGTGACTTATAGTTTTACAATTACACTGCAGGAGACTGCCAGCTTTCTCGTTCAGAATGGGACTTATAAGCTTAGATATAAAGACACACAAGTATGATTATTGATGGAAATAAGGTTTTCGTATAATTTGTCTTTATTATAAATTACTCTACTATGAGTTGTTCCTCTCATATAATATATAGAAATAGTCAGCTTACTGCTGTGTTCAAACAGGGACATGAAGTGGTGGGGTGATAAATAAATCTAGTATGATATAAATTCTCTATGAGAGTCTGTTTCTTGGTAACATTATGTTGCAGTCATCAAAATTACTCCCATTTTATGTTCTATGTGACATCATGGTATATCCTCATGTTTTACAACAGTCTCAAACGAGAATGGTTTTGAAAATTCTAATTTACATTTCGCACTAATAATCTTAAATAGGAATTTAAATAGCTCAGATTTTCATATTTTTTTTTTTTCAATTATATCACACGAGAATAGTCTTAAAGATTGGAGATCAAGTTTTTTTTTCAATTTAAGACCATGACAGATGACAGTATAAAGAGGAGATTTTCATTTTTACTTTAAGACATCAAGTACAAATGCAAAGTTCTTATACCACAAAAAGATATTAATGTCTCTTACTGTCTTAAAGCTCAGATTTTCATATTCCACGAAAAAGATTTCAAATAAGATCATTCTCATGGCTCTATTTTTCTTATTTAAATGTAAGGTTTGATTTCAGGTCTGATTTAAGGTCGCTCTCAGACAATCTAGAACTTAAAATTCTGAAATTTTGTGTATCAGAGATAATGACACGTCTTAAGATTTTTGGGTAATGTTTACATCACAGGGGGCTAGCACGTTCAAGGGATGGTGTATAATGGTGTATAATGGTGTATTAGGCCCAAAGTGGCCACACGGACCAAAAACACATATACCTTATATATACATATACAAGACTTACAACTTCCGAAATGACAGTTTCTGCACCAAGTTTGTTTAACACTTCCTAACTTTTTAAGAAATCACTCAAATTTCTAATAACTAGTGTCTACAAATAGCTAATACATTATACTACACATAACCAATAAGCACTTTGTCCAATTCAAAACAATGAAGCAGAATAATCCAGGAATGCTCTACTAACGTAAAATTAACAAAATCGTCGACTCTGTCATAGATTTCCACCTCGTTACACCAGTATGATTCTGTGAGCTCCAGCCAACGAAACGTCCGCTTACAAACAAATTACGGGACAAAGGTCACTTCGTCATAATATTTGAAGTTTCAATCATGCGACGATTTTTGTGAATTCTGAGATACAGGTATTAAAAAACAATGACCTATTGTATTGGTACAAGAATAATCCCAAGTTTAGAGAAGTTGATTTTGGGCCTTTAAAGCATTTTGGCTTATTTTCCATCATCTTAATCTTAATGCTTTACTATTCCCTAATCCCAGAATTAACTGTTTTGCACAAATCAGAAATATAAGGAACTCCCAAAATGCATGAAATTGCATGTTTATGATTCAGTTAATTTTTGTATAATATTTATCTCAGAGTGTTTATTAATTTCATGATATATGCCGCATATTTTAATGTTGCAATTATTTTTTTACGAGTTTTGTCCAATTTTGATATAAAATGTTATGAGAAATTATTTTTTTCTAATTTGCTGACTGCCTGTTTTATTCCTCAACAATTTTTTGCTTTACGGATATCAATAAATTATGTCTCAGAGTTAATAAACCCCACGATTTTAAACTAGAATATTGTGTAATAAGCTATGAATATATACTTGGCTTTAAGCATTTCTTTAGTCTGTCAGTCAGTGAATGGGTAATGCAGTTGGATTAAACTTTTGAAAATCTCTGGTGTCATTTTTAGACTCTGTATCGTGTACTGGGAACCCCGTATTCACGTGAAACCATCTAAATAGAAGCCTATTTTTGCCTGATGCCAGAAGTGAAAGAAAAGTTCTATGTTGCCAGCAGCCATTATAAACAAAATTCTGTTGTCTGACAGAAGAAGTTTTAATTTTGAGACCCTAGAAGTGTAGAAATCTGGAATGCTAAATATTCACTAAGTAATTGTTTTAACCCTTTTCCTCATAGGCACATTTTGGACGCTTCCAAATTCAATACTAATATACAAAACGTCAATTTATTAAGAAAATTTGGGTTACTTCAGTCCGACTGAGTGGAAAAAGAGGGATTGTGTCAAAAGAAGCCATTGCTTGCAATGAGTAATGGCTTTTTTTTGCCACAATGTTTTCTGCTTCAGATGCGGGGGGGGGGGGCAATATTATGAGGCAAAAGGTTAAATCTGAAAATCTGAGGCATACAGATTATCTTAGTTACTTAAACTCTGAAAATCTCAACAAAGTGAAACATTGTACAGAAATGTCAAAATTGTCAGAGTTTTTATCAGTATCCCAATTTTAACTGTATCCTAGTGTCAGACAATATCCCTGTGTCAGCTTGTATCAGAGTAATGTTTATTTCACTTACTTTATCTGATTGCTTCTGTTTAGTAATGTCCCATAATTACAAATTTCTTTTAAATAGTAAAATTCATTCCTATAGCAAATGGCATACCAATAGCAATTTCATACTAATGGAAAATGTTCTACCAATAGCAATTTTATACCAATATCAATTGTCACAGCAATTGCAATTTCATACGAATAGCAAATGTCATGTCATTGGCAATTTCAAACCAATAGCTATGTCATACCAATAGCAAATGTCATACCATTATCAAATGTAATACCAATAGCAATTTTATACCGATAACAATTTCATACCAATAGCATATGTCATACCATTACCAATAGCAATTTCATATCAAATTTAGTCATATATTGTAAGTCTATTAAACTGCTCAATATGACAAACAGACCAGTCTTTTTTAAGGATCTATGTGTTTGCTATATACAAAATTTTGTCTGATTTACTTATTTTTGCAGTCTTGTGTCTGTTAATTCTTAGGAGACTAAAACCAGAAAGAAGGCAGAAGTAGGAATTTCCAGAAATCCCATGTGGACTCTACGTTTTCATGCAAAAAACTATTGACAATGAATGTCGTTTCCCTTAATTTGTAATGTAATGATGCATTGATAAAAAGCTCTCGAGAGAATGGTGTCGTAATAAATAATGCGGTCGTTGTAATGATCCACGTTTTATTTGTGAACAGATGTGATTAATTCTACATTGAAGTTTTAATGACTGTATAATGCATGAAGTCAAATATACTTAGGTACTTAATCTTCATTATCAATGGTTACCATATATGGAAATATAAGGTATTGGCCTTGATGTCTGTTTTTGTCGCTTAGTTCATCTATCCCCATCTTTACTGTGATCCCATGACAGGAAGTGATCTTATGATAAAAAGTGATCACATGTCAGGAAGTGATCTTTTAATAGGAAGTGATCACATGAGAGGAAGTGATGTAATGATAGGAGGTGATCACATGACAGGAAATAGTATCTGTTTCTCCAGTCATGATGTTTTTTGTGTATCTTAAGAGGACTGACCTTCAGATTGACCTAAGAAAAATTAAATTTGTTGAATCTTACACAAAAGTCACTTTAAGATATCTGTGTCATTGACTATTGTTAATGTTGTTGACATTTTATAATTATGAATTATCAGGGGGGCTAAAATCAAATCTAATTATCATATTTTTATACTGCATGAATAGTATTATAAACATTTCCTATTCATCTGCTGACATAAACAAGTATGGTAATGAGTGAACATATTTGCCAACTTGATTCAAACTAATTTTACTTTTTTTATAATTATTGAAAGATCAGAGGAGTTTTCACATTTTGACAAATGAATCATAAAGAATTTATTCCCTTAAAATCTTCAGAAACCGAAATCTTTCCTGGAAAAGCCAAAAGCTGATTAGAATTTTTATCAGGCTGTATTTTGTTGTTTACAAGAAGCTAAAGTACAATTATTTATAATTGTCTCAGTATGGCAATGTTTCTGGACTAAGGTTCTTTAATTGCTAGCTAGAAAGTTGTCCAGAGTTTTTTTCAAGCTCATTGATTTTTGGTTGAGTAATGGCCCTTTATTTAATTGATTTTAATTAAGATTTGAGGGAGACATCCATTGTTACTAAAAGCAATCTCCTGTCGCGTTTGTTTGCCATTTATTCCGCATTCCCTTAAAAAAAACATCACCATGAAACTATTTATAAAACAGTTTTCTCCCAACATTTTCTTATTGATCGAAATTTTATAAAAAGAAAAATTTGAATATCTTTGTGCCAATTTGAAAATATTTGTTATGGGTTTCTTGCATGTTGAACAATACAGCCGTACATCAGAGTGTCTTGCTCTGCAGTGTGTTACTCATCAAAACTTGGAGAATTCATGTAAAACTTCCTACAATTATCCATTTCACTGATGCTTTGATTTTATCTCAATTTCTGGAAGACTAAATTCTTCTGTTTCTGTTCGTTTTTTTTATTTTGTCTGTATTGAATTTAGGGTATTGCACTGACATAGGCTGTGAAATTAATTGCTTCTGAGCCAGCACATAATGACACATAAAACTGATGTCTGACAAACATATTTGGCAGATGTGAATTTGATGATTTTCTATTAATTTCCATGGATTGATGTGCAAAGTGTGATTTAAGTATAAAACATTGTTAGGCTTAAGTGCATCCTTCAATTGATTGTGAACATTTTTGAAAGTGGAATTTCACATAAATCTGATTTTATGCAAATTTTGTAGACTGGTTCACAGACTAGAAACAGGCTGGTTCACTGATTGAAAGCAGAATTGTTCACAGGCTGAAAACAAGCTGGTTTACAGACTAAAAGCAGGCTGGTTCTCTGATTGAAAGCAGAATTGTATACAAACTGAAAACAAGCTGGTTTACAGACTAAAAACAGACTGGTTCACTGATTGAAAGCAGAATTGTTTACAGACTGAAAACAGGCTGGTTTACAGACTGAAAACAGGCTAGATGACAAATGGAAAACAGACTGGTTCACTTACTAAAACCAACTGGTTTACTAAGTAAAACAGACATGACAATAGACCAATTTACTGACTGGAAGAACCAAAAATATGTTAGATCAGACATTGGCTGCTTATCATCCATCTACAATAAACATCTATCTAGGATGATGTCTGTTGAGTCTTTAAAACATTAGTCACATATAGAGTGTTAATGGGTGCCTTAAAATGGGGGGACATATGATTAATTGTTATTTGGTTGATGGCACAGGGGGCTAGCACATTGAAGGGATGGTGTTTAATGGTGTATTAAAGCTTAAAATGGCCACATGGACCAAAAACTCATATATCATATATATATGTATATGGCAGTGTGGCCATTTTAGGTCTAATACACCATTATACAAAATTGCTTCAATGTGCTAGCCCACTATGGTTGGTGACATGAATGAATGTAGCAAATTTTGGATATGCCAAACAAGGGTTGTGGGAATATTGTTAAAACCAGTAAGAGGACAATTGTTAGATAATTATGGCTGAATTATCTTGATGATTTTAGTTTGATGTTCATTTTTAATTCAATTCACAACTTTCTACTAATGTTGTACCATATCACTCTGGTTTTGAATCAGTTGACAATTATTTCCTATTGGCATGGTTTGAGGGTCATTGTGGAAAATTTGATGTGTAACCTCCGATTAAATCATGAGAAAATGTAAAATTTGCGTTGCAAAGCACTGTAACAGCAACGGAACAAACAAGCTGTTTATTATTTTAAGATTTCTGTTTGCTGTTTTTTTCCTCCTTGTTGTAGGTACAGTCAAACCTTTGTTTGTGACCACCTCAGCATAAGGACTGCCCTGCAAACAAAGGCCACCCTTTGAAAAATCGTTGCTGATCATTTAGAACAAACTGACCTCTAAGTAAGGCCACTTGTCAATAAAGGCCACATTTTGTCTTTCCCAAGGGTGGCCTTTGTTCACAGGTTTGACTGTACATGAAAATCTTGATACAGGATATATTGTTTGGGTAGTTAAATTAGTTCTGTCTGCATGAAGGAAACCCTTATGCCTTGTGCATGCTTCAATCAATAAAAAATTCATTCTGACTGATGGGAAATTCTGAAATTCTTGAAGTATACTTAAAATTTAGAAAGATGTCATTTTAGACATTTTCTCTCATATATATCTGCATGTGTTCATATGGACTGACACAGAAATGCAATAAATGAGGGAATTTTTCATTATATAATATTATGATATTACCAAACCTCAATGGATGTATTTTTATCATGCGTGTTTAGAGGTTATACTTTTGACAATGTTTCTGTAAAATATTCTTCTCAGTTTGAATTGATCTGTTCTTTACTTACTTATATTTTGTTATATTATTACCCATTTGGGTAAATAGGTTGTCTTTGTGGTAGATTTGGTCTATTTTGTATGGTTGTCTTGTCTTTGGGTTAAATGTGTTTTATCCAAACTTAACATAAAAAATGCTACACATGCCCGAATAATAATGTTGGAATTCTTTCATACCTGCAACCCTTCTTTATAACAGTGATTGTATGTTACTCTTATAGGAATTTTGAGAAATATTGTGTTATTTGACTTGAATTGTCTGTTTTATTACTCCTTGTGACAAATATTCAATTCTCTGTCTGATCTCTGATCATCTTCCTCATTCAGTCTTTTATCAGTGCAAAATCCTGTTACATAAGTAACAGAGTAACTTGGAGATGAAAATGACAGAAAAATCACAGAATCGTGTGTGGAGTTCTGGTGCCATTAGGGTCTTATGATTGTTTGTGCAGGTCCGTTTTGGTCAATTTTTCATTGTGATAAAATTATGTTCTGTATATATCTCATTCTAGAGGTAGCAGGGGTGTAGAAATAAGCCAGAAACCGAAAAAAATCAACCGGCTGTTTGAGAGCTCACAAGCTACTTTTTCCCCACAGGTGCTTTGGCACTTTGCCTCCTATTGGGGGAAAACATTACTACACCCCTGGATAGTGTGATTGTGGATTTGTAGACATGTAGACTTTGAGTTAGAACCTAGTTTTAAAAAACATAGTCTTTTAAATACAGGGAGCTGTTGAATTCAAAATATAATACTTTTTTCTGTCATAATCTCTTATAATAGACAAAAGTCTTAGATATCAAAGCATCAGGATCTTAGATCATAAACAAACTGAAATACAGTCACATCTGTGAACAAAAGCCACCCTTGGGAAAGACAAAATTTGGTCTTTATTGAGAAGTGGTCCTTTTTCAGAGGTCAGTTTGTTCTGAATAATTAATGATGGCTTAAGAATGGTCTTTATTCACAAGGTGGTCTTTATTTGGAGGTGGTCGCAAATGCAGTTTAGACTGTATGTTGTAGCCATTTAAATACTCAAGTGCTATAGTTAATAACTACATTAATTGGTTTAGAATCAACCAATCAAATACTTGATTCTTGAGACCAGCCTCCAAGTTCATTTTAATCCTATCTCATAACTACACCCACAATTGTAAAAATTGTCCCCTTCAGATGCATTTTATCTTTCATAATGAATGAACTCGCGAAATGGAAGACCGATGTTTTATTTGTGGCAAATCTACTACATTACAAGAATTTATATCTAATATATACAAATATTTCCATATTCTTAGATTGTGAATTTGAACAAATGGTTTATTAATGCTGAAGTTACGTTTCCAGAATTCATCTATTCATTTTGCTGTTCCTATCATTTGCTTATCAACTTAATGTCTGATCTGTTCTCATTGATGATTGATTTGTCTTTATTTTCATGGAAGATCTTTTATTGATCATAATTTGTTCAAACCTTTTTTTGTTCTAATTTTAGGGGTTTGAGCCCAGGGGTACAGAGATAAGTAATCGTCTTACAGCGTACAACAACCTTATCAATGATCCTGAGATATCGTCACTGCCACAAGCAGCAGTTATACAGGAAGTAGGCAACCAGTTGTATCTGAATACAGTCTTTCCAAAAACTAACACTACGGAACCAGTCTACAGATTCAAACGTAGCAGACGGAAAAATCGACGAACGTTTTTCTGTGATGTCCCAGGTTGGTGATGCTGTTTCTGTTGCTTGTTGTAAAAAGTGATGAATGAAAGTGACTGCATCGCAATTTGTTTTAAAAACCTAAAAGTTTTGACAGGAAATTACTGTGCAGACAACATCGTTCTTTTGAATTATAAATTGACTGGTTGAGAGCTTCTCTGGTATTTTTGGTGACAGGAAATGGAAGTAGGATATTCCTTGGTGTGAATTTATTATTTTTTTAGATGAGAATACCGGTTATTAGATGTCAGATTCCTCTTAATGCACTGAAATTATTGATCATGTCAAGTTTCCCCGCATCTTTTTGCTCATGCATATCTTTTTAAATGTAAGAGTACATTGAACCTCTCAGAAGGACATCTAGAAAATTCTCCTGCATAATATCAGCCCGTCATTGTCGTGACATACTGGCATGATAAACCATGTCGACAAAAAGTGATTTTATATTGCTTACAGCCTTAGCCAAAATATACACAATGATATATATCTAATGTTGCCTTAAGTCCAACTGTTTGCAAAAACTTTAGTAGATTTTAAGCATATGTATGATGTTACGATGTCATACATCTTTGTTTTGACACAGTTTACAGTACAACCTCTCCAGAGTGGCCCTCTCTTAAGCAACAACCTCCCTTCAACAACAGCATGACTTTTTCCCACTGTATGATTTAACTATTAAAATTCTCCAGGGCAACAACCTCTCACCAACAACATAATGTCGCTTCTCTGGAAGGGCGTTGCGTCAGAGAGGTTGCACTGTATTTGTTTAAAGCAAAGAAGAACTGATTAATTTCATTTTTGACAAGGATGTTCTTATCATTATTCTATTGGGTCAAATTTTTGCCTGTTTCATTCAAATTTAAAATCAACACGCTTATTTTCGACCTTGCAAACATTCTGATGTTTTTGTCATATTTAAAACGATTTTTAACTAAAATTGATTATGCAGGATTTAAGGACCACACAAAAAATCATTTTTTATTGTTTGCATGAAAAAATCATGCCAAAGACATTAAAGGATAAGATAGTATATACATTGCTAGTAAATTCAGGTGATTTTTGTTTTCCTGCTAATGACCTGAGGTGTAAACATGCTGTAAAACACTATGTCAATAAGCGGTATAAAAACAACCTTTAATTGCTTTAATTGGACAAATGGATGATTTTGAAGACAGCATGAAATTGATGCAAAACTAGGAATCTGTGTTGTAGATTTGTATGATTCCCAGGTAAAAAAGTTAATGAATACAAGATCACCACCTGTTAATTACGTACTGTTACCAATAAGCTGCGTAGAAGTGTTGGTATAGATTAGAGTTCATGTAAATGCTTATTATTCAGGTGTAAATTTAATGTATTTCAGATGGACGATGGGTGAAGCTTGTTTATTCCAGTTCGGTAAATGAGGATTTATTTACATTGCCAAATATCAAAAATATGTGTTCCTTAGAGGAAAAATATGTTACATCAAATTCTATCTACATGAGAAACTGCCTTCGACAAGCCGATGACTCAAAATGTTGTCGATCATTGTCGCTAGGCAACTATATTGCTCTTCTCAATGGAAAACAAAGTTGCTCAAATATTACTGAAGCAGACGTAAACTCTGTGAAAAATTTAGTGAAGACATGTACAGGATTCTACAAGAATTACTCATTAAGCAGTAGCTGTGATAAGAGACATTCTAAATATGGAGAAAAATACGGATGTAGAGACAAAACAATACCGGAACGTTGCAAAGACTTCAACGCCGTGTATAATATTATGCATTACATATCAGATCGCTCGTTCCATTGGATGGACCAAAATCTTAACCTTGCTTTGTCATTCTTACCAGTGTCATTCCAGAGAACTTCATCATTACAAAAATTAGACGATGCTATTAATCTTTATTTATCAATCGAGTCAGAGGTAGACCCTGTGGGAAATGTGAAATTAGTGGCGGCAGATTTTGGGATCAAAGATCAGCTTTTTCATCATTATTTAGCAAAAGACAGTAAATGGATCACTATTAGTGCCGTCTTTGTATTTTTTGTTGTCTGGATATTTACTGGATCAATATTTGTGACTATTATGACGTTCCTTACAATGTTCTGGTCACTGGAGCTGTCATACTTTTTATACGTTTTTGTTTTTGAAATCCAGTTTTTTCCATATATGAATTTGGTGACCATTTTACTTATCATAGCTATTGGTGCTGATGATGTTTTTGTGTATTCTAAAATTTGGCACCTTGCCAAAAAGGAAAGAAACAACGGAACTTTAGAGAAATTGGTGTCAGATACTATGAAACATGCATCATTATCAATGTTCGTGACTAGTTTCACGACGGCAGGTGCTTTGTTTGCAAACATCGTCAGTCCAATCACATCTATCAAATGCTTCAGTATCTATGCTGGAACTACAATACTTTGTAACCTGGTTGTCATGGTAACTTGGACACCAGCAGTCATTGTTGCTGAAGAAAAATGGTGTAATTTTTGTTTCATAAATAGTCCAAGAATATATCAGAAGCTTCATGAATACTATCGTTGCTTCTTTGAAAAGTTGCTTCCAAAGTTCATTTTACGTCTTCGATTTCTATGGATTATTTTGTTTGGCATTCTGGGTATTGTTAGTGGCATTCTAGTGTTTCATTATCCAAAGCTTCGCTTGCCTACCTCATTCCATTTCCAAATGTTTCGTGACGACCATCTAATGGAGATGTACGATCAAGAATTACGAGAAAACTTTTGGTTTGAAAAAGTTGTTGGAAATGACCGACCTCTGATGCCATTGACGATAGTTTGGGGCATCAAAAATGTTGATAATGGCGATAAATTAAACCCATATGATAAAGGGACTGTCGAGTACGATCCAAGCTTCAATCCCAGCACGCAACAGGCCCAAATGTGGTTGCGAAATTTTTGTCAGAAGATACGCCATGCTGGATTCTACAAAAAAGTAAATCCATTTGAAATATCAAACTGCTTTATAGAACATTTTATACTCTTCATGAAAAGGAAATGTGTTAATGGAGAATTCACGTGCTGCCAACGAAAAACTTTCCCATATCCAGAAAGTATTTTTGAGGCCTGTGTTAAAAAATACATTCCAAAAATGATGGCTCAAACTATGTTTCATAACGATAAATTTTCTCCCGGGCTGAAATTCAGACATGGTAAAATAGCGGCATTGGTTGTGCAATTTTCTTCGAATCTCACGTACACATATAACTATGAAGTTGTTGATGCTTTTTTTAAAGGTGTGAATAAATGGGTGCATGAGCAGATTTACACTGCTCCTGTAGAAATGCAGAATGGATGGTTTACGAGTGAACTCAATTTCTTCAGCATTCAGAAGAGTTTAGTAGAGGGCCTTCCAGTGGCATTTGGTATCTCGATTCTTGTCACAACTGTAGCAACATTTTTCACATCTTTAAATGTGTTGATAACCATTTATGCCATGATAACCATAGCATTCACTATGCTTGTCATCATTGCTTCTTTAGTTTTACTCAACTGGGAGCTGAATATTTTAGAATCAGTCATCATTACAGTATCTGTTGGTTTGTCCATCGACTATACTCTACATTATGGTGTGGCATATCGTCTCGCGCCAGACTTGGACCGGCAGAATCGAGCATATTGTTCATTTGTACGTGTAGGTAGTGTTATTTTTGTTGCAGCATTCTCCACTTTCCTTGCGGGCATATTTATGTTACCATCGGTGACGTTGGTGTATCAGAAGTTTGGAATTTTTCTTGTTTTAGTGATTTCTATAAGCTGGATTTACTCCACGTTATTTTTTCAATCTTTGCTCAATGTGATTGGCCCACAAGGCGGATTTGGACAATTTCATTGGCCATCACTTGACTGTTGCTCAATGTCCCCACAGAGCCATGTTGATCGTACTGTATATACCATGTCGGAGTCCACAATGTCAACATCCAGCTCTGGTTATCCATATCATCCAAGCATTGACACGAATGCCACAGAAAACGACTATTTACCTGACCGCGAAGGCTCACATTATCGCACTCGCCCAGGTCGGTATTACAACCGGCCAAAGAGTGAAAGTCTGAGTCCTGACAACCAATCAGAAAGAAAGTTGCTCAACAACGAGGATAAAAATAGTAACGCGGAGAGAAGTGATAGTACGGATATTACCCATCATGCTACCAAAGAACATCTAAACAGTGTGGAGATAAACCCGTTAGATAAACAATGCACGGAAGTATAAGTATGTGATGTGGTCATGTATATGTGTATCAGTGTTATAGAATATAGTCAAACCTGAGTTAACAGGCACCTGTGAATAGGATCACTATGAATAGGGGTCATCATGAATAAGGTTCACTATGAATAGGGGACAAATTGTATAGGGGTCACCATGAATAGGTGTTTGTTAATGTTAATGATTCAAAAGACTAAAATTCCTCTGAATACAGGTCACCATGTGCACAAGGTTACTTATTAGGGCCCATTTATTAGTATGATAGAATCGAATAAATCACTGGATAATGGCCAGTTGGGCATAAAGGTGATATTTTTTTTCATTTAATGGTCATTATTGACAGTTATGACTATTCAATAAAATTCTGTATTTTATGAATGTCTGCATAAAACAGAAGCAGATTGACTTATATAGAATTTTTCATTTAGAGTTATTTATAAAATAGTGAGAATCTCATTTTTAACATACTAACTTGTTTCTGCAATACTCATAAGTGTATTGGTTGAACAAATATGATCTATGATGATCTTAATTCACATGTCATTGAAGTAATTTTTGTGACTTTTTTTATGTAGTCCAAATTTTATTTTGTTTTATGCATCAGTAAGACCATTGAGTTCAAGGTTATAAAACTCTTTTTGAATGTCAATTTATTTTGTTAATTTAAAGTATTCAAAATTCCGATTCAACTATTTTATGATAATTTATTTGAGAAAATTGCAAAAAAGAATGAGATTTGTGCTGACAGATCAATCTAAGATTTTATAACCTTTGACTCGGGTTGTAGACGTATCTGAGCCAAGGTAGAACTTCCTTTACTTAAAATTTGTATCTCTCCTTGTTTATAAAGGAAAAATATTATGCTTTGACCTTTGCCTCATAATACCCCATTTCTCTGCATCTGAAGCGGACGGCTTTTGAAAACTTTGTGGCAAAAGAAGCCATTGCTTGTAATGAGTTTCCCACTCTGTCAGACAGAAATCACCCAATTTTCTTAAATCAATTGATGTTTTGTATATTTGCTTTGAATTTGGACGAGTTTAAAGTATGCTTATGAGGCAAAGCGTAAAGGTATTTTTGTAAGCTTTTCAAATTAACCTGACATACTTACAATTGGTTTGATTTTACGATCAAGTGTTGCTAAGATAATGCCATGAAGGCACGTCCTGATGCAGTCAGGTTTTCACTGGAAACTGACTGGAATGGTGTCATACTAATATTCAGTGGAATGGTGTCATACTAATATTCAGCAATATTTTTATCAAACTTAAACTGGAATAAACTAGTATAGAGTTATTAGAATTGTGATAATTTCTAAATTATCAAATTATCAGAATGTAATTGTACAGTTTTACAACAAAAAGTTTTTTATTTTTACATTTTGCAGGTCAAAAATGATAGCAATTATTGTTTTTATAAACGAAAATAGATCCAGTCATCTTCTCATTGAATTTCAAATGGTTGCGTACCAATATCAGTTCTTATTTTTTATATGTTCACATATTACCATGCTTGTTACATTGTTTTGTACTGCTGTGAAACATCTTTTAGAAACAACTTCAGTATGAAGGCCACATTACTATAATGACCAAGTATTTTTGTTCAGTACTTTAACTTGATAATGAGACCACTTTAATGTTAAGACCTCCCTCTTAGGTTTTATAGGTGTGATTTTTTTTCCAAATTTTAATATACGAGTCCAGGATTTGATGCACTCATTCTGTGAGTGCCAGATCAAAATGTGGGTTCCTCTTTTTGCAATGTGTGCAGAAACAAGCAGAAATGTTTGTGTCAAAACCATTTCCACGCATTTAGAGCAAGACTAATTGTCATTGGTTTAAGATAGCAATATCATCCAATCAGTTTAGAGTTTACTAAAGCTTGTCATATAGTGCACATGTATAAATGCGCATGTCAATATCTCTAAAAATAGTCTGCGATAACTCTTCACTAGTAATTAATTTTTAAATATCGCAGGTACTCATACATGTCCAAAACAATGTGTTCATGGTAATATTTGTGCATCTAAGATGTGGGACACACCTGTAAAAATAACTGAGTGGTCTTAATATTGAGGTTTTTCATTATTTCAAACCAACCTTCATGTTTTTTTTCCACAAACAAGCTCCACGTGTAGTTATAAGTACTCTGGTGTTTGAAGTATATTCATAATGACAGCACACATACCATTGTTAATTTGTGTTTGCTTAATTACTGCTTAATTGTTTATAACTGGAATGTTGCTGATTGACTATGTACTGATTTTTTGAAGCAGAAAATAAGCGATGATTACATCTTGGTGCATTCCAGGAATAGTTGGTCTCTGTTTGCAAACACTGCTTTGATTGCGTTCATCCGATACTGATCAAACTTACACAGTTGTGATAACAGGTTGTTTTTGAATGAAATTTTTGTTCACTGTACCTACCAATATTTGTTACGATTTGCGTGTATATAGATTGACATTATTTCATGATACAGAATCACGATACGTTTTATATTCTTTTTTGATTATATTATTTTTGTCCGTTTTGTAAAAATCAAAGCATTCATGTTTTTCTCTTTACTTTTATAATGACTTGACGTCATATTAAACAGAGGTCCACAGTGGTGACTGGAAATACCCAACTGCAAAACCACTATGCAGAAAGTCTACAGTATTCTTATGATCAAATACAATAAAACCTTGTTATCTCAAGGAGTCATCGGAACAGACTAAATGCTTGAGATAAATGTGGTGCTTGTATTAACGAGGTATTTGTTAGTTTGTTGAAAATTATACACAGTTAAGAACAAAACATCTGCAGGACTTTAAAAACTGCCCGCTTTTTGATGAAATCATTCATTTAACTATTATGATTTTGATATATACATTTCATGACTTTGTTTTTGTATTTGATAATTATCATTTTGTTAGTATCAATAAAAAAGCCAAAAAAATATATACAGAGAAAAACATTTTTTCATGAACTTTTTTTTTCAACAAGCCCATTGAGTGCAGTACAAAACATCTAAAATTTTAACCATTACAGTTCCTGTGTAATTTTTTATATAGTTGCTTCAAGATGGTCATGTTTTAATTAGATTAAGTTGGTGATTTTTGTTCATTTTATGTTATTTCATGTAAATGTTCATCTAATGTACTAATTTCTTAATGATTGTGAAAACTTCAAGTTAAAGAATTTAATATTAATACTCATTAATTAAACTGTGCACTGTAGAATAGTGATTTTATCGAAAAATAGAAAATAAAAAAGTATTGTTTTTGTAATTTTTGCTAAAGCCTTGTCCATTTATTAAATAGAATTATGGTTAACTATTGTTATTACATGTAAATGGTGCCATTTTTCTCAAATATCGTTCTTTTCAATTGCTTTTGATTTCCTGTATATTATTTTGTTGAAAACTTAATGATTTTCTTAATACCGGTAATCACATTAGCGAATTTTTTGTAATTTTATGACGTGAAATATTTAAATTTCAGTTTCACAATTTGTTGTTTAATCAGTTTCATGCTGATTATCGTTAACGGATTGTTCAAGAGTCATGTACTAATGTTCTGAAGACCAATAAATGAAGTTCATATTACCATGGTAATATCCTATAATTAAATGTGACAGTTGTCTTGATTCATTTAGTTCAGTAGAAATGTCACCATTTTTAGAACATTATCACTGGGTCAAATGTCTATCAATTTGTTAGGATATTCTAGAAATGCAGAATGTATCATTCTTAATTGTTATACGTTCTGTGTTATACATTATGGAAGTCTTTAATGTAGATGATTCCATGGTCCAGTGGTTATTGCACTGGACTTGTAACCTAGAGATCTGCACTGGACTTCTAACCCAGAGATTTGAGTCCAAATCCCAGTTGTGGCAGGTCACACCCTTCTATGAAAATTTGATAATTGGAGAACATGCCGGCTCAGTATACAGTCCTGGAAAACTGGTTAGGTGAACCGACCGCCATAACTGAAAAATTGTTGAAAAACTGTAATATACTGTAATATTAATTATTTGTTAATTTTAAATGTCATCATTTTTATTTTGTGTATTTATTTTCTAATTCACCACAAACATTTTGGTTAGGCATATTATTTATACATTGTGTGTTTTTTTTCAAAATTATACTTCACAGTTAATTGCCTTTCACATGGTATGAGTTGTTGAACATAAGGTTCACCGAAAAGAATTTGCCACCCTGAATTTATCTTATTATATCTACAATTTACTGGTTAATTTTCGTGCCAAACATTGTATTTGTAATTCTTGCAATGCTCAAGTAAATTCTATTCTCATAGTTGCAAAATGCATGAAATTCTTCCCTAATTTTTTACACTCAACATATAGTACACTCATCATACTTATGTTTATTCAAATTGTCATTTAGATTACTGAAGCTCAGAAAAACGTTTGATTCTTCTCTGACATACATACACATCAAAGACGTCGGGGGGAATGTTTTAATGCACTAATTACTGTTTTTTGTATTCTCAGTATAAGGTTTTATGCTTTTAGTTGTTGGAATTCAAGAATAGCGACTGATGTTTTTTATACTATGCAGTTTTTCGCTTAGTAAGCGCAATCATTCAGTTCAGACTCCATTCAAACAAACTGTCAGCATTACTGGAAAGGTCTCATTTATTGTAGCATCCTTTGTCGGCATTAATCAACATTGCAGGTATACCAGTTAATGCATGAATCTTGATGGGAAGAAAATTGTTTTTGCTGCTTGGAGATATTTTAAATTGAACTTTGTGATGTTTGAAGAATCTAGGTCAATGTATGACTGCTTAATGTGAATGCAAGGCTTATGACTTGTGTCACCTCATGAGTTTGTGTTTTTTCTTCCTAGATAAATCTTGTGTTAAGATGCTTATTAAGTACGAAACAACTTCTTAGGCGAAGGTTTAATCTGGGAGGATATTTAAAGAATTCAGGTCTGAGTCAAACAAAATAAAATACTTGTGAGAATGGTTTACAATTTTAATGTGATCTTTTATAACCAACAAAACATAAAATCACTGAAACCTATGAAAATAATTCCGAATTTGATTAAATTAAAAAGTTGTTTCTTTTGTTTAAGTATTTTATCTAGGTTTGAATTATTAAAAGGCTCTAAGTTTAATTTTTTTTGCCACAAAGGTCAATGTGTTTCCTGCTTTTTTAGCTCACCAGAACTGAAGGTTCAGGGTGAGCTGTTAGGATGGGTAGGTGGAGGCTCCGGCGTCAGTCATCTGGCGTCAACAATGGTCTTCTCCTCAGAAACTACTAGACGGATTTACTTCAAATTTGCTGTGCAGAAGCCTTTTGACATTTGCTCATATTGTTCTGGTTGTCCGCTTTTAGGGGTCACTAGAGCTAAAAATAGAAAAACCTTTAAACTTCTTCTTCTCATGAACCAATGGATGGATCATCACCAAACTTGGTCTGTAGCATCCTTAGATGGTCCTTTCTCAAGTTTGCTCAAATAAATTTGGTTGGCCCCTTTTAGGGGCCGCAGGCTAAAAATAGAAATAACTTAAAATGACTTTTTCTCATGTTTCTATGAATGGATTATTACCAAACTTGGTTTTTAGTATCTTTAGATAGTGTTCTATCAGATTTGCGAAAAAAAATTGGTAAGCCCCTATTAGGGGTCGCTAGAGCTAAAAATAGAAATACCTTTAAACGTCTTCTTCTCATGAACCAATGGATGGATCATCACCAAACTTGGTCTTTAGCATCCTTAGATGGTCCTTTCTCAAGTTTGCTCAAATAAATTTGGTTGGCCCCTTTTAGGGGCCGCAGGCTAAAAGTAGATATACCTTAAAATGACTTTTTCTCATGTTTCTATGGATGGATTCTTATCAAACTTGGTTTTTAGCATCTTTAGATAGTGTTCTATCAGATTTGCTCAAATAAAAATGGTTGGCCCCAATTAGGGGCCGCTAGAGCTAAACATAGAAATACCTTAAAATGACTTCTTTTCATGAACCAGTGGTTGGATCATCACCAAATTTGGTCTGTGGCATCCTTCAGTCATCACAAATATTCTTTTGTAGTATCCTTTGATGGTCCTTTATCAAGTTTATTATTGTTCCCCATTATTTGCCCACAAGTGTACCTTTATTACCTTTTTAGTAACAAGTTAATTAATATTTATTCTGGTGAGCAATGCAGGGTCATCATGGCCCTCTTGTTTTCAATACTGTTCCAGGTGTATCTAAACTCTTAATTGACTTCTCTGTGTTTTTTCTCATTGTTGTTTTTGGGCAACCCTTTTTTTTATTAGTAGAAAAGGATTCACCCATCATAGTTTCATATTGAATGATAAATCTTGTATTCGAAGAAATATTAAGTTCAACTTTTAATAAATCCTTGAAGAATTGTAACAAAAAATATATGACAAGAAGCAGAATAGCAGAGAGGAAAAAATGATGGATTTTGATGCGTTTGGTTTCTGATCATCCTATACTGTTCCAGTTCCTGCATTAACCTTCTGGGAAATAAAATGAATTCATCAATTGTTTGTGGCTTCAAACAAATATGTGTCTATGATGCATCATGATATTGTGATCATACAATGATTTCTATTTGCACACGTCTTTGTTTTTTTCAACTAGAGAATGTCATGTTATCTTTTTAGAAAGTGAAAATTTGATCAGCATATTTTAACCCCTTTGTTGAAAATTTGTGCAATTTTTTTAATATCTGTATGTGGTTCATTACACTACATTTTAGTTTTATATTGAATATTTATCCTATATTTCCCGTTTTAGCTCACCTGGACATGTATCTCTGGAAAAACCTGTTAACGCTGTAGATGTCACAGTTATAATTGGATCTTCACCAAACCTTGTCTGAATGTTAGTCCTAATGATATCTTGGATAAGATTGAACATGGGTCATTCGGGGTTACTAACTAGGTCACTCAGTCAAATCCCTGGAAAACCTTGTTAACACTCCGGAGGTCACAGTTTTAATTGGATCTTCCCCAAACATTGTCAGAATGTTTGTATTAATGGTATCGTAAATAGGTTTGAACATGAGTCAACTTGAGTCAAAAACTAGGTCAAGGTCAAATCACAGGAAAACCTTAGAAGTTGCAATCTTCACGCAGGTGAGCGATAAATGGCCATGATGGCCCTCTTGTTATGGTTTCTAACAAAACTGTCTACTTGATTCCTTTCTAAAAGATTATGTGAAATTTTGTATTATCATATTGTTAGTGATTTGTTATCTAACTTGGTGGTTTATATTCAATAACCCAACCATGAAAATATTTCTTTTTTTGTGGTTTCTAAAAATTTGTTATACTTTTATGACCCTTTGCTTTGAAAGTATGTGAAAATTTGAAAATCACGTAGGCGAATTTTGTATTAAATTCTGTAAATTTGATTTTATCATTGTTTCATCACATTCTGCTTTTGTATCTGTCTCGGTTTGATTAAATTTGTTTCCATGGAAACAGTTTAAAATCACTTTTGCTTACTCTGTTATAATTAATTCTGACAGGTAATAGGCTTAAATGATGAGTACGATATACTTGCATTGAAATATTTTTATCCTTTGATGTGTGAAAATGTGGAAGTCAGACATCTTTTTATTCTAACAATTTTGTTAATGAAATTATGTGGAAATATTAAAATTGTGAATTTAAAGGATGTGAAATATTGAAGACTTTTTTAAACATATTCTTTGGAGTAAATTCTGTTAATATGATTCAAATATACTTGAATAACTTGATTATTATTGATTATTTTATTCAGTTCTATCATTTAGTGATATATTGTCATTTTAAGATTTAATTTATGATTAAATAAAATCACTGCTTGTATTATCAGTATTTGACAGACAAACTTACTGCGCAGTTTGTGATTCTGAAATTACTCTGTCATCGATATTATTCTTGGCTATTAAACAATCCTCCCCCACCCCCACCCACTTAGAATGGTTTCAAATTCAGCCAACAGTTTCAAGAGTCTGTCCATGCGCTTACACTGCCCTATTCTCATATATCTTAAATGAAAATAGATACTTAACTATTTATGTTATGTATTGACATGAATCTGTCAGTGGAATTCTAATGTATTCATTGAATTTTAATGACATTTCTAGATTGATGAAATCCACCCATCTTGGCTTACAGACATTTTTATTGCTAACATTACATACATGTGACGACACTGATACCGCCGTGAATTATCTAGAGGATTTAACCCAGACTGCGTGGGTTAGATTCCCATGTTATGATGTCAATCAAAACTCAGAATATCTACTTTAGTGAAGCGTTTGTCTATGAATTCATTCAGTTCTGTGTAGACTTTCACGCCGATATTTCTTAGAAAAACACAATCCATCCTTTACCTTATGTTAGTGTCTAAACACTGTAGAAAAGTTTGTACTCACTCTATTGCAGATTTTATTTCAAATTCTTGTGTATATCTTAGAATTCACTAATTTGCTGTTAATATCACAAACTATAGATACCTTGAACTAATTACTGACCCATAGCTACCCTGAGTCATTCTTTATATATGTATACAATGTATATACATGTATACATACCAGTAAATTGGGGAAACCATATTGCCAAAGAATCTTTCTTTTTTGTTAGGATTCTGCCTCAAGCTACAGGCTTTGATATAATTATTTAATATATTATCTCCAATTCATGTCTTGGCAGATTTGTTTTTGTTGATTAACAAAATGTTTGAAATGTTTCATGTATTGATATGATTATTTTGTATTCTTTTGAATATATTTATGCCGTACTTATGTCATACTTCTAATCACTGTTTTAATCATATTATTATTGATGATCATTTTTTTGTTACAGAGTAATTGAAATAAAATTATATTACATTAAAAGTTGTTAAATTGTTATTTGATTGTCACCCTTTTTGCTGGGATTTTAATTAATATTCAATTATCTCCCCTGGTTGCAAGAATTTCAATCATCATTCAATTGCCTCCCTTTTTTGCTGTTTTTTTTTAAATCATTATTCAATTATCTCCCTTGGTTGAAAGGATTTTAATATTCATTTACCTCCCTTGGTTCCTGGTGTTTTAATCAATATTAATTTACCTCCCTTGGTTACTTACATGTTGGTCAATATTGATTTACCTCCCTTGGTTACTTGGGTGTTACTCATTTTTTCAGTTATCTCCATTGGTTACTGGGGTTTAATCATTTTTCAGTTATCTCCCTTGGTTACTGTTTGCTTATTATTTGATCATTACTTTGGGTGTTGATTTTTAACCGTTTAAACTTCCTTTGTTGCGCTACAAGGTTATTTTCTCTCATTGGTGCATTTTTGCATCACATGCTTATACTAGGGACAGTTGAATGCAAATTTTGTTATGGATTATACAAGGGGTTTTCGCTAAATAGATAATTTTGTTGCATCTGTAAACAGAAATAAACATAAGGTGTAATGGAAAACTTTCAAACTGTGAGCAAAAAAGCTGCCTGAAGCAGCAACTAGATTGAATCAAATTGTAAAATATAGTAACAACCAATTTGTAGGTAGGTATACACACCGGCTGATTTAGAGGTACCAAACATCAACCCACTAATCAGTCTGGAGGACCATTGTTTGAGACGCACAAATCTTGATGCGTTTACCGAGAAGGACCTTTATCTGCAACAAACGTCATTCGTGCAGTTAAAATATTTTTCTTCACAAATTCCACCATTTTGAGGCAGCGTTCTTGTTGTTAATAACTTCGAAGATTTTCCAATCTCGGTTAGAATAGTAATCAAAATCAACAGCAGCACTGAATGTCATGTTAATGAATGAAATTCATTTTGGAAGCTTGGGGACATAACAAAGCCACTAGATCAGGGAAAATTAGTTCTGTGACTTTTATCTAATCTGTTCACCATTTGATTTTTATCCTGTACTTACCATGGGCGATGTCTAGTTTATAGTAGGTCTGATATGTACAGTCGAACCTCTCTAATCCGAACCTTTTCAGTCAGGAATCCTCTCTAAACCGAACACGTCAGCTGTTCCCGATTTTTTTATTATGTATTTATGTACTGCTAAAAACTTTGGGATCTTTGGAACCTTTGCATTCCTAAAACCTCTATAATCCGAACATGCGTTTGTTTATTCCAGGTGTGTTCGTTAGGCACATTTTATAATCATCCGTGAGTACATAGAAAGCTTACTGACGTCATTTCGTCACACAATCTCTGAAACACTTCATCTTCAATGTAAGAATCATAAACCGTTCTCCCAGCAGTCAATATTCTGTAAAGTACGTATTTGTTCACCGTGGCATTGGTACAAGCATCATTAGCTTGCATGATAATGACAAGGAGGATATAGATAATAGAATAACTAACTATCTGAAGTGCTCTTTTTCAAGAACATTCTAAAAAAATCTTGGTACTGGTCAGTTATACCGAACACTGGACTGCACGTCCTTAAATAGATACAGACGTCTTTATTCAGTCTCAATGATTCGGTTGAAATAGAAATGGTGATAAGTAATGTAAAGACACAGTATAAATAAAGGTATCACTCACCAAAAAGGACTCCTCAGGCGGCTTGACCACTAAGACACTAGTAAAGCATATCTAACTGCTCGTGTGGACTTCAACTGCGCTTTTCCAATGGGGTTCACTTTATATATTTCACGGAGCGCCCTCCGGCGCGCACCTGTCAATATTTTTCGTACTCAAGTACGAACACCACAACATAAGGAAAGGGTTCCTTTTATAAAATAATCGCATACAAAAATCCCATAGTCTTAAAAATACCACCCTCCCCAAAACCCACCAACCCGAGACCTATCCAACGCATAGAAACATACAAAAAAACAGAGGCCAAAACAGAGTGTCAAGGATGGGTACCGCCTTGGAACGATCTTCATTAAATGCAGATACAGGGGGGTTTAAGCTAGTTTGGTGGGCACAACCTCACACATACCTTTGTAGCAACAAAAATACAGTACAATTAACAGCGACCATACGTAACGAAGTTCTTGGTCAAGTCACTCTAGCTTATAACAAAACCAACAATATAAACGATGTGAATTTCTTGAAATTATGTTGCCTGGAAGACGGCTGTATATCGTCTGGTATGTAGGTGATTTTATCCGAAATTTGAGTTAAGACTATGAATTTAGCAGCTCATTACGAATTTTAAATTGAAATGTTTTCAAGATATGTGTATTTGAGTTAACTTTAAGTTAAGCTTAACACGAAAACACGGCGCTTCTAGCTGAAAATAAAAATCTGTGGTTTATCTACTTCCGGTAAAGTGATTTCGGACGTTTTTTTCCCGCACAAAAATGTTTAGACAAGGCATTTTTGTTTCCATGTTCATCAAGATAGGACATTTATATCATATTGTCAATATGTCAGAGGTGAAGAGTATTTGTACTCAAGGCTAAAAAATCACGTTTTACCAATTCGGATACTCACTTCCGTCCTATCGGACGTGCATTTTGTATCCGAGGAAAAAACAGAACAGAACTCTTGATATAGAGCTGCCATTGGGCGCACGTATTGGCATAGGTCATGGTGATACAGAGAGGGGGGACATCATGAGTGAGTGAGTCAACTGTTATATTCAACTGTTTTCAAGTACAGCATAATTATACAAGAATATTTTATTTACGACATTAAAATTGACATTTACAAAATTGTTTCTTTTATCTTATATTTTTATTATTTTTTCTTTACTAAAGTAGACTTCAATTCTTAAATAACATCCTGTTCACATTTCTATTTTCATATATGCTACACACAAATCTGAACTGTCCGAAGAGCTAAACAACTAAAGATCTTTTTTCTATAAATAACAATAACATAATAAGATTTAATAAAATTGAAATGTTTTCATCAGAAAATAATGGTTACTCTGAAGGACTACTGATCAGAATATATGTGAATAAAATACAGTTAAACATGTGAACAAAGGCCTTCCTTGGGAAATACAAAATATGGACGTTATTGACAGGTGGCCTTTATTCGGAGGTCAGTTCTGAATAATTTGCGACGGTTTTTCAAAGAATGGCCTTTATTCACAGAGTGGTCTTTGATCAAAGGTGGCCGCAAACACAGGTTTTACTCTAGTAAGAAAAGGGCACCAGTCACCACAGCAAGCATAGAAACAGACACAACTATAATGGAGTAATTGAATACCAAATTTCTCTAAGACACTTGATGTATAGCCCAATACATTGTAACTGATCTCTCTTGCTTTAATACTATTAAGGTATGATAATTCCGTCCTTAATTTATTCCATCTAATTATCACTATATTATACAAAAATAGAAATCCACCAATATGTGCTGATATCATTTACATGTATTTAAAACATTATTCAGAATCAGGAAATATCAATTGCACTTGTTGTAAGACAAACTCGGCACAATTGTCCTTGCGCTGGAGTTCAATTCCATGCGTTTGTTTCAAATTGCGTTTAGTGGATTATTTCTGTAAAAAATCTTAACCGATTCATCAAATGAAGGTTCCAGAACAAATCGTTGTCTCCGGTTACATCAGCGCGTGGGCTTGTGATGAATGCCGATAGTAAATTAATGAAGATTGTTAATGCCCTTGGGAAGGTCGCGAAAACAGCTTATGTTTGGTGATGTTTTAACCGCCATAAGTGGTCTTGTGTCATATTAGAAATCAAAGTTCGAGTTACATAAACTTAATGGGATTATAACACTTCAGCGCATGTTCTGGTTACGTCACGTGGTGTTTAATTTACGAGATATAGAAAAAAAACTCGGCCTAGTCCTCCTGACCCAGTTTTGTGTTTCTAAATATGGAAAACCAATCTTCGTGATAAAGTGTTGCAATCAACCGATATTACTTCGGTCATATAGTAAGGAAGTGTTATTACTGGCTGTCATTGGAGCTGTATTTTATTAACCAACATACCATTGCCCTATGGTATATACCCTACATGTTCTTTAGTACCTCAGTTATCATAAAGCAATAAAGCATCACTTGTGGTAGATTTGTCTGACCATTTACGTTCAGAGTCCGATAGTGTGGAACTGAAAGGTTTTATATTGGTCTCTCGGCTCTTTCGCAATCTATAGACGTTACACCATTGGATCAATAGGCCTATCATGTAGTTTTAGGTGCTTTGCTTTGCTTGGCTATGGTGAACCCTATTATTTGAACATCCTCTAATAATCCATAGATCTGATTTCAAGTCATATTAACATCTAAAAGGCTGGGCGCCCACGAGGATAATGGCAACATCTTTTTAAAGAACGGTGGTACATGCTACCCACGGAGTATTTGATATTTAAGTATGTATGACTGTGGAGAAGACATGTGTATCTGTTTCATAGTTGCTATACAAATATCGTCTAAGGACAGGTTTCACTGTTAAACATTCGTTTTTACTTCATATTATCCTTCCAGAGGCGAAAGACTGATGTAAGATTGGTGTGAGGCTGGTGTGAGGTTCTTCTTGTTTTCCTGAGCGTGAATATTGTGGGTTTTTGGTTTGACTAAACGCCGCTTATCAACATGTTTTATTGAAGTGTGACGGAGAACTGACTAAATCATGACACTGGTTGCCTTCAGTACAAACCTAATCCCCCACAAATCATTAGCTGTAGGCGACTTCGTCATGTGAAAACAAATGTTCTTGGATACAACATTTTAATCAAACTGTTTTCCCTCTAGGGTCACGACCTTTCGATAAGGCCAGACAATAAAATAGTCATTTTTACGGTTACTTGACCAAAACATAGGGGGCATAGGGGGTACTTTTTTAGACATACGTTTCATTTATTTTCCTACTTTGAATTAAGCTCTTAAAATCTTTCGGATGGGAGCCATTAAGAAACGGGGTCGGACTGGTAACTGTGTATACCATTTTATCTGACTTTATCAATCTCGTGTTTAAAAAATATCACTTCCTAATAAAATACCCCTGACTAGGACCCGTATATCATAATTGTTACTTCGGAATACACATTGTGTATACAGATTACAAACAAATCATTTAATAAAGTACCAAAATATTTATTATAGAATTAAAAAAAGTACATAATTTAGTAAATTTACTGTTGAGCTTTTGAATTTTCTCTGAGTTCACTGGCTGTTTATAAACATGATTGTTATAATAAACAAAAATGCAATCAGAGAAGTAGTTTACAGGACAATAAAGTTACAAAATAAAAAAAAATGCTAAAATGTACAATACTACAAAACAAGAAGAACAACAACAATATCACAAGTGACGATTTGTGAAATATAACAACAAAGTATTCAGTCTAAATTGTTCATTATCTTAGGGAGGAAACTCCTACATGTACGCCGTCCTGTGCATTTCAATGAGTTATCGTTCTTTGTAAGTTCTCATCTTGCAGCCAAAAATTTCCGTCCTGAAATCAATCAAAATGTACATTTATAATACCAACTTTGTAAGGGAGAACATGCTTATTTTAAACACTAGGTCCTTGCATTGATATCTTACATTATACATACATTATTTGTAAGAAAAAAACACTTTCATAGCAAGAAATTATTTCACTCGTTTTTAATTGGTCAAATTGCAAACTTCATTTGCAAAAAGGCCCGGGCCACGTAAAGCAACAACTAAAGACAGTCACTGATGGAACATAAATTAATCTTAAAAAAAGACAGATAAAAAAAACACATTATTTTTGTAACACTATAATCTGCAGTGCAACCTCCATAGCGGCCCCCTCGTGAGCAACAACCTCCCTTCAGCATGAATTATTCTCAAAGTACGATTTACCTCTCAACAACAACCTAATTTTGCTTCTCCCAAAGGATGTTGCTCTGGAGAGGTTGTGCTGTACAATATATGCTTTCCCATAACGATTGCATATTTGAATTTGCGTAAAGTTTACCAAATTTCAAGTAGATACGTACGAAGAAGAAAAAATGTAATTAGTAAATGAATAAATGTACAAGTTTGTACAAATGTAATCGTCTTTGTGTATTTTAAATAGCAGGATGTCTGTATTAAATATTCACGCTTAATCCATGGATGGGGTACATTTGAATTATCAAGTTATTCTTTAGTTTTTTTTTTCATCATATTCATCTCTCCCTTTTTATCCATCTCTTTAGAGGTACACAGTAAAATCTCATTTGCGACCGCTTCAATATTAAGACCACCTTAATATAACGACTAGTTATTTACGGTCATTTTCAATAATTCCTCTTTATTTCAATTTGATAACGAGGCCGTCTCAATATCAAGGCCGAGTTTTATGTCATCAAAAGTCAATTGAGGTTTGTAGTATTTTGTTTTGAAGTACTTGCAGTCAAGTCTACAATTAGACAAAGTACATCGTGACTACGTAATGTCATAAAAACCGCCTAATGGTCAACCAGTATAAATGAACACCAGTCTGTAAAATATAAATGAGCACCAGTCTAGAAAAATAAATCAACACCAGTCTGGAAAAAATAAATCAATACCAGTCTGTAAAAGATAAATTAACACCAGTCTGTAAAAGATAAATCAACACCAGTCTGTAAAAGATAAATCAACACCAGTCTGGAAAAAAATAAATCAATACCAGTCTGGTAAAAATAAATCAATACCAGTCTGGAAAAATGAATCAACACCAGTCTGTAAAAAATAAATCAATACCAGTCTGTAAAAAATAAATCAATACCAGTCTGTAAAAGATAAATCAACACCAGTCTGTAAAAAATAAATCAATACCAGTCTGTAAAAGATAAATCAACACCAGTCTGTAAAAAATAAATCAATACCAGTCTGTAAAAAATAAATCAATACCAGTCTGTAAAAGATAAATCAACACCAGTCTGTAAAAAATAAATCAATACCAGTCTGTAAAAGATAAATCAACACCAGTCTGGAAAAAATAAATCAATACCAGTCTCTTAAACCAACACCAGTCTGTGAAAGATACATTAACGCCAGTCTTTAAAAATAAACCAACACCAGTCTAAAAAAAAACAATACCAGTCTATAAAAAATAAATCAGCACCATATAAACAGTTTTTATTTCTTCACCCTCATGAAGAAACTTTATCCGAATCCTGTTTTATTACGGAATGTAAACAAAAATATCCAATTACTCACCTGTCATGTTCTCAGGTAGAATAAAATCATCCATGGCGGTGGTCTTAAAGTTATTTCCTGAAATCAAATTAAAACTCCGTTAAATGTGTTCATCCGTATATAAATTGTATTCCAAGGCGGAAAAAATATTATATTTTTGAAAAGGATATGATATCCTTATACGATAAAAGAAGCTTGGTACATTGTTATTTTTAAGTTTGTTTGTTTCTATGAATTCACGACAGAAATTATATGATTCTGTTTAATGAGGCAGAATATTTTGACAGACAAGAATCGTTCTTGACGATCTTGTATCGTGTGGGTATAAGTAGCCATCTTATGTTACGTGTCATTCAGATACAAAATGGGACTAGACATTTTATAACCAAGTCGCTAATAAGTTGTTTCTTGATCGTAAATATAACATTTTAACCATTCAATTTCGAATTAGAAATAAAAACAGCAGCGGAAATTTTCACAAAGCATTTTATTATAATGCATTGAAACACTTAGAAAAAAGTCTGAGTGGAGGAGAACGCTTTTTATATTAATGCTATTGTAAAACAGATATACTTGTTTTATCTAAAAAAATAATATATATAATATATATATATATATAAGTGAGATTTTTTTTCTTCGAGAAATACACCCCCTCACTGGTTATATAAACATTGAATATCTATGTTAGTATATTTTGTGCAACACATAAATGTAATACGTTCATGCGTATGCACGAGCCATCAGAGACGCTAACATAACTTCACCGGAAGTGATTGTTCAGTTTACTTACTTCCGGATGTGTCTTCGTGAAAGAAATGAGACTTCGAAATATCCTTTGTTGTAACTTTGTCATATTTTTCTATAACACGAAGTTGAGCATCGGTTAGTCTGAAAAAAAATAGATAAATAAAACTTGTCAATATTATGGATATAAAGATTAATGGAGGTTAAACTTTAAAGCATTTTCTTGAGAAAGCCAATTATCTGCCCTTGTTTACAAAATGTCCTCATAAAATGGTCCCCGTTTCATGTCGCTGTACAGACAGAGTCAACAGGAACCAGTTTAATATTCTCATTCCATCAGATTATCTCCCTTGATGCCTCGTTTTGTATAAAGGCTCACACTGAGAAAAAGCGCTAGAAATTGATATAAACTTTATTGTTCGTCTATCATTATCCATTGTATTGTCCTTCAACTATGCAATAATAAAAAAAATAATCGTAAACAAAAATAGAAATTCTAAAATGATCTCTGTTGATAAGGTCGGTATGAAATAAAACACAGTAGACGAGGCATGACAACAGGCAGGGAAGATGCGGATGTTATTACCAGATATTCATTCTGAGTATTACACACTTCATTAACTCATTTTATTCCGGACACAGAATGAAATAAAAATTCTACATTTATAAACAGAGTAATATAAAAAGAACTTACGATCTAGACACAATGGGTCCATAATCCTTCTTCATCACAGATGTAGTGTTGGATGGTTCCGGTGTTGGTTCTATGTATGCCATACGAGCCGGGAGACTTTCTCGTGTATTAGTAATGTGGGGATCAGCTGATTTTAAGTCAAGAATGTTCTCACTATGAGTGAGATGTAACATCTTGTTAGGGGCTACCTTTTCTGATTTACCTACAAAAATACAGATATGATTTTAATTAAATATCAATTAACTCTACAAGGCCAAAAAAATAAATGCTTGATCTCCGTTAACATCTGACAAAAATGACCAATAGGTCGGCAGAACTGTTTGTCTGGTGTACTTCTTTTTACTTCAAAGATGTACAATGTGGTTCATATGGAATGACAAAATACTGTTCGAAGCTGGAAAAAGTTTAGGGTCTGCAGGAAAAGCAGAATTCATCGGGTTTACGGAAACCTAGAACTTTTTCACCAGCCGTGACATTTTTGGAATTTCACAGGTAACTACGTATCAATTTGAAAATTAAGCCATTAGCTTAAGTTTTATGAAACGTGATTTTGGCCATTAAATCTTTTTTAAATGAAATATTTCTGCTTGGAAATTTTCCTTCGAAATGTATTCCCTAAGCATAGGACTCAGGTGTTATGAAATCAGTAGTGAATTAAGGTTCATCCAAATGACATATTTGAAGCTTCACGACTATTTAACCTCTGTTGCTCTTTCTTACTTACAATAAATTGACCATGTATATTTATAAATATGATGAATATTGGGCAATTTGTTTTTTTAAACACCAAGAGCAAATTCAAATGGCAGGCAACATTATGTTATAAACACATTTTATGGTTTTAAGTCACCACAATTAGCTTACCAGCAGCAGGCATGACAAGTTCATCTTTTTTGTCTCCACGGAATTTCATTGTGGTTTCAGAATTGAAATCAAACGGAGCATAACCAACCACAAAATGTGTGCTACGTCCGTCTGTCCACCTGTTCTTACTCTCCTTGCGTTTTTTGGCTCGTCTCTTCGATGCACTCTTACCTCGTGTATTAAGACCAGCAAAATTGTGCTAAAATGATAAAATAGCAGTACATTGTATAAGGTGAATACAGAGGTATCCGAATAAATCTGTAGCATGAAGAGTTTTGTGTCTCACAGTTTTTAAATACATATAAAATTGAACAACGACTTTTCCAATGTCTCTGTGTCATAGTTATTACATTCTAAATATATCATTTAACAACACTAAAACAACAGAATCATTTGCACCTTGTGATGTTTATAATGCTTAGTGAATACAGAGAGTTCATTATCTTTACATTTAATCAACTCATAAAACAGTAAAATGAATTCCTTTTGTTCGTGATTAACTATGATTCCATTAATAAAACACATGAGAATTACTAGAATAAACTTATTTGTTCAAATTCAGCACTTTTGTTATCGCTTTACTTAAAATAGCTGTCTCATAATACTGTGTTTTAGCTTAGGCTCAACATTACCGATGTTTGATTGTACAGTGCAACCTCTCCAGCGCAGCCCTCACTTGAGCAACAACACCTCTTTTCAACAACAGCATGCTTTCCCCAGTGAGGATTTAACTATCAATTTAACCTCTCTGGGGCAACAAACTCTCAACAACAACGTGCTTTTGCTTCTCCAAAAGAGTGTTGCTTCGGAGAAATTACAATGTGTACCATTTAAATGCATTGTACAGCTTTACAAATGAATGATAAGTAACGGAAGAAAAAGAAACTTTTAAAGTAGCTGCTATGAACCACTATGAACACCAGGGCACTGTATCTGACAATGTTATTCTATGTAGTGTATTACTTACAGCAGCTTCTGAAGTGTCTTTAGGCGGTGCAGGGTATGGTAAGGCGTCATCTGTCTGTAGATAGTCAACATACACGTCATGTCGCTCTGCGAGCTTAGGTGGCCGGTAACCCTTTGGTGGCAGTTTAAAGTCCGAGTGATTCACTGAAACGGGAATGAAATTACCAAATAAATAAAATAATAGTTGTAGTTAGGGCTGAGATTTTGAAGAAAAATTCAAATGTACATTTAAAGGTTGATTGAATTATGTATTACATCTACCACTTATCTTATAGACAATATATCAACCTAATACATGTTGTATATTTTGTACGTGGCGTGCAAATAATACGTTCTTATTTTGGGTTTTTACTATCAGACATTGAAACAATGGAGAAAATTAAGTTTTATCTGGAAAGCAAAACCATTATTGGTTGTAATAAATCATTTTTAAGTCTAGTATAATACCAAAAAATAATATAGAATTTGCTTTCTCGGTAAAAAACCAACTCGCTCCTCAGCAGTTTTCAAAGAGCCAAATTATAATGAAAAAACGATACATGGTCATTGCGTTAAATTCCTTGTAGTAGTAAATACTAGTCGCGTGAAGCATAAAATTACATAAAACGATAATTTCAACAAAAAAAACACGGGCAGTTTTGTGGTATATATTTTTACTGTTTCATGTAAAAATTGCAAAAAAGGCGCCTTTGGGGACTTTAGCACTAAAAGACCTAAAACGAATACATACAATTTAAATATACAGTAAAACCTCACAAAGCAACCACCTCAATATTACGACCTCATCCTTATAACGACTCCTTATTTTCAGACAGGTTTACAATATTTCAACTTGATATCAAGACCCCCTAATATTACGACTGATTTATTTAGTCACACAGGTGGTCTTAGTACCGAGTTTTTCTTACTGTACAGCAAAACCTGTGAACGAAGACAATGAACGGCGTAGAAAAATATGTTTTTATACGCAGTTTACCTTCCTTGAGAGGTTTGTCTGATCTATTACATCTATAAATATTTTGCCCAGGAGTGAGAGCTAGTCACAAATACCCGTTCATTTTGATTCCACTGAGAGTATATTTAATATGTTCGCTTTATAAAATACATGTGTTGACTTACAAGACGCTTGACGATCAAATTTGTGTCTATCCAGATCAAAACTGAATACCACGTTATCTGTATCCCGACGCTCTAAGTTCATATCTAATGCTGTCTTTCCTTGTGAATTCTATAAGTTAGAAAATATACAATTACAATAATATGAATCGTCTGTTTTGGGAAAAATTATATTTAAAATATAAGGCCATACGTCGAATTCATTTACGGAACTTTCTACTACATATATGAAATTGATATCAAAGCCATACATAACATTACAAATCGCTATAAAAAATAATGGTCGACCATACACAAAGACAGGAATTACCGGTAACAATTGTCAAAATGTTTGGTAATCACAGAGGATGCACTTGCCGAAAAATAATCACAAATCAGTTTATGTAATTTATGTGTCAAAGTATTCTGACATACGTATTAAACACGTCATTTATCACTGAAGCCATGATCATTTACGTACCCTATATGGTTCGTATTTATGGTCTTGGAAATCTATGGAACTTGAGCTGACTCCGTAACTAGATTGATTAGGATCAAACTGCAACAACTGAAATGAAATAAAGATAAGATGATGACTGACTGATTGATATGTCTATAGAGACGTTCTGTATTTTTAACGAGAACAATTTATATCGGAATGGAATAGTGTAAAGAAAATGTCACGAGTTCAGTTTTTTGTGAGAGTGTATATACATGAAATACAATATTCGGACTAATGGTATCAGCTGGTCCTGTTTCCGTGTCATTAAACTATGATAAGTACATCCAGTCTTGATAAGACTAAAGGAGAATATGCTTCATGTTCGACTCGGTTAACTTGCCATAAAAAGAGGGCGCTGCTGCTGTTATAAGCCACATCCGGGTAACACTAAGAAATTGTATCATGTTTAAAGATAATTACTGTTAATTAATGTCTAAGGAACCCTTTCGGCAATGCAAATCAGTACATGTACTTGGATTTATGATAAGTGAATTAGAATACAAAATCTTCAGAAAATGACAATACAAATTTTATACGATTTTATCATTAGGTTGCCTCCCCTGGGTAAGTGTTTGGTACTATGTTACTTGTCATGTAGTGTTATCACTAAATATTTGGACTTATATCATATCAGGTGATGCATTCATATAGGTAAATGAAAGTACCAAAGTGGGATACTTTATAAAGTGCTGTAACAATTTTACAGTGTCAGATTTAGGATTTGCACTACTACGGACTACAGAAACTTCAGTATAACCTTTCTAATCCGAACTTGCTCAGACAAAGCTATCCATTTCCTTCATTTATTCCGTAACTAACTGACTTCATGCGTGAATGATGTTTGAATCATATGTGGGAGATGAGTGCTTTTGGATACCATTTGTTAACTTAACTGGTTACTGATAACTATGTATCCTACCCGAGTGCCGAACCTATCACCTGTCTACCGACAGCTCAATAGTCTTAACGTGCTAGCTACTATGTGCAGAATAAACCCAGTGGGTTTTCATCTTTTTGTTTTTAATTAAATGCATGTTCACATGGTAATACCTTTCCAGCTGATGGTGTTGGTTTTACGATTGGTGGAGCTCTTGTTGCCATTGCTGACAATGCAAAATCCTTTGCATACACAGAATGTCCCGATTCACCGTCGTGTCCAAACTGAAAGACAAAAGATGCATCATAAAGGATCAGCTTAAGTTCAGTATTGCAATGTCTTATCGTGTGTGTTAGTCCAAGGCTTGAATGAGAAATTATTCGCACATACACTAAGTCAGCTGCAGTCTCGGTTTATACAATTAAATTTTTGTTATTTATTTCAAATTTGACGTTTCGAAGCAATTTCTTTGAAAAAAGATCGAAGCAGAGCAGGCTTGCCGGACAGTCGGACATGTCAGGTATTTTTCGAGCAGGTCCGATCACTTTTCCGCGAGTACCGAACCAGATGTCCGGAAGTCATACGGTCCAACCTGTGAATAAAGGCCATCCTTGAGGAAGGCAAAATGTGGCATTTATTGACAGATGGCCTTTATTCGGAGATCAGTTTTTGTTCTAAATAATCAGTGATTATCAAAGAATGGCCTTTATCCACAGGGTGGCCTTATTTCAGAGGTGGTCACAAACACAGGTTCTACTGTATTATATGAGTGAGCTCATACCAAAACTACGATGAAACCTCGATGGAATTGTTGTTAAAAATATTCTAAACATGTTGAAACTCGAACCATAATATAACGTAAGATAATATTCATATTTTCCATATACGTACTTACACAGAATTTTTAATGGATTAGAAATCAATAGGAATAAAACCAAATAAGTTTGAAATTTAATCCAAGCAATAATTATTAAGTTAAAGGTGAAAAAATTACGTGGAAATGAGCATCATTCTGATAATCACGTCCATCTGCCGCATCTAAAACAACAAAATCACTTCATCAGTTGATAATCAGTTTTGATATCATATTAAAAGATATACGATGTGAATTACATACACATGTAATTGGTATATTATTATAACAGGTAGTTAGAAAATTGAATAAGGCTATAAACGGTGAACATTAGTGACCAAAAAATTGGAATTGGAAATCTCGAGTTTTACTTTGTGGTGATCACGTGATCAAAATACCAACAAAGTATAAATCGCGGTCATTGTCTTGATGTTGTAAACTACCTACTTACTAGTGTTTATCTATGTAGTTACAGAAAATAAAAAATAATGCTATGAACCATATTAGCCTAGAAAGGTGAATTTAAAATCGTATATATCAAATACAGTGCAACCTCTCCAGAGCGGCCCTTTCTTGAGCACTTGAGCAACAACCTCCCTTTAACAGCAGCATAATTTTTTCCCACTGTACGATTTAACTCTTCATTTAACCTCCCTAGAGCGACAATCTCTCAACAACAACATAATATTGCTTCTCCCAAAGAGTGTTGCTTTGGAAGGTTGCACTGCATATATATTGTCCATATTGGTACATGTATACGCTGCATTTATTGGTAAACAGATATAGTTACATGTGTAAAAAGGTTGAATTTGATCGATTTTGGAATTCCCAGAGAAAATCCGTTTTACTTTCTATTCATGAAGAAAATCTTCCTTGTTTATGATCATTGGAATAAATTATACACGCATACCTTTGAATACAATTGGAACAGTAATTTCTCGAGCATACTTCTGTAACTTATTTGTGTTTGCATAAGGACCAGGTTGATCCTCTTCCTCTTCTTCGTCTTCTTCATCACCAATCTTACTGTAAAGTGATGAGTAAAATATTACACCATCAATATATTCCATAATGAATGAATATTGTATATAAGTCTACTGATAAAAAATTGAAATTATTACTTATGTTCAAAAAAATGGTAGAAATACATGTATATGGACTTTTGTTTACTTCGCAGACAGTTTTGTCTCCACTGAAAACTAGCTAAAATGCACATACTAATGTTTCGTCGCCGGTCGACAAAATTTCTTGTCTGGGGATGATTTGTGTGTATAGTCGTTTTAGTTAATAATTGTTATAGTTGAATTGTTTTAAGATATTCATAGGGTTATTTAAGGTATACTTGGTCCGTTTACCGAGCTGGTGCTATTTGGTAAGCTACTGTTATATGTACTAGTCTGTCCTCCTTTCGTTCCGTAACCAACTTGCTAGCTGATGTGTGACTTGGTCACTTCTTTCGCGAATACTACTTTGCCAAATTTATTCGACTCATTCATTAATTCATATCCAAAATTTATGACATGACCATCAAAAGATTTATTTGCTGCAACTTTTTATGTTACAGAGTGTAACCCTTTGATATCCCACGTTACTCACGGTTACACTTTATTGAAATAAGAAGAAGCAAAACTATAGTAAATAGTCCAATGTACTGGGTTTAAATTGAAATAAAATCTAATTATGTACATTAAACGACAATTGATAAAGCCATAAAACGTCCACTTTTAAAATTGAAGTGAAGGAGACCTCTGCATTCGTAATTAAATACTTATATTACGTTACATCATAATCACACTCTTACAGTACAACCATTACTGTATACTTACAATTTCCTAAGTAATGAGGCTTCACCTGGAGGCAGTGTTCGCGGACCAAAGTCACCATTGACTGTTGTTGTAAAGTCGCCAGCTGTTAAATAAAGTATAAAACATTTCCCGTAGTGTTTAATGCTATATCTAGTGTTGAATTTATTGTTTGATGAGGGGGCGGGCAAAACAAATGCTGGATTTTGTCAAAGGCATGGTTCTTGATTTGTTTTTGGCATAATCTGGATGTTGTTTTTGTCTCCATTAAGCTTACCAGAGTTTTGAGGGATGCAGACGCCGGTAAGACGCCCCGTAAATCTACCCACGATATAACAATACAAACAGCTCAACAGAGTGGCGCCAACGCTTGTCTGTTTTACATTATTCTGTTTACTAAGCAATTTTGATAAAAAAAAATCTAAGTTAAAAAGGGGAATAACTAAAAAAATATAGTTTTTAGAATAATGCCACTCGTCTTGCAACTGTGCCTTGTCATGATAATCAAGTGTCATGTTGATACCTTTAAAAGTGTTTAGTAATAGGCTACATCAAAGTTTTTACACGACAACGACGACGCTGACAACGACGAAGAAGCCGCAGTTATCATAATAGCTTTGAGTTTTTCTTCAAAACGGACGGGCTAACAAACAATACATTACCAATATTATTATAGTCCCCTCCTCTGAAGACATGGGATACTTTGTCCATATCCTGCATACTCTTCACAATGTCACGTGTTGATTTTCTGTCTTTAGCGTCTGGCTCGAATCCCCGTTCTCCTCTCCCAAATGCGCGTTGCTGCTCACTAATCAAACTTTAATAAAAAAACCAACAATTGTGTTTTGGCCAATCAAAATTTAAGATGATGTAACTATAGAAACAAGGATTTGGCATATTATTATTATTATTATCAAAACACGTTTATAGTATCTGTTGTAATATATTCATTACTAGATAAGCACATGATTCAAAAGCGAGGCATTCCGAACGTTCAGTTTGTTGCAGCAAGTCTACTTGAATTCTGAACGCATGAATTTACCATTATAGAATTTGTTAACATGTGTGAGGATTTTGTTTGCTAATCCGATCTATTTCCTGGGCTGCTTTAAAGAATAACAATGCATACCAGACGTTTGTGACAACGCGTATTTTCAATACGTCAACCGTAGCCTGGGGCTGGTGTTAATCTTGTATCTGAAGCTATTACACGCAAATTCATCTACAAGTTAATTGACACAAAGCATTATTCCTACATATATCAAATGTGAACTGGATTACTTAATAAATCAGATGTATGACTGGAGTCTGATATCATATTACTGAACTCACTCAACATGAAACCGAGTTTGTTTTCGGTTTTATGCCAATTTTCGACAGCATTCAGTCGTATAGCCGCGGGCATTTGATCTTACCAGATTTCCTGGACTCTGTACCAGGAATAGCTTTGTTTTCCACAAGCAACTCTCAACTTCGACGCACGAATCAAACCCATGAACCCGAGGTCCGTATGTCAAACGTTTTACCTATAGATCTGAGAGAGCGGTAGGGTATGTTAGAACAAGCAGGACTTACCCATCGTTATCACATCCGAGACTGAAGTTTGTGTTTCTTTGTTTCCAGAACTTAGCGGGATCTAGAGGTAATTGTAATTTGGACGTGTCTACACGTGGATAATTGGGAGCAGATCGTCGCCTTAACTAAAATACGTAAAAATCAATCACATAATTATCTCATTTTATATACGTATTTATTGCTTGGGTAATCATTTTCTCGGCAGGTTTTACCCTTCTGTGAAAATTTGACAAAAATGTCGATTTTCCTCCATATGTGGATAAGTTACCGGCTCCTTGTAAGAGTAAGTTAGTACTGGTTAGAATACATTCCAGAAAACTGGTTAGGCGAACTGGTCGCCGTATATAACTAAAAAATTGATGAAAAACGGCGTTAAACCCGGTTGAAAAAGGTAATCATATACAGTTTTCATAATGACAGATTGATCTTAATAACCCACAGCAAACCTCTTGAAGCACATTTTTGCATTTAAACAATTTTCGTTTCTGAAAATCACTCGCTAAAAACATTTGTTGGCTATGTTTCATAGACATTGGTGTGCTATCACTGTATACTGGTCTGCTGATATGGTAGTCAACTTGGTGGTGTTAGCAGGGAAATATTTTAAACCAACTACATACAGACTTTAAAGTGTTTGCATCGCTTGTGTGCGTTAATGCTTTTTTTTCCTGTACATTGTATTTACTTACATCTTTTATAAAACTTGTCGTGTATTCGGAAGGGCCAACCCTTCTGTCTGACAGGTAACGAGGGGCCATATCCTGCAATGGAATAAAAAGGTAGGTACATTTCATATTTGGTGTCTTAGACTGAAAATTCCAAAAAATGGATAAAAAAGCTGTCTAATCAATATAACGATTTTGAATGTTACAAGTAAGTTCCTTAACGCAATGTACGTTTTTTTAATCTCATCAACCAGGTTGGAATTAATGAACAGTTCCTACAGAATTTGTTTTGTTTCATTCAGTTATAGTAATAAAATACTATAACTACTCAATTTATGTTTAAACTGTAATTCTTAAACTATTCTCGACGGCAAAGGCCTCCGTGGCCGGGTGGTTATGGTATCTGACTTGTAAGCACTATCCCTTAACTGCACTGAATTCGAATCCCATCCGAATTTCACATGTGAGGTAGCTGTCCAGTTTACGGAAGGTCGGTGGTTCTACTCAAGTGTACGTCGGGAGTTTTCCTCTACCATTAAAGCTGGGAAAGTTGCCAAATGGCCCTGGCTGTTAGTGGGACGTAAAACCTTACAGAAAAGCAAACATTATCACGATTGTCTTACCGGCCAATTCACTTCCCGCTTTTCACCGAAAATCTTCGGCTGAAATAAAAAGAAGGCAAACATAAGTTCAGATCAGAAACAACAATAATCGCGTGAACAAAATAAACTTTGATATACAATAATGGAGTTTTTTTTCAAACCACAGTCTTTAAGAGGAATAATGACGTATTATTTTCCATTTTATCGTATTCCAAACTTAGTCCTTTACTTACAATAAACATCTTTTTTAACATCAAATGTTTCTTTCAAAATGTTTCCACACTCCTTGATCGTGCCTTTTCTCAAACAAGGTTAATGTGTTTCATACACGTGAAATATCAAAAGGCCATCTTTTACATCAATACAAATTGGAATAAAATCAAATACATTTAATTATTTAAATATTATTTGTTCCGTAATGAATCTGCTCCCGGGAATTGTGGTAATGTCAGGATACAGTTGATTCAGTTAACTTTATATTAGCTTCAAGACATTTTTTATAATTATTCCAGGAAAGCCACGTGGGCGATCTGCAATGTGTTTGTACGGTATTAAAGTCATCGTTGTACTTCATATAGACCATGCTAAACACTGAGGTAAGGATTGTGTTTTGAACGCCATGCGCCAGTCATCAAGTAGTGCACGTGTGAATTTGAGAAATTAATACCAGCCAAGTATAATCTGTACATTGTAGACGCCTAAGTCCTCCGAGTATTTTAATTCCTTTAAATTCGTCATAAAGTAATCAAGAATGAATTATATCAGAATATTCAACAATAGATATTTACACGAAAAAAGAACATTTTTACGTATCTAGACATGATGCGTGTATCTATGTTTTCACCAACATTGTATACATCAATAAAACGCTTTAGCACATCCAGACGCGTACTTGTGCCATTGTAATGGTTTTGCCTAAAACATTAATGATTAAAGTGTTACCTTTTGTAGTTTGTTCTTGGTAAAATCGGCATGGGTTGTACTGCGGCGAAAAATTTCTTTGTCTAACAATTTGCCTGTCGAGTTCCCCATATCAAAATGATGAACAAGCTGTAAAGTAATACACATTTATTCTTTACCATATACAGTCAAACATACGAACAAAAGCCACCCTTGGGAAAGACAAAATGCGGCCTTTATTGGCAGGTGGCCTTTATTCGGATGTCAGTTTGTCCTTAAATGATCAATGACTGTTTTTCACAAAATGACCTTTATTCACAGGGTGAGCCTTATTCGGAGATGGCTGTAAACACAGGTTTGACTGCACATGTAATTTGTTATGAACTGTTTAACCCTTTACTTCATAATACTGCATTCCCCCATCTGAAGCAGACGACTTTTGAAATCATTGTGGCAAAATAAGTCATTGTTTGTATTCAGTAATGGCTTTGCCACAATGTTTTCCACTCTTGTCAGAGAGAAATAACCCAATTTTCTTATATATATTGATGTTTGTATATTTGCTTTAATTTGGAAGAGTCCAAAGTATGCTAATGAGGCAAAGGGTTAATCTCTACTATACTCTGCACCCCCCTCTTAAAATCTACTGTATTGTGCCATTTGCTGCATGTATGTGTTTGTACAAAATTGTATGTTGATAAAATGTTTATATAATGGCGATAATCCTTATGGTTCAGTCAAATGATAAATATTCTGTTCTGTTCTGTCCAAAAGCGATTTCTTTTTCACTTATTTTTGCTGCAAATTGTTGATTATATTCTCAGAGGTCAAAATTTACCGTCTGGTTCCCCTTTTGATGAACATAAAGCACGCCCCGAGGTATATGAATGGGAGAAAAATGTGGCGAGAAAATTTTATTTTTTATTGGTCAACTTTGATTCATATTCACATCAACGTATAAACCTTTAGTGTCCATCTAGCGACCCACAGACTTTGCTTGGAACATTTCGTAAAGCATTCAGCTGTACCATTAAAAGAATGTTGACAAGATAACGATTGTGTTATTGGCTGTTATGTTTATTGTATTCCCTGCAGAGAAATCAGGGATGTAAAGTCGAGTTATCTAGATAATTGGACAATGAAATATTAATATTACATTTGTTGTGAAAGCCAAAACACGTGTAGTACAAGTTGTTTGTACATCTGGATGTCTCGTCTTAAAGATAAACTTCCGTAGCGGAGGTTTTGTATGATGAGTGTAATGCTGGTAACCTCGGATCTGTGAATGATTACTAAACTTGAGATCTGTCAATGGTTACTAAACTTGAGATCTGTGAATGGTTACTAAACTTGAGATCTGTGAATGGTTACTAAACTTGAGATCTGTCAATGGTTACTAAACTTGAGATCGATCAGTGAATGGTTACTAAACTTGAGATCGGTCTCAAAACTCGATTCTCAACTATTTTTTAAAACAAAAGCAAAGTGTGTAAATTATTGGTGTAATTGTTTGGTTAGTACACCGAATACTGCTTTAAAAGTTACATAATCCTATAATTAGATTTAGAATATTTGAAAGCATGAAATTGATATTTGAGCTAGGAGAAGTTTTATTACTTTTTAACGTGCTTGAATAATTGTACATTTTGTATCATTTCCCAATCATGTGTACATTTATTTGGGTATAATTAAACATTTAATCTGTCCTTTTCTTGTGCGCTCATTGAAAGAGAATCTTGTAAAAGAACATCAAAACACAATCAAAATGTTAATCTTTAAATCAGGTCATTTATTATCCTTGTAAGAGATTGGCTGTACGTTCTCAATGATATCCAATTAAAATACATGATCAATTTATACATTACACCATGTATATAGCGGTATTTAAACCCTGGTAATTGATATATAGCTCAAATTTCATGTATACAACAAAGCCGTCCATGTTTACATTTTAATAGAATAGATACATAATACGCCTGTGTTTAATCTACTTAAGTTTTGAATGAATGCTATTAATATGGAAGATTATATCGGACATGTGTCAAATTATGTTCAAACTTGGAGCTTTTAGTTCGAGTTCTAATATCAATATTGATACTGACAATGAAGTATTATCGTCTGGTGTAACAATAGATGGCACGGGAGACTGGGTTCATATATTTAAATATATCGTCTGCTTATATTTGTAATTAATTTTGGTATTTTATATAATGTTTCGATTACAAAAAATGTTAAAATTAGCAGACAATTTGTCATCAGTATGAACATTGCCCCATTTATTCATTCTTTAAAGATAATTCAAGTCACGTAAATGTATATACATTTGTGTGTCTACGCCGGGTTTTGTGCTGATTAATGAAAACATTCCGTTCATATTCAAGGTCGTTAAAGATCGGCCTTTTACGTGTAAGACCGGGGCAACACCCGGGGTCAAACTTTTCGAAATCAAGACACATTCCAAATGTCATTCTATGATTATTTATACGGCATGAAAATATAGCATACTTAAGGGTTTTTTTGTATTATTTTCTTTCATTTTTTCGGAGCTATGCGTAGGGAAACCAGGTCGCGTTTGTACAGCGCTGTTTACATAAGTGGAGCTCTGTGTACCCATCAATACATGACAATGTTGGCAAGTATGTGTCCGTAGTTGACTGTCCGTTTAAAAAGTGCTTGATTCTTGGTCAAAAAGCAAACTTTTATCACATTATTTGAACATTACAAAAGGCGTCCATATCAATTGACTTCAATACCAGTTAATGTACAAATTACCGGTCGTGTGACACAATGTTATATTAAATATTGTTCTATACAAAATAAACAACAGTCGTATTTGTTGACAGTGTTACTACATAACTTAGTAGTATTGTATATGAAGTATATAGATACAATATCCTTATTATAAATATTTAATGCGAGCTTGTAAAGTAATCCTAATTGTATCATATGTACATTTACATGAATATCGTGAAAGTATTATTTGTGAAGGATTTTCTTACCTGACTGCTTGTCCCTTGATTCGATGAAGGATCTAGAACGGCTCCCTGAAAATAGAAAAAAATCACATTTATACTCGACCGATAATATATTACAGTCAAATCTGTGAACAATGGCCACCCAGGAACGACAAAATGTGGCCTTTATTGTCAGATAGCCTTCATTTGGAGGTCAGTTAGTTCTAAATAATTACCGACGGTTTTTCAAAGAATGAACTTTATTCACAGGGTGGTCTGTATTCGGAGGTTTGACTGCATCATAATTTACCACGTTGAATGACAAAAAAGAGATTTATTCACTCAGTGAGATGACGACCGTGTTTTTGTCTTCTTCAAGTTCACTCTATAATTGATATGTGCTGTAAGAATTAGTTTTGTACGGTAGAAGATGATTACTATATGTTTGTGTTTCATTTATGGCTTTATGCTGTCATTTTGCAGTGAATTTTTTTGGACAAAGGCCACCAATGTATTAGTAGAAATGTGTTTCTTATGTGCAACTGAAATTTATTCAGGTATGTGTCCGATCAATTATATCTCTTAACGATGCGTCGAAGTGAGACTTATGATGGCCTCTGTTCACAGGAGACCTATGTTCACGGAAGGCCCCTGTGCACAGGTGACTGTATTAATTTTATGAGTGACCCCTGTTCACAGGAGACCTATGTTCACAGAAGACCTCTCTTCACAGGTTACAGGCCTTTAACGCAGGATTTATTGCATACAATGAGTTCGTTCCTTTATATCCCGACATCTATCACGTAGTCAGAGAGCGTTTAAAGTGCATTCATCGTCCCTATGATGGTAGTGCACCGTTCAAATATTGTGATGACTATAATCTACTGAAATCAGATTTAATTCATACAGGTTTTCTATCATATACGGCGTATCATTACAATGTCAAAATGAATCTATTTTATAACCACAGAATTGATTCGTTATCGACGTTTTTCACTTTTTTCAAATCTACTAGCCTATTGTGCAAAAACGTACTCATTCATAGACTAATTACAAAAAAACAAGAAATCAATGGTTAAGCAAATTGAATGATTGTAATTTACACCAATGAAAGTGAAATAGTTTCGTTATCTCTAGTTTCATGAATACATATCAAGTTTGCGTACTAGTAAAAGATCTTTTATATTCCCAGTTTGACAATAGTAACAATATATCATATATTTTCAATATTTGCTCAATAATCAGTTGTCCGTACATTATCAAATATTAATGATCATACAATTACGTCTACGCGTTGGCCTCTTTATATATGCAAACTGATATCTGGCAGAAATAGAGCGCGGTAAAAGTTAAGAGAAAGTGTTTCATTAATCTTAATACACCGTTAAAGTCAAACCTGTGTTTGTGGCCACCTACGAATGAAGACCATACAGTGGATAGAGGTCATTTTCTTGAAAACACATTACTGATTATTTAGGATATACTGACCTTCAAATAAAGACCAATTGTCAATAAAGGTCACATTTTCTCTTTCTGAAGGATAGCCTTTGTTCACAGGTTTGACTGTATACATAATCCAACATAGATTACGAGTTGACTAATGAACAGTGTTCGTACATGTTGAATGTTTGTAGGTGACGAAACCTTATGCATTGCTCAACATACATACTTAATGTAGATTTATTAATTAATGTATCGAAACGTTTGTTTTTTGGGGGGTTATTTTTGTGTGTGTGTGGGGGGGGTATTTGTCCTTACAATTTGTAATATTTAAATATAAGCTTATGTTTCATCGTATCTTATTTCAAACGAAGTCGAAATACATTTTTGCATAGATCTATTACCATAAAGTAATGTCTGCTTTACAATAAATATATTTTTGGTCCGGATAGTAACACATAAATTCCAGCTTATTCGACAAAAATAAAAAAATAGACCCCTAGACAGTCAACTGTTTAATAAAAATATTTTTGTCGTTAAAATGTTTTTCGCACTTGTCGATATTTTATGTTAGTTAATGCCGAACATAAAACGGTTTTAATAATTCAGCGCATAGAAATTAACTGCATTGTATGAAATTCTTATCACAAACTGTCATCTACGTTATTACATAATTTATTATGTCAGTCAGGGAGTTTTACAACAAACAAACCATATAAAAATATATTTGCATTAAGCCGTCCATGTATAAATATAATGCGTATAGTTTTTTCATTGTTAAATTGTCGCTGATAAAACGTGGCCAATTTTGTTACATATTGTCTTGACATTAAGTTAAGCCTGTTTTATACAATCATTTGTTTGTAGATAAGTACGGATTGTGAAACCTAGATAAACGGGCCCCTGTGATAAAAGGCCACAAAGTGAACAAAAATCGCTGCTGAGCACAAACTTATTGATATGATAGACGACTGACAGCTTTGAATAAAGGCCAACTGTATATAGGAACCGTATGTTTCCTTTCTCTTTGATAGTCTGAACTCATAAGATTTGACTCTACACTTACATATACAGTATAATCCCTAAAAACCGGACCCCTTCCCGTGACTGATCCATAAATTCTAAGAATTATGGTTTCAGAGAACTATTGATTATAGAAGATATAAAAAATCGGGCTTGAAATATCATCCGATTTTCAGAGAATTCCGGTTTTCAGGGAGTCCGGTTTTCTTGGATTTTACTGTATTTTTATTGAAACTAACTCCAGGGTTTAAATCAACTGTGCTTGTTTTATCTTCATCGGAAGATACATGATGAATACCGAATTCTTTAAATGTAAGAAGTTAGTAAAAATAACGGTTATGTAATGATATACTGGCCGTCATAAGAAAGTAACCACCACAAAAATACTTCTATTTTGGCCTAATATACTGACCTTGAAATCTTAATGGTATGCAGCAATTTTATGGTCAATAATGGATAACAATAAACCATATCATGAAATGTTTAATCTTTTTCCAGAATTAAATTCATCTCGATTACTTGCGCTTTGTCTATTTTATACCAACATCACTTACTGGTTACTTTCTTACGACGGCCAGTATATAAAGAACTGCGCTAAAATAAACTTCCGTTGTTTGAGTAGATGTAAGTATCAAGTATGAAATAAGAATGACTTATTACTTTAAAAAAGGCTGTACCAACGCGTAGATAGAAAAGAAATAAATCTTTGTGAAATTCTTTCATAGTTTTTCAGATAAGCCAGATCGAATTATTTAGTGATTGAAAAAGATACAGTCTAAATGTAATGCTGGCCCATAAATGATTATCATATCCGACTTACCGAAACAACTAAAACATATATGATTTATTTAATACTACTGTTTAAATAATTTCAGGTACTAAAATTATTCCGTCAAACCAAACTGGATTTTCTTTAAGCTTTCTTAAACTTATCTGTCATTATTGAATCGAATAATTTTTGGAGTTTTCAAAATTAATGATACTTTTAACATATGAAGTATTTCAGCACGAAAAAAAAACTTATAGAGTTACATTAAGACATTCTCTAAAGCAACACCCTGTGGGAGAAGCAAAATTAGGTTGTTGTTGAGAGGTTGCTGCTCAAGAGAGGTTAAATTAACAACAGTTAAATGGTAAAGTGGGAAAAAACATGCTGTTGTTGAAGTAAGGTTGAGAGGGTCGCTCTGGAGAGGTTACTCTGTATTTCACTTCCATAATCATGTTTTTAAGATCAGTTGGTCGGTGTGAATAGAGTTTTATCTCTGATTCTAAACGTTGTACGAATTGTGCAAACGAATCTGATATAATGCCGGTTGTAGACGGTGATTTTTATACAGACTTTGTTATACGGACTGGAAGAAAAAAACTATGACTTATCGGTGAATGACTGGGAGATCATCCGCCTATATTAAGCATTAAGCCATATTATTTCTTTAAAGGTATTTATGCTAGTATCCCAGGCGACAGTCCAAAATGACAAAAATCTTTGTAAGCTTACATGCGCTGCTAAGGTAATTGTGCCTGTATCGAGGGAAGCGGTGATTATAAGGAAAGGAAGAGAAGTTGTCCCTTCAGTGGATGAGAAAGGAAGACAATATTTCCCAACTTACCGAGAAATCTGTACTGTGACTGGTCCTCCAGATATCCCTATTTAGTTTGTTGCTGGTAAAGTTATATTCTCCATCTTGTAACACGTGAGACTGTGTCAGTGTGTCTTTAATGTTCTTAAACCTCAAGTTCCTCCCTGGCCCGTACAGCTCCTGATTTGCTTGTTGTGCTTGGGTCGCCATTATTGCCAAAAGTCCGCTCGAATTTCTCCAAACTATAATTCCTCACGGTCGAAATTTTACTGACCACAAAAGTTCCACTATTTCACACACTTACTCCAAAATCTCTTAGACAAATATCCAAAGCACGATAATTATTACCCTTTTACATTTTTGAACGATTGTTATGAACCAACGAAAAGAAAGTTGACCAACAGGAAGGCAGACGTTATCCGAACGCTACGTCCTTAGCAACAACAATAGCGCAGCGATAATCGTTATAATTAATACGATAATCTCAAAGCGACCGACGCTTGGCAGACAAGAATGTCCGTATTTTAGAACGTAACGATAATGAAAAAAGCTCACTATATAAAATTAAAAAATATTCTATAAATTATGAATTTAACTTCATGATTTTTTTTATTTTTCTTCTGCCCGTCTGCAATTTGTTATTGCATTGGTCATAATGTACGGGTAAAGTTATTCATAAGGCGAGATAAAGTTTAAAACAACCCGGACTGTATTGTATTTAAAGTTCTTTTTATTTAATTCCACAGATTATGTCTGGGTGTTATATACAGCCTATAAGTTACCTAGTCATGTGTATAATGTGGTACATTGTATTAATTAATCAACAAAGTATAGCCGGCTTGGATTATTTGTTATCATTATATGCTATGTTTAATTCATTGACGTTTTCATGTAGTTGTATATAGTCTTTAATGTGGAAATTAACACAACCAGTGATGTATGATTACTAAATACGCAAAGTCGGCAGTTATCAAACGAAAAGCAGTAGATTATTGTCAGGTGTAAATGTTTGTAAATTATGCATGACGTTGTCTTGTTTGGTTGAGTAATATAAGTTTGTGTGTGCTATATAAATTATATAATACACGCGGTCCATGTTACAGGACAGTCTCCAATCAAGACTGCGCATAAAATGATTACAGTCAGAACTGTGTTTGCAACTACCTCCGAAAAAAGACCACCCTTTTAATAAAGGTCATGCTTTGAAAACCGGTCACTGATCATTCAGAACAAACTGACCACCTGTCAATAAAGGACACATTTTGTCCACCTGTCAATAAAGGACACATTTTGTCTTTTCTGAGGATGGCCTTTGTTCAAAGGTTTTACTGTATTTATTTCTTATGCTATTCATTCTGTTTATTCTTTTTTCATTCATTTCACTTTGTGTAGTTAAATAATTAAAAAGGAAACTAAATACAATATTTCGAATAATCCTCGTCCAGTGGACGGATTAGCGTATTAAAGTATTAATTATCATACATGTAATAACATATTGAAAAAACTAATTTACAATATCATTTTTAAACTGCTGTTATATTGTAAAAAGCAAATCTGTCGAAGGAAAAAATATCCACGACAATATGTCTTGTGTCAATTATTGATTGTTAGTTTGTTTGTTTTTGTGACATTGTCGCTGGGATTTAACGCCGTTTCTCAACATTTTTTCAGGTATATACGGCGACCGGTTCACTAATCCAGTTTTCCTGGTCTGTATACTAACCAGTACTAACTTACCCCTGTCCACATGGAGGCAGCAACTTCTCCACATGTGGAGGAAAATCGACATTTTTGCCAATATTTCATTGAAGGATATGACTTGCGCGACCGTTCAATTCTTGGAATACATAATTCATTAAAATGTTTAAATTTTGACTTGATTTAATTCTACATAAAATGTGATGCAATTTTCATAGAGTTTATACTTTGAAAGTCGGGCTTCAAGGAGTGCATAGATTGTCTGTCAAGCGTTGAAAAGCAACATATTTTGAAGATGGATCTAAAAATATTATAGCAATATTCAAACCCATATTTTATTTGTGTTTTTTTTTGTCCTCGACAACAAGCAATAATTTCAAAATCATTATGTAAACATATGTAAATCGCCAATTAGGCTAAAAATAGTAATATTTAGGGCCTCTTGACAAAAAAATGAGGTAGGTAGATCGAAAAACTTTCCTGTTTTTTTTTTTGTGAAAATACGGGGTACGATTCACGCCCAAATATTTCATTCATGGATTTTGCTCTTAGAAACTTTGGGGTCAAAGAAAGCTTGGGTGTGGCAACCGTAAATGCGACTATTTTTCTGGTCTTAAGAATTGCTCACCATTTAGATACTAGAATTTAATCTTAGCGAAGACCTATATACATTATAGGTTGTTGATCAAAGCAAAGCAGACCGCTGTTCTTTTAAAATGACTTAACTCGTTTTGCGTTTAACTTCATCACAAACCTACGTATAGATTTACGCGGACTTAGCTGTCCGATAGCATACATATTTATTGCTCTTTCGATTATAAACGCAGTTTTTACAAGTCCAGTACTTTGAATGTACGTTGACAAATTAAAAAAATACAAAAATATGATAACACTTGTTACCTATATTAATTTCATTTCGCGAATATTTTAATCATTCTACATTTGGAAGAGGACGAAGTGTGCCGAATGATCAGTTCTTTTTTGTCAATCTCTATCCCAAACATCTCTGTCAACGTCTCAGCGTTTTACAAGATTCTTGTAAAACAAGAAATAAAGCCACAAATGGTACAAAATTTACAACTAACTGAAGCGATTTCTTTTGCACAATACATTCGAGACATAAGATGTTATCATTTACCAGAAAATCATAGAAATTATTTTATTTATCTAGCGCACTACTTCTCGATGGAGAGTATTTGTTTACTTTTGGTAATTAGGTCACAAAGTTGCGCTGCTTAAATGGAAATGAAACGCAGAAGTCAGAGGTAATCGTGTAAAATTATGACAACAAATGTACATTTAGAGAAAACAAAGTCTGAATTTGTGTATCAGATGGAAACTAAAGGAGACCCGGACACGTGTTTATGAACTACTTTCTAGGCGTTGACAGAGATGTATGTGAGGATAACGAACGACAACTCTGGATAGAGATTGCTTTTTTGTTGTTCGTTTGTTCACATGTCGGCTTTATATTCTCCAGTCTACGGTCCTCAGTGCTCTTCAATATGAGCATCTCAATACTGAGGTGTCTTGGCCTAAATCATACTTAAATAATCAACGAATAGGAATTCTGAAATAAAACTCATGAGAATGCGTCAATCTATAGTGTTAGCTTTGATATATAGAAATTATAGTGTTAGTCTTGATGTATAGAATCTACATTGTTAGCCTTGATATTTTGTGTTGCACTTAACTATTCGGCACTGACTATTACAAAGTAACATATATTTGTGGACTGGTCCCAGTTCCATGTTGAGGTGCACCAAAGGTTTCTGTACATATACAACAGAGACCAGTCTATAAATATTTAAAGGAATAAAAGACGGACTTTGTCTATATATCTAAGAGTAAACCAGTGAAAAAATCATAACAAATTCCTGCAAAACAAACTAATGCACATATGACTGTAATTGAACACCATAAGAACATTCGAAGGCCGCGACCGTTGTCCAGTGGTTAGATCGCTGGACTTGCAACCCGGCGATCATACTCTTACCCTTCTATGAAAAATTGACAAAAAGTCTATTTTCCTCAATACGTGGAAAAGATGCCGGCTCCTTGTGGAAGGGTAAGTTAGTACTGGTTAGTATACAGTACAGGAAAGCTGTTAACGGGAATCAGTTGCCGTATATAAATGAAAAATTGTGAAAAACGGCGTTAAACACAGTGAAAAAAGAACCATCGACATTCTGCTTCCTGTTTGCACTTACTGAGAGTACTGGGTCGTTATGTTTATAAATGTCTGTCTGGAGACCTTTACTTTCAAACATGTACTTAAGACTTCAGTTCAAAAATAGAGACAACCTTTCACCATTAGATAACCAGAGGCGTTAATCTGTTTTTAATAACAGCTACATACTTGTATAGGCAAGATTTTCACAAACACAAAGTCTGGTGTGGTGTCTGAGCATATGTTTTGTCACCTTAACGGCAGTTTGGTTAATTCTACACTCAGGATCTAATAATATATGCTTCCGTACATATTAACACGTATATTAGGTTGTTATACTATAATGTACAGTGATGTAGCCAGACTTATATTTGAACCGAGGCAATCTATGGTCAGCGGGCATGCCCCCCCCCCCCCGAATTATTTTTTTACTAAAACCTGCTTTTCCCCCCATCCTTTTGCTTTTTTCTGCCCAAACTTTAACCGAGACACGCGCCTCGGTGTGGCTCAGTGCAGCTACGGCGGTGATGTAACGACATGACTTCGAAGTTCACTTCATTTTGTAATGCCAAAAAAATATGGACATTTTCGTCAACAAAAACAACATACCAAACTTCAATGATCTCACAAAATATCCGTCAAAGAACCAAGGTCATATCGGAATCCAACCACTTACCATCTTGTGTCGCCTAATAAACCACAGACATCAAATAATTCACAAAATCAGGATAATTTCGCGAAATTAATGAACTTTGAATTATTGCTGTATGAAACATGACACCAATCTAATTCAATTAAGAAAAATATAGGTCAACGTGCAATATTTTCAGAAATGAATATTTTTCTATTTTTCCAACCAGGGCAATAACACTTATAAAATTTTCAAAATGTGTCATAAAATAAATTTAAGTTTAACTAAGGGTTACTTTAAGGGTAACTATCAAAGAAATTATGATAATTGGACAATACTATTTGTATAATGTGATCACTTGTGAATGGCATTGAGCAGATACGTAGAATTAGTGCCGTATTATGGATATAAATACCTTAAATACAGGAACTAAAACACAGTTATTGTGGGCTACCACAGACACTGTAGTATCATTATTATTCGCGAAGTCCGATGCGCGAATTAACGACCGTGCGAACACTGTCGTGATCTCGTGATATTTAATGACTTCTTTTATTAAAATTAAAAACGCTAAAAATGAAAGACACCATGAAAATGGATATTTAGCGTTTGGGCGAAAATTCATGCTAGCGAAATAAAATAATACCACGGTAACCTATTTTCAATTCAAAATCTAAAAAAATGGTAAATGTACAGGTTATCAGAAAAATTCTAGCATACAGATGGATATTTAAGGAATTTCCTGTAGACAAATCCTTTATCAGTATCGTTGGGCGGGCAATTTGCCGTGAAAGGTTAAACACAAGCGGACGGAATCCAATTTCGATAAAATATTTAGCTATACGACATCTACCACTTTTTATCAATACAGGTGAACCTCTCTAGTCTGGATTTCACCTTAATTCGGACTCAATTTTGGGTTCAGAAACGTTTTTAAACAAATATAGTTAAGCATATTTTGTATACCAATAAAATCCTTTCTAAACGGAAACCATTTCAACATGGACTTCTCCCTCAGTCCGGACAAGCCCAGATTAAAGACGTTCTACTGTAAGTACATTGTAGAATACGTGACATTTATTGTGCTCCTTTCAGTAACATTGTTGTTACTTATTTTATCATGTTATCACAAATCCTCCCGAAATGATGCTTGAAGTTTGAAGTTTGTATTCTTTAAATGTTAGAAAAACTGGTAAGCTTTACTGAATGTTCATACACCAAGGTCGTTTGTAAAAGAAAATTGAACAGACAACAATAAGCTTGTCTGAAATGTAGATTGTTGTCACATCAAAAATAAATCCAAGGTTAAATATACTCAGAATGCATGATTTTCTTACATATGGTGACCTTTCAGGGCATCAGCCTTCTTGTACGACAAAAGTGTTCACTTCGTATTTTTTCTGCCGGGACGACTAATTGGCCGCAAAATACACAATGCAATACGGGGTTGGCGATGTAAGACAAGATTAATGACCAAACATCTACAAGTTAAACACTGTCATGTTAGAAACCAACATATATTTATGGATAGACATCAATATATTACAGGCCAGACACCAATAAATGATAACCCAGAAATCAGCAAAGATAGACCGACTCCAACATATAACAAGCCAGAAACCAACAAATATTAGGCGAGGTACTAACAAAATCATAGGCCAGATATCAACAAATAATAGACCAGATATCAACAAATAATAGGCCAGATATCAACAAATAATAAGCCAGATATCAACAAATAATAGGCTAGATATCAACAAATAATAGGCTAGATATCAACAAATAATAGACCAGATATCAACAAATAATAGGCCAGATATCAACAAATAATAGGCCAGATATCATCAAAATAATAGGCCAGATATCAACAAAATCATAGGCCAGATATCAACAAATCATAGGCCAGATATCAACAAATAATAGGCCAGATATCAACAAATAATAGGCCAGATATAAACAAAATCATAGGCCAGATATCAACAAATCATAGGCCAGATATCAACAAAATCATAGGCCAGATATAAGCAAAATCATAGGCCAGATATCAACAAATCATATACCTGATATCAACAAATGATAGTCAAGATGCCAACAAATGCACAAGAAGTTACAGACGACTGTCCTGCAGTCCATGTCTTGCTGGATATTTATACCTGTATTCACATGTACTCGTGTTTGTTATTCTGCACCTAAGACGACCCATTGTTATTTCATGAATAATTTATTCCAGAAAATTGTTCAGGGTATTGTACAAGATTAACTTGGAAACGATGTGCATCCTGGCTTGTAAACACTTGATCGACAATATACTGACAATCGTGTAAGAGAACCAGCGAACATTTACAATCGTCTGCGCTTTTGACAATGTTGTCTGGCACAGAAAAGATCACCGTGAGAAAAGATATTACATGCATCATCAATCCATATTTATAAGAGATTTACTCATAATTTATAACTAACTACGGACTTGTTTTTTTAATTTCTACTGAAATATTTTCAACGTGCTTTAAGTACCCTCGCGTAAGTTCGACTCCTTGACTGATTCCTCTATAATTTCAGTAAAACCTCACCTCAATATTACGATAACCTCAATATTACGGCCCCTTGTTTTCAGGATTACAATATTTCCCATTCCATTTTGACAATAAGACAACTGGTTGACGCTATCTGTGAAGATTAATTTATTTGGGTTATTTTTAAGTATTGATTATATAAACTCACAAATTTGTACGTAATTATATGAAGGACTTTGGTTGAAATACATGAACCAATAGTAGCTGTGTTTGTCTTTTAATCACCTTTTATCTGAGATTACGTGCACGTACATATATATCTGATGAGCGCGACACAATTATGGCCCCCAGCACCAAACCTGTCTTCCACTGGGCAAAAACCACTCGTCTCTACAATCACCACACTGGTTTGATCTGAAATAAACAATAATATAGCCATACAGTATAACCCATACACTGGTCTGATCTAAAGTAAAAAAATATAACTATACAGTCAAACCTATGTAACCTCCACACTGGTTTGATATAAAATAAACAATAATATAGCCATACAGCAAATTTTTTGTAACCACTACACTTGATTGATCTGAAATAAACAATTATATAACCATTTTGTCAGACATATGTAACACAAACATTGGTTTGATATAAAATAAACAATTATATAACCATATAATCAAACCTTAGTAACCCACACACTGGTTTAATCTAAAATAAAAAATAATAATAATACAGCCATACATAATATGGCCAGCCATAGACTTGTGGACATTTTTTTTCTATTATACATGTATTAATAAATGAATGTTTTTATGAATAAAATGAATTGATCACGCGCTGGCCTTTATTCACGAAATGTCATTAGGTCAGGCTTGACTGTAATGCATAGCTAAATCAGACCTATTAAGCTTGTCGCTAAATACATGTAGGTATAATTCCCATTCGTTGAATCCCCGGTTTCAGTCGTTTGTGGCTACAAATATCAAATCTATTACTACTACCTGCGGAATGTATTTAATCTCTATACAGAGTTGTCGTCCGTGTAACATAAACTGGTCCCCGTTCCATGTTGCAGTGCACCAATGGAACAGGTATGGTCTAAATTATCTTGCGCTCTGACCGAGTCAACGGGAACCAGTTTACCGTGTAACACTCCCAGGTTGTGCAGGCAGTAAACTGGTTCCCGTTGACTGCGTCTGTTGGTCCACTGCGACAATACAGTTTATGTATGTAGGAACGATAACTCTAAATAGATTTTGGTCCCCGTTCCATGTTGCAGTGCATTATGTAGCAGTATGTACAACCAGAGTCAACGGGAACCAGTTGAATTTGAATCATTCCGAAACCTTGGCCGATTTCATACCTACATCTAGACGTAGAGGTGTGCCAAATAAATTTGATTTGAAACGTCACACATCAATTCTGAACACACGTCACATATTGGATTATGTAAATAGAATTTGCGATATTAAAACTACGTGTTTTTGCAGAAATCATTTATTTCAATCCCGTTAACTCGTGCATAAGTTGGTATCATTCATTAAAATACATTGACATGATTATGTATACAATAGACGAATTAATCAGTATATTTATAATGTTTTAGCGCAATGTCAGGAAATGTAGGCGCTAAAAGTTATTTGAAATCCACTTAATTTCCTTTCTTTGTTTGTAACTAATAATGCATTATTGGATGCTTCCTGTAGCGATAAGGCAAAACGCATTAACTACGTTCCTATTACGTCGGGAAGTTACAAGGTTATCGAAAATTAGCTCCGATTTTAATCCAGTAATTAATCGTCTAGAATTAAATAACCCCAAGAATTAAACAGGAGTACTGACCTTGAAGACAGTGAATAGATTTCTGGGATATTATAACGCTTAGTGATAAACGTGTATAAAGTGTGCCCTTGAATTAATTGCCAAGTTAGAAAAAAATGGTCCTTGATCGAACTAATTGTTGTGCGTACAGTAAATTCAATTAATGCTTGATATAAATTGCTTTGTTAATAAGAACACTTAAGTAAGATAGGCATGTGTTTGTATCACTTGTGTAAAACTTACCAGTACTCGGAGGTTACCCTCGATCAATTCCTTTTTTTGTGTAGGGTTCAACGTCGCAACAATAACTTTGGGTCATTTGGCGACTTTTCCAGCTTTAACGTTGGAGGAAGATCCAAGGCGTACACCCAGGTAGAACCACTGAGCTTCCGTAAGCTAGTTGACTTGTGAAGTTTTCTGACCCCTGGTGGGATTTGAACTCACAGCGGTGAGGGACTAGTGATGACTAGTCAGAGACCATAACCACTCGAACATAGATGCCCCTGGGAACAGCCCCTTTGGACAAGTATTTAGGTTCGCGAATGGCTTAAAGTTGATTTGAAGTGATACAGCTACAGATCGAGAACGTTTTGAAACTGTACGTACATTCGGATAATACGTTTTCGTCTACGGTCAATATCGCTCCAGGAAGAATGTTGTTTGTTTGTTCTGGTGTATAAGACGCACCCCCAACTTTTAATATATTTCTAGGGCAAAAAATGCGCGTCTTATACACAGTCAAATACGGTATTACTAATATCCCCCCAAAAGACAAATGTCTGCGATTGGAAAAGAGAATGCGAGGTATAAAACAAGCAGTTTAATATTGTTACTAGATGACGTATTTTCTGTGAATGAATATACTGCACAATACGTACAAGAAACATATCTTACATGCACGTTGGATTTTCATCCCTGTGTAGGGGACATCCAAACTCCTCCTCTCTCTTGCAGGGATCAACATCGCACTCCATCCAAGGACGATCATTTGGACATTGCTCACACCCGTCAGTTAAATCCCCAGGGGCACAAAATTTCCCATCCACGGCTGTAAGAAAATAAAAAAAAATCATATTTATAAATGTATGGAAAACATTGCCGAGCACATGCTACTTACGCGTTTCATTTTTACAAAATGAAACAATCATTTAAATTGAATAACTGCATTTAAAACGCATGTATTATCATTATACTGGAACTGCAGTGCAACCTCTGCCGAGTGACAACCTCCCTTAAACAACCGCATGATTTATTCCCACGGTATGATTAAAGTATTAATTTCACCTCTCTAGAGCAACAACCTCAGTAACAACAATTTTGCTTCTCCCAAACGGTGTTGCTTTGGAGAGGTTGCATTGTATATATATTGATTTAATTACTGTACTTTAATGAACAAATGTAATTAAAACAAGTTGGGTAACTATTTCAATGTTTTTATTCGCATATTGTTAACATTATGACACAACAACATTATCTGCGGCACCTGTCGTGCAACAATTTTTGTGCATAGCTCCATAAATATCAATAAACGGTGCAAATATTTTGTAATCAAGGTGAACAAAACCCGTCACGAAGTTGTAATTTTAAACAACTTGCAAAAAAATATTTAGATTAAACAATTGAATGTTGTTTTCATTAAGAAACCACAGTTATCATTAAATTTAAATCCATGTACATGGTTTTATAAAATAAAGATTAAAAAAAGGAGAAATAAGAACGTATGTATACCAATAAAAGCCACCAAGACAACAGCGACACAAACGAAAGACTTCATCGCGAGCTATCCACAGTCTACGTGCGACACTGCGTAATACAAACTGTTCCACTGTTGTCTGTATACGGATGTATTGTAACAGTTGCGAATGTCAAAACAACTATGTTCAATTATATAAATAACCCCGAGCTCCAATCCTTATCACGAGGATGTTAACAACAATTACAACAATTGGTCAAGGTATGAAAGCGATATAAACTTATCTATGTATTAATTTGTACACTGATAATCTATTTTCACGTTCATTGAATTACATCTTATATAGAAATACGCACGTGAATTGCGCAATATGTATGTGTGGAAATTTTTTGTATATGAAAAAAGGATCCACGCCGAATGAGGTGTTTTATATACAGTCAAACTTGTGAACAAAGGTCACCTTTGGGAATGACAAAATGTTTCCTTTATTTACGAGTGACCTTTATTTGAAGGTCAGTTTGTTCTAAATAATCATTGATGGTTTTTCAAAGAATGGCCTTTATTCGGAGGTGATCGCAAACACAGGTTTGACTGTAAATACATTAATTCTGACATTCATTCAAGAACATGTTTTGTGACTGAACAGAACAGAACAGAATTGTATTAAGGATTTGTACATATGTAATTAATAAATATACATGCACCAATATTAAAAATAAAGTAAAAAAAAATGAAACAAAAAAAGCAATTCATTGTTTAAGATGAACTCTAAAGTCAATTTCAGGGGCGTAACCAGGGAAAATACAATCGTACACACGTCGAAGGCGCGGACGAGCACCGAAAGTGTGAGTAAGGGAAGTGCAAAGACGAAATGGCAACTTCGACCTATGTTTGGCTTTTTTATCCTTATGCACATGCGTAGTGTGCGTAATATCAGCTACGTCCTTGAATTTGTTTAATAAAATTTATAAGGGGTCGAGTGGTTACGGTATCTGACAAATAATCACTAGCCCCACAAGTTTGATGTAAGTTTGAGTCCTACCCGAGACAAGAAAGCATGTAAGGAAGCGGCCCAGCTAGCTTAAGGAAGGTCGTTGGTTCTACCAAGGTGGATGCTTAGGGTCTTCCTCCAATTTGAAAGCTTGAAAAGTCACCAAATGACCTTGGCAGATGGTTGGACGTTAAACTCCCGAGAAAAAAATGTATGTGATCATACTTATTGTGTCATTGTGGTGCTGTTGAAGCATAATAATTTCGTGTAGGAATATTTTGCGGCTATGTAATCATACATAACATAGATAGATAGATTTTACTTAGAAAATAAAACAGCTAATTTGAACGTCATTTAAGGCTTTATTTCCATGTATACTAATGTTCAGTTCACAAGCCGCGTGTCAATTAAATATAATCTTAAGACTTTTTTTATTTAATTGGTTTTATCTAGGAAAGTATAACAAGTTCTTTTCAAATACGCGGATATTTTTATAGACAAAGATTCAATTATCCTGTTTGTTAAAATCTCAAACTGAACAATGAAGGTACTAAGAAAAAAAAGCCACATAAAAGAAATGTCTGTTCGTCAGTTTGAAGAAGTAATTAAACAAGGTTTGCGAACAGATTGCGACCACCTCAATATTAAGATCACCTCGTTGAAACAACCACTTATTTTCGGACCGGCTTTCAATAACTCCTCTATAATTCAACTTGATAATGAGACGACCTCATTATAACGGTCAATTTTTCGAGTTCCGAAGGTCTAATTATTGAGGTTTTACAGTATTTAATAACTTACATTGATTCATGGAATGAATGTTAGGAGTATACGAGTATTGTTGTTTTTCTACTGATGGTATCGTTAAATTGTTGGTGTTAAGCTGTTAATTTTTTTGTTCTTGGAATATCTATCAATCATTACATCGCCCTACCATCCTTAATTCCCAGTATAGATCACGACTATATTGTATTAACCAGAAAAGCTGAATATCAAATTGTAGTCAAAAACACGAAATCCATTGTACTTTATAATAGGCTCTGTGACTCGCTTGTATTACACAATATAGTCCTTTCATGTTGATGTATATAGTTCTAAAACTAACTAGAAAATCACTTGCATATCATAAATATGTTACACCTTATTTGTAATATACGGTATGAATAGTGGAAACACATTTATATGACAGTACAAGTTAAAATGACAGTTCTCTGATATATGCTGTTGTTTGCTCTTAGCGCAGTGTACGTGCCAGATAATAAGCATGCGCGTATGACTTGATACTTGCTGACAAACTTTTGTCGTATCTTTCTGAAGAAAAGACAAAAACAAGAAGATACAGAGAATTTCAAACTCCTGGTGGAAAACACATTTATAAGGTAATATGATGCCATTATCACGTTCAGTTTTCCTAGGTAATCTAATCTTGAGATCATTTTTTACCTTTGTTATTAGTTATAATAAGATGCTCGGCCGATAGAATGGTGCCTTATCGTCTGGTTTGTTAATGGATAAGTTAAAGAAAAACATAATACAATGAGTATCTTCTACAGGCGCCATTTCATGGTAAACAGAATGATTCATTAACAAACAGGACATCGGAAGACATATGAGCTAAGCTTAATACATTTTTTGCTCACCTTTCTTTCCACTTATCTTACTTCTCCATACATCTTACATCGCTATTTTCTGCTTTTTATCCATACATCCAGTTCTCTGGTTCGTTTATTAACTATTAACGTCCAAATTTTCGAAGTACCATGGCATGGTTTTAAAAGCCAGCGACAGAAGATACGTTGTGACATTCATATCCTTCCAATCTTTAAATATTCTTATTATTCTACCTTTTTTATAATTATTTCAATTTTAGCAAACTTTCTCAAGCATTGGTAGCATGAAATGCATAATAATGGATTTGTTGAGTAACCTAGTCCTATGATAGGACGATGATAAAAAGGTATGACTCAATAGCCGTTTATTTACAGTAAATAAATAATAACTAACATTTTTCCTAGCTTGACACTATATTAACAGAAGGACAATAAAAGAGAGAATATTTTGAAGAAATTTATATTTATATTCTTGAATCCACTTTTATGGTTATATATACGTATCTGACCGCTTCAAAGAGAGAGCACCTTTCTTTTACAAAATGTACAGTACCATCATCACAAGTGAAAACAAGGCACTAAAATTGCCATAAAAGTTATCCACACACACACACACAAAAATAAGAAATTCCCACAGTCTGTATTAAATGATATAAAACTATTAGGAGTGTACAATAAAGCTACAAATGGAAGACGATTTTGGAACAACTAAACTGTTCGCGACTAGAAAACATAAATTTGAAGGCGGGAGAAAACAAAAAAAGGCAAAATTCAATCAAAGAGCACATAAACCACACAGAGTACTTTTTTGTAATCGGAAGAGTTTCAAGTTTCATACAAAAGTCCTCCTGCTCTATATATAGCATCATCCTACACAGAGTAAGATAAATCAAACAGAACGAGGAAGGACAAATTGGCTGCATATTCAGGCTGCATAAATTGTATCAAATACAAGCCTGACGTTCACTAATGTTGCTGTTGCTGATGGTTATGACGATGATAATGAAGCTTGTAGACTTTGTTATTGTGGTAAGGTTACATGTTGGCTGATGTGGTTGTACCATATACGTCAAAGTCTATAATAACTGTATATTTTGAATTCTGGTGATCTCAAACTACTGTACCCGGTCCCAAAGAATTCGAGATAACAAGAATTAACTGTATGTCAGGTGTGAAATCAGTTGTCCAAGAATTTTAAAAAAGCGACTCAAATCCAAATTGACACCCGAGAATTATAATGATGAAAGCTTCAAAATGTCACTTAATGGGTTCAGTAGTTGAGCATGAACAGTGTAGGTATTTTATAAATATGAAGGTATGGTCAATCTAAATTCAAACTTACAGCAAACTTCTATTGCGTGTTTGGTGCAAAACATCTTTTCCACGTATTCGAAGGGCGATGAAAGTGTGGCAAAGTATACCATTTAATCCATGATGCGTCTTGATGTTATTTTTATATCATGATTGTTATCAAATAAATAAAGGGTTTAGATTTCGAAAGCTACCATAATTTTTGAGTCTGTAATTTTTAAAGAACGCGGTGAAAATACGAAACACTTATAGATAAGAGAAGGGACCGTAGTTCCATCAATTCGGCATCTTCTTTTGAATTAAAGTTGCATACTTTCTTGCTGTCAATTAAAATTACATGTACTTTAGACATTGCGTTGGAGTATTGGCGTGGCCTGTACCAATCAATTCATTTCCTCTTAGGCGATCTGACCTTGCAATCTAATTTTTGTGAGACATTATTTCCATCAACATAAAAACATTGCTATGTTTGACATTACGTGAAACATAACTTAAAACCAAACCACAATCTTGGATTTTCAGTACTTTTTCAGTACCAGTTAACGCAGAAACCGCTAACTAACCTCGTCTTTTGATAAATGTATGGAGCTCATGAGCCAAAAAGATTTTGCCTGACTCTCAAACTATCGACGATAGAATTATCTTGGACGCATTCACGTTCCGTGAAGATCAGGTGATTGTGTATCGGCGCATTGTGGACTTCGAGCGAAGCAACAGAGTGCTTTATAAAGACGTTACCAATAAGAGAACGAACAAAGGATATAACATCACCAGTATCATCTTATCTTCTGTCGTGTTGTGTTCGCACCACGCATCCCTCTTTCAGCACTTGTGTTAACAGTTGACGCTCAGTTGGTGTGGATAACAAGTCGTGTAGGATTTATATAACATGGTTATGGTTAATATGCTTCTTTTTGTCATGACGAATTTTTACGACCAATCATCATGCTGCTAGAATGGTCATACATATATTGAACTTTGAACTTTAGACGCTCTTTATTATATCCAATAGATGTGAAAATTGTTTAACAAAACTTAGGTAGGAATCATCGAGATGACGTTGTATGAAACACAAATTCTTTTCTTTATTGGTTTTACACTTCCAAGTATTTTACACGCCTATTATGGATCTACATATCCGAAAAAAGGTAAGACGATTTTTTTGAAATGATGGTTTTAAAGGAGTTGTCAAATTGTTATGTTAGTTGCAATACAATACATTGGAGAGATTTAATAACGAAAAAAACGAGAAATATTAGTTCTGCATTTTTTTCCGGATTAATGTCCGTAAGTATTTTGTTTCACTCCGTCTGTTTAACTCTATGAGCCTCTTGGTTCCATAAATATATCTTAGCGAAAGCAACATTTTTTAAAAACTCAAAATCTTGCCACCTGATATACGTAAATTAAAGTGTTATATCGTGTTGGTGCCTCCATGAAATATTGTCAACAGTTAAAGACAAATGTATAAAAGGTATGTGATTAGCTAGATTTTTAGGTTTTAATAGAAAACCGTTGTCTTATCTGGGGTGTTTAAGAATCGGGCCCTTGCCCTTTGTCTGTATATTTCAGCATTGACTTACAAATAAATGTTTTGTTTGTTTGTTTGTTTTTTTCACTGGATTTAACGCCGTTTTTCAACAATATTTCAGTTATACACGGCGACCGGTTCACCTAACCAGTTTTCCTGGACTATATACCACCCAGTACTAACTTACCCTTCCACAAGGAGCCGGCAACTTCTCCACATGTGGAGGAAAATCATGGAAGGGTATGACCTGCCGCGGCCGGGATTCGAACCAGGATCTCCCGGTTCCAAGTCCAGCGCACTAACCACTGGACCACGGCCGCGGCTACAAATAAATATTTGATAAAGTTGAAATTGAAAAATATAACTGGCTTGTTTGACATACGTTTCATTACGTTTTGTCATAGACGTTTTTTCGATGTGTCTCTGAAGTACATAATAAATATGCAAAACATATTGTCAAGTTATATAAGCTGATAAATAAACTTGATTTTTGTTTATTGTTGCATAAATAACATTCAGGAAAGATTTAGCTATAAAAGTTACAACAAATCGTGAGAGGTAATGACATTGTGCTCATATTTATGGTTACGAAAGTGTAAAAAAATCACATACATCTTGATCGAGTATTAATGACATAAGAATTCTGATAATTCTGATAAGGAGTTCCAAAGACTTTTCGGAAATGAATTTATTTATGTGATTACAGAGAGATAATCAAATCTGATTGTACCAGTAAAGTGTCGACTTAAATAGTTTGTATAATGTTTCATGGTCTCTGGAAGACGTGCTGAGTATAAACACATGATCAACAGACTCCAGTGAAAGTATTTATAGTATCTATAGGGGCAATTTTTTTTACCGAAATTCGTTTCACTATATGGAACGCTGTATGAATACCATATTAAGAAATGTGTTGCGTAAACTATCATTTCTTTTTTAAAATACATGTATTCTATTGAGCATGATTGTTCGAATAATCACGGGCCAACAAAAGAGTACTTATTTTCATGACACAAGGATATTCAATTATTTCTTTCGGGAAAACTGAGACATTGTATGACCATCACGTACAAGCGTTCCGTGACTGAATGCATCACCAGTTCAACGAAATTCACATCACAGGAACACCTCCTTGATAAAGTGTTAAACGCTCACAAAACACAAGCCTAAACATTTCTCCGCACCTTTCAAGATTCCGGTATATAAATAAAACATAGTATTGAGTGTTTATGTACACTGATTTTTTCAATAGTTAGTTTTTGCTACTTATGGCTAAGCCATATTTATGGTGAAGTGGATATTTTTGCGCGTTCCTGAGATTTCGTTTCTACTGTATGTTTCACAACTTGTATTTGTGTGTAATTGGCGTCTCTTGAATGGTAAATGCAATTAAGAGTATAATATTACTGTAAACACCTGATGTATTTTGTTCATTCCTGTCAGTTTTGATACAAACTTTCAAAAATGAAATTTAGCGTTTTTGTGCCAATAATGACTAAGCAAGGTGTGACACTGTTTCAGATACACTTATAGAACCGCCATAATTTTTTTATTGTCATGTTTCAGGTGAAGATGAATTAGTTTGATATCAGTTTGAATACCCCAGTTGGTATAATCGTTGACAGTATATGAGGTACCCCTATATAAAAACAGTTGATATACTTACCATCTTTGTAGATGCAGCGATTAGACCTCCACTATTGATGCAACATTTCCTTATCTTTTTTCCAGAATCTAATCACTATTAGACGTAAAACAAGTTTCTCGTTTTCGCTAACCAGGTCGACCCTGCTTTTTCAGCAGACCTTGACTTTTTTTCAGTCTCAGTGAATTGTTGTCTTGTCGACATTTTTATATGAACTGTACATACCGACTCTAAAGTGTAACACTTGATTGTGTCAATATTTGCGAGTTATTTGAAATTATTACATCAATGTAAAGCTTTTTTAAATTGCCGTCATTTTGAGGGTTTTTTTTTAAATTGCCGTCATTTTGAGGGTTTTTTTTAAATTGCCGTCATTTTGAGGGGGTTTTTTTTAAATTGCCGTCATTTTGAGGGGTTTTTTTTAAATTGCCGTCATTTTGAGGGTTTTTTTTAAATTGAGCGTTTCTTGCGAAATATTGTTTGGTAAACCGACCGCTTAAAAAAGGAAGTCTCACTTGGTGGTTGTTTGAATTTATATCGAATTTCTTAAACATCGTTTTCTGAGTATTAGATGTGTACTGAAAGAAATTTTAAGAGCATTCTAAGTCAAAGTATTCGTCATAATTTTCATAAAGTGAACTGCAGCGACAAAATCAGAGTTGAACTGGTGAAATATACTGTTTATAACGTTAAGACACACAAGACACAACTTCATCCGATCACATTCTTTTATTTACGCAGACACGACGTTTTTTAAACTGAAAAAAAAATAATGTAATAAATTTCAACAACATTTTCACGAAATTCACGTTTTTTTTATCAAATGATATTTGAAGGAATTTTACGAAAGTCACGAGAAAAATATATAATGTGACAACGTCATTAGCATGCTACAGTGTTTTCAGATGTTTGTACTGATTTCAATTATTTTTGGTATCATTAATAGGCATGAAACAAGTTTTCTAATGATGCATCGTTTTGATAATTATACATTTTCCATCCCAGTGAAAATTAAATTACCAAAGAGTTTCATTTTCAAGTCCGTAAGTATATCCATGTATCTCTAAACTAAAAAAAATATATTTGGAAAAAAAGTTCAGCCGACATACCGGCCCGACATTTTGGGGGGAAATTAGCGAAAAACAGATACTTATGATTTTGGGCCTTAAAACTAGCTACATATTTTCCGTTAGATGTGCTTCGTGCAAGATTACCAGAAACGCTTATACATTTAATTTATTGACTATATGTACAGGGAAACCAGTCATCAAAGATTACCTCTGGGTGAATATAAAAGTGGTCTTTTACGGAGATGGTCTTTTTTCGGTGAAAAAAAACTGTAGCTGATTGTATTGAAAAAATAACTACTCGTTGATCATTAACACAGGTTTGACCATAATGTTTTATAAAATTTTATTGATTTTGTTATAATGAATGTTTATTAAAAAGATGCAAATAATTCAGATTCATTGTTTATACGATAAATATTATCTTTGCCATTTTATTGCTTGTATAATTCTATCATTATTAGTTAGTCCTGTTCGTTGAATTCGTGACTGTTATGCTTTCTATAAGATTGTAAATATTTTTTTTTAATTTTGCTAACAAAACTGTACGAAAGCTACATCAAAAAGAAACTGAATACATGTATTTTATGTATTCGGGGTTTTTTATTCAGGTGCGCCTTAATATTAGGATGATTTTGTCTGACAATATCAACACAGTGGAAATATGTTTCATATATTGCAAATTATATCATTTAAATAATATGTGACCACTAATCATCTAGTCATAGATATAACAGTCATTATGCCACAATCTCGCTGAAGATTGATTTTGTTTAGATTATTAAATATTTTATTTGGCCAGAAAATATTCGTGTTTACGGTTATCAGGCTGACATTAATTTTGGCGCCGATCCCGACATTTATAACAGAAAAATCCAAAGTACGAACATATTTGGGGACGAATCGTACCCTCAAAGCAAAAGCACAAGATGCCATATTGCAAGCACGATTCATTACCCACAATTCAACTTTACATTAATGCGGTGTATGTCAATGATAGATAAATATGTCTGTAAGTACTTTTTAATAATGATTTCTGACGTAACAGGCTTGGTGATTAATTCGATACTGACGTCATTGATATTTTGCCTCAATTAGAATTATTCCGCTTTTTGGACAACTATTAGGACATACTTTTGTACTTTAAAATAATTTTACGCGTTTAATTACTAGCAGACAAGCACATCTATAGTTTTATGTATCATTCTAATTGATAAACGTAATACTAAAATATTCAAACAATAATTTTATTCATACATTATTGTTTGTTAATTTACGACCACCACCCCCCCCCCCTCCATTTTATACAACATAAACATTTATAATATGATTTGTTTATTGTATCATTAACCGCGTAGTTATCTACAAACATCTTTATGACGCAGCGTATAAACTAGACGTTACATTGATAAATCTTGAATTAATTCAGAAAATCTGTCTACAGAGACATTGGTAATGTTACTATAACTCTTTTTTTATTTCTTGTGTCAGATGTATTGAATTATCGGAGAGTTATTGATACTTAACGTTCATACCCCCGGGAAATAATTACACACACTATCAGCTGTGATTTGAATTATAAATTTTCGACAATAATGCCTAAAAAAAGCTTGTTTCCGCTACCCCGACCGACCTTATTATTTTGCCACCGACCATATGGTTTTTTGATCAAATTATAGTTTTGCAAAATAAAAATGTCAGTCATGTTCTGGAATAAAAAAAGATAAAAATAAAAAAATAAATCCCCACCCACCTGCCCTATTATTTTCAGAGCCGGAAACAAGCGATATGTTAGGCCTTATAATTTTTCGATAATAAATGTTCTGCACATCTTTGTTGGAATAAATAGTTCGCAGCGTCCCCTTATAATATGACTGGATGATTGAGTAGTACTTTGCCAGTTTTTGAAAAAGTGGCAATTCAGTTCTATGTACAGGACTTGATAATCGAGTAGTTACTTTGCCAGTTTATAAAAGAGCGACAATTCAGCTGTAACAATTTACAGAACATTAAATAAGACCACTAATAGACTTTATCTAAATGTGTCAGCGGTCTAATCTGAGCATTATCGGAAATAATCAGTAAACTTTGCCAATGGATATTTTTAGCACTTGACAAATCTATGACGCAATGTATGCTTGAGTTGTCGGCACTTTCAGATACCAAATACACACGTGCAAAAAATGACATCCCAGCGAAAAGTCGAGTGTCTATATAAGCGTTGTGATGAACATTTAATTCATTCACATGTATCAATAATAATTTAGATAATGATTCGGTTTATGGAAAAGACCAAATCTTTAACTCCAAAGCGTTCATAATGACATGTTTGGTGTGTACATCCATCAGCTGAGTTTTCCGGAGCCTCTGACTGATAAACCAGGGACCCGATCTATAAACATATCATTGTTTAAAGGGCTTTTTTTCGTAATTAAGAGCATTTCATCTTATTGGTTGTTTTGGGTTCTTTTGTCCGCTGTCGAAGGTAAATGTCATCAGTAAAAGTTTAACAATTTGCAATTTGATGGCTAAAGCATATGAATGGAATGGTTCCCTGTACTGTCTTGTCTCAGAAAATGTGTCTCGTGGAGAACTTTGTAATTCCAAATATTACTTCATGCTAAGTAGGCCTATTTGGTTGTTGGTCTGTTCAACAAACTCTAGTGTACAGGAGACTGATGTCTGGGTAATTTTCGAGCATGAAGCCGTCGTGTTTTTTCCAATTTTTTCCGGTCTGTTTACAGAATGCAATGTGTGAAAACATCTTTCTAAGTTTGTATATACACACATAAAAATATAAAATATTACAAAAAAACCATGCCATAATGTGATAGATCATGTTTTTGTGTGTAAGTAGTGACATCCAGTACCTAAATAACCCCGTAAGTCTTTTCTTTTATATTTCTTATTTTAGAGAAGCCGTTTTGTGTTGTTCGAAGTAAGATGCTCATTGGTTGATTCTTTTTTCATTTTGCTTTTTATTTGTCAACAGTTCAATAAAGTTGCACGAGTTTCCGTGTTTAGTAATGATGTTATTTTTATTTTCAATAAAAACCACAGCATGTCACTAGGGATCGCATGTTTCGTGATTGTAGGATGGATTCTAGACTAATTGAAGCACGATTTTATCTCCTAAAGCCAAACCAATTCTTGTAATATTTGCAGTAAACCATGAATTTTTAAATGAAATAAAATGCCATCTATTTCTAGTTAATAGTCGGCTCATCTTTACATTACATTTAGGACGATGTGTTAACTTGTAACAAATTCTTCTTCCGAGACAAATCTACTTCAGCGGAAGAAGTTCTCTTACTGCTAACAATTTATATAAAATAAACCTGTTAAGGCTGCCCAAGATTTTAAGTGTATTTTAAGAAATGCACATTTGATTTTTTGGTGCATCTAAAACGTTATCAATTAAAAAATAATTCCCTCCCAAGACTCATAAAAGTATATAAGAACATGATGCATGCATGTGAAAAAAATCCTCCCACTCTTCAAACTAAACCTAGCCGCGGCCGTGGTCCAGTGGTCAGTGCGCTAGACTTGTAACCCGGCGATCCGGGTTCAAAGCCCGGTCGCGGCTGTTCATACCCTTCTATGAAATTTGACAAAAATGTCGATTTTCCTATATATGTGGAGAAGTTGCCGGCTCCGTGAGGAAGGCTAAGCTAGTACTGGTTGATATACATTTCAGGAAATCTGGTTAGGTGAACTGGCCGCCGTATATAACTGAAAATTGTTGAAAAACAGAGTTAAGCCCAGTGATAATGTCACATAAAAACAAACAACCAAATCAAACTATGCTATTTTTATAAACACGCTGATACACGTCAACAACGTACCTGTTGTATTTATGGATATCAGTACCTGTATGTAACATGAAATCTAGGATCTAGTGAAATCGAAGAATTTGAGTATAATACAAACACATTTTACTGATGAAATATGCCAATTGGATCAACTTCTACTAATGTTTAATTCATGTATTTCATATATATAATAAAATAATTATAAGCTATCATTATATCGAGAATCAAGATAAAAAAATCCAAGCTATAAAATGTATTACCTCCGAACAACCATGGCTAAAACTAAGTGTATTCGTTTAAATCGACAGACCGGAGTTGTCTAGACATATCATGGTTTCACACTTACTTGATTATTTCAGAAAGAGAGGAAATCTCGATTTCACACTTCACAGTGTAATCCATTTTGATTCCACGTTTTACGACTAAAATCGTAAACTTGTAACGCGTCAAGCATATCTTGCGTTGAGTTTAATGCATACAAAGAGTGGGTGGTAATTTGGTAAATACCCGTTACTTTACTGCAATTATGATGTTTTTAATCATAAGTACATGCGGTATGCATCATTCTGTGACAAGGATTGTATGATGGTCGTTATCACTTTTAATCATAAAACAGATTATCATACTTAATCATAGGACCAATTATAAGTCCTAGAAACTTCAAAATTATCATGCTTTATCATAGGACAGTTATCATTCTTGAATAGAGGACACTGATAATTTCCCCAGTGCTAATCATACTTAATGACTTCTCGTAATTCATAGGACAGAGTAGACCTAATTGAAACTCAAAATTTTCATTCTCATAGAACAAATTGCAGAAGGTTTGTATCGTATTGAATTATAGGACAAAGCTGAAATTCCTAGACCTTCAAAATTATTGTACTCAACGATCTTGCGTTAACACTTTGCCTCGTAAGCATATTTTTGGCACTTCTTAATTCAAAGCTAATATACAAAACATCTATTTATTTAAGAAAATTATATCATTTCTCTTTTGACAGAGTGGAAAACATTGTAGCGAAAAAAGCCATTACTCATTTATTTTACATTCAATGGCTTCTTTTACACAATGTTTTCAAAAGTCGTCTGTTTCAGATGCAGGGAGATGCTGTATTATGATCCAAAAGGTTAATTATGAGATAAAGTAGAATACCTTCCATTTAGTGTTATAATATTTAAAGACATTCCTAAAATCGAATAATAAGAATTGATCAGAGACTTGCTTATTTCTGTCAACAATAAGCATGATCTATTAGGTTCTTCGACAATCCTACTTTTTACACTCGACCCAAAAACATCTTAACAACAAATTTGAAAGTACGAAAATATTTGGAGCGAATCGTACCGCTAAAGTACAAAAGGTATGTCCAGAAAAAAAATATAATAATATAATAACGAACTTGACCTATTATTTCGGCTATTTATTTCTAGCTTAACATCATTTACTACACCAGTGCTTTTTACCTCATGTAATAATATACTGGCCGTCATAAGAAAGTAACCATCATAAAAATTCATCTTTTATAGTCTAATATACTGACCTTGAAATTTTAATGGTATACAGTAATTTTATGGTCAATAATGGATACAATAAACCATATCATGAAATGTTTCAGCTATTTCCAGAATTAATCTCGATTATTTGCGCTTTCTCTATTTTATAACAACAACTGGTTACTTTCTTATGACGGCCAGTATACATATAGTGTCTAGACAGTTAGACTGTCTAATTGAAATACAGGCGCACAAAAGTATATCTATGTGGCTGTTATATTATTAAATTTTGTGACGACACCAATAACATTAATTCGTTAAAATATTTTTTGTAATTTATGATCACATACATGTATATATGTGTCAAAATGTTGTTTTTTTCCATTTCAGATGAGCTTGATATAAGAGGTGCTTTACTTCAAACATATATGCCTATGAATACATTGATGGTAAATGCTCACCGCTATAAAATTTCACAACCAGACTGGCGAATATTTGGTAAGAAAACTAAACTTTGCTAAATCACTTGACTATTTATAACTGAGAAGTAAATATGCTGCCATATGTTATCAGCTAATAAAGTATGGGATGGAGTTTAACGGAGTAATGATCCGCTGCCTAACGACTGCCCATATTTTATTGACAGATAAAATATGAGAACAAATTAATTATTTCAATTCAAGTGCTAAAAATAATGTGCAGTTACACGCAACCAGAAATTAATAACTAGAACTATATTTCCGTCCGCTTTTACATATCACTCCTCTGTGTAAAAAACAGAACATGTAGTCCATGATGTCACAAGTTACAATCGGAAGGTAAAATGGAGCAGTCAGCCGTGTTTTATCGTAGAATAATGTTTTTGTTACGACACCATCATCTTCAGCATGATACACTTTAGAGATATATGTCAACAGTGTTTTTCGTGAGAACCACGAAACATCAGTAAGTACAAAATGTACAAAGATCCGGATTTGCCACATAGTAGCATTTTTTCCTCATCAGAATAAAAAAATGCCGTCTTTATGTGTTGAATACTAGGTATCGTTTTGTAAAACAAGGTAGTCTGGTACCGAAATAGCGTCACCAGTAAAAATTAGCTACTGTTGCCTTAGTGCGGTGTTGTACTGTATATTATTACATAACAATTAAAGGGTAAGCTATTTTTGGAGTAGGGGACGGTATGCATATTTCAGCAGTATTTAATATGTATAGAAGTGAACGGTTAACTTCCCAGGATTCCTTTAGTCTGTATATTTATACACATGAAAAATAACCATGTCCTTCCCTGTCTGAAGGTGGGGGCCGACTGACCTTAACCAACATCTCATCACACAGGATTTGGACCCATGAAGTGAGGGGCCAAAGCCCTAATGCTCCCCTTATTAAGCTGAGCGGGCGGGCTACGCCAAAATAGACACAAACCACACTCGTGTATCAACTACATCTCCAGCTCAAACTGCTTTGTTTCTTGTATGCATCTATTATAGAAATTTCAACCGTTATGAGCAACTAAAAGTCACATGTTTTTGGGAAAGATTCAAGCTATAAATTGAAGTACCTCATTACAGAAGCACGCAATAAATAACATCCCCGCCAATTTAAATCTTGAAATTAGAAAAACAAGTTAAGCTCAACGATACTTGATATCTGGAGTGTTCCGATTATTTACCGGAAAAAGTATAACCTGGAATGCGAAGTTTACAATTAAATCACTGGTGTGACGGAACTTTCATTAAAAGGTAATGACGACTATGCTGTGACTTAGGCACCAGCTCTGAATTTATCACGAACAATCACATATTTGATTGTTTGAAGTAATTTAGAGAGGAACAGTGAGTGATGTACGTAGTTGTGTATATAACTGACGATACAGTTTGGACATCTCCGTACTCCGGTGTACGTTTATTAAATAAGGGGCACTGCCGTAGCTACACTGACTCACACCGAGGCACGTACCTCGGTTAAATTTGGGCAGGTAATGGGGATAAGATGACAGGCGTTCTAATAAAAAAAGATTTCCGGGGGAGCATGCTCCCTGACCACCTAGATTACCTTGGTTCAAATATGGGTCTGGCTACGGTACTGAGGGGTCATTTTATTTAGGACTTCTATGTAATGGCAAACGTTAAATCATATTCACTCCGCTATTTCCAACATTGGGTCGAAATTTAGTAGGGATTTTCAACGGGATACGGACTAAACCCCCTTCGAACAAATCCCCTTGGTTCAAATTTGTATAGGTGGATGAAATCCGCTTCAAGCATTTCTGCATGGTGGAAAGCGTCATACATGTAAAATTTACGAGTACATGAGAATAAAACAAATTGAAGGGTTTTCGTCCACTGATTTTAATTTGAGTGACAGGAACTTTGCCCTAAACTCATTTTCTACAAGTGCATGTGTGGAACCTTGGTTACCAAATTCCTGTTGCGTAAAAAATAGACGAGTACGAAAATCTAGGTCTGTCTCTTTTTTACACACAATCAGAAACACGTGGACTTAATAAAGCGATAAACCAAACATATCTATAGATATTTATTGAATTACAATTAATATTTTTCATGCAATGATTAGGGTCAAGTCACCATGACAATAAGAGTAAAGTTGCTTGTTTATCTCGTTTTCATGTTTCTTTATGCTTCTTTATATCACCGTTAGTTAACTGAAATATTGTCGAAAACATGCGTAAATCCCGAAATTTTATTTTCTTATTTCTTTATCCAGCCAGCGTTGTATCCCGAATTGAACAGTGTGTCGGTTTTGCAGATGTGTTATAGCCAAGATGACATTTTTTAAAACGAAAGATTGATAGTCCTTATTCGTAAAAAAAAACATATGTTCTAGTAGTTGTCCTTATAATTTTTTGCAAACTGTTTAGTAAGCATGTACTCGTACATATACCATTGGCATAATATTAATATAATAAACTGATGTATTTAGCTGAGATATATCGATGAAACTTCATCAAGAGTGGAGCAGACCGAAGTGAACACCACGAAGAATTAGAGACATGTAGCATTACGAGCGCTTTACAATATCATAAACGTCAGTTGCATTCGTGCCACTGTCAACGCTATTATGATACTGCATGTAGTTTGTTGCTAACTTTATAATCAAATGTCCTTACATTTGTCTTATTTATTATGTTTTGCAGATGAAGAAATACATCCATTGAAACGAACAGTTCCAATGTTTGACCGAGCTCAACAGAATTACCTGCAAGAACCTCTTCAACCATATCGTCGTATTAGAAGTTTCAAAACACATTCGTTGGACAATTATGTTGTAACTTGGGAGGACCCCGCACATAAGCAATGGTTTACAAATACCTTTCTTTCACCGGACTTTAAAAGCGCCATGGCGCAAGAAAATGAACCTCACTTCCCTAGAGAATTTAAACGAAGTAGTGCTAGTATTGATAACCATTTCGAATATATGGGTCAACAAGTATCTAGGTCAGAGAAACGTCAAACTGCCTTATCACCGCCACGTGAGTGGTGTCGTATATTCAAATTAGATGCACGTGAATGTCGTCTTGGTAGAGAAACGCCGTAAATTATCGAGAATAAAAAATCTGAAAGTGTTTTTGATTTTTGTCTAATCGCTATTAAGATAGAACTGTACATCTATTCGAATGCATGTGTCATTAATGAACTTGTTACTAATATCCGACATCCAGACAAGTTATTGTTTAATTCATTGACTGTTTAGGTCGCATTTATACGATACTGAACGATAAAATGGTGCACTTGTAAACAATCAAAATAAAAAATATATTTTGAAATATCTTGTGTTATTCTTCATTATGCGGGAATAGAATGAACTCGTGCTAGGGCTGGTTAGTTTCATCAGGCAATATGAAGCCCTAGAACACTTCAGGGAAATTCATTTATAATAATATTTTATCAATATAGAAGACGAATCATTTAACTTACATTAGGCCAGAAAAACAGCCGTTTTTTACCCAAAATACCCCATAATTGTGCACCGACTTTACAGTTTCTACCAGCAAAATCCAAGGTATGAAAATATTTGGGGACGAATAATTCACCAATGTCACATTAATATCATGAGGGTTCATACGTTCAAGGGAAGGTGTATAAAGGTATAATATAATATAATATAATATATTATAATATAATATAATATAAAGGTGTATTAGGCCTAAATAGCCACACGGACCAAACACACATTTAATATAATAAAAAATGTATTAGGCATTATATGTATCAAGAGCGACCCTCTCTTGAGCAACAACCTCTCAACAACAACATAATTTTGCTTCACACAAAGGGTGTTGCTTTGAAGAGGTTGCACTGTACATATACAAGGGTTACAACTTCCGATATTACAGCTTCTGCACCACGTTCGTTTATTACCACGTAACCTTCTAAGAATTGCTCAAATTTTTAATAACTGGTGTCTTCAGATAGCTAATACATTATACTACACATAACCAGTATGCACTTCGTCCAATTCACAACAATGAAGCAGATGTGTCATCGTTTTCCAAAACAAATCGTCAATTTCTCTTAGTTGAACGCGACGTCGCAACACCAACTTAACCAGAATTACCATACTAAATTCAGCTTAAAACAACAGGTAGAGAAATGACAACACATGCTAACTGTAATTATTACTAAAATTTGCTGATCCAGGACAAAAATATAATCCAGAAATGTTCTACTCACGCAAAATAAACAAAATCGTCGACTCCGCCATAGATTTCCACTTCGCCAATCTCTATCCAGAGCTGTCGTTCGTTATCCTCACATACATCTCTGTCAACGTCTGGAAAGTAGTTCAAAAACACGTGTCCGTGTCTCCTTTAAATTCCATCTGACACACAGAATCACGCTTTTGTTTCTCTAATTGTACATTTGTTGTCATAATTTACACGATTACCTTCGATTTTTGTGTTTCATTTCCATTTAAGCGGCGTAACTTTATGACCTAATTACCAAAAGTAAACAAATACTCTTGGTCGAGAAATAGTGCGCTAGATAAATAAAATAATTTCTCTGATTTTCAGGTTAATTTTAACATCTTTTGTCCCGAATGTATTGTGCAAATTAAATTGCTTCGCTTAGTTGTAAATTTTGTACCATTTGTGGCTTTATTTCTTGTTTTACAAGAAACTTGTAAAACGCTGAGACGTTGACAGAGATGTATGGGAGAGATAACGAACGACAACTCTGGATATAGATTGCCACTTCGCTAGGCCATTATAATTCTATGAGCTTCAACCAATGAAACGTCTGCTTTCAAACAATTAGGGGGCAAAGGTCACAGAACCATAATATTTGCAGTTAGTCAATGCGACGATTTTTGTGAATTGTAAGCGAATAGAACATTCCTGGATTATATTTTTGCGCTGAAAACATCCTAAATGTCCATACAAAGTAAGTGAATTAAGGCTAAGTGTACAAACCATTAGGACTTTGATGGTTATTTCGAATGTTAAAAAGTAGATTAGCAAAGGTTACAACATTTGTATGCGGACAAAATGTTAATAAGTTGATCTGTCACTAAGTTCAAAATGATAAAGGACTTAACCAAGTTCTATTCATGGCAGTCGGTATTTTATAGCTTACAATCATTCTACAATCGTTTTAAACGGAATGATGTAGACTTAGGATTATAACAAAAAACTAAGCTAAAATCAAAATACAAATACTTGCAATGTGGGCGTTTCCATTTGAGTGTTATGAAGATCATACACATAATGTATCATGTCTGTAATACCGTCAAATGACCTACCATTGCACTGGATTATCTGTCATTAACAAGGGGAAAAACTAGCTTTCCCAATAGGACTTTTTTAAATCTGTTTTTTAGGTTGGACAACATATACATATGAAAATGAAAATATCAGCCTGGAAAATATTGATTGATTGAGACCGAAAAGTAATCTAGGGTCGGCAGGAGAATATAGGGTCAGAGGAAACCAGGAACCCTTCTTACTAACCAGATCACTTTATAAAAGCAACTTATACTACACTTACGTAAAAGGAAAACAACGGATGCTTTAGGTACAATATCACACGCAAATTTGAAAATATACTCGTAACAAATTATTGTCACAACTCATCCTAGGCAAACAAGTTACGTATCTACACATCATTTTCTAAAGATATGAAAAAAATGTCAAAAAGCAATAAAATTGAAAGTTTAAGAATGATTTGCGATCAATTTATCAACTGGTGATATGAACATAACCAGTTCAATCAATGTTTGTGCTGATATGCTGAAATTAGGGGCCTACACATTGATTTAACCCTTTCGCTGCCATAAGGACGGGTAAACCCGTCTGCCCCAGTTTCAGCGTATTTGCCTACAGGACGGGTAAACCCGTCGGCCCCAGTTTCAGCATATTTGCCTACAGGACGGGTAAAACCGTCTGTCCCAGTTTCAGCGTATTTGCCTACAGGACGTGTGTATACCTAGCATAGTTTACACGCACCTGCCAGGGACCCCTCCAGGAAACCATAGAAACTGACCGAGAACAATGAACACCGTACGGGGCCTCCCAGGACGGGCACACCCGTCCAGCCCAGTTTCGGCATATTTGTCAACAGGACATGTCAACCCATCCCGAGAAACCTCGCATAGCTCCACCGCCCCCAACCAACCCCTGCAATCCTCCACAAAAATCCCTGGCAAATGTGTGTAAACCATGCAACTAAATTCCCGGCAGTGAAAGGGTTAGTCATGGTTAATCTCCTGTTTGCTTTTAGTATAATCCTGGTTTACGGCATGCTCTTAGATCATGTTTCCCTATTTATCACTTTATGTATACATGTGTCACAATACTAACAAACACGTGACCAGGTGTTAACGTTGAATAATTGTCTGAGTGAAGCTGTTAGTTCATCTTCATACAGTGAAAGATCACAACATATTAAGATACAAATGACTGGGTTGGATTTGTTTTAGTTTGTTTGTTTGTATGTGACGTATTGTCACTGGGTTTGAACGCCGTTTTTCAACAATTTTTCAGGTATATACGGCGACCGTTCACCTAACCAGTTTTCCTGGATTGTATTCTAACCAGTTCTAACTTACCCTTCCACAAGGGGCCGGCAATTTCTCCACATATGGAGGAAAATCGATATTTTCTTCAAATTTTAATATAGAACGGTATGACCTGCCGCGACCGGGATTTAAAAACGGATCTCCGGGTTACAACTCCAGCGTACTAATCACTGTACCACGGCCGCGGCAGACTGTGTTGGAAGTGTTTCGAAGCTCTATTTGAAATAAGACAACCGAAATCTGTTTATCTACTGTCAAATGACTATTTGGCGGACTCTTTACATACCACACCAGGCATAGACAATATTCATGTCTCAGTTAAAGCATAAGATTCTACGCAGCAGATTAATTTTTTTCTCAGCTTTAATGAACATTTGTTTTTGTGCTGGACTTTCTTGTAAACCTCTTTATATGTCAGGTAATTTACTTTAAGGCGCGCAATTATACGTACTTGGTTTCCCTGACTTTTATACCCGTACGCGTACACGAGGAGTCATCGGAACAGACGAAATGCTCGAGATAAACCGAGTGCTCGTAATAACGAGGTTTTTGTTTGTTGACTGAAAATAAACTGTGCATCATGCGCATAAATGGGCGTGTTTACGATAATAATACGAAATGCTTACGTAAATTGTTCTCTATGCTGTCTAAGGTGAATGAACATGATAGTTGATTGCTGAAATATATATTGATCATTTTTTCTAAGTACTTTATCCACGATTTTTTCGTGTTTTCAATTGTACAATGTCATGTCCGAATATCGTGTCACTGACATGCGGTGAAACGTCATAGTGACACATCGTGAAAGATACATGTGTTATGTACGTCTGTAGCAGTAAGTGGTATGCATGAAGCATGCTAATAAAAGATTTGTCTCTGTTTTTATTAGTATCTGCTTCTCAAACTTGTCATTAAGTTCTCATAATTAATGTCTCGTGGTTAAAGTCTCAATAATTATTAACTTTTATAACATTAGTCTTTGATCTTAAAAATTTTACTGCAAACTTACAACAAACAAATACATGTACATGTTTCATTGTCATTTTATGTCACAACATGTGAAATACAAAGTACCCGATTAAGATTCGTTCTTCTATTGTGTAGCTTTAACGACGTGTGAAAAACAAAGTACTCGATTAATATTGGCTCTTTTGTTGCGTAACTTTAACGATGTGTAGAAAACACGGCAATCGCCGGCGCGCAGGTGCGAACGATATCCAAAATGACACCCCTCGAGGTAATCGAGGTAATTAACGCTTAAAAATAAGTCAAGGGACCATGATTTGTGCTCGAGATAACGATGCTCGTAATAAACATGGAAATTTATATACAACTAAGAACAAAAAATGACGGGACTTCAAGATTTCCTCGAGATAAGCCTAGAGCTCGTGATATCGATGCTCGTAATAACGAAGTTTTACTGTACTTGAAAACGATGCTTTCTGATTTTCATATATACTCTCCGGGCACTCAGATACACTGCCGCGATCATTGAAAATCTCTCAGGAAGTCACGTTCGCATTTTTTGACAACCCGTGAGAAATTCGGGTTTGACTAATTTCCGGACTAAACCAGCTCTGGTTTCACCACAAGAGCTTACATTAAGTCAAGAACAAGTTATGGATACAAGCTCATTATTGAAAAAAAATTCTGATTCATATAGATAAGAAAATGATTTCTAGAAGAGAAAACACATTTAAAAAAACCCACCTTCCCCAAAACACCCAACCCAAATCCACTTATTACATACGGCTGTACAAAAAATGGAGGACAAAACACAGTCTGCCAGAGGATGCCGCCTCAGGATGGCCTGTAGCAAAGCTACACACACACTAACACTTTTGTACAAACACCACAGCCTAATTGATTTCTAATTGTATCTGGGGGTGACAAACAATGATGGCCTACAATCAATTATTCACACATGTAAATGTCACATAGCGTTCCAAGCACGCTATCGTGATCATGTTTTTCTATCAAGTCATGAATGAGCCGTATTTAACAAGACGTCAAGAGGACTTCTGCATTACCTTAAAATACATATCTACACAAAGATGATTTGAGTTCACCATACCAGCGCTCCTGTTGACCAGGAACTCTACATGTAATGACGTACCAGTAGTATTAAGGCTAGAAAAAATCATGTTCACGGTTACATGACAACAAGCATTTTCTTTTCTATTTTTTCTGAACACGAAAATCAGGTACGATTCATCCCTAATTATTTTCGTATTTTGCAGTTAGAAACTTTCGGGTTGACGTCAAATAAAGGGGTCAGTCGGGTAACAGTAAACAGAACTATTTTTCTTGCATAACTAGCTCCCTCCTACATGTGAGGTAATTGTCCACTATCCAGCTTGATGTGTGAGTTAGAAGTGAGACAATAACGACCATAGTTCCAATACCTTCAATCAGATTGTGGGGAGACATCGTGGTCTAGAAGTAGAACGTCCAAGATCTGATCTGAAGTCCTGAGTTTGAATTTCCGCTTGGACGAGTTTCGTTCATGAACTTCACAATCCTATTTTTCGGCCGCAGTACTGGTGTAATCTCCAGGAAGCGGACACGAACGTAATTAATATAAGCAAAATTACTCGTTTCACAATGGAGCTGAAATAAACAAGTATAAACTAAACTAATCAGATTGTGAATCTCGAACCTTGACCTTCCTATTAACAATCTAGCTGTCTTGTTCTCATGATATGCTGGATTTTGGGAATAAATGTTTTCTGATGGTTTAATTAATCATTGGTCTGAAAAATTTGTGATCATGCCACTTAATTTTTTATACTGCTAATGTTTTGAAGTATTTTATGTACCACTATATGTACAGCTGATGTTAAACTTAGCTTAACATAATGATACTATCAGGCGTAGTCCGTGTGAGAATCGGTCATCTGGAACAATAGTTAGTCAAAATTTGAACACAAACTTAAATGCTTGTGCTGTTCTGTTCTATTCCTTTCCATGCTGTGCTGTGCTGTGCTGTATCATGCCATACTGTGCTGTGCTGTATCGTGCCATACTGTGCTGTGCTGTATCGTGCCATACTGTGCTGTGCTATATCATGCCACACTGTGCTGTATCATGCCATGCTGTGCTGTGCTGTATCATGCCACACTGTGCTGTATCATGCCACACTGTGCTGTATCATGCCATGCTGTGCTGTGCTGTATCATGCCACACTGTGCTGTATCATGCCATGCTGTGCTGTGCTGTATCATGCCACACTGTGCTGTATCATGCCATACTGTGCTGTGCTGTATCATGCCACACTGTGCTGTATCATGCCATGCTGTGCTGTGCCATGCTGTCCTGCGCTGCTCTTTCCTATTCTATTCCATTCCTTGCAGTGCTGTGCAAAAAAGCAGAGTGAATCTAACAAAAGAACATTTGTAATTCGATTTACTGTATTTTACACCAAATATCACAGACTTACATGTCCAAGATCATAAATATTTGAAAACACACACTCACACACATACGCATGCAACAAATTTATAAGAAATGTTATATTCACACATAAACACGCGTATATAAGCAATTCATACACTAATAAAATGATTCTAAGTGAACAGGATTAGCCAATTTTTCTTTATTTTTGTGAATTGGAAATATATAAAGTATGCATCATTATGAGTTTATAATACAACAAGAAGAGTATTTCTTTATAATTTGACCATAATGTCAAAATACTTCCAGGTCTTATTCAACTTAAGATCCAGTTCTCCCTAAATATAGTTAGAACATGGCAAAATAAAACTGGTTTGTCAGAAACAATGAGAATAATGGAAGCTAATTTTTCATGCACATAAATGTGAAATTCCGAGATAAAGTTTTTTCGCAGCTTTAAAACTTGCATGCTTGGCTCCTTCCAGCATTGTAGATATATGTAAATTTTTGCACATTCATGAGACTATACATTAAAATTTAAACTCAAGACTATTGAGTAGTTTTGTATCATTTATTCATATTTGTAATGAAAGTGTAAAACTTCAAAATGCCACTCTCACAAAATAGCGAAAAAAAAAACGAAGTCTTTCTTTTACATAGCATTTATTGCATCTTGCATGCTATACAAAACAATATAAAACAAAGAAATAATTTCAAACAGATTCAAATGAGGACAAAAAAAAGGTTCAAGGAGATACATCAAGTATAGTCTGCTAAAAAGTTTTTTTATTCATGTGTAAAAAAAAACATTTTTTTTCACACAAAAATACGAGACTATAAAACAATGTGGCATTAAATCAATTTAATAAATGGGTTTCATGTTTCTTTGCATGAGTTGTTGAAACGGTGAAATTTTATTAATCACATATACATATATATACGTGTGGGTATATGAGGTTAAAGCATACAGTTTAAAATACAATGTTTCCACAGTACAATTAGGTTGTAACTTTCTCTACGTTTATAATTTTAAATCATTTCACAACTAAAATATAATAGATGTAAAAAACACATATTGTGGAAATGTCAATCTAATTAATTCATATTAGCAGTGATAAACCATTTAAAATTGAAAACATTATAACAATGTTGAAGTGAAGTTTATTCGAAACAATCCTACAATTATTAGATTACAAATATTTCACAACAGTATTTATAGAATAAGGATCATTAAAATAGCAATATGTACAAATACACAGATGTTAGCAAGTATAAATTAGCTAAGACACACTTCTTTTTTTATTTAAGGCGTTTGACCCTAAATTTGTGACTTATTTTGTTTTTAATTCAGAGAGCACTTCCTTTATTTGTTTCCATTTGACAGACATAATAAAAAGGATAATGAAAGAATATCAAGGATTTTAACAGTCAAATTTATTTTTTCCACCAACACGTTGTTTGGTCCTCTGAAATGCATGATATCATCAATGTTGAACACAGAAGTAATATGATATACCAGAAATTAAGTTTGAACTATATTCATAAATTCATTAAATTACAAACAAAGTTAACATTATTCAAGGCATGTGACCTTTACATAGACGTTTTTGCACATTTTTATTTCTATGATGTTCAATAGTCAGTCAAGTTCCTGTTTTATGTTTATTATTGATGTAAAAAATCAAGTAATGAAAATAAATTAATTTTTAAATCCATGAATGAATCAATCTATTTCTTCGATGTATCTAGTTGTTGTCACATTGTATTGAAATATAAAACTATCTATAACCATCAATTTATTAATAAAATCGTAGCAAAATGAAGAGTTAAAGGTTTCTATCAAGATTCCCTTACAGTCTATAAATTATGATTAATATTGAAGTACACATATGTGATCACTGTGTAAGATATACAAGTATTCCTACCATAACATAAAACCCTTTAGAGGTGTTTCATACGTCCAATATTGCTTTCTAAGAAATGCTCTAGACTAAACGTATGACACATTGGGCGTAAAAGCAATTCCTGGTTTCTGCAAACCCAACTGACCCAATTTTTTTCTGCCGACCTTTAACATTTTTTTGGTCTCAGCCATTTTGTTTCTTGGCAATATTTTAATTTTCATATGAACTATATCTCTGAATTAAAACATAAAATTTCAAAAAGGTTTTAATGACTACCGTACAATATTTTTGGAAGATGCCTCAGCAAACAAAAAAGGAAGATTTCAACATAAAACTTTTTTTTAAAATACTCCTATCAGAACATTAAGGCCAGAAAAAATATTTATGTTTATGGTTATTCTACCAAAATAAAATAAGAAAGGGTAGGCAAGTCACTCAACCTTTCATAAGGGGAGGCACAACTTGTCCCCCAAATACTTTCATACTTTACAGTCAGAAACTTACGGGTTGGCACCTTGCTAACACACATCTGAAGAGTCGAAAGATGCATATAAAATTAGAGAAAGTAAAATTCTATGTACATTGTGCTTGTGAAATTAGGATTATGTACCAGTATGAAAAACAGATTACTAGTATATAATAATATATAGTAAATTAAATAATTTACATTATCTAGCTCATATATACATCAAAATCACCTCCACATACATAACAAATAACAATAGCACAATATCTTCATAATAATTAAAATATAGGACTAATTGGACTCCTGTATATGTGAGAGTAAAAAACCAGACATGATAGATAATAAGACACTACTATCACACAGTGACCTTGACATACACATATTACAGATAAGCTTATATCAACTCTGAGATGTGGGAATCATCTTAAGTCAGATTCTAGGAAGTCATTTCACAGACATCTTAGCATAGACAGAACTTTTAACACGTACAATCTGTCTACTCCCTATTTGTAAATATAAAATGTTACATTCCAGTGATTTGTCTCATCTTTTCGTCAATATTTAAAGGAAAGGCAAGAAATATAAGTCTTTGACACAATTTTGTGTTCAAAAGTGCCATCTCAGCTTATCTCCATAGACTGACACCCTGTCGTTTCTCCAGTGATCATTTAAATTTAATCTCTTGCTTTGGATATGGAACTCCAGGTGTTAAGATATCCATGCACCCAAATTTTCATGCATCCTGAAAATAGCAGTGTCTAACACAATGTAGTCTTTTTCCACCTTCAAAAAAACTGTCACATTGCATATTGTTGCATGCTACATAGTTTGACCTTTCATTTAAAGATTAAAGAATTAGAGTTTGCTTGTATGTACAGCAATTAACAATGACAAATTAATAATCAACAACAGAGTAACCATTAAGAATATATGTACTCATTTCTCAACACTTGAAACATTCATAAACAGTATAATATCTATTATGAAATAAACTGATATTTGTTTATGTATGTACAATAACCATTTGCAACAAAAATAATAAGTGTCCTTGATTTCACAAACATTAACCCAACGTTTTGTTGTTGCTATAGAGAGGTTAAATTAATAGAATAGTTAAATCATGCTGTTGTTGGTTGTGGCTCAAGAGGGCCACTCTGGAGAGGTTGCACCAAATAACTTTTGTTTTAACAACAAAGTAAATAAAAGAAAATTCACACTTTTTAGTTTAAGGCTAAGCAAAAGGTTTTGAAGTGGTCAAAGACACATTTAGGCCATGGTAAAATAAATAATATAATATCATTCTTAATTTCCACTAAATGTTTAAGTAAAATTAACTAAAGCATAATATCATATTTCTGAAAATTAACATCCTGGGAATTTGATGCTAAGCTTTTGAGGCCCCGTTTAAATTAAAAAAAAAATGCAAAATGAATTTCCATAAGAGAAAGGGGACAAACAATTAATTTGATGATTAATCAATAAATTATTGATGGCCTTAAACATTTGATTTTATAAGAAAATAGTGTCCACAGTAAGTTTATCATGGTAGTAGACATAAATCCAATACAGGTATATAACAATACAAGTTTTGTTCTGTATAAATATCCAACTTAATCATTTGCACTAATGTTCATGACACTACACAACCACTGTTATTCTTAGGGTCCTTATCAGACATTGGAAATTCCTTCTCTTTCACAGGTGGAAGATCTTTTGGTTTTTCTTCTTTCTCTTTGTCTCCAGGCAACTAAAATAAAATGGAACAGAATAAGTTGGTGTGAGTGTCCCCTATCAAAAATTGAGTGAATTAATTTTTTTTTTTTTTTTTTTTAGAAATTAAAATAGAATTTGTTCTTTATATAAACCTTGAACATTTTGTGTGCGTGAAGATTCAATCAGGCTAAAGGCGAATGTGTTAATTAAAATACAGATAAAAATAGGACGATACAACTGAATTTAGACTTAAAAATTCAGTGGGTTTCAATAAAGTTGATTAAAGCTGCCTCATCAACACGATACTTAAGAAAATATGAAGAAATATAGGGTAAGTAGTGTATTTAACACTGACTTTGGAAAAAAGATAGTGTGAGATACTTCTACAGAACCTTGATATCAAAATTTGTGAAAAAGTTTCCGATTCAAGAAAATTTTGTGACCTACCTACATATTTTTTTTTTTATTTTTCTCAGGTCGAAGACAAATTTCACAATTAGACTAATTCAGAACACATTTTCATTCTTTCACAGATTGAGTACCAGTCTAATTGAAATTCTCATTCCAAACATATTATGGAAAAGGGGGCCCATTTCATAGAGTTTTCTCAGACAAGATAGCAGTTTTTCAACTTAAAATTTTTGCTAATGGTATATATTTGAGACAACAAAAGCTAACAAAACATTTCCAAAAACTATCAACATATTTTATTCTAAAACAAGATGAACCGAGATTGTTAAGATTAAAACTATTACCATAGCTGAGATAAGTCAATGAAACAAGCAGAAATCAGCAGCCAAACACAAAAGTAAAGCAGTACAATTATTATTTTTACAATTACCTGAGGGCCAGGTTTAGGTGCCATTTTGGCATCCATCTTTTTGTACACCTCTATTGACCACAAGGGACTTAACTCTGGTGGTTTATAATCTTCAGGACTGACCAGTCCGTATGTGGCTTTTAATTCTAACATAGGAGGGTCATACGCTACTTTCTGATGATATCTAAAATACGATCAAATTTAACAACTGCTTAGATCAATGCGTATAGATCATCAAATATGACATGAATTTAACTTAAAAATTAGGTAGACTATCAAAGTCATAAAAACAATAAGTAAAATTTATCCACTTCAAATGGTTCAACACGCTGTCAGCATGCTTTTTAAATGAAAAATGGCATGCATAATGAATGCCCACTTGCATGAACTGGGTAAATTACTTGACAATAGAGAAGTATTATGTTTGAGAACATTTGAGCCCTGACCCCATTATACTGGTAGACAAATGTAAGATATAGAACACAATCAGTTTGATTTCATCACAAGTAATCACAGTTTAAGCAGAACAGTGATTAGCTCATTTATTTTCATTGATTATGAAATAAGTTTTTGAGAGTAGATCTTTTTTCAACAATTTCCAAAGTTACTCCCCCATGAGGTTGTGTGAAGACAGGGTAGAATGTCATAAGTAACATAACTCAACATATTACAGGGGTGTAGAAATGAACCGGAAACATGAAAAATCAACTGGCTATTTGAGCATTTTCACTGACTAATTTCCCCCACTTGGGGTCTTGCCCCTTTGAACCCTACTGGGAACCCTCAGACCCCCCTTCTACGTTTAGTAGCTTACTAGCTACATGAAAACATTTCTACACCCCTGATATTGAAGGACACACAAGGTTTAATATCATAAGCAGTGTAACTCAAAAATATTGAAAGACACAAGAATTTTTTTCCCAACACCAAAGCAGCAGACTCTACTTTTCCTTTCTCTGATGACCGAATCACCCAAAATGACTTTCATTTCTCAAAATGACCTTGAACATACCAGTACATTATTTAGATGAATTTGAATTACAAACAGATTGTAGGACTTATATTTTCTGACACAAAAAAAAACAGAATTTTTCTGTATTTTGTATTTTCTCAAATTTTGCAAAATGAATAATGACTACATCATCAAGAATGGTATCTCTGGATAATTATAAAAAATAGTGTTTTACTTGCATAAATAAGAAAAATTTTAACCCAACTATTAGGAAACACTAGATGCATATAGATATCTTACATTAATCCATTCTCACGTTCACATTTATCTAACGTTCTCTTCATCACAGGTCCAAGTCGTCTAAAGAATATATGGTTGAGGGGTCTAGCTTGTGTTCCTGGACCTTTAGTTGATGTATAGTCCTTACATGTGACAGCAGACTTATCATAACCTGAAAAACATTATACATGTATAGAATATCATAGTCATGTGGCAATGGTCTCTGACCAGTAATCACTAGCCCCTAACCACTGTGAAGTTGAATCCCACCCCAGACCAAATTTCATATGCGAGGTAGCTGTCCAGCTAGCTTATGGAAGGTCGGTAGTTTTTCTACCCAGGTGTAACCCTAGGGGTCTTCTGCTGCTAAAGATGATCCTGGCAGTTGGTGCAACATTAAAACTCCAGTGAAAAAAAGAAAGAAAGATTATAAAAATAAAATCTTAACATGTCATGTCCATTCAACAACAAATGAATACCGAACAATATGCTCCAAAGACCAGTAATTTTTAAATCTAAAAATTGGCAGCTCATATTTAGCTCCACAAAGAGAATAAAGACAACAGTCATGCTAAATACTGTCTTTATAGAAAATTTGAATATATGTATTGATTAATATAAGTGTCCCAATGCAAGTATCGAAGCCCAGTACATTTAAAATTCAGCAACCATATTTATTTTGAAGTTCAGGATTACTTGGAACTTATGAAGCAAAATATGCACAGAAGGAAAAGAAACAAGGCACAAAACTCCAATGTTTGAAATTAACCGTATGGGTGGAGCAAATGTATAGGGAGGAGTGTACCACCCAGCAGGAGGAGTCAACCACATATCATAAAAAATATGTAGTGGTCCTTAACATATATCTGTGTTCAGAAATCTTAAAACAATTACAGCAATGATATGGGAACTATTAATATGGGTGCGTGGCTGAATGATCACATGGCTAAGTAAAAATGGCAGTGTAAAAATTCTTATTTGAATTTATTTGATTAAACTACAAAACTAAAAGAAGATGTACTAACACTGAAGACATCGCTGACCTAGGAGTGTTACTTGAAATACCTATACAATTAAATTTGATGTACCAAATTTCTTTTCAATCTGAATAGTTCGGAGACTAGGAGTAACATACCACATAAATTGACAAAACAAAAATAAACAATACCTCATGTGCAACAGACAGTAATTATGTAAAAAGTTTAAGCTAAAGAAAGCCAACCTTTAAAAACATACAGTCAGTCACATTTAGACAACAAAAGATGCTGTGATGCTGATATTTCAAAATTTAACAATATTCAAACACAAAAATTTACATCAGAAATGAACTCAGCTGTTACATAATGCTTAACAATCAAAAAGATATGAATTTTCCCCATATCAGCTACAAGATAAATATCTACAAGTACATTGTATTATGATTAAGTACACAGAAAAATCTTAATAACTATTTCCAGTCAACTGATCCACCATATTTAAATTATGTCACACAATAAAATGACCATCTGGACACTTAGAAGATATTGATCCAGTGATTTGATAAATTCAAAAGTGAAATAAAAAAAAGATGAAATGTAAACAATAAAATTTCCAAACTTCATAAAGTACAACAATATATTGTCCTATAAATCAATTTAATGTGTAGACTGTTATCTTAAAGACACAGAATTTGTTTTTCCTTTCACAGATGGACTTTTTTGAGGTTGCATTGCTTTTAATGAGTAATGACTTCTTTTGCCACAATGTTTTCCACACAGTCAGAGAGAAACCAATTCTCTTAAATAAATTGATGTTTGTATATTAGCTTTGAATTTGAAAGAGTCCAAAATGTGCTTACGAGGCAAAGCATTTAGACTGGTTTTCAGTGCATAAGAAATTGCATCTAATTTCAGATTCAATCATTAGCGCAAATTCTTCATTGCTTTGGAAAGTTATCCCTTTGTAGAAACATACTAGTGAAGAAATTACTAGTTAACATGTAAGAAGAATTAACATGTAAGAAGAATCAACATGTAAGAAGAATAAAGACATAAACATACTTGTGATTCCTTCCTGAAGGCCTCGTATAGCCTCACCGCATTTATCTTGGGACAACAAACCCTCAGCATTGTAACAATGGGCCTGAAATATGGTATAAAAAATTCATACTACCCACAATCAAACACATTTACAACATCCTGTTCATTACATGGTTTTCTGTTAATGTTTTACAATGAGACCTTCATGTTAAGCATGAACAATTATATTTATCAATTTTGCTGAAGAAGACACTGAATTATATCATGAAGACTGTTAGTTTTTTCTGCAACAGTTTTATAATCAGTAGTTCAGCTGAACATTGGACAGTTGGTTTAGCTAGATCAGTTGTTCTGTGAGGGGACCAATGACTAAATATAAGTTTTCCAACATTTACCTCATCATGAACTCAACATTACAACTTTGAGAAATATATATCAAGAGTAGGGAGACAAAAACATGACCTCTTCATCAATGGTTCAGCACTTTACACACACATGACCTTCAACAATGGTTGAGCACTTTACACACATGACCTTCAACAATGGTTGAGCACTTTACACACATGACCCTCAACAATTGTTCAGCACTTTACACACATGACCTTTATTAATGGTTCAGCACTTTACACACATGACCTTTATTAATGGTTCAGCACTTTACACACATGACCTTTATTTATGGTTCAGCACTTTACACACATGACCATTATTAATGGTTCAGCACTTTACACACACATGACCTTTATTAATGGTTCAGCACTTTACACACACACACACACACACACACACACACACACACACACACACACACACACACACACACACACACACACACACACACACACACACACACACACACACACACACACACACACACACACACACACACACACACACACACACACACACACACACACACACACACACACACACACACACACACACACACACACACACACACACACACACACACACACACACACACACACACACACACACACACACACACACACACACACACACACACACACACACACACACACACACACACACACACACACACACACACACACACACACACACACACACACACACACACACACACACACACACACACACACACACACACACACACACACACACACACACACACACACACACACACACAGAGTCAATCATGAATGATTTAATTATTATGACTGATTGTAACAGCTCTTTGAAGTAAATTTATGTAATAGTGATTAAGATTAATAAATAAATGTCAAGAAATACTTACATGTGCTATATAAAAGTCAGACTTCAGTTGGAAGTATTTGCGCCACTTTCCAACAATTTTAGCATCCAAACTTGCTAAAGCATCATCTACAAAATATAAGATTGTATCAATTAGCTTAGTAAAGTAAATGATAAACAAATAAATAATGATATTACAAAAACAGTCAGAGAGGCAGTAGTCAAGAAATGCTACAAATGAATACACTCCGTGCCAACCATCCCTCAAAACACAAAAAACAATTTTATAATACAAATAACAAAAGGTGCCATCAGTTACCATTAAATTACATGTAATATTTTGAGTACAGGTAATTAAATTCATAAAAGTTTTGTAGGTCAGTGTAACTTCTACCAGATAAAAATTTTAAAATCCGTGATCAACAGGCTTATAATTATTACAATACTTAGTAATGTTTCCATGGATACTAAATACTATTACATCATACCAACATATGCAGAGTTATGAATGCAAAAACACAAAGGGGAGGATAATATCTCACCCATCTTGCAAAAAACATCTAAAAACATGTTTTGAGCGGGTCAAATTGAACCTGAACACTTTCATTAAACCCTTTGCCTCATAAGACTGCATTTCCCCACATCTGAAGCAGACGACTTTTGAAAAACATGCTTTTGCCAAAATGTTTTCCATACTGTCAGAGAAAAATAACCCAATTTTCTTAAATAAATTGACGTTTTATATATTGGCATTGAATTCGGAAGTGTCTGAAATATGCTTATAGGGAAATCCTCAGAAGGGGGAAATTCCCCCCACACACGTGTTGACATATTTCAGCTACATAAGCACTAAAATGTAATATAAACCATTTCCAACAAGAATGTGATAACATAAACATACCAGCTCGTCTAAACAACTGTCCTGTCTCATTCGCTAACGCAGCAATCAAACTGGAAGAATGTTTTAATTCTATAGCTCGGGCTAAAGTTACTGAAATGACAAAATAACAATAAAATTAAAAAGTATGAGATCCGTCATTAACAGAGAGTAGAAAACATAAACATCAGTTTTCCTAAAACAATGTGTGAGAATTTATAGAAGCCACAAATCTACAAAATCAAGCATGATATGTCAAGGATTGTACAATTTAAAGTTCAAAAAAGTGTAATAAAAGAAATACAGATAACATTATAACAATAGGAACCAATCTACTTAATAACCTTTAAGTAACAAAAGAATACAAAACCTCAGGTGCATTTAAAGTAATGAATTATTCCAAACAAGAAAACTAATTTCAAAGCATTTAATTTCTATTACAGTTTTTGCAAGCAAATTACCTGCATTATAATTGTATATGAAATACCTACACAAATCAACAACAAAAATAATTCAATTATCTAAAATATAAAGCAATATTTCATAACAGCATTTGATGAAAATTTTCAGCTTAAACAAATTAACAACTTTCTTCAACACATCTGATAGAGACTGAATTAATTGTATTTGAATGGCATGTTACCAATCAGGGTTTTCATTAAGAACCGATTGCTTATTGGAACCATCAGTTAAAATGTGTTTGAATCAGTTGTTTTTCCAAGAGTTTTAAAATTTTTGCCAAAATTCAAACAATTCTCGCCAGATTTATCAGTTGCTTAGGTAAAAAATCAGTTGTTTGATTTCTTAATGGAAACCCAGAGCAATACAGAAAATTTAAAATACATGTATTACCAAGTATCTTTGTTTTAATTAGATTAATATTTCTAAGTACCCACCTTCCTGTGCCTCAGCTGTACACTGGTTGATGTAAGCATCTAAGATTCGGGAATCTGTATCTGCAGCATTTTCAGAAGAATCTGTCAATTTCGGCACCAAATCATTCTGAAATAAATCGTATAGAGAAGAAAACTCAATCTTGAAACAATAATGTAACCTTAAAGAATATTAGGCGTCAGGGATATAAAATTTTGAACAAAATACATGCTAAAGTCTCAACTTTGGTCTCAACTCATTTTGGTGTGAATGTATACTTTCTGCATGATAAAGTATCTTATCAAAATACATTTATTAATTCTCAGCACACAAAAGATATTTGAAGCTCAGAAGACAATATGGTACTCTGCAGTTGAGTGGTTATGGTCTCTGACCTAAAATCTCTAACCCCTCACCGCTGTGAGTTTGAACTCCACCTGCAAATAAATTTCATGTGTGAGGAAGCTGTCCAGCTGGTTTACAGAGGGTCGGTTGTTCTACCCATGTGTAAGCCTGGGGGGATCTTCCTCCCTTGTCAAAGCTGGAAAGTTGCCAAATGACCCTGACTGTTGGTGCGACATTAAACTCCAATGAACAAAAAATATATAAAATTTAATCTTGGGCCCAGGCCATAATATGCCAAAAGATGATCATTGTTTTCTTAACACCAACAGTTTCCACTTTCACCTCCTAAAATTGATCAGCTTGTTCTGACAATATTGGAGCTATAACCAAATAATGAATATGTTGAGCCCTAATAGATATTTATCCTTCACTCTTCAAAGATGAATAAATCAGAAAAACTTTCTTTCAATTATATAAGTGAAAGCCAGTCCTTTGAATTCTACCACAGAAAGAGACACATGACTAAAAAGCAATTAATTCTTTTACTTGGGAATGAAATATGGAAGTAGTTTGAACTGATTTATATAAAATGAACTATGGGCATAAAATAATATCTATTGCTTACATCACAATCATGTATAACATATGACATATAAAATTAATGTAAAATGAAAAAAAGACAATAAAACCATAAACTATAAAAGAAGTTCTTGTCTTTAATATCAACAATTCGGGCCACTTAAGATCAGAAATAAATCAAATTAAAATATTCTGAATCTTTATATACAAAGCATATTTAAAAAAGAACTCAGTGATATATTTTCGATTGTCTTTTCAGTGTATGCCTAGCAAAGTTCACAAGGCAAATGCATGTTGTGGACTGGAAATTCTGCACTTAATGCTTCCTAAAAATAACAGTTATCTTATATCATTTTCTTGTATGCACATGCATTTTCTTCAGACATACCAAAAGTTTCTGTGTATTTAACGAAACAGATACAAAATGAATAGACAAGTTGAACTTAAATTACCACTGTATGGTCCAGGGGAGTAAAATTGAGCCGGAAGCTGGAAAAAACAACCGGGTATTTGAGCATTCGTGCAGGCTACTTTTTACATCATTATGTTTTTATGTTTTAAAGTAACATTATCTTACAGTGTTAAGGAGTTAGTATTTGTATCAAAATTAATGGGGACCGGTAGCCATTGTAACGAAAGTATATGGAAATTAAAAAAAAATAGTAATGTCAACATGTAAAAACATCATATCATTGTACACACATTATTCAATGTGCCATCTGATCAAGCCATAAAAAAAATAAATGTTATACAGACAAATAACAATACCTTCACATAGCTGAATATTCCAGCAGCAGTTCTTAAACATTTATGAACTTCTTTGGCCTCTTCCATGTCCACTCTGTAAATAACGTAAGAGTATATCAGGGTTATTTTCACCAGTAGGGGAAGGGGCCTTGAAGGGGGGAGACACTTATAAATGGACCCTGCTATACAAGGAAAAGGCAAAATAAAATTTGAAAAAAAAAATAAAGAACATTTCAACTAAAGGTGCGCATATCTATAAAATAAGGTTCAATTTAGTACAAGAAAAATGATTTCCACATTGAGAAATTGATGGATTTTTACCATCATAAATTTAATAAAATAGTATAATACAATTTGTATATGGTTTTAATTACATTGTATTCAGTGAATGAGACTTACTCATCTTTAGCAGCAAATTTAGCTGAATGCTTAGTGTACCATAAAGCCAAGTTGATGGCCATAGATGCCATCTCAAACACCACATCATGTTTCTCACTGAAAAAACAAACAAACAACAAATAAATGGATTTTTACATACCAAATACTCCCAAATTAATGCCCCTCCCCTACTTTATGCCCCTCCCCTTAATAATGCCCCAACCCAATCTCCATAGGCAAAATGAATTAACATGAATTGACCATTAAAGCTTTAATGATCCTTCAAATTATACTGAAAGTATCCAAGAATTATTCACTAGGTAATGTGACAAACAAATAAAAATGCTGGGGTGTTCAGAAATATTTGGTAATAATGCAAAATTACATCTTTCAGATATATTGAACTTTAAAGAGTCTTAACTTCTTATCACCAATCAAGATATTTACTTTATAGTATTAATCAAACAGTTAGCCAGTATACCAATACAGCAGAAGACTTTGACAGTAACAGTACAGTAAAACCTGATATAAAGGTCATCTGTGCTGACAGCCATTATATGAACAACAGTCATTCGTTATTTCACATTTATTGATGTTATAAACAATATAACCTCTTAACAAAGGACAACTGTGCATAAAGGCCATATCTCTACTCGCCCTTAGGTAGCCTTTAATCCGATTCTTACACTGAACTTACACAGGTGTTCCTCCAAGTAGAGTATTCGTCCAGCGAAATTTTACCGCATTTCTGAGTTTGTTTTCAGTTTCTCCCTCTTCAAACGGTTTTACGAGTCCAATCAACAGTGAAAAATAATCATTTGAAGTTTTCTCCAAGGTGACTTTGTCATGATTAGGATCTGTTAAAAGTTCCAATAATTTGTTTCTGTGTAGGCGCAAATCACTGAAATGAAAGCAATAGAATGTAATTAGAAAAATAGAGTCTAGTGTTTCAATCAACAAAGCCATTAGCCAGTTACAAACCTCTGACCTTTCGAGCAGTAGCATACTGGTTTCCCGCAGCACCAATGAACTTAAAAGTCTTAACAAAAAACTTCCTTTAACACAAAATATTCCATATGCTGATATACATGCACCCTGTGATTATTTGAAATCAAGCAAATCTTTCTTACAAGCAAAATGTCAATTTAATAAGTGTCAATATCTAATGATTTCAGGGTGCTCATTTGACCCTCAAAATAGAAATTTTGACTCTTGGTATCAGTAAAGTAGAATTTCTGACTCCTGAGCATTAAAATAAAAGAGACAATTTTACAATAACATTAGTAGGAAATTTTGGTGACCTCAAATTATTATCAGTCAGGGGTCATTTTTTACACTAGCTCAACTTAACATCTAGTGAGCACCCTGGATTTTGAATAACACTGAAGAAGACAACTCCTGGTAACTGGTGCACGGGTAAATAAATGTCAAAATATTCATTGCATCACTGTATTTTCCTGCTTAATTCATTTCATTGGTGTTTGATGGATGTAAACAAAGCTGTCTGATTTCATTGCAAATGAGACAAAAGGGCAGTTAGGGTTGGTTTTAATACTGAAATGATAGTCAATAGAACAATATGGATTCAAATAAATAAACATCAGAATTTTTTGTATTAGAGCAAAATATATGGGATTTAAACAAAAAAAATTACTGGAAAATTACCAGCAAACAATCAGTAGGTGCAGGGTTTTCATTAAAAACTGATTGCCAATTGAAACCATCAGCTAAAAATGTGTTTGAATCAGTTGTTTTGCCAAGATCTTTAAATTTTTTGCCAAAATACAAACAGTTTTTGCTGGATTTATCTTTGCTTTTGGTTACTTAATTTTTAAATGAAAACCCTGAGGTGGCGCTACCTTGGAGTTATCACAAGAAATATCTCAAGAGCTACAGGTATCATAGGGTCCTATTGTAATCACGCTTTATTCTAGATCCATAACATGGAAATGGGAATGGAATGTTGGAACATACTTAATAATAAATATTCTTAATGCTTATTTGATTTTGCTAAAGCTTCTAACATCAACAAAATGTTACACATTCTCCTGAATTTAAACATGGCTATCACAATTTAATAGGTTAGGTAAGATTATAGAGACTTTGAACCAAAAATTGTTATAGTTACCTTAGATGAACGTATGTCTTCACTTACACCTGAATCTAATGTATAGTTTCATGCATAAATTTATGTGAATTTATTCTTTGTATTGAAAGCTAAAACTTCTCCTTCTTTGGACATTTTCAATTTGATTGATTTGTGTTTTGGTGTGGGGTGACCATACTTAGGAACCATATTCAAGTTGGAGTCTGAAGAGTAAGCTATGGACTTAATGGACTGGAAGTTGACCTTTATGTTTCTGCAAAGAAACACTAGTGTTTGATTAGCAGTCTGAGTAGACCTGTCAATATGGGTATTCCTAGTAACTTTATCTGAGACATCCATGCCAAGCTATTTTGCTGAGCTAACCGATTCCAGTTGGACCTCATGGAGGAAGTAATCAAGTATTCAATGGGGATAGAATGTTTCCTTTTTGTGACATGAATAACTTGACACCTGTATGGGTTGAATTCCATGTCCCACTCCTGCTCCCGCTTTTCTAGCTGATTCAGGTCATTTCGGAGTGTAACCAAATGGTTTGCAGATGTCAGAGCAAAGGTATATCACGACATCATCATCAAACAGGCAGACTTCGGAGTTGAGTTTTGGGGGAAGTCATTAATATAGGCAAGATAAGCCTAAATTTAAGTACCTCACAGTCAGACACAGTCATTTTAATGTCCAAACTGATTAAATCTCAGACATCACACACCATCATTTGACAGTGTCAATGATGTAATTTTAATAATGTGTAGAATTTCTATAAAAATATATATTTTCAATACAGATAATGTAGTCCTAACGGACCAATAGAATGTAAAATAATAGAAGTAAAAAAGCTTCAATGGTGTAGTTATCACGGAAATGGAGATCAAACACGGAAAATGTAAAACTTTGTAAAAATTGAGTAAAATGTCACGAGATAATGAATGTTCATTTCAAAATCGATAGTTTTTCTTTTTATTCACGTTCTTTTCCACTTAATCTTAAATTTTACCCTTGTAAAAGTTTGTCTGAATATCTACCTGAAAACTTTTCTTGTCGCTTCATTCGTTGACACACCTGCAAGTTCGAAAGTGACTGGCAATGTCGCCTTCAACGGATTTCTGTGGAACCAATACGCCATTTTTGTTGACAAATATTGTCGAAAGGGAGACAACTCTGAAACGTTGAATAAATATTAAAGGTGTAGCGTGTCGAATCGGAGACGCCGCTATGCTGCATGACACGTTAAGACCTAAAATTCTAATCGACTTAAATGTTTCTAATAAGTGCAGAATGCCACATCAGTGTTTAGCCAAACATGACTGCCTCTTTATAGACATAACCAAGATAGCGCTTTTTAAACATTAAATCTGGACTACATTCTGTCTGGGACCAATATACACATTTGGTCCCAGATGCTGTTCAGATTGAACAGTCATAGATCCCCAGGTATGTAAAACGTTTGTGAAATGTTTGGGAAACCAAACCTGTCTTTAAATTGCCAGTAAAGTCATAATTTCATAAAAGGTAAAAACAGCGAAAAGTAATATAATTATGTGTATATTGGTCCCAGGTATGTATATGTGGAAAGACTAGAAATGCAGGAAGATTTAAACAGGTCGACCGATTTATTCTCCTTTAAAGTACAAATTCCTGGATTTGGCGTATAGAATTATAGCACAAGGAGGAATAAATGCTATTTATCAAATCAAGATACACACGTATTACTTACAAGCTTTGTCCATTTGTGAACAGCTTGATGTTATCACACTGGCCCTTTAACTAGGAAGCAACAGGATGTCACGTGGTACGTCTGTGTAACCTGAGTTGAACAAAAATAGGATAATTTCTTTATTGTTTTGTGAAAAAGGTAGGTGCTTTGTTATAACAATATATCCTTCCACGATCATCATGTACATAATCAATAGTTTAATATCACCATTATCTAATGTGAATATTTGCTTAATAAATTTTGTATGCTTTAACATCAGTTTTCGCGACCAGACACATCCAAACTTTGACCAAGAATCGTGGAAATTATGTTGTCCATTCCGAGATGCAGCTGTTCTAAATCTATGAGGTTGTTTCAATTCAGTTGTTGGACGATCTATTGAATGACAACATTTTTTTAATTCTGATTAATTTTGCTTGCATCAGCTCACGGGTGGTGCATTATCGTCTTCAACGAAGTTCAAGAACTTACAAAATTCAATTGAAAAGGCATGCTCTTTGGGATTATCCATGCTGCTTTAAACTGAAATCAGCCAAAAGAGAAACTAACTGGCACTTTGAACTGTTTCTAAATTGAAGAAACTATATTAATATATTAATTAATACTTCTCCCTATCTATCAGTATCTGGACCAATCAATAATATCAATTGTTGATGGGCCAAAAGTTTTTTTTGCCAATATTCCATTTCATTTTTGGGGCAGACAAATCTAATGTGTTCTTCCTAACTCAGTTCCATAGTAATAATAGTAATACCTTGTCTGTGTAGTATTCACATTGTTTAGTAAATTATAAGACCTGGAACTTGGAATATATTATGGAATCAATGCCCCTGCATGCTTTCAAAGCTGGGGGTGTACATTGATGATTTGTGTGCCTATATGTCATATAACTTAAACTCAAGAAAACTATTTCTTAGTCGAAACATTTTCATCTACTTGTCATAAGTAGGTCGGTTTTGTAAATTGTAAGCAAGAACTGTACTAATTTACTATCTACCTTAGTATCTATCTTTGACTTACAACTTATTGTAGCATGAATTGTTCTATTGCCTTTGGTGTGAATTAAATGATATTTTCTTTCCTTTCATATGAAATATATTGTGGTATGATGTCCCAGCCTCATTGTTATGGTCACAGTCATTTGATTTGGCTGTAAAAATACAGAAATGCTAATGTTTTTATGCAGTTCATCTTATTGTTATGATGAATTTTATACCACGTGCAAATCTAATCCTTACCCCATTATTATCCTTTTTTCTCTGGGGTTTATTCTTGCACCAATAATTATATCCAGGGTCATTTGGCTACTTTCCAGCTTACAGGCTTCCTGAAACTGTTGGAAAACTTGTCTGATTTTTATTGGCAAACTGTCATATCTCTGCCTGACCGAATGAAAGTTTGTTTGACCAAATATATCATACATAAATGATCAATGCTGTTAATCGTGCCCAAGTGCCAGATATCTGGTCCAGTACTTGATAAAAAATATTAGACCAGCACTAAATTGTCTGATATGCTTTCGGGAAGCCTGAGTTAAAACAGTGGAGGAAGACCCACAGGTGTATTCCTTGGTAGAACCACTGACCTTCTGTAATTTAGCTGGATACCGTCCTCACTTGTGAATTTTGTCTGGTCCTTGATGGGATTTGTACTCATAGCATTGATGGGCTGATGATCACTAGTCAGAAACACTGGTATAACAACTCTACCTCTGAAGCACCCATTTAATGATTTATTGTTCCTTTATTTATACTACACTTTCCACTTCAGCCCTCTTAGTTTCACATAATTAAGACTTTTGTAATCATCTATAAACATTGTATGAAAATTAGTTCAATAATATGACCTCAAGCTGATGTAAAATATAAGTGCAAAGTTGGGCCCTCTGAACCACGGGGGGCTAGCACATTGAAGGGATGGTGTATGAAGGCGTATTAGGCTTAGGCCTAAAATGGCCCCACGGACCAAAAACACATATATCATATACAAGGGTTACAACTTCTGAAATGACAGTTTCTGCACCAAGTTTGTTTAACACTATGTAACTTTTTAAGAAATTGCTCAAATTTCTAATAACTGGTGTCTACAGATAGTTGATACATTATACTACACATAACCAATAAGCACTTTGTCCAATTCAAAACATTGAAGCAGATATTCAATCTTTTTCCTCCGAAATATCGTCAATATTGTTTAGTCAAACGCGACTTCGCAACATCAAATTAATCAGAATTACCATACTAAATACACCTTAAAACAACAGGTAGAGGAATGACAACACATGCTAGCCAGGGTCAGGGGATTTTGGGGTTGTTGTATTTTGCAGAAAGTTGAATGTTTTGTTTGTGTTTTTTTCTAGGAATCCTTTTGTTATCTATATTCAAGACTAATATGGTATGGATACTTAAATGACATGTGTATGAAATAGTTGCTGCTATTCATCCTTTACAGTTTACTGCTCCACCTATGCCTCTGGTTTATTACAAAAGAGGCCAGTATGTTGTCGAGAAGGGGTCAACCAGTGTATAATGGTGAAATAAGGCCTAATTTAGCCACATGGATAAAAAAAGTGCTTATCATATTGTACAACATCCCCTCAATGTGCAAACTCACTGTGCTTTATTATGCATATTTAATTATTAAAACTATTTTTCACACCACCAAACTCTGCTTTTAAAAGCTGCTACTCCCAAAATTGTGCACATTTATATTCTGCTGTCATTACAACTTTCTGTTGATAATCAATAATTTTACAGTAGAGAAAATTAAGTCTAAGTCCAAAGAGTTTTGAGCAGACAAACTATTGCATCACCAGTATTTTTAAAACTTTACTGGAAAATCACAGTAAATGTCATCATTTAAAATAAACAACCAATGAAAAGTTGATAATTCTTTGATCACGCGATTATGCGGGGATTTCCCTTATTACTCATAGTTTTCAGTTAGCATTCTCCTTGGTTCATTATCATATATCCCTATTTATACCTTATATTTTCAGTAATGATAAATGGGCTGAGCATCATGCTGGTGTTAATATTGTTGGGGCTGACTTTCAGTCCTGTGAGTGCATTTCGAAATTGTTCAGAGAATGAATTCTTTAATGAGGTGACAGGAAAATGTCAAGTCTGTTCAACTTGTGATGGTCTCTTGAGTAGAGTTTGCAGCGAAATGCATGACACATTGTGCGGTATAGTTGTGGACAAGAACTTGAATTTTTCTTTTCTGGAGTACAAGCATTCCTGGAACAATAATCCTAAGCAGCAGGATACGCCTACAGTATTACAGTCTTACGAGGATGAAGAATACTGGAAGAATCTCGCCATTGCGTTGATTGCTGTGGTTAGCGTGTTGACGGTTGTTTCAACTCTTATCGTTATGCTGGATTGTTATCGTTTCCGAAAATACAACTTGTCATGCAAAGGTGTTGCTACAGATCAAGGTATGGTTTAATCTTGCTTTAAATCATTGTTGAATATTTATTTTATTCAAAGTGTTCAGATTTACATTGTGGTAAAAACACTGAATACCATTTACATCTAAATTTGCAAATTATCAAACACTTCACTGTATCATGTTTGTTTCGTTTAAACTTGTTGTTGGTTTATAAAATTCCAATTTATTATTGAATGCATGATACTTGAACATGCAGGTCAAGTGTCGGTATAATATAACTAGATTTATATTGTTGATTGGGGGCCTCCATGGTCAAGTGGTTGTGGTCTCTGACTAGTAATCACAAACCCCTCACTGCTGTGAGTTCAAATCCCACTTGGGATAAGAAAAAGGAAGATCTATGTCCTGCTAGTTTATGGAAAGTTGGTGGTTCTACCCAGGTATATACACCTCGGATCTTCCTCCACCATTAAAGCTGGAAAGTCGTCAAATGACCCTGACTGTGCAATGTTAAACCTCACAGAAAAAAGTATTGTTGATCACATGCCTGCAGATTGATACCACAGTGTGGGCAGTAAAATATCTCTGCCGATATTATCACATGTATTAGGAAATAGTAACTCATTACCACGCAAACTTTGTCAGTTTGACATACAGGCAGCTATGCTACTTGACATTTATATTCATGTACTTAAAACCTTGTGATGAACTGTTTGAATACAGTAAATGTCATGTTTGCCAAAAAAATAAATTTTGTAATTCTAGGATTGTTGTTTGTGCAACAATTATTTTGTTCTTATTTGTAAAAATGTCAGAGTTTCAGACATGTTTTCCCGAGCATTTATGATTTTTTTTATCGTGAGACGGCCATTATGGCCTGTTATTCTGACTTGTCAAAGTTGTCCAAGATTTAGAATTGTTTAAATCACTAAATGTTACATAGTTCTAATGAATTCACCATCTGAATCATGGTGTAATATGGCATTTAGTTGCAGCTTTACTGATGTGTATATGCCATATTATGTAAAACACACACTAACTGTATATAGATCAGGGTTCTCGAAACTGCTGGAATACTTGCCTGACATCAGGCAAAGATAGAATTTCTGTCTGACCAAATGAAAATTTGTCTGACCTAATATATTATAAATAAGTGATAAATGTTGTAAATCGTGCCCAACTGCCGAATGTCTGGTCTGGTACTTACTGAAAAGTTATTGGATCTGCTCAAAATTTCCCTAACATGTCCGAAGGTCCGGCAACTTTCATTAAGGTTGATAGATGTATGTTACTTAGGCCACATAAAAAATGTGTGTTTAAGGAAACCTGACACAATCTAACCCAACCCTAGACCTTTTAAAAATGTTCTCTAATGTTTGGTTGTTGTTAAATGGTAAATATGATCTGAGTCGGTAAAATGATTTTACTGAAAAAAATGATGCCTGCCCTACTTAGCTGTTTTCAGAACGTTGCCCTGAGCATATACTTAATTTTTGGACCTTAGTTTAATAAATTTATGCAAGCTTAGAATGGAGTTGAATTTGAATCTCATCTGTATGTGCAAATATATATGCACATATTTTATTGTTATGTTTTTATGATCTTGATTCGATGCTTTTAATATGACTGAAATTAATATACCTTCTTTCTCAAATTGTTTTTATTTTACTCTGACATGTTGATTGCATAGTAATTTTAGGAGAGGCTGGGCTCACCAATTTTTTCAGGCTACGCATCCTGCTGGGCAATTAGCTAAGAATTTGAACTATTTCTGCAGGAATTTCAACTTATCCTGAGTCAATTTCTATTTGTAATTACAAGTGGGCAAGTGGATTTGTCCAGCCCTGAGAGGAAAATACCCTATCCTTCAAGTAAACACATTTTTGAGAAGAATTAAACTGGATCTGAACTCTTTGGTTTAATTTGTATAGAATTTTAAGATGGAATAGTCAGAAAGGAGAAAAAGTCACTCCCCTGTTCATAAAACACTGACTGTAAACCATTAATTACTTTCTGTGTATTGTATACTACCATATAATATGTTTTATAATTATTTGTATTTCAGGAGATGTAGCAGAAAGTGGTTATGTAGTTATACATGGGTTTATACCACCAGGGGTCACTAGTTCCCCATCTGTGGCCAACGAACATACGTCCACCGAAACTCATCCATTTGTGTATTATCATGGTAGAAATAACAGGTTAGTCATTTTTTTCACTGGGTTTGACGCTGATTCTCAACAATTTTGCAGTTATATATGGTGGCTGGTTCACCTAATCAGTTTTCATGGACTGTATACTTACCGGTACTAACTTACCCTTCCACAAGGAGCCAGCAACTTCTCCACATATGGATGAAAATTGACATTTTTGTTAAATTTAACACATTCACATGCTAGATTTGCTAGATATATTTATTGCTATTTATACTTGCCTATGAATCTCATTGATATGATATGTAACTTCAATAAAAGGATATGACCTGCTGCAACTGGGATTTGAACCCAGGGCGCTGGATTACAAGTCCAGCGCACTAAGCACTTGACCATGGTTGCGGCCCTAGGTTAGTCATTGTTGGACTGTGTTTAAATGGCTCTCATTATAGATCACCACTCCATAAAAGTTCTATCACCTTTCTTATGGTGTCAGTGATTTTTGGGGAATTTTCAAAACTACATATGGCTTGCTGAAGGGAAAATATAGCACAAATCAGAAAATAGGGAAAAATTTGGAAAATTATCATTTATTTATATAGCATTTTTAGGGGTTCAGCTGTAAAACATACAAAAAAAATCACTGGTTGTAAGAGCTAGATGCTGTATATTTTACTAATATGCCAGTATTACAAATATGTGATTATTATAGTACGTTCAGATTTATATATTGTTTTTGTGAACAATCTTAGTTATTGATGAGTACCCAATATCACTAATTCTAGGTTGATTGAATAGCACACAGCTCATAAGTACTGTTACTTAACCCATTACCCCATACAGAGCTCTACATTAGTTTTTAAGCCAACTTGTACTATCAGGCAAGTGCTTAGAAAATTCACTTGTCCTAGCCAAAGTTAGTTAGTTCTATTTGCCCGATCAGGCAATTGATTGGAATATTCACTTGTCCAAGGTCAACTTTTACTTGTCCCAGACAATCTGACAACCGTTAGTGTCGAGCCCTGCCATAGAGATGTACCAATAGCATCAAACCCAGTTTAAAATTGATCACTTCTTGTTTAAAAAAAAATCAGTCAATCCTATATTAAATAATATAGTTTCAGGGGCAGATAATTCTCAACCTTATAGATGACACCTAATATTTGATTGTATTTATTTCAGATCTCTTGCATACAAACCAAAGAGATGACTTATGAATGAGTATGTAGATGACGTGTTTGAGAGCGATGATAGCGGAGGTTCTCGTACTCTACGCCTACCTACTATACATGAAAAATCTGACTCGGACTGTACCGACAGTGCACCAAGTCCGTAAACATCCATACAGACAATCACTGTATAATAAGTGCATTAATTTTGATGTTACCAAGTATTACACTGTTGTACATGACTCTTGTAAAATGTTTATTTTTATACCATTTGATTACATATGTACCGGTGAAATGTACTTCAAATTGTTTGTGAAATATGTTCAAAGAATATATCTGTGCTCAAAAATTCTCAACTTGCATTTTCTAGAAAACATTGGTCATTCTGAAGGCTTTCTTTTATTTTGACTTCTCGACTTCTCGTTCACCTTTAAATTGTTTTTAAAGATCTATTCATGTTGCAAAAATCTGCCAATCATAATATTGATTTAGTTGTTTGACCCTTGGATCAGAGGTAATAAAAATTGAGATCGATCTTAAATCCCATTGTTTATCTTTTAATGTTTCTAGATTGAACTTAATCATGTGGTGATTCATTTTCTTTGAAAATAACAACTTGCAGCCAACACCCATGGAAACAAACCTGACCTAGTTTCCACACTGGTTGTTTTTCTGTCAAAATTATCTTGTGTGTTTGATGTGTACAGTATGGTATAGGATTTTGCCATGAAGTTTGATTTAACTCATTTCTTGCATTAGAAAATCATCAAATATTGACTGCTTTTGATTATTTGTACATTAATTACATGAAACAGACTTACATAAATAAAATTATTTCCTAAAGAATACATGGGTATGACTTTCATACATTGCAAAATCAATGGGTTTCATTAGTACCTAAAATTTGAAGCAAACAGCGTTATGATGATAAAATAATGATGACATTTATCATACTTTCTTCTGTCGGAATAATTATGTATTTAAACATGAAACAGTGATATTTATTTTTCAGCCGAAATACTTTGAGAATAAATTTGAGTTTGGAATCTGTTCTCAAGTTTTATTACCTCTAGTTCTAAATTTTCTTTACAAAAAATTATTTGAGAATTTCTATCACTTAAACAAAACTTTTTTTCTGGTTATTTGTCTATGGAGATATTTAACTATTTTGTGACATTTTGTTCAAAATTGTGTGATTTCTTTGGTTGTGTTATTTTTTTTCCTTATAACAACATAGTTACATTAGTTTGGTCATATTAAAAAAATTCTACAATATGGTTTGATTTTCATTGTATGAAGCTGTCTAGTTTATGAACTGACTCAATATATTTTATGCAAGACTAGTATATTTGTATACCCATATACTTAAGGCTTATGTATACTGTACTTCAATGCAAAATTTAAGATCAAAATTAGTATTAGTATATTGTTTTGATAATTCATGTCTTTTAAATTTCTTTATTGTATTTATGTGCTTTTAGCATTTTGCATTGTTTTTTCTTTGTTATATTTGTGTTTTTATTATCTATGTGCTGATATTACCATGACGTATGCTTCCTTATTTCACTCATTTCTTGTTTTGTTATATTTTTATTGCTTTTATGTACTAGCTGATGTAATGTTGCCATATGTTAATCTTTTGGTTTCTATAAACATGTTTTTGGTAGATTCATACACTTGACTTCTATAAACATGTTTTTGGTAGATTCAAACATTTGGTTTCTGTAAACATACTTTGGGTAGATTCATACATTTGGTTTCTACATGTATAAACATGTTTTTGGTAGATTCATACATTTTAGTGCATTTTCTCCTTCCAATTTATAACAGATTTAAAAATCCAATTTCAAAAAGTTGAGAACTCATGTACATAATCTTTCAGTCAGCCACTCAGGAAATTTCAATCCATTATTAATTTACTGATTAAAAAAACATTAACACTGGATTTGACTCTTTTGTTTAAATTCTTTGTGACTTGATTTCTATGTATACTGGTACATTGTGTTGACATTTCGTTATAACGATGCCTTTTTTGTGAGACAGTTCTATTTATTCTCTTATTAAAATGTATTCATTATAACCATATCAAAAATGCATCTCAGTCTGGCCACATTGGTCAAATAGAAAAAATCACCTTGCACCATAAAGTTAACTAAACATTTATGTCATTTGATTTGCACTTGTTTCAATGTTGGATATTACAAAGATGGTGCTATTGTGTAAATGTGTTCATGACTAAGAAACTTATTTCTTTAATCAATGCTTTAATAGTTTAAGTTGTTTCTTATGTATCTGGTTTTCTTTGATTAAATACTTTGTACAACTTATAAATACTGAAGTTAAATTACTAGAACTTTTTGGTCAACTTTTGAATTAAAGAACGTAATTGTCCATTCTTCCATGGCCATGGCTTTCCAATAGTTTGTGTAACAAATCTATTTTCTACTGAAATATGCCCATGGTTAAAAATTTTCCAGAATTTTCCGGAACTTCTGATTTTTTTCTCAGGTCTGGACCCTACTGGTTTTTATTGTTGCCGTGGCACCAAGGTTCAGATGTATGTTTTTTTTAATTTTCAACTTTCACCCATGAATATGCCTTATGATAACTGAATTTGACTATGAATTTTACTATTCCTTCTTCTATTAGTCAGATTTACCTGGATTAAAAAATATCCTTGCCTGATCTAATAAAGGAATATTTGGCTTAAAAGGCCAGAGGTATAAGAAGAATGTTATGTTATTGTTCAGCCTTTTCCTCTATATTATATATTATAGTTTATAGTTACACCCTTTCACATGCTAGATTTTGTAGATATATTTATTGCTATTTATACTTGCCTATGAATCTCATTGATATGATACGTAACTTCATCTGTCCGATCAGATAATTTTAATTTGAGTTCAAATTTCTGGTTTTCCCAAAACAAAACAAGCAAACTTTTGTGTTTCCCAAAGTAAAACCAACATTTTTTTCAATTTGTCCTATAAATGAACTAACAATTTTTGGGGTTTTTCCCCCAAACTCACTTTGTTAACTGATGGTAGGATGAACATTCTTGTAAAGCAGGCTTTTTTTGCACAATGTTTGAATGGTCCAAACCAGTTGCAAAGTGTGATTCTAGTTTTAATTGATGCCATCTAAAAGTAAATACTGTCAAATCTGTGTTTGTGGCCACCCCTGAATAAAGACCACCCTTTGAATAAAGACCATTCTTTGAAAAACAGTCACTGATTATTTAGAGCAAATTGACCTCCGAATAAAGGCTACCTGTCATTAAAGGTCACATTTTGTCTTTTCCAATGATGGCCTTTGTTCACAGGTTTGACTGTATGTAGGAAGTGATTATTTGATTTTGAAACTTTAGAAAAATAAGGTTGTGTTGAAATCCATATTGTTGTGAAGAATTACTTACCAGTACTTTAGTATTGTGTATTTGTGAGCTCATTTTTGTTTGTGATTGTGTCATGTGTTGTGTTCAATTTTATAAACCAATGTTTAAAGGTGTATTTATTATCACATTCTGCCAGCAAGTTGTATTATGGAAATGTGCCATAAAAATGATAGTGCACGAAATTATGTGTTCAGTTTTATTGACAGCATTTTATGATGTGTTCGTTATATGTAACTGTATGTAGAATAGTCGTTTTCATAGTACGGTTTTTGTTTTCTGGTTTTTTTGTAATGTTTGTTTTCAGTTTATGCAAGCTCGAAATATATCAGTTGTTGTAATCTCAGAGATCTAAACAGCATTTGTTTCACTTGTTCATCATCAGGATCATACCTAGTTGTGACTCTGATTTTGTAGCTTATTTAAAGTGCAATTACTTTTGGCTATTTTATAATCATTTCATCAAAATTTCTGCCATTTATAATCACTGCCTGCTATTATTCATGGTCTGGTCATGATTAACTCTTGCCAGGTATATGTCTGATAGTTTACATTTCATTTTGTAGTGTTTATATCTTTAATTTTTTTGGAAATGTTTTAACCTATAAGGAGGTAGTTTGACAAAGATAGAAATTTTTTGTGCTTCTAGATGAGTAGATTTTAAATGTTAATAATTATTTTTAAAATATGCATACAATTAACAGTGTGTGGAGTTTAAGTACTTTTAGTTTAGTAGTCTTCTTGAACCACATGGTAAAATCTACTTCACAAATGTGTCCATTAAGTGATTGTTACTATGTATTTGATTTTAATTTTCATCTAGTTATTGCATTCATATGTAGAATTTGGCCATTATAAATTGTTTTTTTGTGTGTACAAATTTTGCAATGTTTCATTCTTCATATTGATCTTTGCTGTACATATTATTATCTTGCTTTCATTTCATTTCTTTTCTCTGCTTTTTATTCTTTGGTTTCCACTTTTTCATTTTTAGACTTTAGTAACCGTTTGATATATTTATATTGAAACCTGTATTTCACCAACTCTTAATGTATTGATTAATTTTATTTTCATTTTTTTTTCAGTACTAGCATCATCCAATAATTTTATTTCATCATGTTTTGCATAAAATGCTTCATTTTTTTCTTCATTACAGTAAATTATAACTTTGTTGTATATAATTTCTTTACTTTATTGTTTGTTGTTTGTATTTTATGTAATTCTTCCCTATTACAGAAAATTTGATATCTTGCTTGGAATTCTTCAAAACCAAAGTGTCTTCAAATCATTGAAAACTGTAAGAAATAGATTATCCACTGTGTATTTTTTTGTAAGTATTGAGATAGTTCCTGGTGCTTGCTGTACAATCACAGAAATTGAGCCTGCTGAAATCATTATGAATTAAACAAAGCTGTGTTCAACACTTTAATGCAGTGAGTACTCATTTAAAGCATCCTTTTGTATTGAACCTAAATTCATTTTTCTATTCATTTTTGTTTCCACCTATATTAGTACTTCTCTCAGATGTCAACGTGTTTAATTTGTTTAAAGGGACTAGACTCCAGATTCATGTTTTTTTGTCCATAACATGAAATTCTTCTCATTTGATAGTTATTATCAGACGTGTAGAAATGAGCCAGAGGCTGGAAAAATCAACTGGCTATTTGAGCATTCCTGCTGGCTACTTTTTCCCACAGGGGGTGTTGCCCCTCCCCCCCCCTTACCTGGGAACCATCAGACCCCCCCCCCCTTCTACTTTAAGTAGCTTACCAGCTACATGAGTAATTTTTACACCACTGCATTATAGCAATAAGAAAATCAAGTTGTTCCAAGCATTTAAATGCTATGTTTAATTACCATAACACGTACATCATTCTTCAGATAGGTATAATATCTATCATATTAATCATAAAGGAGAACAATGCTGTGTTTGGCTATGACGTAACTCCACTATATTTTTTAGATTCTTCAACAAAATGAACATTTTTGAATCACTATATCCTTGAAGTATTTTCTTCCAAGGTTTCATTGTGGTAATTTTCTTAAGTGAATTTGGAGTTGCATCCCTTTAGAAATGTTCAACAGCATCAATATGATAGTTTCACATGTTCATGATAACTTGCCTCAAAATTGGATGGAAATAGAATCAAATTTTAAAATTACGTTTCTGAAACATTCAGATTTAGTTTTTCATCAGTTCAAATTAAATAATTGTTCAGAACGCAGTGGTTAAACACTCAATATTATCTTAAGTCTGATTACTATTGCTTAACAACTCTAAAGAGTGCCAATCAGTTCACCATATGTTTAGTTAATGTCCTTCATCTTTTATTAATTTGTCACTAGATTAGTTGTTAAATGACGAAGAATGAAATCATTGGTATAATTGCTACATATATATAACTTGTGTAGATTGTCAATGCATGCTGTGCTCTTCCGCACATTGATTGCAGTAATAAATTCATTTGGCCAGAAAAAAGTACTTGTGTTTCTGGTTACACAACAGACCCTATATTTTGGTGCTGATCTTTAAGTTTCTAACAGCAAAATCCAAAATGTTGGAACCAATTGTGGTATTACAAAACATTTTGGATGAATTGTGCCTTATAAATACAAAAGATATACTTTGAAAATAAAATTAGAAGTTTTGCAACTCATTTACTCTCTTTTTTTGGTCAATTAACCAGAAACATGACTATTTTTTACCTGGCCTTACAGTATAAATGATTGATGCCATCATCTATTAATGATTGATTTGTTTCTTCTGTTTTGCTTCAGCAAACTTTCTTATCTGATTTGTTACAGCTAGTGTACGTACTACAAAATATAGTCAACAATAAATCTATTTCAATTATTTCTTGTTGATGTTGTATTTTATCAATCTTGCATCATTTGTGAATTCACCATTGAAATCGATTATGCCTAAAAAAGAGGTTTGTTTCCGGTTACCCGACCGACCCAATATTTTACCTGCTGACTCATAAGTTTTTACGGCATCTCATTGTAGTGCTATACTGTAATTTCCACTACTCATTAATATTTCTATGTCAGAAGGGAAAAATCACTGTAGTACATTGTATCTGTAATGTTGAATTGTTGATAATCTTGATCAATCCAAGCTCAAACAACCGCAGTATTGTGAAGTTTAGTTATGAAATCTATAAAATAGTTGATTTACATGCATGTAGCATTGATACAGACTATTGATTGTGTATATCACAGTGAATGCGGGTAATTAAATATTTCTGTTGACATATTCTAACACCAGGTCAATTTAAAAGCAATACTAAATACATTATTTGATTTTTATTTGACAACTCACACAGCAATTGAAAAGTTATTGCAATACAGGTGTTTAGACTGTATGCAGAATTTATAGCACTTTTGGGTAAATTGATTATTTTATTACATTGTAATTTCACTGCCTGCTGTAGATTCTCTGTTCCATTATTTGTTGAAGTTTAACAATGAATGAATTTATTTCAATTTATGATTTATTTGAAGAATCAACTGGTACATATTGTATTTGGGTTTGCAATTAATGAGAACACAGTCATTGATTAGATTTTGAAAGCTAAGCAATATAAGTTCAACTTGTGTATAAGGACCATCAATGATGCATGAGAAATGGCCACGGTTGTTGGTATGTTTTCATATGTTAAAATAAACTGCAAAAGTTTTTAAGGCCAAAAGAGGTTGTGTTTACAGTTACCTAACTGATACTTTTTGTACTGTCCCTTAAGTCCCTAAAAACAAAGTAATAAAAAAGAAAAGTTCTATGACCTATCTACCCTAGTAGTATTTGGTCAAATAATTGTAAACAACAATTTATTAAGCATAAATCTTTTAAAGACAGGGGATCTTCAAGACAAACTTGCCAGTTCAGGCTATTGATGAAGTAGATTCATGGGTTTGTTTACATTGAAATGTTTCTAAATCCTTTTTAGATCCTACAAGACCATCAACAGGGTGTATTATATGTAGTCAAACAAGAATAAAACCAGAAATATTTCACAAGTGCTAAAGAAAACAGCCAATTATGTCCACAAATATAAAAAGCAAATTGTTTCGCTGTGCAATTACAGAAAATCCACACACCCAACTCATAAGTCAACAAACCAACACAGAAAGCTAATCAAAATTATGTATGTATATAAAATGAAAGACCAGGTCAGTTTTCTTATGTAAATACAACATCACAATAAATGTTTGAATATTGTTGGCTTACAATAAGTCTTAAATAGTTGAAAATCTACAATACATATATATACAAACATGTAAAAATATTGATCCAGATTGTACCAGCCATCTGTTGTCATGGGAACTAATTAAGAAACAATATGGAATAATAAATAGGTAAACAAGCATTACAAGATATGAATAATTCAAACAAAACTAACAAACAGAATACACACCATTGTAGAACACAGCAAAGTCAGCAATAAGCATAAGGGACAATCATAATAAAATGACTTCATATTAATCCAAAGTAACCGACATTATGTACTGCAATTTGAACCTTTTAACACAGTTCTTTAGTTGAAAGACAAATGGCGTCAAAATGACCAAACATCCAATATCACACAACTTTTAGTATGATTAAGCGTCATACCTTACAGTTACTCTGTATACAAACACACGAACGTTTATTTATCTCTTGAAAATCTATTTTTCGATCAAACAACATGCTCAAAGCGAAGTTTTGTTCAAAGGCTGTGACGACTAAAATAAAAATTTGAAGCCATATTTAACTGACAAGTGACGTCACGACAATACGTCCACACGTCTAACAACCGGACGAACCGGCCTCTGTAATCGACGAACTGGCGTCGGCTTCCCATAGTTGACACTTCTATCGGCTGGTTTGTTCTCAAGCTCGTTCTGTAGTCTCTTCTTAGATATAATTATTTTTAGTTTCCGTTCTTTCGCCGTCATATTCTCTGGAAAGTCAATAGGTGGTAATTTAATGTGTTCAACTTGTTTTTTGTTCGAATCTGTTTCAGACATATTCGCCTTTACCACTTTGTCGGCTCTAGGGTCCATTTTACTTTTCCTCACACTTTCTTCTGCATCTGCTAGAACCCAGCCTGGAAGTTCTCTGAATATGAAATGGTAGGAAGTCATTCGTCTGCAAGGGAAATGCATGCATTTACCTTCACTAATCGTTGGTCCAGATTTTCCGCACCAACATGGACGTGGTTCCCAGTCCTCTCTTGTTCGCTCAAGCGGGAACCAGATCGTTCGTCTGTCCGTATCTGTATGCTCTCGTTTAAAATAAGAATTTAAACTCGTCATTCCCCGCCCATAAGACGCCAACTGCTCCTTAAGCAAAAATGATTCATTTTCAATATGGCGTAAACGAACGCTCTTCGTGTGATCAATACGAGAAAGTTGTACTTTCTGTTGTTGTTGGACACGTTTTTCTTGAAGAAAATTCTGTATAGACTTTTCCCCACTTCGATTTCTGAGATGATAGTTTTTCACCATCTTATATTTAATATTCCATGCAATAGGTTTGAAAGGCAGCTTCACATCAGCATTAGTTTTGTTAAAGTGAATTCCACAATTTGTTTGCTTTTTATTTTGACATTTTTTGTACAAATTGATTTAGACATAAATCTAAATTTAGGAAAAAGAGTTTAGTGTCTTCGCGTGAAACTGTTTGAGGGGGTATATAGTATAGATTTACAGTATCCCTTCTCGTTTTCCTTTTGAAATCCGCCGACAAAAATACGACAATAAATCTGCAGCCGATTAATTTACCTTCTATAAATTGTGATATTAATCCAATATGTGTGTAGAGTATTCATTTGGTCGTTTAATCGTGAAATTTAACTCCAAGCATTGTTCAACTTCAAATGACAAATGATTCAATCCAACATCGTTTTGACTTAAGTGTTATATGAAAATATTCGTAAAAAACACCCAATTTCAAAAACATCTAGTTACACAATATATACGAACAAAAAATCCTTTTCGAGGTTTAAAAATACGAAAGTTTGTGTATTTCAAGTTCGTGAAAAGTCTATCATTGACATTTATTTCAACATCGGTGTTTTAAATAAACACACGTGAACGTATGACACGTACGTTGTTATTAAAATCCATAATTAAACACCGAGCGCGGAGTAAAGTCATTATTCTGATTCCATTCATATCACGAATCGTCCAGGACAACAACCTTTATCTGATAGATGCACAGAGGCACCAACATTGATTTTATCGTCAGTTACAATAACAAAAAAAAAAAACGGACATGAAATCCCTCAAGTTCAGCGCGCTGCTAACACTATGGCGCGGGACTTTCGCTGACTACATGTATTATGTCAACAAAGACACAAAAGAGAAATTAATTTTTATCGATATGTACATGTTCAAACAATGATACACAAATACGACTCATCGATCTTTGTACAGATCAAATGGATTGTACGGCTTATGGTTAGAATTATCAATATTTAAAATATTCACTTTTATCATATTCTTTGAATAGCATTTAAATACATGTAAAAACATTTTGAATAGAAAGGATTGTTTTGTTATTCAATGTTCACGACTGAATCATTTATTAACAAGTTACTACGTAGATGTTTACATAACTTATTTATTTATGTATTGAATACAAATAAATTCGGCTTTATAAAGCCAGTCGACTTAAAAATACCATTCATATTGCATAATATCATGTAAGAATGCCTTGTTTTCAAGAAAGGACGGACGAAAACAGAATTATGTTTCAATTATTTGTGCATTACGGCTAGACTGCATTCATTGCAGGGAAATGACGAGAACTGAGGGGTGGTGGAATATTAACATTATACCAAAAGGAGATCATTTAGCGATTTGGTTTTACTTGAATTCAAGCACAGTTGCACTCTGTACGTGTATCAGATAATAAATTGCGTCCAAATGATTTCCAGAAAATTACCATGAGGCCATCATTAAAATTTTGTTTGGTTACGCGATCCAAACTTTAAACAATGGGTATGTAAGTAAGCATTTTGTTGTCAATATATATATATATATTATTTAATTTATTTATATATTTATAAATGTATTGTTTTTTGCAGGCACAAATAAACTATGACACACATATTGTGTGTGCTGCATGTCTTTGTAAAGATACAAATATGTATGTCACCTGTAATGCATAAAATGCGAATAAAGCATTTAAATGGTGAAATTAAGTTTTTAAAAGGGTATTAAAGTTTTTCCAAGTGGACAAATTATGACATTCTTCAAAGAAACTGAACGGTTAATTCTATTTGATGTCTGTGTACTGTTTGAAATTGTGTTTGTTGGAATATTCATTAAGATGGGACGATCAGCACAAAGTGGATGGAGATCAAAGTGAGCTATATAGGCTATTTTTATAACAGTGTAAACTTTAAATTCAGTTATGAGGGATAATCAATAACATTGGTCGTGAAAATTCGTATCCCTTACATATAACGCCATGCCACACGTTTATAAATGACACTATACGAAACATGTCAACTTCAATTTCAATTTTAAACTGGTTCCCGTTGACTCTGGCTGTAAATATGGAATAAGGACAAATTTATTCCAATATCTATCTAGAGTTGTCTTTCGTTATCCCTCACATCAATTTCAACCAGTAACGTACAATCTCTATCCAGAATTGTCGTTCGTTATCTCTTTCTCTGTTGTAAAACAAGAAATAAAGCCACAAATGGTACAAAATTTACAACTAAGAGACACAATTTCTTTTGCGCAATACATTCGAGACAAAAGATGTAATAATTTACCAGAAAATCAGAAAAAAATGTTGTATTTATCAAACGCACTATTTCCCGACGGAGAGTGTTGTTTATTTTCGGTTAAAAGGTCAAATGCTTGAATGGAAATGAAACGCAGAAGTCGAAGGTGACGCGTAAAATTATGACAACAAATTGACAGAAAACAAAAGTGTGATTTTTTGGGTCAGATGGAAACTAAAGGAGACTCGGACACATATTTTTAAACTACTTTCCAGACGATGACAGAGATGAATGTGATAGATAACGAACGACAACTCTGTGTAGAGATTGATTCCGGTACAGTAAAAGTTAATCATCGCTAAATATACAATGGGTTCAACGCCGTGTATTGAGAAGTGAGGTGCGCCGTGCCGTTACAAGTTATACTCGAACAAACCTATTTTTTAAATCTAAACTCATCAAACAATTCAAATTAGCCCAGAAAAAAACGTCATTTCGCTTTAGATTTAGATTAAAAAAATAGGTTTGTTCGAGTATTTAAATCATGGAAATCGAGTGCCTATGTTACAAGTGAGCGTGCCTTACGATGATTAAGAAGATCGTAGGCAAATACGTTTCATACTTCTGTGACATAATTACTTGACTCTATTCATTTTTTGCAAATAATTGGTTCTCCAGTGACGTGCGTATTGATGTACTAACACAGGTGAAACTCTGCACACGGGTTAGGTTACTTTGTATACAATGTACAAACACACAAACGATGTTAAAATTGAATGTGTCTTTTATATAATGATATTGATTCGTTTCTGGATTCTGTTAAACGTAAACGTAGTTAGCGTCAGTAACTGAATATATCCATAAATAACGTATTCGCAGTGCCGTTGTCAGACCCATATCAGGATCAGGGGCATGATCCCCCAGAAAATTTGTTCTTACTAAACCTGCCATTTTCCCCCATTACCTGCCAAAATTTTAGTGTAGCTACGGCGATGATTCGTTAAGGGGGTTACCCATCGAATAAGCCTTTCATCTGTGCAATACTAGTATTATGACCATAATTACACCAAAATCCTTTAATATAGAACTAGATTTTCAATTTCATGATTTCAAACCAACGATTACAAGACCTTATATGAAGGCCTTATTTATTGGCACTACGAGATGACTTATTCTTTGTAATAGAAAAACTCACATATTATAATGATTAATGAATAGGCATAAACAGGGTATTTTGAGATTTTAAAGTTTGGTACCAAGTTGAGAAACACTAAAGTTTGGTACCAAGTGGAGGAGACACTAAAGTTTGGTATCAAGTGAAGAAGATTTTATAGTTTGGTACCAAGTGGAGGAGACTCTAAAGTTTGAGGCCAAGTGGGGGAGATTCTAAAAAGGTACACTAAAAAACTTCAGTTATGGTTAGTAATATTAAGTCGTACTTTTCATAGGAACAACATATATAAGTGCATGCAGAGCGGGAAATGAAAGACGACATTGCCACTTATTGAAGTACATGTATATTGCTTACGGTCTTACGTACCGCAGCATTATATGCGAGTAAAGTTATGAATGCTTGAAGTGGGACACCCCCTAATAGTTAGCTCAGTGAGATGCACACAGTAATACAGATCTCTGAAGTTTGACACCTCAGCCAGGCACATGTTTCTCTTCACATTTCAACATACACAGCTACTCTTCAACCACTGATCGTCTTTAGCTTGGGATAGGATCCGAAAGATCTGATATTTTTGTAAGGGTCTCCTCCTAGTTTATGTCACAAACATGTGTAATGTGCTGTGATTTTCACTTATTTTATGAAGAGAATTTTGCACAAAGTTAGCCCCTGACTCCAAATTTTATTAATGTTTGTTCAAAGAAGTCAACAATGAAGAGAGAGTTCTCAGAGGAAAAAACTGACCTTTTACTAGAATGCATGTACATTATAAATTTTCATCCAATGGAAACAATCATTGCAAAAAAATTAAAACATAGTGAACCAATAAAAATTAAAATCACGTGAAGCTCTCGGCGCTGGCCTTTTAATTACAGTGCAACCTCTCTAAAGCAACTCTCTCTGGGAAAAACAAAATTATGTTGTTGTTGTTGTTGAGAAGCTGCTCTAAAAGGTTAAATTAATAGTTACATCATAGAGTAGTAAAAATCATGCTGTTGTTGAAGGGAGGTTGTTGCTCTAGAGAGGGCCGCTCAGGAGAGGTTGCATGGTATTACTGAGATTGCCATGTACTGGTATGAAAGATATATAAAGTTCTGTCTGTTTAACAATCCGTATTTTTCGTAAGCTGATAATTAACTTCAGAACTAGACATCTGATGTAAATGAATAAAGAATATAACAAATATCAAAAATACTAGTTTAGTTATTTGAAATAAAAAAAACCCCACTAATTTTCACAACATAACACTTCCCCTCCTCAAATAAAAACTTTATTGCTAAAAAGTGGATAGAAGGAAAATATACCTGTATACAACAAGGAACGATTCATTGAGACAGCGTGTTAAAATGTAAATATAACACAATTAGAAAAAATAATCACACGTTTCAAAACATAGAAAAGATCAGCATATATACATTACAATTATATATATATGTATATTTCCTAACTTTCCTCATAAGCATATAAAAATCATCCAACAAAGAGCACATTGTGACTTAGGGACACGTTAATAGTTCCATTCTTATTTCCATTTTTACACTAGAATTCCAGTTGTAAATGCAAACCAACGATCAATTAGATGATTTTAATCTGGAATGAACAAGCAAGCTAAAAGTCACTATATTGTGACATTCCACAATATTAATATATTGTTAATCATACATTCATCGATGTATAAGTGAATTGTAATCATAATTAGGAAAACGATTTACCTTTGTACAAACAAATTATTCATAGTTCGTTTGCATGCACCGTAATTTATGTCAGAGTTTTTTTTATCAAATTAAGTTAAGTCCTCTACCATATGTAGAACTATATACAAACACCTTTATGTTGTATACACAGATACAAGCGTGCCTTTAAAGTCGTTTCAGCTCAAAGCCCATTCAAGTTGAAGTCAGTAAGAACAATTTGCAAGAACTCGAGCTAGAGAAAAAAATAGTACAACAATTAACGTTTACTCGACAATATATCTATTGCCATATAGATAAACTAGCAAAGAAAAGAATAGTCACAATGATGCTTAATTTTTGATAGACTTATTTTGGAACAACATGCATTAAAGTATAGGTATAATACAGATGGTAGTCATACGGAGCGCCTTGTCGCAGCTCTTGCTACAGTAGATCTGGATCTATAGGAATAAGGTATTCTCGATGTACTATGAAAACAGTGAACTTGAGCAGAGACTCTGTCTGAATTGAGGGACCTGTGTCGTCCAAAATAGTACTGTATTATGTCGTCATACAAAAGCGCACACGCTTTGCCAATGACGTCAATACTAACAAAAGGATTCAACATGTACTTTATAGTCTGTTTCTCGAGTAAAACAGTATTATGGTGAGCAGAGAAGAAATAAGACACTGGATGTAACACATGTAATATAGATAAATCAATTTAGTCTTTTTTATTAAAAGCCGAGGGATTAACAATAATTCAGCAAAAGTGCGTTTTAAACAGACCCAACAGTTTTTAAACAAAATCTGGAAGAAGACAATGCATAATAATTGTAAAGATAATGTTAAAATAACGTCCCTCCTTCTTTCCCAAATAACAGCGGAACGGAATTCAACATCCACATTTTACATAACTAGATGTCATTTGATAAGTTACAGTTATCTCCCGTCGTTTACAGTTACTTCCCTTTAAGCGGTTCTTCAAAATGAAAACAACATACAGTCTAAAATGTCAATCAATATCTAAAATTAGCCAATCAAAACCCACGTTACGAATTTGTGAACTCCGCCTACCGCATGTCTGTGCTGTACTGTTCGTCTGCGAGACGTAAAATAATCGTGTTTTTCGAAGGTATTTGATGAATTGTTGTCCTTATGTAATAAATCGTTGATTATGATATTAATTATCTTTCAATTGATTCCAAAAACTAGTCGGTTCATTGTGTACTTTCTTCGAAAAAAATAATTTTCTTTACCCTCACCTTCACGCTGTATCGTGAAAAATTATTCACAAAGCCTGACCTCGTTGTTGAATCGGTTAATCGACGTTGTAACTTAGTCGATAAATATATGGCGTGGTATGTTTCTAGAATGCGTTGAATGTCAGAAAGTGATCAGAAAATATTGGTTTGTCATTCAAGTTTAATTCAAAAGCAGTTATTTCTCACTGTTTACATGTAATGAATGTTAAAAGTTTCTTTGTTTTTCCCTCCAAAATTCTAGATGCCACTACTTCGAAGACAGCCATTTCATCGTGAAAAGCCTCCTCCTGATCTAAAAGCTGATGAGGAAGTTTTCTTTTGTAAACTAACAAGAGAAGTATTCAGGGATTATGAGTAAGAATCGTTTTACTTTCATTTCAAGCATTCTACTTTCACTTTACCTTGGGTTTACACAAGCTTATTTTTGACTATCAACTTGGATAACTTCTTCCTGTTTTCTTGTAACTAGGTACTTTTTATGATATTTGTCTTGAAAGCAGCTGTAAACACAACAGTTTATGTTTTTCTCCCTGATGTTCAGTTGTTTGATGCTATTTACACTTAAAAATAGAGTTTATTTACCTGGCAAATAGAATTTCATCATTTTTGTCATTAATTTTCCTGTTGCGCAGTTATTGTGTAACTTTTTTGTTGAGTTTTGCTTATTCTTCATCATGTAGTGAGGTATATATAGTCCATAGTGTATTTGATACAACTATGTCCTCATTTGTACTGTTGATTTGTATTTACAATTAGATTTTAACCTTTTGCAGGAAATTTTTTGAGCGTATAATTCTGTGCAACAGCCTTGTTTGGTCATGTGCAATAACTGGACGATCAGGACTTACATATCAGGAAGCAGAAGAGTCAGAAGAGAAGGCTTTGAAACAACTTGCTTCATTCCCTTCCTATCTACAAAAGCCAATATTATATCTTGCTACAAAGACTCGTAGAAGCCGCATTGCTGACTTAAATGATGATGTGTTTGTGTTTGCTAAAGATAGGTACTTCAAGGGAGAAGTGGTTGATGTATTATCAGGTCCTACAAAGTAAGCCTTTTATGTTCCAATATCAATAATTATGACTATTGTAATCATTGATGTATTTTATAATAGTATAAATATAATTTAAATGAAATATTTTGAAGTGAAATTGGTTGATACTTTCTTTCGTCTCTTTATATCGACATGAATGTGTCAAATTCTCTGCATGTATTAATAATTGAGTTTTGTCTCTTGCTTAGAATGAAGTACAAATCTGATAATGTATACTTTGAAATCCTTTCTAAAGCTGTCATGTGTAATTATCTGTCACTGTGTGCTTCATTATTTCACATAATTTGAAATATATTCTTTCATATTACAGGAAGACTTGTAAAATAGTCAATGTGATACCTCCAGGAAGTTCTACACCTAAGTCCCCATCAGTGAAATCTTTGCCACAAGTAAATGGAGATGGGGAGGAAGTCATGCAGGTGGATGAGGTTAAAAAGTTAGTGTTCACTCCTAAGTTTTGTTACAGTTTTGCCTTAATTGTCATATTATTGCTGCAAATTGAGTTGAAATGCAAGAATATGTGCATTATTAAATGGTATATTATATTTTTTTCAGAATTTTGGCTGAAATTTATTCAGTTAACAAGAAAATGTGTTATAAATAGTATAAAATAATTGATTAATTGGTTGAGTGTTGGTGTCACAGAACCTTAGTGGAAAATTCTCCTAAAAAACATAACCTTAATGACAGCTGAAATAATTTTAATTCTACAGTGTGGTTGTTGATTGTATTTAAATGCAGTGAGTTTTTAGTGGTAAATGTACTTAATATATTCCAAAAAGTAGGTGAAAATTTTATTTGTTTTTGGAAATTTGATAGTTTAAGTTTTCTACTTGATACTAATGCTTTGGTATGTTGGTCATGAATAAAAGTTTCCCGAAATTTTCTTTAACCTCCAGTTTTTCCCAGGTCTGGACCCTACTGGTTTTCATTGTTTGCGCAGCACTGAGGTTAAGATTTCCGCTGTTATTGAAAATTTTCAATGTTGTTGTATTCTAGATCTCCAGAGAAGAAAGTGAGTAAGAAGCCAGAAGCCTTCAAATATGTGGTACAAGTTCTTGATAAACCAACAGTCAGCACTGTGGCCTTCAAAATGATAAGGTCAGTTGAGTAGTCTTCATTATTTGATAAGTTCTATGTATTACTTAGTAGTTGTTTTGCCTAAAAATGTGTTTTAGAATTTCTAATACTGTGTCTTTTGTCAATCTTTTGATTAACTTTATTTGTCATCATTATCTGCTAGAATGTGTTTAGAATCTGTCCTTCATCAGATTAAAAAAAACGTTGGGTTGTTTGGTTGGTAATATCTTTTGAAATGACAGCCATTCTTCTTTTTCAGTCGTAAGAAGGGTTTGTTTACTAGAGACAAATGCAAGTTGTTTCTGAAACAAAGCAGTGAAAATGAAGATGGTGTTTGGAAAATAAAGGTATATTACTGATTGTTGACATTTTATGGTTATTGATAAGACTACCCTAAACGTTGAATATCTGGTCATTTATTCTATACATGTTGTCAATTACATGATATATTTTATTCTTAAAAGCATCTGTCATCTTGCCCTGTTTAAACTTAACATAGCATGACTTGCAGACATTATAAATTCTGACATTTATTGAAGTTCTTTTTTAATCTGTTCACATGAGTCTTGAACAAATGCTAGTGACTTATTTTCTTACAGGCTGCAAAAATTAAGAAGTTTGGTTTAGATAAAGTAGAGTTTGATGACATTTTTGCTGGACCGCCTCCAAAATTTGAATTTTCTGAAATCAAACTTAAGAAGCCTGCACCAAAGAAGCCTGAATCCAAGGAATCTTCCCCAGCTCCATCAAAGACACAAAAGTTAGCAGAAAATGGTACAGTTCATATTATTATGTTTTTATTTTATTTGGTTTAAAATATCAAGAAATATTATCAATTGGATTGAATTATTTGTATGTTCATGTATTTTTTGGCATTTTATGAACATATATATGCTTCTGGATTTGTTACTTGCCCCCATCAGATATTTTGTGTTTTTTTTTTAATGTGCATTAAGTATACAATATTTTTACAGCTAAAAAGAATGCACCAATCTCACAGTTAACTTTAGAAGAAATGAAAGCTTTGAAAGAACAGGAGAAGATTCAACGGGAAAAGGAAAAAGAAGAAAAATTAGCTCAAAAAATCAGGGAGAGAGAAGAACTCAGAAGAAAATTTGAGGAAGAGAAGGAAAAAAAGAGAAAGGAAAAAGCACTGGTAAGGTCTTGACTTAATTGTGATTTGGGATAAATTTACCATCAGTTTATTTTACATTTTGGTTTTTTTTTTGGAAATTCAACACTTTGGACTCTGGAGGTCAATCTATCTGAACCATTTTTCTCACTGGGGTTATAAGTCATGCCAACAGCAAAGATCATTTCACAACTTTTCCAGCTTTAATGGTGGATGAAGAGCCCAGGAGTACACCTGGGTAGAACCACAGACCTTTCATAAGCTAGCTGGACTGCTTCCTCATGTGACTTTGCCTGGTCCTGTCTGTGGTTCATGGAGGCACCTGTCTGAAACATGTGTACTCGTGCTTGATGCAATTGCTTAAAGGTAAAATTTTGGTACTTGCCAATGATTAATGAACCAGTATGACTTCGGAAACATATTTGTATCCATTTTTATCTTTTAGACTTAAATATGGATATACCTTTCAACCGGTATCAAGGGTAAATAAACTTAAGTCTTATTACAGGAAATGGAGAAGAAAAGAGAAGAGAAAAGAATCCAAGCTGAAATGTGGAGAGAATGGAGTCGTCATAGAGATGACTTGGAATGTGATGATCTCAAGGTAAACATTTATATGCAGATTTTTTATTATTGTTAAGAGTGTAATTTCAGTGATACATTGCTAAGGTCATATATTGACCCTTAGAAAAAACAATTTAATCTCAAATGTTTAAGACAAAGTGGTTTCATAATTTGTCCTTTTTTGGAAATAAGGCTGTAATTGTCTGTAATATAATGGTTGTTTTAAAACTATTTAACATATTTAACAAAGTTTACCAAATTTTTAATCTACTTCAGCTATTACCAGAGCCTACAGCTGTTAATTCTCGTATACCTATTGACCATTTTGGAGATGCTGTCATGGTTGTCGAATTTGTTAATTGTTTTAGCTCTATTTTTGACCTCAAAGCAAGTTTTCCTAAAGGATTTTCCCTCGGTAAGTATCAGATGTATAATTATTAACTGTAAGATTCATTCAGTGTTGTAATATACCTGTGTTATATGCTTTGTTGCTTTGTTGATCATCTTGTATTAAATTGTATGTTGGTTTTGTTTTATTAACATAAAAGTGCTGATAATTTTGAATGTCACTTTATACTTGTATATTGTTTGTTTATTCACACAAACTATATTTTTATTGTACAGGTATTTTAACAGAAGCCATACTTGAGACAGATGCTGGTGGTCTGATGGCTGACTTACTGTTAATGATGTTAACTGCTATATTCAGCCTACAAGAAGAAGAGGAGGAGGAAGAAGAAGAATTAAGTAAGCAAGGAAAGGAACAAGGTACAATGATTTATGTCATGTTATTATGTTTAAAACTTGACTGATATATCTGTAATCTTGTTATTCAATTGTATATTTCAATATTAAACCTTTCAATTAGCAGTTTCTCCATATTTCAAGTTAGTTATGATGGCTTCACTCCATTTAGAGCACTTCTTTCAGAAAAACAGTTCAATACATTCTTGATATTCACATTAACCAGTTGTGCTTAGTATATTGGGTGTATGAATTGAATTTAGTCAGTTGAATGAAATGTTAGCTGTCTATTTGAGTTGTGAAATTCAGAAGAGTGATTGATAGTCTACCAGTCTCTTGTGTGTGTTTTTTTGTTTTATAACAATAATCACTTTATTCTATGGATGATTTACTTTGCCCTGTAACAGACTTGCATCTTGTAAGGGAAGTAAACTGGTCTATGAATGAAAACTGAGTTTTCAATTGGTTGTAGATTTTTTGAAGAATAATTGAACAAAACCTGCTACTTTGAAAGTTATAATTTTAATATCTATAAATACAATCATGGCTAGTTATCTGAATAGTTAAAATCTTATTAAGTTTCAAAATTTATTACTAGAGGTGTCTTATTATTGTGTTAACGCAAAGTATATATGTTTACTTACAGATGTGCCTGATGTAAAAGTACCTGTATCAGATATGTCATTGAATCAACTAATTGATGCTGCTACCTCCATGTCTCATCTTCCACTAATTTCTCATGGTAAGGCATTGATTTGTATTTAAAATGGTAATATACTTATGTCTGAAAAACCTTGTTTAGTAGAACTGAACAGAAATATGCTACTTCTCTTACTTTGTCCTATGTGGTATTTTGAATTATTGATAAGGTTATTTTTTGTTTCAACTTTGTTAGAACTGATAAATTCTGTGGTCGATTTCATTGAAAAAAAATCAGTAACTTGTCATGGTATTTCCTTTACTTTTTTGGGGCTTAACAAGTTAACTTTGGTTTGTTTGTATACTGATAAAATTCTGGTGTTAGACTAATGTGGCTATTTTCTTTAAACATGATTTTTCTTATCATTTTGGAAACATGACCTGACCTCCAAAATTGGGAATTTTCATGACATTGCGGACAAAATTGGGAAAAAGTTTCACTTTATAAAGTAACTTAAAATAATCAAATAAAACTAAAACAAATATTTTTTTAGATATATATTGATAACTTTGTTATTTAATGATTTACTGCTGTAAGTTAATTTTTTTTTCATTTTTTTCTCATTTAAATTGGGAATTTCCCCTTGCAGTTAGAAAAAAAACTTACTTTTTGCCATTTGGAATGCAACCGAATGTCGGTCGTCAAAATGGCCCCAAAAACCCTGATTGGTGATTTTTTTTTTATTTGATAGGAACTACATTGAGGAAACTACCTCTGGACAATTTCACCTTGACAGAGATTCTGCGTCTTCATATTCTTGGGTCAGGTGCTCAGGGAAATCTCAGGAATGCTAAGTTTAGGTACCAGCAACGTGGAGGTTATATGCCTATTGATGATGCTGGATTAGATTTTAAAAGACGGGAACCAGATATAGTCAGTCGGCTTGCTGTTGATAACATCTATGATCTTTCTCCTAGTAAGTTTGCTTTTTAAGTTGTTACTATAAAGTGTAATAGAAGACAATTCAAAATTTTTTAGCTAATATTTAAATCCATGATATTTTAGGAAAAGTTAAGAAACATTATTTATAATTGTTGAGTTTCTAATACTTTCAATGTTTTTTTTTTGTTTCCAGGTGAGAAATTGAAAGTGTTGACATTATTGGTAGATCAGTTCTTGACTTATGCTGCTACAAGAGATCTCTTAGAAGATAATTATGATAAGCTAAGACAGCTAAAAAATGATCTTAAGCAACTACAGTGGGGAGAACAAAAAAGAGAAAGGGAAGAGGCTGCTAATAAGTAAGCATTATGTTCTATGTAATTTTTCACACCCTCTCTGTCTTTGTCTTGTCAATATTGGTTTTAACCCACTGTATGTTGTTTTTTTTCTGTAGGCTATTTCTTGTATCATTTTATGCGTTTTATTCATCAAAGTTATAATAAACATTTCAAAATATTCATCAATATCAAGTGTTACAGAGTAGTTTTAACTTGTTTGGGGATGCAAATCCTGATTAAAGCATCATGCAGTAAAAATTTCTTTATGAATTGTTCATTGGGAAGAACATTTTTATAGATGATAAAAGTCATAATTGTGAAAATAAATTTTGTCATGATATACAATTTCAGGTATCGAGCAAGACTTGAAGAGAAACAGCGTGAGAGAGACATACTAGAAAAGCGACGATTAATTAAGATGAAAAAGAGAGAAGAATTGATTCGTAGAGAAGAAGCTACAAGGTGAGTTGATCTGAACTGGTTTACTGGTTATCTACTGACGGATATGATATTCAGTCTGTTATTATCTTTGCTAACATACCTTAATTAGTTGTGAAAAAAATTCTTAAATTGATTGTATGCAACTTAAAATGAAAACTTGCTTAGCAGGTAGTAAGCCACCTACCAATTGCATAGAAAACACTTCAAGTGTAATAACAAGCATTTTGTGTCAATATTTTGGCATTTTTGTAATGATTGCTTGTTTGGATATAGTAATTTATATGCTAATCTTAATTACAAAAAGATCCATCTTACAATGCTTAACATCTACCTTTTTCTCTTGCAGAAATGGTGAAGAACCTGGCCAGGATGTTCTTGATCTTGTCAATGATATTCAGGTAATGTATTTGTTTTAATTAGCAAACTTGTTTGTTGTGTTAAATTTGCATAAGTTCTTATTCATTGATCAGCTTCTATTATACTGTTTAACTCGAAAAGTCAGTAGATTAATTCTTGAAATTTGTAACAGTTGAAGAAAATAAATTATTAATGAGTTGAAAATTTGAAAACAAAATTAAATCATACATATTACAATATTGTAGACAATGGAAAAAGAAGTTGTTGAATTGGAAGCTTCTATGCCTTCTCAAGAAGCAAAAGAACAGTCAAGAACAGAAGAAGATGATGCTGAGTCTGATAAAAAGGCTGAATACATGGCAAAAGAACGTGAATTCATGGAAGATATTTTAAACTTACAGCATGGTAATGCTATCTATCCTATAGGTCGTGACAGATTATATAGAAGATACTGGATGTTTAAATCTGTACCAGGAATCTTTGTCGAAAATGATGAGCTTTTCGTTTCGTCTGAAGCCTTGGAAACTTGTCCACAAAATCCTAATGGAAGTGCTTTTGATTTGAATAGTCCATTTGTGGTTCCTCCTAAATTATGTATAACTAAACCTGAACCTTCACCTACAGCATCTCCAGTCATCTCTCAGGAGAGTAAAGATGGTAGTGATAAGGAAAATGATTCTATGAATACCTCAGGTCTTAATAACAGCTCTGTAGGAGAAGATACTAATAGTGCTAATGTGAATACTCCTGCAGCTGGCGAACCTAATGCAAATATTAGCAGTGATAATAAATTAACAGAAAACTCAGAACGAAAGAAGGTGAATGGTGGTGATGCTATAGTGATAAGTGATGATGAAGATTCCAAACCTCCATCTTTGGATCTTGAAGCAAAAACTGAGCTACCTAAATCTGTAGAAACTGAAGCTATTAAACAAATACAGAATATAAAAGAAAAAAATTGTAAATGGGCATTTTTTACGTGTGAAGAAGATGTTAATAAACTTCTTCAATCCTTAAATGGCAGAGGCCATCGAGAACGAGCTTTAAAACAGGCAATTAATGAACATAAAATCAAAATATTAGACACAATAAACAAGGTGCCTATGGATCTATTAAACATTCCACTGGATGATAAAGATGGAGAAATGGAAGTCGAAGATGGCACTAGCTCAAAACAAGTTATGACCATGGAATGGAAGAGGGGACGTAGAAATGTTACAGGAATGATGCAAAATGACTCGGCTCATGAAGGTTTGGAATTAAACCTTAGGGAAATGATTTTAGATCTGGAAGAAAGAATTCATGTTGGAACGCTAGGACATCTCAGGGTTTGTAATGTTATCTGACTTGATCATTCATAACATGTTATTGATATATATCAGGGCCTTTTTTTCTTTTGTTATAGAGGTTGACATTCGGTGACTTCCCAATTACAAAAAGCCTCATTTTTCCCAATTTGGTGAAAGAATATCCCAAAGTACAATGCTGAAATTCCCAATATGTTGAAATATAATCTCCCTGTATCTTGAAAGTCTATCTACCTTTTCCCAATTTGGCTGAAAATCACATTTGAATTTCCCAAACTGAAAGGATAAGGCCCCTTCCCAGTTTTTGGAAAAGAGACCCTGTGTATTGATATTTATTTATTTAATTTCTCACCATAAAATAAGATCATGTTAATTACAGTTTATTAGTCTTTATGATTTCCTAAATTGAACTCAATGTATGAGTGGATTTCGAAGAATTTGAAAAGAAATATTTCTGATAATTATTGAAATGCATGTCTATTTTGTTTGCATAACGTTACAGACTTTGTGTATATTTATCTATGACTTGTTGGCTTTATCCTGTAGCTTGATGATAATGAAGAGAAACTAAGACCCGCATGGAGAGATGCCATAGAAAATGGTGGATACAAGCCATGTACAGAAGACGTTCTATTTAAGAAAGAAAAGAAAGAAGAAATGTGAGTTTTCTTGTGTGTAGTATGAGTTTTAGTTCTTTCGTCTTGTATTGTATCTGATATTTGAATAATCATCAAAATTGCTGTTAAGTATTTGATTAGTTCTCATTGGATTTACAGTAAAACCCAGTTATAGTGAATTTGAATATAATGAAGAAGCGGAGAAGTATACCCTGAATACGTCACTCTATTTCATTGTTATGGATATAATGAAGTATGGATATTATGAAGTAATTATTCAGGTTCTCAGGAATTCACTATAACTGTGTTGTACTGTATAATTTACCTGCATCATTCTACTGGTGTGATTAATCAAACATAATTTGTATTAGAAAGCCTTTGTTGTTTATAAATGGGTTCAATTTTGAAAATATGTATCTTATGTATGATTTGTAGAGTCGAAGAAGATATGGACACATCCAATGAAGAAGAGAACTACACTATGGCAATAGCTAAAGATATGGCCAAAGCATTGGTTCAGATTGCTCGAGGAATAGAATCCAAGTACTTACAACCTCCTCTTGGTATGTTTGATCTTGTTAATTATTTTGTAAAGCAGTATTAGCATACTATTGCTTAAGTCTAATAATGATACTTATTTGGAATATTTAGTGCTACTGTGGTTTCCCAGTGTGTTTTTCTCAGATAGCATGTGTAAATAGCTCATATTGGAGAATTAATTGAGATGTTAGTCAGGTTATTGTACTTGGCAGTATTAATTGGTCTTTACAATTGAAATGCAGCTAAATAATACACATTGATCATTTGGGACTGCATCAGACATATATTATGCTTTGGGAGATCCCTAGGCTGTAAAGTTCATTGAATTGTTAGTTTGGAAGTAATTGTTTTGTACTAACTTCAAGGTGATGATGAAAAGACAAAACAAGCGAAACAGAAAGCAGACAAGAAAGAGGACCTCAAGAAAAAGAAGAAAGACAAAGATGATGACGAAAGTGATGGTAAATTATGCAGTGTAATCTAACTTGCTTATCCCTTTGTCTGCTGTCATTTGTCCTTTTTTGTAAGAATTTGTGAGCTGATTTTTAAAATCTGAATTAATTATTTGGTCCCATCAAATACAGTATAAGGCAATGTATTGGTTGATACATTTTGTTTGTGTTTTAAGTATTGTATTTATCAGTGTATAAGACGCAGTTGTGTATTAGACGCACTCCCGTTTTTTGATCAAAATCGGAGGGAAAATATGTATTCTTGTGTATAAGAAGCTCCCAAATTTGACAAAATCCGGGTCTGAGAGCAAAACTGACATCAATTTTATATACCTTCATACAACTGTTTCCAGTCCTTATTGCAATAAATTTGCAAAAGATGTGATGCAATCACCTGACATTTTATTTATTCGTGGATGAACTTGATTTATAACTATGTTACAAAAGAACATGTTCCTCATTTGACTGAGCTAATGGGTTAAGAGTTGCATGAAGTTGTTGCAAAGGCAGTTATTTTCAAACGGATGATTTGCTATAGAGATTTACCAGCTTATATTGAGAAACTTGCAAAACATTGGTACATAGTGACCCCTGTCGTGACATGTGTTACATAAACATGTGAATTACAACTTGCTCAGAATGTAATACAAGTTGACATGTTACCATTCGTGTCAATATTTTCACACCTTCATTGTTCCCCACCGAACACTATGTATGCATTGGTTAATTAAAATCATTCATTTAATGCATGTTACAGAGATGTTTTTATTGCTGTTATTTATGTACAAGAAATTAGAGTCAGTATCAAATAAATTCACTTTAACTCCCTTAATAAATAAATAAATAAATAAATCAAGCACAGCTCAACGGCCGAGCGGTTCAGCATTTAACCTCTTCCACTGGTACAATTTCTGTTTTGGTCAAATTCACTTCATTTACCCTATCTATATTGCATTTATTGATTTGAATAAAATTGAATATACATGTCTGCAATGTCAGTGATAATTAGACAGGCAACAATACCAGAAACAGCTATGGAATTAGAACATTTTGAAGTTATTCAGAAACCTGTTAATTTACCTCGTACATTTTTTAAATTTCTGTCCATTCAGCTTCAAATCACATTATCAAATTTCAAAAACTTATTCTAACTGCAGTATTATAGATTTTGTTATATAGAACAACTTCATCATGTATTAATCTGAAAAAATGTATTAGAATTGCATTTGTTTAGCATTTTGTTTGTAATTTCTTGCAGATGAGGAAGTAGCCAGTGTTAGAACACCACAAAGATCTCTGATGGAACGCTGGGAAGATTCCTGTCTTCTGAGCACCAGTTTAGCTCAAGTATTCCTCCATCTATCAACATTGGAGAAATCCGTCACCTGGTCCAAATCTATTCTACACACCAGATGTAGAATCTGTCGTAGAAAGTGTGATCCTGATAAGATACTTCTATGTGATCAGTGTGATAGAGGTCATCATATGTATTGTTTAAAACCTCCAATCAAGGTAAACCTCTTTTTTTCTTGAACTGTTTGTTTGGTAGCAAGGCCAATATAATTTCTCATGTGATTTGCTCTGGAGAGGTTTGTTTGGTTTAAAATCATAAGGTCTTGATGTAATGGATAGCCAATTAGTGAATTATATTTTATCAGTGGTTGATTTCAGAGCCTTTTGTATTTATTACCTTATGAAAAACTATTAGGTAAATACTGATAGGACTTACATGTGTATAATACCTGTAATAATTTGAACCTTTGATGAACAAAAATAGTTTGAATTAATAATAAATAAATATGATAAAATTCACCCTTTGTGTTGTAAATATGTGAAATGCTTTGTCTTAATATTATTTTATCAGATTATTGCATTTGTGTCAATCAAATTGTTGTTAATTTTTACATATATCATTACAGCATATACCTCAGGGTGAGTGGTTCTGTCCAGATTGTCGTCCTAAAGATGTTAAGAGGAGTCCACGTAAAGGCAGAAGGCGAACATTCAGTGAACATGTATCCAGTGATGAGGAGAAAGAAGTGTCAGAGGAAGAAAGTCAGAGGTAAATTTAATTCTTAAGTCCCTCTTTATGTTACATAAAATGTATAGATTACAACAGTGGGTTAGGTAGAGCATAATACATAATATTTGTTTGATATATTTATAATTGTACCATTCTTGATAGAGTTAGCTCACCTTAGCAAAATTGTAGTTGCTTGTATTTTTTTGTATTGATATAACATTATTCATAGGTTTAATTTCACTTTGTCATAGAAAGATGGTTTCCGCAACTGAATCTAACTTAATATTATTGATATTTATCCAAAATTTCTACTGCTGTTTATAAAACTTGGGCCATGATTTACAAATACATTTTCAGTGGTGAAGAAGATGGTGCAGATGAAGCTAGTTCCGACGAAGATTCAAGTTCATGTGCAGTGTGTAGTAAAGGCAGTACTGATGTATCATGTGACAGTTGTCCACTGGCGTATCATCTACAATGTGCTGTTCCACCTCTGAAGAAAGTCCCTAAAAGAAAATGGGTTTGTCAGATTTGTTCTGGTACAGACATGAAAGCGGGCAAAATAAAGATGAATTTAGTCAAAGGCAGGTTCTATTAATTGTTTTAGAAACAAAACACACACTTGATATTGTAGATGCATTTACCATGTTTCTGGCTTAGCTGATTAGTATTGATATCATTAATGCAGCTTTTTAAAAGAGTTATTGCTTGATATTACACTATACTATTGCTAATGGGTCTTGTTAATATAATATAAGTTTGTATCTATGCTCTTTCTTTATTATCTCTTTGCTCATTTAAAGAAATGTTGATTTTAGGACGAAAAAAGAAAAGCAGTTCACTTAAGAGTACTCCAAACTCAAGCCGACAATCTTCCAGGAAGAACAGTCCTCGCGTGAGTCCTGTTCCTGTGAATTTAGGCAAGAAACGCAAGCGTGAAGACTCCCCAGTTGTTGAAGACAAAAGATTGAGACGTAATGCAAAGTCTGCGTCAAAATTGGTCCAGGATACCAGTAAAGGTAATATCATGAAGATTACTGCTTGGTATACTTTCTGTGGAAATGATTTGCACTATTTTCAATATATGTAGTTAGAATGGTTTGATTATATTTCTGTAAGACCTTTGCAGAGTCATGTGAATATTCTTGCAAAATAATGTTGTGAACTGGTGTCAGTTGTCGTTGACATAAATTAAATTTGTTATGAACTGAAAATTGTGAATAACATTTTCTGTTTCATAGATTTTGATAGCCCTGTGTTTAGTAGTATTTTTTTATCAACAAGACTTCTATTTCACAGAATATTAATTGGTCCTTGTTAACAAAACATATTTTTAAACCATATACTTTTTTTCAGATGAAGTAAAACATTATGTAAGCAGTTCCAGAGGTAACACTAAAGTTCAACAGTTGAAAATGCTCGAAGATGTTGTTCTAGGTTTGATGGAAGAAGATGAAGCCTGGCCATTTCTCAGACCTGTTCTCAAGAAAGATGTAAGCGGATTCTCCATCTTTGAAATTATTCACTTCTGTTTTTCCCTAATTATTACAAGTTTGAAGGGGCTTCCGTGAATTAGTTATGATCTCTGACTTGTAATCACAAGCGCCTTGCCACTGAGCTCTAATCCCATATGAATTCAGACAAATTTCACATGTTCAGGGATGTAGAAATGTTTTTATGTAGCCCGTAAGCTACTAAGTTTTTATGTAGCCCGTAAGCTACTAAGTTTTTATGTAGCCCGTAAGCTACTAAGTTTTTATGTAGCCCGTAAGCTACTAAAAGTAGAAGGGGGATATGGGGTTCAAAGCAGTATTGTGTTCGTTGTCAGAAAAAGTAGCCGGCGGGAATGCTCAAATAGCTGATTGATGTTTCCAGCTTCTGGCTCATTTCTATACCCCTGCATGTTAGAAAGTAGTTTACAGAAGGTTGATGATTCTGCCTAGGTGTATACCTTGGGTCTTTGTTCACTGTTAAAGCTGGAGAAGTCTCCGAATGACCTTGGAGCTTGGTGTGATTTTATAAACCCAAGTGAAAAAAAAATGAACAACAAATTTTTTATGCTTCATTTAATTGTTGGAATTCTTATTTATCACTGTTTTGTCAATGTTTGTTTTACTGAAATCAGTTGCGAATTGATTCACAAAATATTTTATTGACTGTGAAGGTTAATATATAATAAGGACCTATGTGATGTTAGTACAACCTTGACAGTAGTAAGTTCTTAGTTTAACAATCATCCACATTCTCCTTCCATTTTAATGTCTCTTTGAATTTATTTATTATTAATAAATGGCTTGCTATCCTTGCCCTTTGAAGAGAATACCAATTTGGAATTGTTCTTATTTATGTGTTTATTTATGTGTTTATTTAGGTGTTTATTGCACTTGTTGTTATCTCTGCCCCTTTGTTTTTTTCAGGCCCCTGATTATTATGAAATCATCAAGAAACCGATGGATTTTCAGACTATCAAGAACAAAATAAATAAGTTCAATTATACAGATCCGGCTGAAATTGTTCAGGATGTAAGACAAATTTTTACTAATTGTATTGAATACAACAAACGCACTACTCAGGAGTTTAAAGCTGGTGCCAGTATGTCGAAATTGTTCGAGAAGAGGTTGAAAAATCTCGAAGAAGCCTCTGTTGCAAATGGACCCACTGGAAAACGAGCCAGAACAAAATGATGCAATCATTCATTCTTAGATGCAACGAAAATTTAAGATGATGTGTTTTTGTCATTATGATATTTATCACTGACTTTCTGTTGATGTAGTATTGTTGGAAACAGTTGATTATAGTAACATTATTTTGTCACTGTGATTCTGTATTTCTGTTGAACTTGAAATATTGTTCATGCGCCATTTGATATCCGAAATATTTGGCTGATTTGTTGCATATTTCTTTTTTTAACCTTTAATTTCTGCATGTATGAGGTTATTTTCCTATTTGGTTCGTGTAATATTCTTTATTTATGATGTAAGCTTTTTGAGGTAAAGTTTTAATTGAAGCACAAATGTAAACAAATCAAGGCTGACCAAACATCTTTTTGAGTGGGATTGATTTCTTATGATTTTTGTGATTTTTCATGTAATGATTTTTGATATCTGGCGATTTTGAGTTAATCTTTAGTTTGGAGTAGACAAAACTTGCACTTTGTTAGGCCTGGTTTACTTCGTATTGTTTTTAGTAGATGCAACTGCATAATATGGTGATTGTTAATGTATGCTTTATTACTAAGTCATGTTTATAAATAGATGTTCTATCTGACCATGTATTCAATTTCTATTTCTGATAGCAGTGTATGTATGTTTAGTTTATTTTGTCAATAACTGCATTGAATGGTAAATTATATTTAAATATGGCTGTAAATACTGATATACAGAGCAACAGATAAGCTTTTTCAGTGGGTATTACTCCGTCATTTCATTTTGAATTGGGTATTTGCTAGATATAATTTGGTTTCCTGAAAACTGTTAGTCTATGATTTTATATCAGTTGGGAATTTATGCTCTTACTTCTCAAGTCTAAACTGTACACATTTGGTTGTTTTGTAACCGCATTGGTACAACGTTTGTCCGAGACTATGAGGAACGACTGACAGACGAAAATGACTATATGCATGTATATTCATGAAAATTGATTTCGATACGCATCATAAATATTTAATTGGGTACTAGTATTTTGCTTTTGTAATTGCTTTTTGATACGCATCTAAAATAGTTTCAATTGCGTATTTTGTAAACTTAATTGAGTAAATACGCAGCTTATCTGTTGCTGTGGATATAGTATGCACTTGGGGTTGTACTTTTTGTGAGGTAGTATGTACAATTTGTGTGACTGTGTGTGATAGATATTTGCATAAAATACCTCAGTTTCTGATACTTGTTTGACATTTCTATAGTTTAAAATCCTAGACTACATTTTTCTGTTTGTTGTTTTTATTTAACAAACAGTTTTCTTTATTGTCTTCTTTTATCATTTATTTCTTGTTGACATCTTTTTGCTTTCTATAGTAGCATTTATTTTGTACAGCTAACTTCCAGGTGTCCAGTGCTCGACTATTATGACTTCAGTGTTTTCGTTTCGCATTTTTTGTACCGATTTTTTGACTCAGTTGATATTAGAATTACTGGCTTTTTGTAGATTCATTTCTTGTGATCTTTGTATCATCTGACATGCGTTATCATTGATGAATCATCTTTTTCATGTATATATTATGTCGACATTCCTGAATATCTTTTTTGTTATTTCATTTATATTTGAAGACTTCATGATCACTAGACAACACAACACTTCTATCCTCATGTATTGTAATTGTTTAATGGTATGATTGTATAGTTTCATATTACAACAGTAATCAAGTCCTCTTCGGTTTTCTAAGCTGATTTATAAACCTTGCAGCCCAGTTCAATCATTCTCAATTGATATTCTGCTTAATACCAAGAGTGTAAATTTTCAAGTACAAGTACTTACATGTCTCCACATCCCAGTTTCAGCAAATGATTGCGATTGTTACATGAAAAGTGAAATTATGTTCAAATTTTGATTGTTTACTATTTAGAAACATGACAAATCAGTTTGCAATACAAATTTCACATGATATTCTTCTTAGAAATAGGTTTAAAGTTGACAGAATTTAATTTAATGTGTCAATGGGAATTACTCACTTTGTGAAGAAATTCAAGTATTAACTTCCAGTTATCTTTGATGGCAGTTTGAGAATTGTTTTATGTCATTCATTAAATGGGTAAAATCACCAGATTGAGCTGAAGCATAACTTACACCATGAAGGGATGAGCATGAATCAAATCATGCAACATTTATAATATTCCATGACTTTATATGTATCCCATTTGTCTTAACAACTTATCTTCTTGATGCCACTACTACATGTATGGTGCCCTCTTTATTCTCACATTTTGTAGTATTATTATTGTACAAGTGTAACAGTGTGTAAAATGGATGTATTTATTTTTTTGGAATGACAAAATAAATCACAACAAACAAAACGATATGGTTTGTTATTCTTTGAATTGTTAATACGGTGATTTTTACATATTTCTAGAATCATTTGATCTTTCTTGGGTATATTACTTCAAATTGACACTTGCAAAATAAAAATGCCTTTGATTTTTATTTTGCTGCCCTAGTTGTGTATTGCTATTTTGAACCATTTTGAGATATGGATTGTCAGTAGTTCTCATCAACTCTAGTATCAGCTTAATAATTTTGTTGTTTTAATCGAGCTAATAGGTGTGGGGGGCATACAATAAATCAGTATTGCCTGTTTACTGGCATTGCCTCAATAATATCACAAAAATTCAATAGACCATTTGATTGAAAAGTTGACTTTGAATTTCAATTTAAGCAAATAAAAAAAAAACAAGTCAAAGGCAGCTACAAAACAAGAAATGCAGCAATGCCATCCAAACAGGATTTCCAATTTACAAAGCCGAAACTACAATCTTTAACACTACTGACCTTGATCCCCCCATAAACAATTAACATGCTCTAGTCAAGTTTGGCAGCAAGTCAGTCTAAACTATGGTAGTAAAATTGAAACCTATTACTGCCCAGGGTAATGTGACAGACGTCCATAGACTAAGTTGAACATATGAATGTCACAATCTGTTTGGCTATGTACATGCGAACCACAGACAAAATGAATAAACCTGTACCTTTATTTAAACAATGCAAAAGAAACAGAAAAAATGATTCATGACTTTTCTCTTTATTTTCTTCTTTCACCATTCACATCAGCATTTAGCACATCTAATAACAGCTGGGAATAAAGAATGAAATAAATAGTTCAACAAAAGTCCCAATCTTCACTTATAGATTTTTCCTTGATTGAATTTTTTGCCACCCAAGTCTGTGAAATCACCTTCCCAAGCAAAATGTTCCTTCACCAATACTTTAGTAGCTTCATCATCAGGATCAAGTTTGGTCCATTCATATGATTCAAAGTCTATTTGCCAGTCTGGAGCAAGCTGAAAATATGAATTTACTAAGATTTACAAATTATTACTATATATATATTTCATTCTAACTGAATATTCAAGCTGCTTGATAAACCATACAAAATAATGAAAATTTAACATCAATAGAATAGCAAAAATCGTGAAGATTTTTTTCAATATTTAACATACAGTTGAACCAAATCAGACAATATAATAATTTGAAAATAATATCAGCTAACGGCGAAACAACAAAATTTGTTGTTTAATATACAGAGTATAATAAACCATAGCTATTTTTATTTCCCTCCAGTTCTTACACATATAACCAAGATGGTTACACATGCCTTTGCTAAAGGTTGTATTATTGTGAAGAACATTTATTGTGTTTAAGAATCAAAACCATAAAATTTTAAGAAAATACCATGATAACAAAACCAACACTAAAACAAGACGTCTCAACAGTTGAATACATCTTTTACTATTCAAATTAGTCTATCAACAAATGAACACCTAACTAAAATTAGGAATCACTCAAGTCCCTTCAAAATTTTCAAATATCTTGAAATTAAAATTTTGCTAAATTGCTGCCATGATCATTGGTTTAAATTATTCAATTTGAATGAATATTTACCTCAATATACAACCAGTAAAGAGTTTAAGAGTATTTTATTCAATACTTGAAGTACATGTATCACCCAAGTCAACATGGCTCATCATTTGATGAGCTAATCCAGACTTTTTCACCCATGTTTTATTTTTATTACATAACTTTTAACCAAATTAATCATACCAGATTCACAAACTATGTCAACATGTGCTTATCATCAGCCAGAAAAGCAGCTAACTACAAGATGTGTTACTTATTATACATAATATTGGACTCTGTTTACTTGACTTCTTACACATGCAACAATAAGTATATACATGCCTTTGCCAGAGGTTTGAGTGAAAAAGGTTTATATATCCGCTATCTTTCTGCAGACCTATCCAAACGAACAGACAAAAGCATTGACCTTAAATTCTTAAAAACTTGCTTATTATTATTAACTCTGAATAACACAAAGTTTAAATGTTCTTGTACATTTTCAGAATCTATTGAGAGGACTTGTTGAACAGATTGAAAGTTTTGATATGTCATGAATATCTATACTATACCAGTGTTGTGATAACTTCACTTATCTTGGTGGGGGTTGTGACTACCAAGACAATCGCTGTGAGGCATGAGTACATACACCTGTGAAGTATTTTGCAGTGCAAATGTTCGCATTTCAACCATTACTTAAAAAAAGATTAATTACAAAAAGTGCAAACCTTAAAAGCTAGATCATGACCACGCCAGAACCAAACACCTGAGATTTGATTGTTGTTGTTTTCTCCCAAAATGCACATGCTTCCAAAAGCGAATTTCCTCAATTTCTCAAGACGTTGTAACATTCCTAGAAATAAAAATGTTTGATGAGACTAAATGGTAGTAATAAATTTCTGTCATGTTATGTCCATAATACAAGGGAAATGGCTGCACATCTATATTGGTAATACACAACTAATAATATAAATGGATCAGACACTGAAACTGTTCTATTCTAATTACAAAGGAAAACTATTCATCTAATTAACAAAATACTCATATCTAACATTAAAATAACAAATTAATAAACACAATCATTCACCTCCAACTAAATTGCATGTCATGAATATCAATGCCAAATCTTCAGGATATTTGTATACACAACGCCAGATAGACATAGATTCCTTGTCAAACTTCTCCCAAAAGTAGGGTAAGGCGACAGGGATAGTATCGTTATTTGAGTAGCATCTCTTGAAGGCGTCAAAATCAAATGAGCTGAACATGAAGAAAGAATTTATTAATGTTAGAGCATTCACATTTAAGATAGGTAATTAGAAACAGATAAGAAATAAATGTCAATTTAAAAAAGCACACTTAATACTTTAGGATGACAATTACGTACAACAATAAAAGAAAATATACATAGACCAGACAATGCAAAATGGTCATTAAATTAGCAACAAAAATCAAAGACAAAATGAAGAATGTAATCTGATAATTCATATCAACAATTTAACAATGCAGTACACAAAAAACAGAACTGTTTAAAAGACAGATAACTACGTTTTTACTACTGCGGCCCATGGATCTTTGTCATCTTTCTTTGGTGCCTCTTCAGCATCAGCTTCAGGTTCCTTTTCTTCTTTCTGAAGATTATATCAACACAAAATAATCATACACAATTCTTTAGGAAAAACATACTCTCATGCAGATTAAATGGTTCGCCAAGCATTATATGTAATAATACGAAAAATTTCGAAAGTTCATTAAGCATACCTCATCAGAAATTGGGTGAAATATTTAATGGTTAAAGATCATCAAATATATAAGAAGTATCATATCACAGGCGCAATACATTGATAGGGCTGAGTATTTATCAGATCGATTGACAAGGCATGCAATATTGGTAAAAAAATGATAAAACATTCAATATCTCACTTAATATTGATCTACATCTTTTTTAAAACCTTTTCATGTATATTTTTACCAACATGTGAAAATATAATACATATAAATATATATAATAAAGCTTCATTACAATCAATAGACAAATACCTCAAACTGTAGGTAACATATCAATTGAAAGCTGCATACCAGGGCTCTCTCTTTTGGGGGATTAGGCCCGGGGCCTGGGAGGGGAGAAATTCGTTTCATTTTCAGTTCAAGGGGGAATTTCAAAAGCCAAATTAATATAATAGGAGGGGGAATTTTTACCATAAATAGGGGAATAAAGTATATTCTAGAGGTGGGGGATGGGGCCGAATTTCGGTCCGAAATTTGGGAGATCTAATTCAATTTAAATAAAGAACTGATACACAGTCATGTACATAAAGTTAATATTTACCTTTGGAGCTTTGGGTTGTTGTTTGGGCTGTTCCTTCTTGGGTTTAGCTCCTTTATCATCCTTCTTCTTTTTGTCAGCACTGCTGTGAAGTTCAGCATATTTCTTGCCTTGAAAACAATCATGAATGTTAAGAATCAATGCAGAGAAAGACTACAATTATTGAATACAACATGTAAATTCTAAGAATTCACATTTGAACATTGTCAGATTGGAGCACCAAACACTAGTCAACAGGGCTCTACTAATTTTTTTCTTCTACTACTACAACTATTTCTATCTACTTGTAATTATGCTCTGCAGAATTGTGCCAAAGTTTGTTTGCTTTACAACATTCTTTTAATCAGCAATTTTGAAAAAGTAAAAAAGGGACATAACTCCAAAAATAAAGCTTTCAGAATAATGCCCTTTATCTAGCTATAGTGCTTTGTCATGATAATCAAGTCAAAGTATTGTGTTGATATCTTTAAGTGTTTGAGTAATGGGCCACATTAACATTTTTGTATGACAACTTTTTCCTTGAAACAAACAAGTAAAAATCAGAAATGATTGAATCTCACCATCAAAAGCAGACATCTTTTCACAAAGTTTGAAATCTCCAATAACCTTCTTGAATTGTGGTTGGTTTATAAGAGTGGTGAACCACCTGTTGACATTTTGGAATGACCCCCTGAATGCTGGATCAAGTACCTGAAATAACAAAATAGTCAACAATTAGAGCTCAGATTTTGTAAAACTCAAGAAATCATCTACCTTGATGAATACATTTATAAGTCTTATCTAAAACCTTTCTCTAAAGTAAGATATTTTCATACTCAAAAATAATGTACTGCCCTTTTTTATGGTTTTGGGGGAACAGTTAAGTTAAGACTTTCACAACAAGACATTCATAAAGAACTAAACACAGATTTGTCACTAAACCATTCCATACTTGACATCTCTAGCACTTAGCACAACATTTTACATGATTAATTCCATTGAAAATATATTTCATATACATGATGATAGAATATTTTTTGCCTTTTTCAAGTATGGAATTTCTTTTCTTTCAATGGGGAAAAAGGTACACTTTTTTACTTGGGGAATTTGGCCTAATACTGGACCTAAAAATGGCATAAATAAGGCCTGATGTACAAAGTTTTTACATAAAATAAACAACAAATGTTGGACTAGTGTGTTTAGTTCATTCCAGTAATGAACCAGAATAAACACCCATCAATCAATGATATTCCTCCTGTTGTTACATACCTATCTATCATAAGATAAACATGCCTTTGTAGGAGGTACAAAGAAATCAAGTACAATGTGATATACCTATCCCTTATTCAGTAATGGTGGCATTATTTTTTTTGCTTATAATGCACACGACTCTTACATTCTTGATAGCCTGTGTTTTCTATATGTCACCAGATGGCAGTAAAACATTATTTCCAACAGAAATTTGCCAAACAGAAAGCTTACGCAAGACTGAAAAAAGAAACACTTTTCTTCTCTCAATAGCAGTAATTTCTCACTGTCAGACAATTTTTTATCCGTCAGACACGTTTGACCAATACTGACACTTCAGTAATGAAAAAAAATTTATATGATAATTTCTAAGATTAAAGTACTTACATACTGATAAGCCAACAGCAAATCACAAGCAACAGTGATATCAGCCTGAGTGATTCTTTCACCAACAAGGTAGGTACGGGTCTTTAAGAAGTTGTTTAGCACAGTAAGAGCCTTCTTTATCTGTTCCTTTGCTTTTTCAGTATCCTAACAAAAGATGTAAATTATAAACAGCTGATACAAAGAAATATACAAAGATCAATGAAAATTTGAGACCATCTGAGGCATACACATTTGACCAACAATACACAAAATGAAATGGACAGAATGTAGAAAACAGTCACAGTACTTTCTAAATAACAGAAAGTTTTAGTGACTACTTTCAGTTTTGATTTTCCTCCATCTCTTACATGATTGTTACAAAAATCATACAATCATGCCTTATACTGAAGGATGTTTTTGTTCATTATATATTGCAGTAAAATACAAACAAAATCCAAAGGAATATCAAAATCTTAACCATTAAGTACTAATAATGAAAGAAAATAAGAAGATTTATGTGCTAAAAGAATTCTACAATCCACCAAGCAATGTGAACTAGAGGTTATGGTGTGGAATATTTATCATAACTAAAATCTTTGTCAATGCCATAAAAGTTTCTAATTATAAGCGAATTGAAGGCAAACAAAAAGAGAAGTTTAAAAGGTTCAAAGAAGAGCAGATAAATTCTGAAGCACAAAAATTATTTACCACTATTCTATACACAAAATAACAAATTAGCCGTTTTTCAACAGAATTTATAAAAAAAATACCTGTTTGTTGAATTGCGTAATTCCAAGGCATGGAAAGACCCACGTGCAAGACGCTGGAAGAATTTCATTATCACCAAAGTTTATCCATTGTTGTACACGAGCAGAGTCTGCTTGAGACTGGCCTAACAACTGCTCATTACCAACTGAAAAAGTTACAAAAACCAAGATAACTGTTTGTAAATCTAACTGACTAAGTTCAGGCATTAAGTGTAAACTGAGTAAAGTAAATCCATTCATTTTAAAGAACAAAACCAACCAAAAAATAAGCCTTCTGTGTTAGTATTTATACATTTAACATTACTTAAAGATGAATAATAAAGCTGAGCTTAACTTGCAGGAAGAAGTAAGAAAAACTCACCATAGTGAGCAATAGCATTGCTTTCGAAGATGCAGTCACCATTGCTAGCTTCAAATGCTGGAACCTGAGAAAAAAGAATTTGATTAATATATGGTCAACATCAATAACCTGAGCAATGGCAAGTTTATGTAAAATTTATGGCCTTATTCAATAAATAAACTGGAAAAAAATGTAAATACTAAGTTGTCTTTTGTAATTCCTGATAATATACCAGAATAATATATATTTTATGTCAGTAAAATATGTGAAAATATTGCCAAATCTTCAACAGACCTCGGCTAGAAAGACTGAGCTTTACAAATCATCTGCACTTCAAACTACAATATTACCAAATGAACGTATCTATATTATTATATATAACTATATAACTGGTTAATGAACCGTAACAGAAGAGTGATAGGTGATTGTTCAGCTCGAACTCAAAATACAACAAATAAAATAAGTTAACATTACATGGAAGTAAACCATAGAGATATATATATATATGCATTCAATGTTTCATAGAAAAGCAAAATGTGCTCCAACACAAATATGAAAAAATCACTATTAATACATGTCACAAAACAGATTACAGACAGTTGCATCAGATAAAATAATTTGACAACTATGACAATAAAGAAACAACAGAAGGGTTGATAAATACCTTTCCAAGAGGAAATTTATTAAGAAAGTCAGCTGACTTATTTGTTTCACCAAATTTAAAGCCTGAATCAACTGACACTTTGGCACCACTGAATTCAGCAGCAATAAGAGCTTTGAAAGCTCTGAAGTTTCCTGGGTATGTGTACAATTTCTGGAAGAAACAAAATGCAAATTTGATATTGAATGAATTTATTTACCATTAGATTAAGTGAACATTCATATAAACTGTAATTTTAAAACGTGATCATTGAGATATTCGCCGATAATCTATCTTTAACACGCAAACTTACCCCAGACGCCATTACACCGGTTCAAAAAGGAAGTTGTTATTCGTTTCCGTACATGCGTACTCACTGGATACAATCGGAAGCGCCCGGATGTTTCTGCAGCAACTCTCCTAACTTCTGCATCTAATTTTCGTTGTAAAAATGGTAAGTGAAGGCAAAATTATTGCATTTGTTGTGTAAAATTGTATCAAAAATCAATTTAGTTCACTCCAATTGAACGAAATGTACCACAGCTTTTCGGAAAATGTCGGTAATAAGGAATTTACGTTTTGTTGATGTTTTTACTTGTTTAGTCTCAGGTGGGTGGGGTGATTGACGATTACAGTTAGGGAAATCTATTATAGCCTTGTCATTCATTGTTTTGTTTCAAACTTAGAATTTCGCTCATGTAATTATTACACTTATGTATGTATACTTTTCGTTCTTAAGCCACTTTCATTTAGATTGTTGGTGTAACAAGCCTTCTAGCCTAGTTGAAGTCAAATTTTATCCATTTACCATTAAGTCAAGAAATTCTGCTTATACCATTGTTGGTTGTTTTGTCAGCGAAATCCATCGACCTAATGGTTAAGATCAAGGATACTTATGCGCTTATTTCCATTGAATCTTATGTATTACCATTTCGTACGAATATTGATAACAATATGAGGCCACAGTTCAGCACATAAGTTAATGATATGATTAATTTAGGGATAAATCAGTGACAGATTTCGTACAAAATGGCCTGCCATTGGTTAGTTCTGCGCTAATCTACATTATTATGGTCTTTGTATTATGTCATGATGTAAATGATTTATGAATATCTTAGATGAGACACAAAATGGTCTTACCTAAATTTTTATACTACTTACTAAGTCAGATGGATAGATGCTAGTTCTAAGAGAACTTCTATTTGTTAAGTCACTAAATTATTACTACTATGTTAATGGTAATATTTCCTAAGGGCTAGGCAAATTTATTCAGGTTAATCGTCTTGTAGGACAACCAGCTTAGAATATTAACTTGTCCTGCTGCAATATGCACTAGTCCTACTATTTATATTTCTCCACGCCCCCCCCCTTCTCCGAAACTACAAATGATGATAAGTCCATCTAGCCTAGGCTGTTTTTATGATGCACTTTCACCAAGGCCACAAATCAGGTTTTGAAATATGTTAGAGAATGGATAAATAGTTGACCACCACATTTATAACTACATAATTATGTTCTCTTCATTATGCTTAATTTATAGCTTCAGAGCAAGGTATAGTCATATAGATCTAAATCTCTGAATTCAAGTCATATAAAGGACTATTGAAATTCATATTCTTAACTTTTGTGGCCAGTTTTCATTTTTGCTTCCCCTTTTTCACTGTCACCACCATATTAAGTTGTTTGGAATATCCAACCGAGTTTTTTTGTTGGACATTATTTTGTGACAGTGGGTAGATTCATATAAAATCCAGTTGATACAATACTTCTTGGCATCTCCTCAGACTTCTTAGAAGGTTGAGTGAAAGTGAAAGTAATCATGCAGAATGAGATAGTGGGGGGGTGTTTTATTGTGTCGTGTAATAGATTGACATCCAGTTCGATGACAGAGATTATATGGGCTTTTCGCAAAACATGTTTTATGAATAATTCATTACATTTTGTTTTAAAAAATGCATTCATCCTAAAGGATGAATTCCACAGCAATTTCAACTCATCTGGAGTCGATTTCTACTTGTAAATATGAGCGGACGAGTGAATTTGTTGAGCCTTGTTCCTCTCAATCTTTATAAAACTGAATAGATGGTCAAGGGGTTTAGAAATAGGTCATTATGGCAAATTTTCAACCATATAGATCATTAAGTACATGAATACCTTTGGAAACATGTATTCTTTTTTAACTTACTGAAGCCTGGTCATTTTTTTTCTTTTTAAAATCTGAATCAGTATTGACCCACTTTTATTCGGGTCCTAGTACTTGGTCATTTGGTTGTGTTTTCTTTCTTTGAGTATGACTTCATTTGCTGATCACAAATTTGTTTATCTGCTGATATAAATATGACCATTCTGTGTTGTCACATGTGATATACATGATAGTATTACATCTATTAAACTGAACTTGTCCATGAATATTTGTGTACATGTAAGGCTTAATTACTGATTCTTGGAACTCAAGATTGTTGTAGAGGGTGCATTGATTTGTACCTTTTTGTATCTTCAAATACTTTCATGTTTTTTTGTCTTTCAGGGAAATGAGAACTCTCTTCCGATGGAACTCTGTTCCAATTGTAAGTTGAATGTTTTTTAACTTGTAATAATTGCTTAGAGTTCTTTTTGTATGTATTCTTTTATTACTTGAAGATGTGAATATGTTTTGGTTTTAGTCTTTAGATCTGCTACTCAAACATGAACATTTGTGGTGAAATGTCCATGCCATTGTGTAAAAATTGAAAGTAAGCTGAATGATTCAATAATCAAAATTGGCTGTTGCATACATACAGTGTATCATCTAAATTATGCTTGTATTTGTGGTAAAGTAAATTTTCCTGTTGACAGTCGAAATCCAACTTTTATCACTTCTATATTTTGAGCTATATCTTTGTATCATTGAATGAAATTACCATTTGTTTAGCTTATTTTATTTGTTCATTATGAGTTTATTGGTCAGTTGTTATGTAAATGTAATAAGCAATTTCCCTGTACAACATATCAGATTTATTTGTATTGAGCAATACAGTGTTACAAGAAAATAACTCAAAGTATATTGACAATGGCTTTCAATTATGAATTCAATTTGACTTCTCTCACTGACATTCATTTGAAAACCACAGTTTATTGGTTAATTTTTGAGCTGCAAGTAAGTTTTAATGCAGCTACCAACTGTTATATCACATGATATGAGAATTGTGAAATGACATTTAATTTTCCTGGTCATCAATTTAACACAATTGTTTTGTGTATTACAGTGTAAATTCTTTACAATGCATTAAACTTTAAAACATGCTGCATGTCTCAGCAATTCAAGCAGTAATCCTTTAAAAGTATAGTTTTGTGTTTCCTGCCTGTTCAAGTATAATCACTTCCTTTTAATCTTACTATGATGAAAATTGTTGATTCTGTAATAAGTCTGTTCTTAGAAGTACATGTAATTAGTTGTACTTAATAAGTATTATCAAATTATTGTTAAATTTTGCGGAAAAATATTCGTAACAATACCTCAATATTAAGACCATTTGTATATGAAATAAATTGGTCATTGTGCTGGGTAATTTCATCGTCAAGTTGAAATAAAAATAGAAATATTTGTACCAGTCTAAAAATGAATTGTTTGTTAAAATGAGGTGGACTTAAATTGCTACCAGGCAATCTGGGTTCAAATCCGGTTTGTGTAGATCATACCCTTCCATGAAAATTTGACAAAAATTATCAATTCTCCTCCATGTATGGAGAAGTTGCTGACTGCTTGCAGAAGAGTAAGTAAGTGAGTACTGGTTAGTATAAGGTCCAGGAAAACTGGTTAGGTGAACTGGTTGCCATATATTACTGAAAAAAATGTTGAAAATGTCACATAAAAACAAAACAATTAATATGGAATCTGTAGTGAAATTGTTAAGCAATATATTCTTGGTCCCAAAATATGAGTTGGGCGTGTTAGAAAATAGGAAATTTATAATTGTTCTTCTGCAATTAGTTTTCTTCTTTTTTTGATACCATGACTCTTGCTTGATTGCATTAATTTGCCAACTCCAGCCTACTCACACAATTTTTAAAAACCTTTTCATTGAGAAAAATCTGTTTTCAGTTGATGCAGATGAGATTAAAAGATTAGGAAAGAGATTTCGCAAGTTGGATTTAGATAATTCTGGTGCTTTGAGTGTGGAGGAGTTTATGTCACTACCGGAATTACAGCAGAATCCTCTTGTACAAAGAGTAATAGACATATTTGATACAGATGGCAATGGAGAAGTAGATTTTAAAGGTATGTACTGGTTTGTGTGGAATTTTTCAATTATTTTATTGTGATAATTCTAGAGGCAGAAATGAAATAAAATAAACCTAGATAGATTCTGCAGTATTTTAACCACTAGTCCACAATGTTTTTGTTGTTATTGATTTTTGATTACAGGAATGAAAATGAAATTATTGTTACAAGATAAAAGAGACATGCTGATTTGCAAACTGTGATGAATGATTAGAATGCAATACAGGCTGATAGATATGTTCTATATTCTTTGCTTATTAACTCACCTGATCATGTAGTGCTCAGTGAGCTATAGTGATCAGTCACTCTTCAGCATCCACACTTGGGGTTGTTAACACTCTAGAGGTCATACTTTTGATTGAATCTTCATCAAACATGGCCAAAATGTTTGTCTCTATTATATCTCAGACAATTTTGAACATGGGACATTTAGGGTAAAAAATTAGGTCAAATCAAATGAAAACCTTGTTAACACTCTAGTAGAGGTCATAATTTAGATTGGATCTTCCGTAAAACCTGCCAGAATGTTTGTATTAATGATATCTTGAACATGTTTGAACATGGGTCATCTGGGGTCACAAACTAGGTCAGTAGGTTAAATAACGGGTAAACCTTAGGAGTTACAATCTTTACTTTGGTGAGCAAAAAAGGACCATTATGGCCCTCTTGTATTTTTAGTTTAAAATACTGTTCTGCTCAATCTCTTGCTTTAAAAACTCCTTATGAAGTACAAACCTTTGAATCTATTATTATTATATTAACTTAGTGCAGTAATAATAAAGAATTTCTTTTCAGCTTTATTTTGATTTTCTAAGACATTTTTGTAAAACAAAACTTATTAATAGCTGCTGTAATCATGTAGTTTACTGAATGCTATATGTAAAAAGGCATAGGACAGACATATAGATATACAAATGTACATACGTATATAGTAAACCCTGTGTAAATGACTGTTCTTCGGTTAAATCAGTATGACATACATGTAATACATTAAGGTATCGTAAGTGGCTATATGGTGATATCAAGTTTTACTAATTTACAGTTTCAAAAAGTCAACCATAATTGTATACATTAATAAACCCACTATACAGAGTCTATTGCAAGTGATTTGAAACAAATATTGTACTTGGTCTGTCTTCTATAAACCAATATCGCACGTAATTTTCATATTTTTGAATAAAGATCACTACTCTGTATATAAGGATATATTACAACAATTAGCCTTAAAATAACAATCATGGTATAATGCAGGGAACCGTGTCACAGATTTTTGATAACGTCCCCCGTTCTTTAGATATTTGACTTTAAAGAAATTCCGTAGCCTGAACCCCGCTGACAATTACGTAATACGCCATAAAATAAAAACGAAAACAAATATCAAAATTCTGTGACACGGTTCCCTAGATAAGCATTTCCGCTACAAAATACCGAAAACCGCTTTGAAATCCATCTTCAAATAAGGCGGCAATCTTTGTTCAAAAATAGCACCCACTGCGTTTTTTTCTAAGCGAGAAATTAACAATAAAAGTGTCAGATCATTATCACCTTGTGTAATCAACAATTATTCTATAAATTAATACAGCCTACTAAAATTTGATAACCAATCAAATTTGTTCATCGTTAGCGGATCAATTAGTGAAACCGCCCACCATTTTAGATGACTCTAAAGAGCTTAATAACGAATTATTTGTCAAAATAGTATCATATCGTACCGATGCAATACACAGTATGTCAGATTTCTCGTCAACCGAGAGGCTCTCAACGGGGAAAACGGCTGATTGGGAAATCGAGTTGAATATGGCTGGGGAAACCGCTATATAAATTAAATGAAAGGTAACCATGCATTTAGTGTAAAATTAAGAACTTAAGATGTGATTGATTTGTAGAAAAGTGTCTATGTTTTATGACTGTTCATGTAATCATTTAAAAACATACTAATATATAAAGGTAATTGGATACATAACAGAATAATATAAGATTCTCGAAAAACATGCGCGTCCGATGTCCATAAGGCGTTACTGTTTTTCATCTTATTGTTTGTTTGATAGCTTTTTAATATTTTACCAAAATATACAGAGTTGCTTTATGAAAGTGCACGTTGAAATAACTTTATTTTATTGATTACATCAATGAAATAGCGAAAATAATAATTTTCGTTGACCCAGTCTCCCTGTATTAATTTACTGGCGATTTAAATATATTTTAGTTTTATAACTTTAATTGTGTTTGAAACCTGACTTTGGAATATATAAATTTAATTAAACTTGCAAAAATGGTACGTCATAACATTAACGGGGTAACAATCTTTGACAGCTCGTTTTCTTATCGTGTGCGTTTTATTGCAAGGTGCATGAAGTGTCTGCATACCATATTGCTGTTTATTATATCTCTCGCCAAAACATAAAGAAATATGTGATGCGACATATATAAGGTCTAAATTGACCCATATTGATAGTATAATTAGCAAGGCGTTAGAGTATGATATCGATATCACACTTCAATAAGACCACCGTTCCGGATCAGTTATTTCATCATATATTTTATATTAGAAGTACATTAGATACTAGTAGTCCAATCGACCAAGGTGTTAATCAATTCACACCTTTCTTGCACATCAAATGATTGTTGCAGTTATATATTTATTACGTAATTTTCCACCATAAAGTTTCCATTTTCACAATATATCATGTCACTATGGTCAAGTTTTTTACGGGATATAGATTTATGCAGTTCGGTATCTTTAGCATTCGTAAACCAACTTCCGCGAGAAAGAGATTTCTAACAACATTTTTCAATTTTTGAGAACACTCTAACACCTTGCTTAGCCTTATTTTTCTTATTTCCCATTTTAATCCGCTTGATGTTGATAATCTGTCGAATTTCAAATACTTATGTTAACATACGGCAAGCGATACCAAATTTAATATCGATTGATACAAAATTGCCCTTAAGGAGCCCCTAACAACGCCGCCTCCTAGATCGTTCTCGCTGATAAAGTGGAGTCGATATGGGGGTGCAGTTTTTATCGCGATAAAACACTATTTTTGCATATTCGGATCGATTTTTTTGTTGCATGGTATGATAGTATGATATTTAATTATTGTTAATAACTTAAAATGTCATTTTCGCTTATTTTTACGTTTGTAGCCACTTACGCTACCTTAATGGCTATTTTACATACATGGAATTATTCTTTTTAATTGATCATTTACTGCAGCACATTTATAAGCGTACAACTTATCACATGAAAATAGATATTCATTCATGTAGTCAACACTTAATGAGTGTATAATTTTTTAGTAGAAATCATTGCTGAATAAATGCCTCATATGCTTGATTTGCTTTTTTTCGTGTCTACATTTTGTAAGGATTTTTATCTTCTTTGTTTACCTTTCTTGTAAAGTTTACACTTAAAACTTTTTATATTTATTGTGAGCAATAAAATCTTGATGACTGATTCTCTATGCTAACAAATGCTCTATGTAGAGTAATGCTATTAGTCATTTTTCTGTTGTAGATTTATTATTTTATGCCTTTGACTATTCATGCATATTAAATGTAAGTGATATGTTTATTCACTTTATTGACTCTAATCTCAGATCTTGTGATATTACAAACACTAACCTGTTTACTTGTGTAAAAGATGAGCTTACTAAAATCCCAATAACATATGGCATTAACTCTCACATGATTTATGGAACAAATACTGCAATATAAGAAATATTATTGTCTTTCGTTAGGAATTTCTTATGTATATATACTGAAATTTAATTGGGATTTGTTCTGCATAATAAAGCAAGTTCCTTATGTTTATCAGTAAATAATTAATTTATTTATTTCAGCTACATGCTTAAAAACCAGTCTACATTATTGTTCATGCTGTCAAAATTTCATGAAAAAATAGGTGTAAAATTTTCTTTCTCTGAGGTACGCAGTTTTCTGCAGTAAACAGAATTTCTGAATATATTCAGTTATACTAATGGACTTACTATTTGCCCTACTGCTGTTGACTTCTTTATTATTTGTGTCTATTCTACCGTGTTCCATTAGGAACTGACCGCTGACCAAAAAGGTCAGTTTGAACAACTAAAGGACCAGTTAAAACCAGAAAAAAATTGAGGAGGAAGCATGCCCCCGACCCCCCCCCCCCAAGAAAGCCTATTACTTTTTTAATTAAGCCTATTCAGCTAACTTCTATTGAGAACACTGTTCTATTGTATGATTGGTGCTGTGTTTCAATTTTTATTTTTTTTATTTTATTGTAGAATCTATTACTCACTGAGTGGTTTAAAATTGTAATCTGTGTCTTAAAGCACCTCTTATGTTGGTCCATTGGCTTTTTTTTTAAAAAAAAATCAAAGCAATGATGTATACTGCTTAGTTACGTCTTCAGGCAGGAATTGATTGTATTCTGGTATTGAGAGCGCTTGGTTGTCTTGCATGGTCCGTGGTATGATGTACCAAGATATTGTAGTGAAACAGTAGCTTTATTATCGTAATGAATTATTCAGGATACTATCCCATTATCAAATCATATTTTCTGTAAAATTCTGTTCAATATTGATTACACTTGAGGCCTGTTTTCATCACTGTTTTTTTATACTCTGCATAAAACTGCAGATCGAAGATGAGTTCAGGAAACTCGTTATTGAATTACTCCTGAATTGATATCTCGATGAATCAGCAAATTATTCTTACTTTGTGTAATTTTTGACTGCTTATGGATATGATACTGGCCTGTTATTCACAGTTGAATTGAACATTTAGCTGTGGTATTAATTTTTCCAAACAGATATTGTTGTTTGTCAAGGTATATTATGTATCAGGTTGCATCAGTTTTCTATGATTATTCCATTGGCACAGATATTTCAATGAAAACTTTCCTATATATTACTTGAATTGTTGGATCAGATTATTTTGCTATTTTTGTCCCCTATAGCTTTAGAAATTAATTGCTAACCCATGACTGACATGCAATAAATTAATTAATGAGGTTGAATTAGTCGGTCAGATGCAGTCAAGGACCTGTAATGCTGTCTGCTGACGAAAACAAGTCTGTCTTCCATTGCACCCTCAGACTTAGTGGTTTATATATTTTTTTAAAAATATATACCCTATGAAATTGTGTCCTATTCCAGTATGCTAATTGTTGAATATTTGTTGTTATTTGTCCATCTATTAGACATACAATACAGTCTAACCAGTGTTTGTGGCCACCTCCAAAAACAGCCAACCTGTGAATAAAGGCCATTCTTTGAAAAACCATCATTGATTATTTAGAACAAACAAACCCTCCAAATAAAGGCCACATGCCAATAAAGACCGCATTTTGTCTTTCCAAAGGGTGGCCTTTGTTTACAGGTTTAATTGTAAATATATATAACAATGCTTTACATACAGAAAATATTACCTTTCAAGTTAAAACATAAGTTGTCATGTTCAGTGAAGTGGTGTGTTTTATTTAATACATGGACTATGTTGTTAAGTGACGTTGGATTAGATGCTTGGTACAGGAACTGTCTTGTATAATACTTGTTAAACATACTGTTTTTAGGGTGTTGACTTCTCTGTTGTTTTATAGTCAGACTGTGAACATTAATTTTGTTAATTATTCTCTTGATATGAAACATGATGCAGATAATTATTGGTAGTTCCAACTTCTATCTATGATAATGTGACTCTCAGGTAAACAAGGAATATTCCTTATGAAGTTTTTATGCTCTCATAATATGAAATAAACATATGTCTCTTAATATGATGCTATAAACATAGCTGTTTGAAACACATTTTCACTGTTCTTTGAACTTGACTGTACATGCATTATGACTGTGCTTTGAAAGCCATTGAAAGTAACTGGAATGTATAAAAAGTGTTAAGTATAGTCATGATGACTTTTTTTATAAAATTAAGTAAAATAAATAAGTTTAAACTTGACTAGATACTAATCTCCCTTGTGATAACTAGGTAAGATTTCATAGAAAACAGATGCAACCTTCTTAACATCTTTGTTGAAATAAACTGCGTGCTGTAGCTGTGGTTTTTGTCTGTTGGCAAGTTTTACAGGTAAACATGATTCATGGCATGCAGAAATCATGGTTATACTAGCAGTGTGAAAGTCTCTCTGTCAGAAATCGTTTCACCGATGATGGATTATGTAATAATTGATGTGTCATTATATCCCTGCTAGATGGTTCTATATTGTTATTTGAATGATATAGAGGCATAATTCTGTGGCATTGAAGGGATGATGATGTATTTACGATAAATGCAGGATTTATCCATGTATTTGCATCCCACAAGTGAAACATTACCCCTTTCTGTAAAGTCCATAAATCTGTGAGATGGGGCTTTTTCTGATGATGTATCATTTGTTTGGTTGCAAAAGTGACCTGTTTGTTGTGAAACCAATGTATCTGCAACTTTATCTGCCTGCAGTATTTGATTCAACAATATGTTGACATTTATGATTGTCATAATGTCCAGCTGCAGTCAATAAAACTATCAGTTTTTGATTATTTAATGGGACGTAGGTTCAGTTAACTTATGATTTTGTTATTAAATAACCTACTCAGGTGTAACTTTGTGGCTGCTGGCAGTTGTTTGTATGAAGGAAACATTTTTTGAATGTCAGCGATGCTTATTATGTTTACATTTTTTTTTACATTTCGGGTTCTGTGTTTACATCATTTATAATCATTGCAGTCATATTATCTTGTCTTTGATGTGGTGATTAGTTTATAAATATTTATGTTGATAATTGTATTTATTATATCAGCCTTCATAGTATACATGGTTCTTCCTCAGTTATCTTAATGATTATTTGTTGGCACTGTTATTAACACAAGCATGTCAGAAATTTTGTGCAAATCCATTGAAGTGTGTATTTACAGGTATTGAGTTTTATCTGCTGTTTTCCAATAAATGGAGCTGTGGAAGCATAAACTCAACATTGTAGTAAGGCATATTTGTTAAATCCATAAATTTTGATGTCTTGATATTTAGACTAAATGAATTATTCAAACTTTCCACTGTATTTCATTTTAAATAAAGATTTATGGGCATGTTCTATTAAATGCTCTTTACTACCATGAAAGACCTAGGTGATATACTGGTAAATGGAACATCATTAAGGCCAAAAATATTAATGCATAGTTTCAAACAACTCCTAAACTGTTAGGTTAGTTGGCTGAGTGAACTTGATTTTGTGGTATTGTTTTTTAGTTTGGAAGTATAGTTCGTAAGAAAATGAAAATATTTGCCAGAAAAAAATGAAACCAGAAAAAGGGTTGACAGAAAACGATTGGGTCAGTCTGGTTCGCTGAAACTAGGAACTTTTTGTACTCCTACTGAGTAATGAGTCTCAGTTGCTGAACCTTTTTCTTACTATTTCATTGTATGCTCATTTGTCAGAGAAACCATTCTTACTTAGGTTTTTTATTATCTTACAAATTTGACTAATAATTATCAGATTTCATCTTGAAAGTTGAAATTCCATTTGGGTGGTTTGGGCCATGATAATGCCAGCAGAGTGGAAAAGTAACATTAATGGGAGCATCAACTGTCTCTATTTTGTTATAACTATGGTGAGTCATTTTGTTGACTTAAGGTGACTTCCACCTTAGTCCTTGACAGCTCTTATGGTTTTCTTTCTGCCTGATTAAAGTTTTATGATTCATGCTATAGATGTAGGTGGGTTGTGTCACCTAGTTGTAGTAAAGCATCTATTCACATATCATGGACTAACGCAATGTATTATTCATACGTATACATCTGTTTGGCTGTATGATGTTCAATACTGTACAGTATCTATCAACATAACATATTGTCGCATGAACAAGCATTCATGCATTATTTCTGTATTGAATGAATCATTACTAATTCTATGAAATCTGCATACATTGCGGTCACAATTTATTGATTTTTGGTGATTTTCTGTTTCAAAGGTGTGGCTTACATTGTTTTTCTCAATTATTTTATATTGATGGTGATGTTGAATACAATTCTGTTAATGCATTGTGATATTGTATGAAGATGTTGAAATACCATCCATCTTTTGTTGTTCTTTTTAAACAGAAGATAAAATGTAAGAAGGTAGAGTGGATAGTTGAACTTTATAATAAATAATGACCAGGCTATGGAATTTAATGTCCACGTCCGGCTGAAGTCAAGCTATTCAGTGTCACTTTACTTTGTCGAATCAATTTTGCCCTCCAGAACCTGTGTCTGATATCATATTTATTGGTCGAGCTTAAAATATCCCTCTTTTAATTGATTTTCTTTTTACCATTCAATGAGGACGTTTATTTATGTACAATTTTTAGTGCCTTGCTTTTAAAAATCATCTCGAAATGCAGTCACCCAAATCAGTAGCGAGTTAGAAAATCTTGGTTGTAATATATTTTGAATATTTCCCCTAAATGTTAAAATAGTACCTTAGGGATTTGTGTTTCTCTTAAGTATTGATTATATTATTAGCGTATTAGACTGTTTCCTCTGTAGTGTGGGTGTAATATATTATAAAAAGTGACGAAAATCAATTACATCTTAATGCTTGAATGATTGATTAATGCTGTTCTGTAATTTCTCCATTAAAAGCACAATGTTACGATTCTTTCACAGTTAAGCAATGAAAGCATGATAACAGTTTTAGTAAAATTAATAAACTGTTGTTTCATAGATCAATTTAAGTTGATTTTTCAATCATATTTATATCTGTCAAATTATGTTAAACTGCTCAAATTTCATTTATACTTTATTGATCTATACATAATTGATCTATTTGCAAATATTTATTTATATTTGCGCAGTTCTTTGTTTTGCACTTTTCAACCTTCTCTGTTATTGCTGTGCTAAAGTCAGAATAAATACTGGTTTCTGCTAACATTCCCTAATATATAGAATCTGTAGTCTCAGAACTATTTTTCAAATATATATTTTTTAGTTTGGGCATATATGTGTTCAGATTTCGTATGAAAATATCAGCATGAAAAAAATTCACTATGATTCACAGTTGTATACTGTTCTTTTTTTATTTAACCAATTTACATGATTCGCTTAATTCTTGTATGTTTTTCCCTGGGTCTTCAGTGTCAGGTGGTTATGGTCTCTGTCTAGCAATCACAAGTCCCTAATATTATTTTAAGTACAAACGAGAGCAGTGAAATTTCACCTGTGAGGAAACTGTCCAGCTAGCGTAAGGAAGGTTGGTGATTCTACCCAGGTATTATCTGGGATTGTCCTCCACCATTAAAGCTGGAAAAGTCGGCAAATTACCCTGGCTGTTGGTGCAACATTAAAACCCAAAGAAAAATGTCTTACACTGGAGTTAGTCAAGTCTATGCATTTAAATACATCAATCAATTAAATGAAGTTAGCTGGCTGTGTGTTGATAGACAGATAATGAGCACAATTTTATATATTCCTTTGCCTCATAATTCTGTATTTCCCTACATCTGAAGCAGACAACTTTTGAAAACATTACCGCAAAGGTAGCCATATTGCTTGTCATAAACATTGCTTCTTTTGCCACAATGTTTTCCACTCTGTCAGGCAGAAATTACCCAATTTTCTTAAATAAATTGATGTTTTGTGTATTAGCTTTGAATTTCGAGGAGTCCAAAATATACTTGTGAGGCAAAGGGATTTTCATCCTCCTCGTTGACTTCCAGTGCTGTTAAATTGATCAATGATTGATAGATGATGAATGACTTTCATCAATCCATCACATCATTCTTGATTGTTCATTTGTGTCCATGTTGTAAATTTCACCAATACTGATTAAAATAATTAATGAATGTATGCCAGTCTGCTAGATCATTGTCACACTTTTCTAAAATTGCCTAGTAATCAATTGCAAAAAATGTATTTTAAGCCTGTAATTCTTCGTCTGAACTCTGAATTGTTGATAATTTTTAATTATTATTTTTTTTACTTTTAAATGTGACCCAGGCTTTTATTTTATGGTAAAAGGCCCTAATGATAGTCATGTTTTCATTTACTGACAGACTCAAGTTCTTGGTGCGAACGGTAATGTTAATAGCTGCAAAATCCAAAGTACAAAAATATTTAGTTAGGAATTGTTAAAATTTGAAAATATGTTTAGAATTAAGAAACAACCGAAAAGTTTTGTGACCTGCTTACCTTATTTTTCAGGTCAAGTAAAAAGTAAACATGACTTTTCTGGCCTAATATTATTATTTTGGGCAACTATGTAATTCTTTTTATGAATGTGACAAAGTATATATCACATAGCCTTGTTTATACTGTTTGTCATAGCTCTAGTTGTTGTATTGCTTTTATGATACCCATGATGCATTGTTTATAGTGATGAAACTATCTCCGATTATTGATTTCTGAAGGAGACAATTGAAACATATTGCGATATTCAAGCAATCTATTGGGGGAGTAATTCAATTGTATTCCACTATTCTAGCCTAGAATCCATACAGATTTTATTTGCTTCATAGTTTGCCAACTGATACAATGGTTCGGTATTCCGAGTACTGCAGATCAATACCAGGAATTATTCAGTTTTTCATCTATTATTTTGCTGATCATAAATGGTAAAATGAGGTATCTTTGTTAGCAATAATGGGTCGATACAATAAATTGTTCATTGGAAATATGATTGTTGCTTTTCATTGATATTTTTTGCAAAAGGAAGTTTTCAGTGTAAATGACTGAATATTTAAAAAATCATATTCCTATGGTAGATATCTGTGACAAAAAGACAAAAAGACACTGGAAAGTAATTGATGAAATATGTATGAAAAATATTGAAAGAAGATCATTTTATTGTCATGGCATGTAGTTTTAACCCCCACCCCCAAAAAAAACATTTTAGTTATACTTCATTCTCATATAAAATAAAAAAAAAAATCACATAACAGTCATGGTTGTGTAGCAGTCTGCAAAAAAAACCCTGAATTTCTGTCTGACAGACAAAAAAGGGTTTCTGACTGTAGGCTAAATTTTTGTATACTTATTGGCAGACTAGTGATTGACACATTCTTATTATCTTTATACATAGAATTTGTTGTCTTTATGTCTTAATATCATAATATTCCTTTAATATTGCAATATTATGAATTACTACTGCAGATCTTTACATCACTGTCATTATTATGTATAATGGAATTGCACTGTATTTAATACTAAGACAATACTTAGTGTTAGCGTTAAGTGATTTCCCAGAGGTACCTGTGCATATGGTATGGTGCTAGACTCCATTAATTAATCACACCAATGTTGTGTTATATTGTGATCAGACATTACCCACAGGTTGTTGTCTTATATCATTGCTTTCAAACTTGAACTAGTGTCTTCTATCTTCTAAATGATGTTTCAAAATACTGTGAGTCTTTGTAAGAGCTTGAGATTACCACATTACAAACCATTGATAAATATCATGATAAATGTCTCCTTTCATATTAAACTTGACTATTGCATTTAGTTAGAAATATGTTTGACTATACATTTGAATTTCTGTCTGCTGTAGTATAAGGGCATGGCTTCCATAAGCTCTTGTAAGCTACACATCATAACCAGAGACAGTTTTCCAGGTTTTAATGTCTGCATGTTGATTATTAATTATTATGATAACCTACTGTTAAAGAGATATTTGTTAATTTGTTGATTTGTGTCAAAGGAAGTAATTATGACTCTTTTGTTCGATTAATTGTAGAACTGTCCTGTTATTTTGTACAATCATATTTTTGTCTCTTTACCTCCGCCCACACTGTAATTGTCGCAGGAATATAAGGCATCTAATCGTAAATGGTTATGGGCTCTTAATTTTCCGATTGAATCAACATTCTCCACAACACCTAGTGTAGTGTATTTTTTTTTCAGACTTTTTCTTTGAGTTGATCTTAGGTACACTAGATAATATTTAAGTGTCCCTGGGCAGATAAGCGGCCTACCAATTTGTGAGTACTTCAGGGCTTGACAAATTCACTGGTCCGCTTGTAATTGCGAGTAGAAATTGACCAAGGATGAGTTCAAATTGCTGTAGAACTAGTTAAAATTCTTAGCTGGCTGTCCTGCAGGACGAGCAGCCCGAAAAAAATTGGTTGAGCCCTGTACTTTCTGGTCCTTGCTGTAACCTGTAACTTTGTTCAAAAGTATATGTGACTTTTATGTATTTCAGAATTCATAGAAGGCGTGTCCCAATTTAGCGTTAAAGGAGATAAAGAGAGCAAACTTCGTTGTAAGTATTGATACTATCTGTGCCAACCATGTTGCAGTAATACATACCTGTTGTTGAGTTATGTTACCTTCTATTTTGCAGAATTCATAGACGGTGTATCGCAATTTAGTGTTAAGTGTAACAAAGAGTCAAAACTTAGGTGTAAGTATGAAACACAGAGCGTGATTTTAACATTTTTCTTGCTTGTTGAGCGAGTGCTGCTCTAGATACTAAGTTTGACGTCTCTTTTTTAGCCATCTGCTGCAGTTGTCTCTCATTACCTTCATTTTCACTCAAATTTATTTTTTTTAACTTGAGATTATTATTTTGGAGAGAACTGATTGTGCTATTATTTTATAATAAGTAGAGGTATTATTATTATTATTATTGTTATTATTATTATTATTATTGGTTTGCAGAGAGTAGATGTTGTGTGTCATTGAGTTAGAAATGATAATTTGCTTAGAATAGTAATACTTATTTTCAAAAATTTCTCTGCCCATTTAGAGATATCTACCTTTTCAGTGATAATTTAAGTAAGCTGATGTTTTATAGTAATGCTTTTATTGTTAGTTAAAGTTTCATGTATTTATAGAGATTTTTATTTTGCTTAATTGAAAATGCTTATTTAGTCAAATATCAACAATTACATGTCATCATCTGTGTCAGGTTATTAAAATAATTCTGTATTTTCAATACGGAGATTTTTGGCTTAGTTTTTCTATCCAATGCTTTTGCAATTACTCTGATGCTGTGAAATTATATTCCATTAACTTAACATATTATGTATATACTCAGGAACGAGATTACCATATAAAAAGCAACTTGTTGTTTGCTATTTGTATACACAGAACAGTCAGATACTTATTATTAGATTATATTTATGCTTAAAAAGATTAAGTTTAAACTTACTGTGATGCTGAATTTTTCATGCCAGCTTTTTATGTGAATTTAAACCATTCATGGTTTTCATTTTATTACACAGAATGTATTTTTTTTAGGATCTGATAAGAAAGAATTCATGTACAAAAAAATTAACTTTAGTGTCCAGCATGAATGGGTATAAGTAAATTTTAATATTTCGGTTATCAGGACTTATTTATCCTGAAACTTCCACAGTCAGTTATCACCATTTTTAAAGTTTCTTATTCTTCTGTATTTCAATTTCTTAATATATTTACAATTGTGTGATTTGGTTGCTTAGTAACAGAATTAAAACTTTATGACATTCATGAGCTTCAAGTAATTAGATGTTGTTTTCCATTACTTACAAAACTTTTTTTATATAATTTACTTATTCTTTACTTCATGGGGAATTGCCTAATATATTTCATTTATAACAATTGTTTATTTCACATCTAAATTGTTGTTACTGTTACTGAAGTATGTGTCAGTATTTTGTGGTGTGATTTGATGAATGAGATTTTTCATACAATATATGTACATTCCTTATTACTATCAGGTAACAAAATCCATCTCCTTTCCAATCACAGCATTTTAATTTGTTACTTTCCCTTGAGAAACTGTAACAAGGGAGAAACTTACAAGATTTGTGATACAATCAGCCATCTGTTTATCAGTGTTAATTTCATGGCATTCATAATTATGTTGTTGAATAATGTGCAGAATTTTCTATTTTAATCTGAATATATTCTTACATAACTGATCCATCATGTTTTACATGTATGAACATGTGGCAAGGTTTGGAAAATGTCAAAATTAATCTCAAATTTCATTAATTAGCCACTTGTTCGACATTTAACTGCGTTCATATTTCATCTGGATCATGTTTCGTTAACTCTTAAACATTTCTTATTTCTCTGAAATATTTCTCTTGTTCATGGTTGTTGAAATTTTTGCTTATTGCCTGCGTTTAAGTCATTAATTATTGAATGTTACGTAAATCTAATGCTTGATTGTACAAGTTTCTTTCATTGAAGTATAAAGTGTTTAAGTGAATACAACTGTTGATTATGTTGTTTGCGTAGAATAAAATCATTCTGTTCTGTTAGAACTAAACTTGCATTACAAAACCAAGATATTGTTCACAAGACTTTGAACACATTGGTTAGTTAATTTCTACAAGTTTGCAATTGCTGTTCGATCTTATCACACCATATATATACATATACATGAGGTAATTGATGTTGACAAACTGCAGCATATGAGACAATGATGAGCCACTCTTAACAAGTAAAGAAAAAAACAAAACAAAATGTATCTTTTTACTCGGGAACTAGTTTAAACGTGTAGCATGCGTTTACTTTACACTTATTTATGTATGAATTACACTTGCTAAAATAATATTATAGTGTAATACTATAAATATGTGGAATTTATCATTGTAGTACAACTAATATGTAGTTTATTGTTAGTAGCATAACTCGTATCTTATCAACTGTTAATATTTGTACAGTTGATTTTGTTCTTGTCTGTGTACCATTAAAACTATAAACTTGATTACTTCAAATTGTATGGTGTCAAATCAAAATTATTTTGTCTTATTTTACATGAAATTCTTATTTATTTTCGTTTTTATTTGATAAGTAAATTAGATTATTGCTTTGATTTCATTTTCATTTATATTGACCAAAACCAGGGTGTGTCTATTGTTTTTACTCAGTCAGTCTGTCTATTTGTAGATATAGACTTTGGCTTCTAATAAATACAATGAAGAATGTTGGAGTTGCTAGGTGTCAGCTGGTGACCCTTATTGTTTCTAGGCTCAAATCTACTTTGAAGGGTGCTTTGACATTGCACTGTCAGGTGTTAGAATATGATTTTATTCAGTAAAATGACTACAATATGTTAGTTTGTTTCTATATCATGCTCATGTTCTTGGCTATCATGGGTGGCACATAAATTTATAAACAGCTTTAGTTTCATGATTCAGTCCTGTGACACCATGTATTTGAACTAATCATTTATATAACATTACACTTTTCCAGTATATTTGGCTAGAACAAGATGTAATTCGTACTCTCGCACACTGACCGTTATACTATATTTACATTTTTGTCTGTCATTTTTATCAAAAAGAAAAGATTGTTATTCATGCCTCATACTTTTTTTTATAAGAATTCTAGTTATTTTATGTACAGGAAACATGTTATCACCAATCATCATGCATTTAATGTGTTAGATCATAAAGGTTGAGGATTCCAGGTGCTAGTTGCTTTATTACGTAGTATTGTTAGTAGAAAGAAGTCATTTGCTGGTGTATACAGTCTATGCTCAGTTCTGCTCACTGAGTGCTTTTTCTCACTTTGTTTGTTCCCCCAAAACCAGTTGCAGCCCCTCCCATGATTTTGCATTGTTCCAGTGAGTAGATATAAATAATGTCACAATAATTATAGTGGTATGTATCATAGCCCATATTTAACTTAATGTGTTATTTACTCTGTACAATGGTTTGCCTCTTGTTTCCCCCTTAGCCATACTAATTAAATCTTATTTAGGGCTTTTTTGACTAACATGCTCCTTTTTTACAAAAATCTCAATTACACCTAATTACTATGACTTAATTTGACCACTAATCCTGTTTATTTTGAAGTATAGAATAACCAAAACATTTTGTCTGGATTTCATTTGTCATTATTGTACACCAGTATTTTGTCTACAGTAGTGCAACTTTGAAAATCTAAAGGTTTTCTTATTTATTGTGTAATGAACAAGTTCTAAGCCTTTGTATTGTGTAATCTACAGGGCTAAGCCTTTGAACAATGCAGAAGAAATTCCTATTGTTAAGAATATGTTCCAATATTCTGTACCTGATCAATATAAATGGAATTCCCATCCATGTACAGAAAATATTTTTAGCCATTTAAAATAAAAATAGAGGCCTCTTTAGTTGAGTGGTTATGGTCTGTGACTAGTAATCATTAGCCCCTTACTGCTGTGAGTTTGAATCTCATCCATTACCAAATTTCACATGTGAGGAATCAGTCCAGTTAGCTTACAGAAGGTTGTAGTTTTACCCAGGTCTGGGGTCTTCTTCTACTGTTAAAGTTGGAAAACTTGTGGAATGGCCCTGGCAGTTGGTTTAACATTAAAACCCAGTGAAGAAATAAAATCATTGAAAACTTGATTTGATCGTTGGATGATAACATGTACCCATTGTTCTATGAATCTTTATCCTAACCATTCTTGTTTGCTGTGAAAATATAACATATTCTTATTTGAACTTACACACTTGGTTGATATGTTTTACAACTCATTTTTAAAACTGTTTTCCATTTTAAACTTATTTTTACCTGTTTGTTTAATGAAACTTGTTTAGAATGTTTGTGTATTTTAATATTTGCTTTCTATTTTTCTTATAGCTTTAGATATTGTTATTATAATATATTTTGTTACTATGACAATGTACTATGTTTTTGTTCATAAATTTTGTATGATTCAATAATTTTGCTTGATGAATGCAACTTTTGATGTTATTTTTGATGTCCAAAATTTTCATGAAATCTTATTATCCTTATTTTTTTCCAATACATTTACCTGATGGTATTATAATTGATGGTATAAGTTAATTGTTATATGGTCAAATTGCATTTTTTTTCACCATTTAAGATACAAATATTGCACCTATATACCATAATACAGTAAAACCTTGATAATGGGACCACCTCCCCCCCAAAAAAAAATTGGTCATAATTATGAGGTTGTCTCATTATCAAATTGGGGTATAGGGGACATATTGAATGCCAGTCTGAAAATATGCTGTCATTATAACAAGGTGATCATAATATTGTGGTGGTTGTTATTTGAGGTTTTACTGTACTTAGCTTACAGAGACTGATTCAGATAAAGTAGGAAAGCTCTGAATATTTACTTTATATGGGAATTTCATATCACGTAGTGTACTTAATTTGATTTGAACACCGTTAAATTTGATAAAAGAATCGGATGTTTCATGCACAAGTGTGTCTTAATTTTTTTTATACTTTCGTTTTACTCTAAGCAGCTTTATAAACTAGACAAAACTAAGACCCTTCACTGTAATATTTTCAAACCCTTACAGCACCATCATTCCCTGGGAAGTTTGACATGAACAATGTTTGATTATTCGGGATTGTCGTACTGTTATCTAAATAATCCTGTTGATATTCAGAGATTGTTTGGTTTTCCGGGGAAAGTCCCTGATTCGTAGCTTAATTGGTATTTATTCTGAATTAGTATTCATTGAAGATGTAACAATAAAAGTCCAATAAATGCTAGAGAATGGTGTTTAAGTCAGGTCTTCTGGGATATTTGCTTCTGGAGAAAGCAGCAATCAGTTGCTGTGATAAAAGGAAATGGTGGGTGGTATTAGAGTTAATTGGTGGGTGGTATTAGAGTTAATAAGCTTAATGGAGGGGGAGACTGCAACTTAAACCCAGATAATAATGCTAAAAACCTGTGCATAGTATTTGAAATGTTTTGAAATTTTACAATGAGGTGTGCCCTCATATTTATAGTTTTTTGTGATAAGTGCAATGTCTTGATTAATCAATAATAGGGGGTTTCCATGGTCAAGTGCTTATGGCCTCTGCACAGTAATCTCTAGATAAGATAAGATTTATTTTGGCATATAGTGCATACTTGGTAATAAAACAACATGTAGTGATACATAATATAACACAGCATGAGTATAAACACCATGACATGCACACCAATACCAGGGATAACACAAGAAAGGGTAAACCCTTATTTCCATAGTGCCTAAATAAATGATTAAAAATAATGATAATATCAGCCATTCCCTAGCATTCTCTAGCCCCTCTCCATTGCGAGTTGTAAGAGCGCCTGTGACCAAAATTCACATGTGAGGAAGCTGTCCATCTAGCTTATGGAAGGTCAGTGGTTCTACCTAGGTGTATGCCTGTGGGGTTGTCCTACACTGTAAAAGCTGCTGGAGAAAAGAATTGATCAGTTATAGAAATATGAGCAGGCAAGCAGATTACTATATCTAAGGTTACTAAAAAATGCATCAATTTATATCAGTCTTGATTATTCTGATCTACTTGCCTGCTTGTATTTCTGTTTCTGATCAGCCACATAAAACTTCCATTAACTTGTTTAAATGTTAACTAAGTCAATATTTCTAAATGATTTCTATGGATTCCATTGGCTGATTATGTTGTTATTCATTAGTTAATGCAAATCTTATATGATGATTTACTTCATCCTCTTAATAATTGATTCTTTGATCAACATTGATTTCGTGCTATTCATGAATAACATGCATGTAACATGAACTCATGAGGGTTTGAAATATTGAATATTCACACGTTGGCTGAGTTAGGGCATTGTATTTTTTATCGTGAAAGGAAATCTTGGTGTAGTTTTACAGCCTCATTAATTTATATAGCTAAGATTATTCCTAGGTGTTGATTAACATAATTATATTCTACCCAATTATTACCCATTATTTTTGCTATTAGATGTGAATTACTATTACTAGAAGAACTGTTAGTTTGTCTGGTTGCTCATATTTGCAGTTTTCTAATTTAGCTTCATGTATAGCTTAACTATTATCAGTTTTGAAATGAAAAAAAGGTATAATTGTGACATATGACGATGTGAAATTCAACTCTGGTACTCTTTTTCAAGTTTTTTCATGAATGCATTTTTAGGGGAATGACAGACACTATGACAATTGAGTGGGTGAGGTAAAAATAGGGAGGGCGGGAGATCCAACAGGTGCAATATTGAGAGTAACATCTATGCTAAAGCTGTTCAATATAACTTTAGTCTGATACATTTTAAAATGTTGGTAAATGTATGACATTGTGAAATGTAGGATGTTGTAAATCTTCAACTGGTTGTAATTAATTTATGTATTCATTGTCAATGTAACTTTATACTTGATCACTCTCATAACATATTAATTGTTATTATATTATTGTGTTTGCTTTTGTAATTTATTGACTTGCTGATATGTACAATATATTCTGCCTAATCTATTGTTACACTTTATGGACTATGTGAAGTGGTGGCACATTAATAACAAATATAGCTGATTAACTGGTTTAATCTCTTAATTAAGCTTCAGTTCATTAAACTCGAATACATTCAATATTTTATAGTATTATTAAGCTGATCATATTCTTTATGAAATATCATTAACTATTATTGGTAAAGTTATATCTTACGAATGCATATAAATTTCATGGACATATTAATTTTTGTATTTAATTGCCTCACAGTGTATTTCCTTCCAGTTTTATGATGCTGATTTTGTTGGAAGATATAAAACTGAGTTTGGAGATCAGTCTTAAAATGCAGTCTTCTGATTGGTCAATATTGAGATTCTATTCAAAATCAGCCAATCAGAGATTCAATATTTGGGACTGGTTTCTGAGGCCTGACTTTATGGACATATGTACAAACAAAATGCTTTAAAAACTTCCTAAGATGAATATATTGTTGCAATATTTTTAAATTCTTGTTCGTAGAAATTAAATATTGATATCATTATTTACTGTTTATATATTTACAGATCAAAGTAAGTTTGAAGTTAAAAGGCATTGTTTCTCATTTAAAATTAGTTCATACAGTTATTTTTAAAGGTTTTAACATGGGAAATACTGAGACTTATACCATATTAAAATCTGGATGTTTATGCAAGGATACTAAGTTATAATGGCCAAGTTTTCATTTTGCCAAATTGACAGGCTGATTTTGATTTTTACTCTAGTAAAGCAGTTGTTCAGAATGGGTTGCATTGCTTATGTCAACTAATATCCAATTCATAATGATTTTTTAAATCTTCCAACAATTTGTACAGTATAACTGCTGCAAACCAGACTCTCAGAATTTCCTGAAATTTGGATGATTTTGCATGTCCCATTTTTTTCTTTGTGATAATCAAAAGTTCTCTGAAAACAGTAATTCTCAGAAAACCAGACTTTTGGCCCAGTCTGGAAAGTGTCAGGTTTTGAGGGTTTTACTGTATATACCTAATATAGACCAGAATGTCCAATGACTGATGGCATGTTTTTATTGTGTGGTTAAATATTACGATTTGAACATTTGAAAAAAAAATTGTTTCTTACGATAATGACATAAGGTACTTTTGGTGTACCCTTGTTGCATAAGCCCCTTTTGTATTTGGTTATTTTGACTGCACTAGTGTTCTTTACGTTTCTCCTCAATGAGAACGATTCCATACATCCAATATTGTATTGAACATGATTGATGGCAGTTTGTTTTGTGTTGTGTTATGAAATGTTTTTGTTTAATTTGTTATACTTCATTCATATTTTGAAACAACTAAAATAAATTCGTTACATACTGGTCTGTATTATATATAAATGAAAATGATATAGATATGACTTGCATTACAAATGTTCTTTTTTTTGTTTTTTTTATGCATAAATAACTTACTTAAAGCTTTGATTTAAATTATCATTTATATATGATATTTACTATTTCAAATTATTAAAGTTTCTAATAATTATTGAAATGCTTTGTCATACTAATTGAAAATACTTTTTTTAAAGAATTTTACTGTTCATATATACTTTTATAATTATATTTCTATTTTTCTGGAAGTAAACATATTATAGATATTTCCTTACAAGCTTGGAAGAATATTAAAAAATTCTGCAAAGCTTTCTTTTGAAAAGTCACCTCAGGTTTTTGATCATGCGTAATTATCTATTTCAGTTGCATTCAAGATATACGATATGGACAAAGATGGGTATATTTCTAACGGTGAACTGTATCAAGTATTAAAAATGATGGTGGGAAGTAATTTGAAAGATCATCAACTCCAACAAATTGTAGATAAAACCATAATTCATGCTGATGCTGATGGTGATGGAAAAATCTCATTTGAAGAATTTTGTGCAGTAAGATTATTATTATGTATGCTGATGTGATTTAAAAACCGTGTATAGTGTACACAGATGGACATTTGTTTTGACCCTATGTTCCTAAACCCATCCCAATTCTCATGAAATATTCAATAAAATCTTTCGAAAGTGGTAAAATGTTAGAAATATGATTTGTTAATCATTTAATGCAAATGTGAATAATGTTATCTTGTCAATTTTTAATGTGTATGTTCCCCATGCAAAGTTCTTAAATTGCGTCATTATGTATCTGTGTAATACAAGGTCTATACTTTAAAGACACACTGGTTTAGTTTAAAAGGACAGTTCAGTAGTCAGAAAGTTGCAGGTGGAAGACCTTTTTATGTATTTATTTCTCTGTGATAGCTTGATCCAAGATGTAAGATTCAGTCTAAAACCATTGTCTAATGACTTGGACAAGCAAATAATGACCATTTTTCTCATTGGGTATGCAGTTGAGTACAGTAAACCTTCTGGACACCCCACAATGATGGACATTCCTGTATTATGGACAGTTTTTGATAAAATAGACACATTTTCATCATTCTTCAACTGATATTAATTCAGAAATACAGACTTTTCACTATTCAAGTATTATGGCCCATAATGGTAGTTCCAAAGTGCATTTTTACAGGCTGTAATTTACCCCATTATTCCTGACGCATGATTTAACCAGAATGTTATCTAAACTAATGGTTGAATACTTGCCTTGATTTACTAGATAAGTCGTAAAAAAGTAATTTTATTGACTCAAGTTTAAATGATCCAAATGTGCCATAATTTTGAACATCTTTGTTTAGCATTCATATAAGGTGTTAATGAACCTTGTCCATCCATATTAGAAAAGGGCATTAGTTCTACATCTTGATTTTGGTCGCAGTCTTCTTCCATTTAAGAAGTTCAAACGTTTAGTTTGTTGTTCTATTTCAAGTAATAATTGTTTGAATCAAATTGCTATTCATTGTTCTCCACAATTTTATCAGTTGTATCTACTGTGTCTTAGCAATCTAACAGTTGTGGAGAAAAGTAAAAACCAGCACATACAATATGTACATGTATATATTCCATTCATCTGCTGCTGGACTATTAAATGACACTTCACCATCATTAAAACTGTCCATAATAGGGGAGTTTTAGTATATTTCGACCAAAGTTTCAAAAGTTTAAATCACAGACTGAACATCTATTGTCATTTTTATCCCACCTTAAATATACACTTCCTGTGGGATGTTGTCCATTTGTCAGGGTTACTCCTATATGGTAGCACGGCTTGATAATATCTGTCATAAAATCATCTTTTACTCCAAGATTATAAAGTAATTTTGCTGTATTTTAGAACACAAAATCGTCAGAAGTCACAATTGTGGAAAAAAATCTAAGCACTAATCTCATTTTATTTGTCTAATACTTGGGCTATTAAGTTGATTTCCACACATTTTGTGTGAAAAAAATCTGTCTTTATTGTTTTCTGTCTGGAACATACAATATAACTGCAGGCTAGAGACAGACCCTAAAAATTTAGTAGTACAAAGACAGGGGTGTGGAAATGTTATCATGTAGCCGGTAAGCTACTAAAAGTAGACGGGGGCTCTGGGGTTCAATTCAGTATTGTGTCTGTTGTTTCGGAAAAAGTAGCAGGCGAGAATGCTCAAGTAGCTGGTGGATTTTCCGGCTTCTGGCTGATTTCTACACCTCTGTAAAGCAATAATTCAGTTTGTGATTGGTGCAAAGTTTGTCTAACCTTAGCTGGATCAGCTCAACATTTGTTTGGCTTTTCAGACAGTCTGGCAACTTCATATTAGATGGTATACTCATATATGCTCTGTTCAAAGTCAGCAGACAAATTGAACTCTGACTGTTCAGCTTCTTTTCTTGGCCTAATCTTTGGTATAATACATGTAGATAATGCTCCATATGCACTTTGTTCAGTTTCACTCAGTCAGTAATTTGCTGGCTTTGGTTTATTGAATTTTTTTGAAAGTCTGATTCATCTTTTTGTGTTAACCATTATTTTTTTCTATTTTGTGTGAGAAAAAAATGTTTTGTTTTAAAGTCATTATGTCAGATGTTTATTTTTTACTGTAACATATGTGTTAAATATTGTGCATTATGATTTGGTCACAAGTTAACCAGGTCTCCTTTTTTGTCATAAATTTCATCATAATTTAGCTGTTTAAATTAAATTAGAACATTGCTGAAAAATCTCAGTAATTCCTTGAATCTTACATTTTCAAGCTTCTGGAAACTGCTGGAATATCTAATAGATAAATGCTGTAAATCGTGCTCGACTGCCAGACATCTGGTCCGGTACTGGCCGAAAAGTTATTTGACCTCAAAATTTACCTGACATGTCCGACAGTCCGGCAACTTTCGGGAAGCCCGTATGTTGACAATGATCTTATTATGTTTTTATGTCCAGGGAGTTAGCTCCTGTACAATACTCTCATATTATGAGGTACATATTACGAGGTACATTTCTTATTTTGTGCTTTGCAGGTTGTAGGCGGAATGGACGTCCATAAAAAGATGGTAGTGGAAATATAAACTAGAAAAGACATTATTTAATTCCATTTTAGGCATTTGATAAAACATTTTACAGAGAGAGGTTTCTACTAAGCCTGCAATCTTTGAGTACAAGACAATTGTTAGATGGCGAGAGCCTAGAAAGCATGGCAGTGTTGTAGACTATGTAACAAATTCCATTTTTATTCATTTTCTTGTTTTTAGTATATGTTTATGTATCCATGACAAATCTCCACATGTTAATGATGATGATTATAATGATGATAATGATGTTAACAGCAACGAAGGTGTGGCTGAAGTAGGGTCCGGTGTGTACCCTAGTCTATTACACAAGGACCTGAAGGAATACACGGATCTAAAATAATTGTTGAAATGAACTTTGAAGGAATTTTTTTTCTTGAATTTTAATTACAAATTGTTGTATTTAGGGTTTTTGGAATGGAATAATTATATGCTTAAGGACTATTTTTAAATTTGTATGCATTCATTTGTGATCTGCAGGAAAAATACATTAATGTAAAATAACTTTCTACAAATTTATATGTCTGCTTGCTTGTGAGATATTATATACTCCTAAACAAAAAATGAAATTCTCCAAGACTTGATATGTGTAAAGTCAAGATTTTAACATCTAACATTCAAATGAATGTAGATTTTTTGTGATGGGTTATTGTCAATACTTATAAGAAATGCTAGTATGAAGTCTTAGTTGTTAAATGTGAGCATAAAATACCATTTCATTCTGAATCAACAAAGAAGCATTGCATTTTTTTAAATCCTAGAAATTAGTAAAATGTTGACACTTGTGCAAAAAATTCTCAATTCTTGTAAATATTTACTGCCTAAAATTATATAAAATTATATAAAATTACTTCATGGCTAGCTGTACACATTGTTGAACAATCATGCAATGTTGTTTTTTTTTTATTTCAACATGTTGCATTTTTCCCACTAATTGATGGAATTATCTGATACATAGATGTGTATGTATCTTGAAAGTGAACAGATTCGTGATTAGAGAAAATCTTGAACTTTGCAACATTTGCATTTATACATAGATTCAATGAAGACTGAATATTTTTGCAATATCGAGGGTAAACATTGTTCATACATGCTCTTCTATTGAGCTGGTCAGTCATTTTTTGTAAATACAAATGCTTGTTTGTTTTTAATAGTTTCTTTAAGATTTTTTTGAATGAAAATATGATTTTATGTTTTTCTCCAGCGGTAGATAGTTGGTGATATTATGAAACTTTCACCTCAGAATTGTGGGATTTGTTTTTTTTGTTATGTTCTTTCTCTTGTTAAGGATTTATCTGCATGGTTTGTTTGAAAATCAATACTGGTTAAACAGCTTTTGTTATTAATAGATTATAATGGCATTTTGTTATCTGTCGCCATTTTATTTTTTACAAAATCGTGTATGATAATATTTATTGAACGTTGACAAATAACAAAGAAATGCTAGAGGTAATTTGAACTCCTTCCAAATTTATCAGCAATTTTGTTGTACATAGTGCTTCAAGTTAATGATTGTTTTTGTTTTGGGTAAAAAAGAGGAATTGTCTAGTCTAAAATACAACCTCTAACTGTAATTGATTTGTGAATAATTAATATTTTTGGTATTTTACTTACTAATTTAATGATTGAATATCAAGTGCTCTGTTTTATGCTGGTAAAACCAAGCATAGGGTATATACATTATATGTAAGTATTTATGACAAAATATATCTGAAAATAGTCCAAGACTCAAATTCTAATCAGCCTGATCAACTTACTATATAGATATTCCTAAAGCATTTTATTTATTATTGTTACTATATTTATATATTTTTTCTTTTGTGGGGGTGATACTATACGCTTTGTAAATATTATGGGAAATCATCATAGGGAGTTGTCTGACAAACACTAAATGGTAGCAAATGTAATTGTGTGTTAAATATGCAAAAAAGGTGGGATTTTTTATGTGGGATTTTTTTCTGGGAGTCCTTTATATGCAAAAACAAATTACAAATTGATAAAGGCTTGAGTGTTGTAATTCATTGATTTACTTGTGAATTCACTTTAAATATGCATTTTTTGTCACTTACAATATCTTGGTTTAGAGATTATGGTGAGGGGTGACTTGCTCATGTTTTAAGTTATCTATATTTTCTACTTAGCTATGAATTTACTGATTTTATTGGTCAATTAAAATGTTTGCCAGATATTTTCCTTTGTTGATTTCTCCTAGGTTACCAAAGTTTGTTTTATTTATATTGTGCATGTCAAATTTTTGAACATTTCTTAATATTTATCATTGTTTTTTTTTGTATGTCGAAGCATGGCTTTGCGTGTAATCCCATTCAATTTTATTACATATTTCATTTAAATTATCATTAATGAAGTACTAATAGTCCCAGTAACATGCTAAGTGATCTGTTCACTGACTTGCATCAGACTATATCTTCCTTATGTACATTTTGAAGTATTTGACTCAATCACAGCAATGGTCATGTATCTTCATACAAATTACTGGTAAGCCGATCTTAATGGATACCAGACACAAGAACTAAGAAGAATATCTTGCTGTTTTGTTTAAGTATTGGCTACTTTCTAGTTAGGTATGAGCATAAGTAATGCTTTCATTGATTTGCAGGTATTTTGTTACAGAATTTATTGTTTTATTACATAACTTATATTTAATTAATGAACAAAATACCTTCTTTATCATGTAAATGAACAAATCATCATTTATATTTGATTAAATATTTGTTTTTTTTTAAGACTTTTTAAATAATTAGCTCTCAAGTCAATAGTCAACTTCTGATTTTTGTAAAATTTTCTGTACTGATTCTGATGTTATTCCTATGAAAGCTTTATTGCCATTAAAATAATGGTGAGACATTTTATGATTTCATTTCTTGTTAGGATGAAGTATATTATGTGTGTGTTATATCAATGTTGTGTGTGTGTTTAATTATCTGACTTTTGGGTCACCTGAAGGTATACTTTCTGGAATGTTTAAATACTTATTGTTTCTTTCTGTTAATTCACCTTATTTAGGGTTACTCTGTATAGTTTATATGTATCTTACTTTGAAAGATTTTTTTCAGTTCTATATTTTTTCATTGTTTTTGATTCAATCATATATTTGTCATTTTTTTCTCTGTGTTGTTTACTGTTGTACATGACAAAAAAGTGTTTATAAATATAAATTGTAAATTTGATATTTTTATCCATAAATATGCTAACGTTGTTGAACGCTTCTAGTGAGAGCATATATTGTAATAATGTTCCATCTACAATTTACATAGTTCTACATTAATGCCTCTTAAAATACTGGATGAATTTTAGTCATTGTAGACTGCTGTTTTCCAGTAGATTGTAATATTGATGAAAGCTGCTTCTGCCACCATTTTTTTTATTAGCACTAAGCTTGGTATAAACTAGCGTATTGGTTAAATATTGCTGTGCTTGTCTGAGAACTTATGAAGTGTATAAAGAAAAATAATTGACTGCATCAATTCACTGGGCTTCAGTTTTTGATTGATTGGACCAATAGCTCTTTACTAGAAATATGATGTTTCCATCTTATTTTAAATATAAAATTTGTCCAATTTTGTCATAGTGCTTTTTGGTGAACATTTCGTAATGAACAAATTTGTAAAATTTTCTTTTGTGAAAGTTTATGGATATGTAGTAGCAATATTTAATTTTGTTTAGCCTCTTTGTTTTGTAAATGATTATGCTACCTCATTTCGACATTTTAAGAAGCATTGAACAAATATATTCATCCATCAAAGAATAGTTTTCCTTTGTTTGTTTTTGTGTTTTGTCTCTGTTGTGTGTAACAAAAATAGGTTCTGAAATGTGGATATTGAAAAGCTATCATTTGGTTCTAGATAATATTACAAAAAGCTCAAACACAAACATTGTCTTTGATTCAAGTTGCAATGGAGTATAATACTTCAATCTACACTATTTAGAGCAACGGATTATTTATTAGTCATACTTCTATCGTACTTAAATTTAGATTTTTTAGCTTTACAGAACTGATTGTTAACATTTTACTGAACTGAAAGTCTGTGATTTAGCGTAAATTTTAAACATACGGATCATGTGTCATACAAATTGTTCACAAATAAATGTTCACAATTTCTCAGGCTTTCCTTGATTCATTGTTTAAAAAAGATAGTTAAAATGGCCTAAAGGTTATCAAACTTTTTATGTATTGGTTTTTACTATTCAGTTTTCGATTTAAGAATGAATTATTAGGGACTCATTGAATTGCTGACACAAATTTGTGTAATTCTTTTATTCAAACATTTTCTTCGTATGATACACCTTGGTTCTTGTATTGAATAACGTAAGTACAGTCTCTGGTGATGATGTCAAGGATTGGTTTGCTAGAAGTAAATATCATGTACTCTAGACTGTGTCTGTGTTTTACTTGAGATCAAGTTACAGTGCCTCAGTTTTGAGAATGGAAATTTTTTGTGATTATATTCAAATTGTTTAACTATCGGATCTGAGCTGTCTCCCTAAAACTGATATTATAATACACATTATGTATTTCCATGGGATAAACTTTACTGTCTTAGTGTTAAAATTTTACAGTAATATTTAAAGTTTGTCATGTCTCATATCAAACAGTGTATTTTCATTCCATCTGCTAATTAGTGAAGTTTTAAATATTCATGATGTCTTGTTACTAGCTAGTGTGATGTTCGTAGATTTTATACATTTTTTCTTTTTTTACTTTAAGTGTATGCATGAAACATTTCTTCTAAGAATTACTGTTATTGTAGTATGGTAATTTGAATGCTTAATCTAGACACAAATTTTCTTGCTTTGCATAATCTTGATGGCTTACATTGATTTCGTAATTATTTATTAACTAATAATAATCTTTCTAAATTGAAGGCAAAAATGGTTAATCTCAGATATTTACACTTTGTGTGTCGTCTTTGTAAGAATAAAGTTGACATTAGTTGTAAACCATTGTTCTGGAGCTGATGGAATTATAGTTAGGGCATCAAAGTTGATACACTATTTTTGTTTACTTTATTAAAGATATCATACTAATATTTTCCTTAATGCACTATTGCTTTTTAAGCATTCATATAATATACCTCCCTAAATTACTCGGCAGTCTGAACAAGTAGGTTAGTTTTATGTACATTACGTTGCTGTTATTATATGTTGAAGTTTTACACTGTACATAACATAAATTTGTTACAGACATTATGTAATTTATTCTCATAGTTGCACCATACCTTTTTTGGAAGATGTAGTCCTTTTTTCATTTTTTTTTGTGAATATTGATATGAAAAATGTTGAATTGATATTGTATCTAATGAACACTTCAACTTTGTAAGTATGTTTGAGAATATTTCCCATGTTTTTTCCCTATATAATAAATCTTTTGAATAATTTATCCCCTCGTCTCTTTTTTCTTCTCTGTTTACTCGTAACCTTGTCCTGGTTTTATTTTATTCTGGAATTAGTTTTGTATCAATAATACGATACCCCAAGTCCAGTGCAGTGCTCCCTCTGAAGTGCAACACTTGGCGGAGTTGAAAAAAAGTGTTGTTCTTTGGAGGGAGTTGTTGTTTGGAGGAATTGATTCATTTGTGACAGGTGTTTTTTATAATGTGTATGTGTGCCTTATACTGTCGTTTTTTGGAAAGGAATCTGTCTTCCGAGGTGACGTTACATGAATGTGATGATGATGCTCATGAAGTACATGGCAGAGTAATGGAAGCCACATAGACCACAGTTAACATATTCTGTCTATATCAATCTTTTCAAACCACTGTAACAGCATAATATCAATAACTCAGTTTGGAAATAAGTTCTTAAATATATCCATCTGACTGTAAGTCGCGTGTATTGATACGTTCTAACAACACTGGCTCGAACAGTTTTAAAGAGTGTGAAACGAAACTAAAAAACATTTACAGAATTTTCAATTTGGTCCAAAGGGGTATTGATCAAATATTCATTTCAGAGTAACTAAGCTTGTGAAAATTGTAACAAGAAACTGAATTATTGGTCGAAGAATCTTTATTGCCTGAACACCTGGAACTAGCATTAACAGTTAGATCTTATACATATACAACATACAGGTTATTGTGCAATATAAACATTATGTAATTATGAAACAAGTATTTGTGCAAATAACAAAACATGGTAATTATGGCATAAATAAATCACAGACAAGAAATACAAATACAGGTCACATCATGTAACTTACTGAAGTGAAAGAAAGGGACTTTAAAAATTAGATCTTAATGTACTGAAATTTTTACCTTATATGCTTCATTCAAGAAAGTCAATTACGCTAAGATGTCAACAAATACAACAAGAGGGCTTTTTCGCTCACCTGAGTAAAGATTGCAACTTTTATGGTTTTCCTGTGATCTGACCTGGTGACCTAGTTTTTAACCTGAATTGACCCATGTTCAAACCTGTTCATGATATTATTAATACAAACATTCTGACACAGTTAAACAAAGATCCAATCAAAACTGTGACCTCTAACAAGGTTAACAAGGTTTTCCAGTGATTTGACCTGGTGACTTAGTTTTTGATCCCAGGTGACCCATGATCGAACTTATCCAAGATATCATTAAGACAATTATTTTGACAAGGTTTGGCGGACCTCCAATCAAAACTGTGACTTATAGAGGGTTAACAAGGTTTTCCAAAGATTTGACTTGGTGAACTAGTTTTTGACCCCAGATGACCCATATTCGAACCTGTCCAAGATATCATTATGACAAGCATTTTGAATATGACTGGTGAACCTACAATCAGAACTGTGACTCCTAGAGTGCTAACAAGGTTTTTCTATGATTTGACCTGGTGACCTATTTTTTGACCCTAGATGGCACATGTTTGAACTAGTCCAAGATATCATTAAGACGAACATTCTGACAAGGTCTGATGAAGATTGCCTCAAAAGTGTGACCACTAGAGCATTAACAACCCCCAGGTGTGGACGACAGACGCCGGAGTAGACCGACTGATCACTAAAGCTCACCGAGCACTATGTGCTCAGGTGAGCTAAAAAAAAACTAAGTTGTTTCAACAGTCTAGTACCCCCAAGATATTCACTATTAATTTTATTGGTTAGTAGCGAGATTAATACACAAATAATGTATGCTTCCAACAACTAAAAACAAAAATTCACAGGACTTCAAAAACCCCTTAGGAAGGTCAGGTGCTTGTTATAATGAAGTTTTACTTGTATCTACTTGGTACACATATACAGTCAAACATGTGTTTGCAGCCATCTCCGAATAACAACCACCGTGTGAATACAGGCCATTCTTTTATGAAACCATCACTGATCAATAAGAACAAACTGACCAGCAAATAAAGGCCACATTTTGACTTTCCCAAGGGTGGTCTTTGTTTACAGGTTTGACTGTACATCTCTCATGATAACTGCACACATACACTTTTTAGTCATCAGACTTGGTTATGGAGAAGGTCAGTGGATCTACAGGTGGCTTTCATGCTTATTCTAATATTACTAATTTGGATCATGATCATCTACTGAGCATTAGTTGATGAGTTACAGCAGATAACATAATGACTATGATAATACTGCGGGGTGAGGTGAGGGGGCTAATGCCCCAGTCACATTTCAACCGACCCCAAAAAATTTGTTAAGGATGTTTGAAAATGGAAAACAGCATGAGATGTCTGGAATGCGTGCCAGAAGTCAACAGCTAAACATAGATCGATATTTTAAATCAAAGTACATGCACAGTAAAATGATATGAAGTTGTGAATAAACTGGATTGACAAAAAGGCTGCATTTTAATGGCATGTGAAGAAACATATTAAGAATGTTTTCATGTAACAACTAGACCAACTGAAGATAAACTTGTGTCCAAATAACTGCAATGAAAGAACATTAACAAAAATATACCAACACCAATTCCTAGTATAAGTATTGACAAAAAAAAAATGGAAACAAATAGCCGTCTCTTACTTGTACACTTATAGGTATTATGTCCGATGCAATCAGACTCCCAGTCCTTTCTAATTGGAGTGGCGTCCTTGTCAAATACCCAACACACATTCATCTTAGTTGATATGATAGGAGTAACATAATATAAATGAACATGAAGCTTGGGTCCCTACTGTGGCCCCTTGGGGGTACAGGCCTGATTCAGATATGTGACATAAAATACACTGTAATAGCTTGAATTGTCTCAAAAGAGGAATATGGGACAAAGATAATACTAAAGGACAAACTTAGGTCAGTGAAAGTTAAAACAAAGATATTGTGACATTAAAATATGATGCAGGAAAGTCATTAACAGGAATGGATTTAAATTGGTGCTATTTAGTGCATCAAAGATAAAAAAGCTTTTATTGGCCAACAAAATAAGTACATGTAATAAAACAATGAGCACATTTCAGATGATAATTATAAAACTTCACAAGAATAAAAAAGCAAAATTAGCAAACAAATTGCTGAAAGTCAAACAAACTTTCAAGGATTTCAAAATACAGCAGAAAAATCTCAAAATGCAAATACTTTCACATTAAGCAATGGGCCTGATTTATTAATATCCAAACCACGTTGTAATACGTTCTTCAACACTTTGGTTACATGTTCATACATGATTATTTTGGTAATGATAATAAAATCCCAAGTTCTGATGGAATTCATTTTCATAAAATCACTTAGCAAAATGTTTTCAACAATGCTGTAAAAATACATTATTACATTAGAATCAGCCTGATATGTAAAGTTGGTATCAAAGTAAAACTATCGACAAACTCCTGAAAAACAATGAATCAGTTTCAACAAAAATAAAATAATAAATATAAAAAACTAATTATTATAACCTCTAATTGTATTGCAATTAAAATCAATAAGAACAAAAATTTGGCAGCAAAATTATCAAAGTACTAAAAACATTTCATGGGCAATAATTGTTAATTTATACAGAGATCACATTATGGCTTATGTTTCATTGATACAATTCAAGCAGACAGTGATTAAATCTGATACAACAGACCAGCCGAGGAGATATTATCCCCTCCTCCCCCAGTCTGAAGAACTTCTGTACAAACTAACACAGGAGCTAAACAGATATCGAATTCCTCCTCCGACCAACACGACACAGGACGTTGTTCTTCAAGAGGGATTCTATCAGCAGCTGAATCCACTGAGCTTGTAGAGAAAGACTCATCCATCAGTATCTTGGCTTTTTCTGTATCAATAAAATTAGAGCCACAAACATGTCTATTAGCCGTAAGAGAAGCTTTAGCTGCGGCGGACATTGTATTCTTCCAAGCTGAGCCTTTCTTTGTTAAAATCGCTTGATAAGCCAATGTGTGAACATGGAGACGTGTAAGCTTTCTTTTACCACCAGACTCATCTGTATCCTTGAGAAGATTAAACACAGTCCTCATCTGGTCCAACACTGTAGCAATTCTAGGTCTTGAATCTGAGATCAATGAAATGGTCCCACTAGTGAGAATACTGACTAGATTAGGCAGCTCTTGTTCATTCATTCCCAGAGAGTCAGAATAGAAGACTACACTATCAAGAATCTCTTTCATTAATACTTCATCGCTGAATGACGCTAACTCAAAGTGGGTTTTGGTGGAGCGATCTGTGTTAATCAGTAAATCTTGAAGTTTTTTAAGTCTCTCAGCACGCACGCCTGTAAAGTAATATCAAACAGCTGTAAAAATAGTTAACTTTACAAATGTGAGTAAAGTGAGTGAAAACATCTATGGGCAATCACTAATTAATAATTTAGTACTTTGTATCAGTTAAGACATTGCATAAAAACCAAAATATTTTCATAGACAAAAGCCTTTTAAGAAGTTCAGATTGAACTATTCACAATTCACTCCTATCACCCAACTTCAATTTGACCTTGACCAAATTGCAGAAATTTCCATACTGAATATTAAACATGTTTAAGAACTTGGTAATTTAACTGAATGATAAAAATACAATAAGTAAACATAACATCACACTACACCTTCTTTAAATGGGAAATTATCCATCATCTGTAATCCTCCAACCACAAGAACAGATGGATCAAAGTTAGGTAACTCCATCTCTAAATCTTCTAATGTATCCAAGAATGGGTTACTCTTATCACTATGGATAATGAACCTGCAGCAAACAAGATAACAAATGGCAATTAAAAAGGCGTTCTGCGATATTTTATGTACTTTTCCCAAAGAGATAATCTAATGTGCAGGGTTTTCATTGGACATTATCTTCTGCCACATGTACGGAGGGGAGGGTCTGAGATACAAAAAAGTATGCTTAATTTGATTTTTTTTTCGCCACTTGCAGATTTTTTTCTCCATTTGTGAAACTGGCGAATGGAAGCGGAAACCATGTAATGTGTGAACATGGAGATCATCTAATGCATATTTAAGTATCAATATTACATCATTTTTAGGTTGTTCAAATTATTTATTGAAACAGCAATCACCCAAACCAGTACTTCAATAATAATATTAATATAAACTCATGCTATAAAACACTTATCATGGGAATTATACCTCTTACTGACAACATGGTATAGAAAGATTCTGACATTCCGTACTGAAACCATGGTAACTAACCTGTTAGCTCTGGAAGCTGAATAGTTTCCCCAAGTACTCCCAGCACTGTATTCTAAGATCAAGTGGAGTTCATTCACATCTAATGGTTTACCTAGTACTAAATACAAACATTTCTCATTAAGAAACTAACACAGTAAAAATGAAAAAAAGGTGTTTTACAAATTTAACTATCAATTTGTCTTTCATCTTTAACCAGTAATTACTTATTATCAATGACTGCTCTTAAAAGAAGGAAATATGTTTAATGCATATCAAAATCAAACTATTTTATCCAGCTTACCTTTGATTGTGTCCGGCAGTGACTTCAAAGTCTCTTCAGTAAATCTTGCTGCTAAAAGAATCTCAGCACCTTCCATAGCAAGTCTGCGAGCCATTGCTGGAGCGTTACCTCCAATGGCAAATCTTGCACTAGCAGAATCAGCAGCTGCTTTGGCTATTTCAGAAAATAATGTGGCATTTTCTACATACCGTCTGTAACAAAACATGTAATAATTTTCAGTTAATCTTACATAAATATGCAACTGTATGAAACAAGCAGCTCAATTAAGTCATTTGAAATAACAACAATTTAATCATGCCAAAATATTTACAATTCATAATCGTATTCAAAATTACTCTAAATATTGCAAAACTGGGATTCTTTAATTGAAGTTTTAGTGAAGGCTGACACCATTCTAGGTACAAATTTAAAGATTGGCCCTCAGTTCTCACATTCAGAAATGCAGTTGAAGTGTATCAACAAATTACTAATTTAGCAATTTATAGTGTGATAATTTAGCCACAACTATATCAACTGTTAATCTACTTAAAGCAATATCAGCATGAGGGTAATCTGTGACTCTGCCACGATCTTTAATTTCAGACAAGAACTCTGCTTAGAGTAAATTCATTCTGTAACAAACCAAGTGTCAAAGACAAGACAAATAAACAATAAAATAATACAAACTCAGCAGCTGCTCCTTCACCAAAAAAGTAGGTATATATCTTTAAAAAATCAGTAGCAGACTGTATGTCCATCACGTGACCAGGATCAGATGGTGCAGAGTAGTTTAGTCTTGCCATTACTTCATGAGCATTCACAAAAATATCTTCACACCCTCCAAAACCAAGAGCTATTCTAGTGTTTCTGTCGACTCCAACTTTCTTCTCAGCTCGGAGAAGTCCGTGTAGTACGCGCCCCATCCTCTCTTGAAGAAGGTCGGAAGAGCGCTTTTTGTAAATCAAAGCACATAACAAAATTAATGCTGAGAATGCAAATATCGTTTTTGTGTTTACAGATGCCATTTAAAGTGTTAACTTAAAGTCCAGAAAAAACTTGTTATTGTCCACGCATGAATGAACTCCTTGTCGTTAAACGCTTGTTTTCTTTCACCGGCGTAACGTGAGAATAGTCCAATAGTGATGATGTTAATTAACCAAAGGTTCGTAAAAGCACACAAAGACTCCAAAGAAACTGACAAAAAGTTTATTTATTGTACAGACATATTTTGAATACTTAAATTATTATATAATCCATACTGAGACAGTACTCCAGTCTTACAAAATATACTTTAATGTTTACAAGATCTGTAATCTGATAGGATTCATTATATCATTGTGTGCAACAATGGGACAAGTTTTTATTAATACAACATGAACCTTGTTTAACAAGTGGAATATTCAATATTGCTTACATATAATTGACCTAACCAGTGATCCTAAATTAGTTAGTTATTTATATCTTTACCCACACACTTCTTTCACGCATAATTGGCAGGTTCATGTGCAACTAACTAATTCCATCTAGTAGCAGACCTTGCCAGAAGTTACAGCTATTTTTAGAGTATGCATAATTTGAGGTTAAATCCCAGTTAAGGTGGGGTTTGGACCCATGACTTTAAATCAAAAGTCCAGCACTCACTCTGGTGAAGTTCTAACTAATTAACCTGTTCCTCTCATTGTATAACTTATACTAAATATACCAATGTGTGCTATTATAAAAGCTGTATGTTTATTTTGACTTTTTACGCAAATTACTTTCTACACCCAATGTGTGTACCAATCATAACTTTATAAATCCCTGGCCTTTACCAACACTGAAAAATCTGACTAAGGCCATCCTTAAAAAAATGTTGGTTTGAAGTTACATGACCACCTAATTAAAAGAAATAACCCAATGTTTTAAAGTGATTTTGACCAAACACTTTTTTCTTGATTTATTCCAGCTTTTTCTTTTCAGGGCAAGGAAATAATGCTAGCAATAAAAAAATTGCCTACCTACCTACCCATTGTTAAAGGCTAGAATCACATAATCAAGCTTTTTTTGAAAAGGATGGCCTCACTGTAAATGCTGTAATAATTCTATAAATCAAGCTCAGATGATAAAACGTCATAGTGCAGGAACTTGACAAATTGACTTTTTTTCATTTTTTTTTACCTTTTCTTGAAAGTTTCTGTTGAGATTATTTTTGCACCAAAAGGTTAAAAAAATCGAGATAGTGGATGTTCTGTTCCTCAGACCTAATAAAATTCTAGGGTCACAAGGAAAAATAAAGGAAGGTTGGGTAACCAGAAACAAGCATTTTTTTGGTAGAAAAAACTATGTATTGAAGATGATGTTTAAGAAATGATAAATACATGTTCCCATACTTTATCAGTTGATAAAGTATAGACAGGAGTTTGGCTGCACAAGATTTGAAACTTGAGTGTAAAGTGTGAGTGATTTTATGTTTGTAGTTAAACTGCAGTAATTAATATATACTTTATCAACTGATAAATAAGGCCGCCAATTGTTTTGATTCTAACCACAAAAATATTTCAATTAATAAATAAAAACAGAAGACATCAATTTTTTTCATGAAAATTTAATAAATAACACAATGTATATACAATAATAACACTATATTGATAATCAGATTGAAAACAAACAAGTATGTCTTTCTTCTCCCATAAACACAACTTGGTGTGTCTCCAAAACATTGTTTTTCATGTTATAAAAAACATAGAGCTGGCAAGTATTTGTAAAAGGCCAACATTCAAAAGTACTGTTCAATATAAGAGACAAATAAAGACAATTGGAATGTTGGGCATGAATTTAAAAAGTATGCTTCACAAGCGTACACACACAAGTTTTGAAATCTAAGAATCAAGGAGCTGAAGTGAAATAAATATACCAAACAATTACTGTGGTACAATATGAATACATTTTCATATATTTTTAGCAAAAATATGTCTACCATTTAGTTAACGCATGTATGTGCTGGTAAAGTTACACATGTAGCGGAGTGTTTATAAGACACTTTGTGTACAGTGAGATCACTTTTGAAAAAACATAAAGCTAAACTCATATCATCACAATACATGTATTCAAAAATAATTTTAGAGAAATTTACCTAAATTTTAAAACTCAAAATGTGGAGATTATAGAACAAAGATGAAACCAAGGTTTTGAACAGACATGTAATAAACAAAAATATTACACTTTTTCAACAAAAAATACATAAGTAGTAGTTATAATCATTTTTAAAAAAAAACCATAAATCTTAGGAATGTGAAATAGAATGAGACAAAATAGGACTGCACAAAATTCAGTGCAAATGATAGCAAATGACAAACAGTGTTCTATTGATACAACCTTTATAACCACATAGAATTTTAGAAAATTTTTACTCCTGTTTTTTGTATCAAATTGTAATCACAATTTTTAGTGGCTTTTATATTAAGGCCATTGAATCACTGAAATCCTTATTAGGATTAGGCCTAAAAAATAGCTTGTTTCCGCTACCCCGACTGACCCTATTTTTTTCTGCCAACCCTATGATTTCTTTTGGGTCAAATTATAGTTTTGCAAAATAAAAATCATATCAGTCATATTCTGGAATAAAAAAAAAAAAAAAATAAATCCCTACCTGCCGACCCAATTTTTTTCAGAGCTGGTAGCGGAAACAAGTCTTTTTTTGCCTGACCAGTACAATTTGTACTGATGCGTTACACATTCTTAAATATCAGTCCATAACACTGAAAAGGGCAACTTGTCATGCTGATGCCAATTTTATGAAGTTCAACCATTCTAATTTCAACATTGTTTTGGGAAATTTTAAATACAACATCTTGTGTTTTGATTAATTAATTAGTGTTTTGATTTCTTAGTTGAGTCATTTCTATATAAGACCAGAAAATAATTATCGCCCTGTATATGGTGAACCGACTGTCCTTAATTTTTGCAAAATCTATAAAAATAAAATTATTTAGGAATAAATGGTACCTCATATTCTCACAAATGAATGTTTAGAAAAAAAGGAAAGCTTTTTGACCAACCAAACCAAAAGTTTTGGCAGGGTAACCTTAAACAGGAGTTTTTTTTCTAGCCAATGGTATGGTTTAGTTTGTTTCGTTTTATATTCAGATTATCGTGTGACATTCTAGGTTAACAATATTAATCTACATAACACAATAAGAAAGCTTACACATGAAATAATTATTTCATACTTACACATGAAATAATTATTTCACACACTAATAAACAATATTCTAAAATACAGCTGCATAGAGTAAGCACATTTTTATTTTATTGCATTGAATTCAACTTGTTAAATACACAAAAAAATGAAATGAACACAAAGTAAGAAACAAAAACAAATATTTGTGCTTACATGAAGTATACAACATCAATATGTTCACTGACATCACAACAAACATAATTAGTAATTAATTAATTATCAAACAAGATGGCCATGAGGGCCCTTTCTTCGCTCATCTGAGTAGAGATTGCAACGTCTAAGGTTTACCTGTGATTTGACCTGGTGACCTAGTTTTTGACCTGGGTAGACCCATGTTCAAACTTGTTCAAGATATCATCAATACAAACATTTTGACAAGGTTTGGGGAAGATCCAATCAAAACTGTGAGTGTCAACAAGGTTTTCATTTGATTTGACCTATTGACCTAATTTTGACCCCAAATGTCCAATGTTCGAACTTGTCCAAGATATCATTAAGACAAACATTCTGACAAGGGTTGATGGAGATTCAATCAAAGGTATGACCTCAAGAGTGTAAACCACCTCCAAATATGAATGCAGGGCAACTGATAGTGAGTGATCACTATAACTCAATGAGCAATAGGTGCTCAGGAGAGCTAAAAACCATTAAATAAGAAAACAAAGGAATATAAATTGCCAGCGTATTAACAAATTTAGAAATCCATATGTAATTTCAAAATTTCAGTGAGTTTGAAATTCACAAATTCTGGCATTTGCCATCAACAGGAGAAAATTGATTTAAAAACATCATGCAATCAGGATTGAATATTGCTACAGTAATTCTAAATGAAAAGTAGAAACAACGACATTTCAAGGAATTTCTGGGGCATTCAATAACAATGAATGTTATCTCCACAATATAAAAATCCCTGAAGTTCAAATACTCCTAAAAATTTAGCTTGATTAAATTTTTTTTAAGTTTTGAAAATCATGTCATGCCTCTGTTACCATGGATACCACCCCATGTAAACTGAATATTTTTAAACTAGGAGTTATGTCAACAATATCTGATAACAAGACAATGAGTGGTTTATAATACATTAAATACATACATAAATATTATATCTATATCTGCATATACATGAACTCTAATGGAGCAGAAGGCAATAAATACAATACATTGCACATGAAATGAGAGTTAAAACACATATGCCAATTTATTACTAATCTAAGAAAACACCTTATGGATAGCTCAGTAAGTATATTTCAATAAAATGCACCTTCAGTGTCATACAACATAACAGTATACCCTGTTTTTAAATGTCACAGCTAGTTAGTTAGTCTTATTTCAGAATTTAGATGATAATACTGATCCATGAAGACAGATCGTTAAAATTCTTCTCAAAGATTTCACCATTCTCATTAGGGATGGTGATGATTATGAATAAAAAATATCTGCAATAACTCATTGTAAAGATTTGTTTGTTTGTATTTGGCTTTATGGCATTTTAAGCAAGAGTATTTTGGTAATGTAAAATGGACAGATGACCTACTAGTACTAATCTGTATACATTATAATTGAGAGACATAGGTTATTGATGGGTTTCAAACACGTGACCTCTCACTCAGTAGTCCAGTTGCTCTTTTTGTCACTAGTGTTTAATATTGCACCACCAACCAGGATCATTGGGCAACTTTTCCAGCTTTGATGGTAGAGGAAGACCCTGCCAAGACGTATACCTCGGAAGAATCACTGACCTTCCGAAAGCCAGTTCCTGGGAGGGATTCAAACTCAGAGCAGTGAAGGGTTAGTGATTACTACTCAGATCTCCATAACCTCATAATAATGTTCTGATATATTACAAGACAATGAGTGAGCTATTGACAACAGGGGTACCCACTACAGTGCTCTACTATCCGAGATTACAGGGTAGGCTAAAACTACAGGACAGTTCCTAAAAGAGCCTACTCTATAACAGGACAAAGGTTAATCTCATAAGCTAAGATCAATATAGGTAAGTCAGTGGTTGAAGAAAAAATACTTAAATAATTTGTTCGTTGGTCAGGAATTATGAACACACTACAACAGAGATAATTCATACCTGGTGAAGAATGCATTAAATTACATGGTGGGACAACAGTTTGATAAATATAAGATTATATAACATCTTATCTAAAGCTGAAACAAGCTTGTGTATGCATTGTCACATACGTATGATATAAACAAAAATACTGTCAGATTAAAGATAAGAGATAACAAAGAAAAACATAAATAATACACTGTAATTCAAACTACCCTGATATGTTACTGGGATTATAGACATATAAGCATGTACACAGATTTTGAAATAAATAATCCATCAAAATACTTCATACAGCAAAAATATGCACAGCCTTTTACTTTATTTCTCTGTTACATAATGCATACTGACATTATATATATATAAAAACATGTGAATTTAAACTACAACACCTCCGTGTGTTTACAGGGAAATAATTTAACTGTTTCTAACATAGTAGTCATATACCAAAGGTGTGCCATGACTTCTTAATACAATCAGATCTGAATTAATGGCTGCCAGATTAAAAAGGCTACCTGTAGATAACGGACACTCTCATTAACATAACACACCTGTTAAACCTCTGAATGTGAACTTTTGCCAATTTAGAGGGGAAACTGGTTTATAGAGGAACTGGTTTAGAGGGTTTCCACTGTACATTGTTCTGGTAAAGTCTAAATTTAACAAAAAAAACCCCCTGAAATATCACGATTGTAACCCTAGATAAGAAAAACGTGGCTTCAGTTCAAATGACTAGAACTAAGACATGAGGAAACGTATGACGTAGTCATAACGTATGATTATAAAATGATCATACATTAATTCTTAGAAATCAGGAAAGAGTGAGTTAGAAAGTAATGACTAGTGGCTCTTGTAGCTTGAAATACAGTCAAACCTGTGTTTGCAGCCACTGATGAATAAAGGCCACCCTGTGAATAAATGCCATTCTTTGAAAAACTGTCACTGATTATTTTGAACAAACTGACCTCTGAATAAAGGTCATCTACCAATAAAGGCCACATTGGTGGCATTTGTTTACAGGTTTGACTGTACCACTGTCATTCAATAGTCATAAAAATCAAACAAAATGAAACCGAGATAACAGGTTGTAAATCAAGATTCATGATCAGACATATATTCAAGCTTTGTATGATGTGGAACATACATACATATATATATACATATTTTACTAATACCATCTAATCTAAGAGTGGTACATAAACTTGTTATAACAACCACAAGCTTCTGTATAGATGTTCTTTAACTTACAGATGTAGGTTGATACAAGATATACGCTTTAACACAACTTTCTGAATGATGATATTAGTGAGATGAAAAAAAGCATTCATACAAACATATAGTGAAAGTTTCAATACCAAATCTCTAGAAAAAAATTTTACAGATTATGATGAATATACACCTATTCAGAACATGTTCAGATATACTTAAGACAATCAAATAAATCAACATTTTGTATTTTATTTTTGATTACATCAAATTTTTGAGAAAATAATCTGCAGGATGAAAAACAATCTGTAAACTTGAATCAGGGTCAAAAAGTTACAGAAAAAATATTGTTTATCATACAGTAACAGATAAATCATTGTTCCTTGTAAATTACCCACGTTTACAAGATAACAATTCAAAACAAAGGTACAGTATGAAAAATTATAGTATAAAAGCAAATACCATGATTTTGCACCAAATCAAGCAGTTATCAAGTGATAAAGGACAATATATTTGTCAAACGAACAACATTGTGTAAAAAAATTATTCATTGTATTGTTTAAATGACAAGTTTAGTACCAGCTAAACATTGTGTGTATTTTTTAATTATTTTTTTATATCATTATGACATAATCATTTTTGATAAAATATTCAAACCCAGAAAAAATTATTTTAAGTAATAGTGGAAGTAGAAAAGAAATCTCATAAATATACTGGTCATTAATGGATGTACTTTTTTTAAAAGAGATTAACCAGCACATCGTGAGGCATTAGCATTAAATGTTTAAACACAAAATAGCAAAATACAGAGTCAAAATATTACAATAATAATTATGCAATCATAGAAAAGATTATTATTGCACGATGCAAGCAACCATAACAACTTAATTAAAAATTCTTAAACTACAGACTCAAATGTTTTAACAGACAGCCTGAGACTTTATCTTCTTCATTAGATAAATTTTGATATGAATATATAACCAGTCTAACATTATTTAATCCAAAATTGAGCCTTTCTGTCATATGGTCTAGGCCTGAATTTATATAAATTTGGTAGGAGACCAGTTTTAGAATGCAAAATTACCATTGGTCAATTTTAAAACTGAAATCAGAAACATCCAATCAGATGATTGAGTTTTGAGACTGGTTCCCAATGCAGGTTTAACAACCTCATACCTGGACAATAATTATATTGATCATAAAAAAACTTCAGACACACAATCTGAGAAAATAAAGACAATGATATACACATTGGTGGGATCAAATGGATGGCTGTATACTGTATCACAGAATTCTAATTAGTTATAATGGGAACCATTTTGGGCATCACATTATGATGCTAACGACCTTTGGTATCAAACGTAGCCTCCTGACCACCGACAAAGTCTTCGTGATCAGGACCATCATCGTACAAGTCATCCTCTTCATCAAGTCGAGACATTCTGAATTGACTGAAATTAAACATACAATGGTTTGAAAATATGAGATTTCATTTTTTACAGAAAAAAAAGTCAAAATATTTCTTTGACCAGATAAAATTTCAATTTTTGTGATAAAAAATATTCTGTAGTAATTCATAGTAAATTTTTAAACAAATTGCTTTTGAAATATCCATAGACCATTGCAAACTATCATGGTCATGGTTGCATTTTCATCTATCATGGTTTATTAACTAAAGCTAGTTAAGTGAATAAAATGCATCATATATCAACTTTTATCCTTGAACAGAAATTTTACCCTTAGGATATGTCATACATATATATGTGAAGAAATAAACACAAATTTATACAGTTGTAATAAAAAAAAGGAGATATTACAAACGCAGTAAAACCTTGTTATCTTGAAGGAGTCATCAGAACAGACTAAATTCTCAAGGTAAATGTGGTGCCCATAGTAACCAGGTATTTGTTTGTTTGATGAAAATTATACACAACTAATAATAAAAAATTGACGGGACTTTTAAAAACTCCTCGAGATAAGTTGGGTGCTTGTGATCAATGCTTGTGATAACAAAGTTTCCCAGTAGATTAAATCCATAATGTATGTATGTATACTTACTACACGGCACGATTCTTTTTCTTCATGTATATAATAACAATTACAATAACAATCAGGAACACAAACAAACAGCTGACTATGACAGCAATAGTGACCTTGACATTCTCTGAAAAATACAGCATGTACATCACAGGTCACAAAGACACCATTTAAACAAAACAGTTCCATCAATATTGGTGAATAAGACACACTCATATACAGTCAAACCTGTGAACAAAGGCTACCCTTGGGAAAGACAAATTGTGGCCTTTGTTGGCAGATGACCTTTATTCAGAGGTCAGTTTGTTCTAAATAATCAGTGACGTTTTTTCAAACAATGACCTTTATTCACAGGGTGGTCTTTATATGGAAGTGGTCACAAACACAGGTTTGACTGTAATCACCAGTACACCATTACTATACAGTATCAAATAAACACGAGAAAAATAATCATAGATGAGGAATATTTTTTTTTTTATTTCAGTTAGACAAACCTTTGAAAAAAAGAAAAGGAAATCTTGTAGGTAAACAATGTAAAAAGAAATAGCATAGAATTTTAACATACAAAGAAACAATTCAATTCAATGCTTTATTGCACAGAAAGGCCTCCCGGCCTATACACAAGTAACAGTTTCACAATAATGAGCAAACATATGTACATTAATGTCAAATTGTTACTTGTGTAAAAAAAGCTCTAAAAATATATGTGCAATATTATCTGTATACAGTACATACAAAAGCTGTTCATCTCAACCATAACTTCATTACAATGGATTTGGTAAAAAGAAAATAACAAACTTACTAGCTTTCTCGTCAGCTGACTTGTCTTTAGGACCAACTTTGTGTCCATCACAACAGCGACCTTCACATTTCGAATCCAGCATGTATTGTGTGTGATCAATGTCAATAACCTTGGTGTTTCTCAGGAACATTTCGTAACTGTCACTTAGCTCCTTTATGTGTCTTTCAGTGGCAGCAACAAATCTCATATCAATACTAACACCATCACAACATTTTATGTTGGTATCTATAAATGTATGATACACTTTATATAATGTTATAATTACTCCATAACAATGCTGAATTAATGAACATTACATTATTGGTATAACAAGCAAATGATACTTCATAGCTTGCTGTGAGAATAGAAAAAAGTTCACAGTGAAACTCAGAAAAAGCTATTTTAAAGACAATGTTTTACAGTAGGTTTCGCATTTATTATTTTTTCACTGGTTTTAACACTGTTTTTCAATAATTTTTCATTTATATATGATGGCTGGTTCACCTAACTAGTTTTCCTGGACTGTATGCTAACCAGTGCTAACTTACCATTCAGCAAAGACCTAGCAACTCCACATATAGAGGAAAAAATATGGGGGTAAAATTTTCATAGAAGGGTATGATCTGCTGCAACAATGATCTGAACTCGGTTAGCATACTCGGTTAACAAATCCAGCACACTAACCATTGGACCACAGTTGCAGCCCATTTCACATTTAAGGTAAAAAGGAGTTTTACATTATAAATAATTTTGAGGGAAATAATTATGTCTATAGTTCATTGTAACTTACCATCACTAACAATATGCATCATTGTCAGTCCACAGCGGCAGCGTTTATTCACTTCCTTAGTAACAGAATGCATTACCTTCTGCAAGGAGAGTTGGCCTGGTGATCCAGGTTGGTCAGAATCAGCCAGGAGCTTGCAATCAATTCCACTGATCTTGATCGCCAACCTCTTGTAATGATTTAACCTTTCCTTACATTTTCCATCATTCGCTGATCCATAAGATGGATTGGTCAGAGCAAACATGTCAGCATTTCTCATTAGTTTCGAAGAACATCTGCTGATTGTCCTGGTAAGTCCGTATATGCTGTAACATACACTTAAGGATGATTGACGACAAGCCATTCTTTGAAATATTTGAATACAAGTAAACTTACATTAAACTACCATATTAACCATTGCTATTATTACTATTACCACAACAGTGATTTTTTTCATTCTTTGTTTGGATCCGGTAAATGGACCCTTCCAAATTGAAAATAAAGACATTTTTTCCACTTCCCAATCTAAAAATTCCCAATTTTGGCATTACACCACTCATTTTCGCCCAAATGGACCTGATCAGGACCCTTTCCCAAAATTTCAAAAAAAATCGCTGAACAAAAATTTAGTATGTCTCAGCACTATGGTAAAACAACAGGGAATAGCGAGATCATGGGAAGCAGCCTTAGCTTTCAAGCGTGATTTTCAGTCAAATTGGGAAAAGGTAAACTGACTTTCAAGATACATCAATAAATAACAACTAACCCAACACTTCTCCAAATTGGGAAAAAAGAGGCTTTTTGCAATTGGGAAGTCTCCATATATCAGCCTCCAGCATAGAAGGAAAAAAGAAAAAAGGCCCCGACACCTTTTATATGAAATAAAGGCACACAAATAATGCCATGATGATAATGTATTGACTTACTTTGGATCTAAAACAAATGGATTAACACCGGGTGTGAGAACTTGTGTTAGTTCCTGTGAGATCATAGTGTAATTTTTTCCAATCACAAGAGCGTCCATCAATCCTGACCCGTCACCTGACCATTGTTTAGCCACAGTTGTCTGTGTTGTATCATATATAGCTATACCTGTACCCTTGTCCTTGACAGTTGGCTGAAATACACATAATCTACACTTCAGGTCAATATTGGCAGGTCATACCCTTCTATGAAAATTTGACAAAAATGTTGATTTTCCTCCATATGTGGAGAAGTTGCCAGCTCCTTGTGGAAGGGCAAGTTAGTACTGGTAAGTATACAGTCTACGAAAACTGGTTAGGTAAACTGGTTGCCAAATATAACTGAAAAAAAAAATTGTTGAAAAATGGTGTTAAACCCCAGTGACAATATGTCACATAAAAACAAACAAACAGGTCGATATCAATTATCTGGGTTATCACATCCATAAATAAATTGACCTTATTTAAAACCAGTGATACAAATTTATTTGCATAGCTTTCTTTCATTTTCACTTTTAATTCACGACCAATGGTAATAGGTGCTGCAGTAGTATTTTAGAAGCTCTTTTTCACAGTTATAAAAAATGCATTGTAACTTGAGCTGAATAATTCCAAACATGGATGGCTAAGCATCCATAGATAAATTAACTCAAACGCTGTCATAAAACAAGCTTACGATAACTATTAAACAAGATATATATCATTGAATCCAAGAAGCATAAATGGCAAACATATATCATACCAAGGACTGTAATTTACTGAAGTCCACCAGGAGCAATCCATGCTGTTGTTCCATATCTTTAAGATTCACCACAGCCATGAAAGTATTTGTTTCTCCATCAACTATCATCATAGTATAGCGTGCCACATCAACATGTTCTGACACTGAAATAAGTACCAACAGAATGTACATTTTTGTAAGGAATCAAAATCAAATTCAGCTAATACTGAAGAATGAAACATGTATACTAATAATGAAGAATCAAACATGTATATACTAATAATGAAGAATCAAACATGTATATACTAATAATGAAGAATCAAACATGTATATACCAATAATGAAGAATCATACATTATGTAAACTGACAATGAAGAATATAAAACATTAGGTATTGTAACACTATGAATAATCAAACTTACATAATAATTTATTATATACAATTGAGAATCAAATAAATACTTACACTTTAATTCAATTTTTTGGAAGCTACCAGTCTTATCAACCACAATTTCATTAATGTAGATTGACTGATTACTCATTGGGGCTACAAATAAAAGAAATAAAATTCAAGAAAGAAGTTTACCTCAACAGTTCAAAAGTTTTCCCACCACAAATGTATATATTTAAACTCCAGAAAGGAGAATTGTACTAAACCTTTTTAATGAGAACGAAGAAATTAATATTCAACTGAAGGTAATATTATCATTAAATCAGTAAGGATATTCATCTTCAGAATATTTCCCCATGAAGTAACATTATGAGCCAAGTATTGTTGTTTTGACGTCTCAGTACATTTTGTTTGATCAAATTACATCCTTGGATAGTTTCAAGGAATGCTTCATCAGCAATGTCATGGTTGAAGATATTAAAAGAATTAAGCTGCAAACACTACATTAAAATTGCATTACTAACCATAAATGATTCAATAGAGGATAATACTAAGTATATGTACATACTGAAAACAAAATAATCTTGCATGAATTATGTGAAAAGTTATAATTGTAAGGTACACAATAAGAATTGAATAAACAAATTGGGAGAAATCAGAACAATTCATCCATCAAGATGGTTAAAGGATTACCTGTACTAGGCTTTGGAGTAGTCACATCAAGTACTGATGTTGTATCAGAAGAGTTTGTGACAGTTTTTGATGACTTCGGTGCCTCAGTTGCTGGTTTTGGAGTTGTCACGACAGTTGAAGTATTATTTGGACTTTCAGTTGAAATTTTTCCAGTTGGTGCATTTGTAGAAAAGTTTGTGACAGTTTTTGATGACTCTGGTGCCTCAGTTGTGGGTTTTGGAGTTGTCACAACAGTTGAAGAATTATTTGGACTTTCAGTGGAAACTTTTCCAGTTGGTGCATTTGTAGGAGAATTTGTGACAGTTTTTGACGACTTTGTTCCCTCATCAGTTATGGGTTTCAGAGTTGTCACAACAGTTGAAGTATTATTTGGACTTTCAGTAGAAACTTTTCCAGTTGGTGCATTTGTAGAAAAGTTTGTGACAGTTTTTGATGACTTCGGTGCCTCAGTTGTGGGTTTTGGAGTTGTCACAACAGTTGAAGAATTATTTGGACTTTCAGTGGAAACTTTTCCAGTTGGTGCATTTGTAGGAGAATTTGTGACAGTTTTTGATGACTTTGTTCCCTCATCAGTTGCGGGTTTCGGAGTTGTGGCAACAGTTGAAGTATTATTTGGACTTTCAGAAGAAACTTTTCCAGTATGTGCTTTTGTATCATTGTCAGATGATCCAGTTGTTTTTTCTGATACAGTTGTTTGACTTTTGGTTGTGCTTTTATCTTCACCTGAACTAGGTTCAGTTGGAGAAGGAGTATTAACAGTAGCTTTGTCACTCACATTTGGCGCTGCAGAAGAACCATCATTGTTAGTAGCTGAAGAAGTTTTGTCCTGCGGTGAAAGTGTTGAAGCAACATTTTTAGTACCATTGGTGGAATCTGAAGTCTTTTCTTTTGGGCCAGCTGTAGTAGTTGTTATAAGAGCTGTTTCATTAGCATTTGGTGATTGTGTTTCTTTGCTAGTACTTGAATCATTCTTTGTGCTTGCAGTAAGCGGAGCTACAGTTGTAGGATTTACAGTTTTATCCTTTGTTGCTGTACCAGTGACCTTCAAAGTTGATGTGTTTTGTTTTAATGTAGTTGTTTTAGCAGGAGCTGGGGTAGAGTTGGGGTCACCAGCAAGGGTAGCAACTTCAGGGGCTTTTGTAGATGTTGTTTGCTGCTGTGTTGATAAATGTGACATTGTCACTAATGCAGCCACAATAAGTATGTGGACTTTCCAAAAATCCATCGTTCGTACGAGTATCTTAAAGACAAAATCATAAGTATAATGTCAATTGATTTTGTTTTGTCATTATATATCTAACCGAGCTACTTCAAAGATATGAAAATAACTTAAGTGAAAGAAAGATAATCCCAATTTAAATGTTTTTAAAAGTATTTCTTCAAATGAATTTGAATGTAACAGATCTATTTAAAGAGCTGAAGGTGACAGATGTTCAGGCCTAAAAAGGGTTTGTTTCCAGTAACATGCCAAAAAAATATGAGTCGATAAGTAGGGATTTTTTATTTTTTATATATAACGACAACACTGTATGGGAATATGTGCGCTGTAATATCAATGAGTTGTGAAAATTACAGTATAGCATGATGATTTGGACATCGTAAAAACTTATATGAGTTGGCAGGTAAAATATTGGGTTCGTCTGGTAACCGGAAACAAACCTTTTTTAGGCCTTAATAATATGATAATAGTATCTCTAGTTTCATCGTCAAGTTCCACATAGGTGTGAATTTTTGTCCAGTAGTCCCCAATATAAACATGACATTAAATGTTGCAATTCCAAGTAAAACATACATTTGAGAAAAAGTATGACAGATTTTTTAAATTTGTGATGACGTTCATTTCGCAGTTACCTGTTTTTTTAACTCAACAAAGGTGCGAGTCTATAAAACTAGCGTAAGTTTACCCTGGTTTTGTTCTAAAGTTCGTTTTTTTTTGCTGTCTTTACAAAAAAAATATTTGCAGGCTTAAATAAAAGACAAAGACGTAAAATGTTGCCACATAAGCAAAGAACATGCGGTTAATATGAAACAAGAGTAATAATATAGGAATATTGCCGAGTTTTAGACAGAAAAACAAACTAGTACAAAGATTTTATTTTTGAACTTTTGTTTACCAATATTTATCTGTTTATCCTGTTTGTTTTCTCAAGAAATTACCACTAGTACTCACTCACTGATAAATTAATTATCTATATTTAACACACCTGTGACTATTTGTCAACTTCCGGTTACCTGTGAAATTATTCAACCCAAATATATGAAATGCACGCAAAGACTCGATAATTTACAGAAAGTGTAACATCTCAGGCACGATGGGTTGACAAGAATGACCGCTACAGGAACAGAAAACATACAATAAGACAATATTTAATTCTTAAACGAATTAAGGAAATATGTCTGTTAATTGCTCACAGGATATATTCACACCTTATCCAGAGCTCCCATTCTAATTACCAATAAATCTTGTGATATTTCTATTTTTCTATTGTAGACGTTGATCATTATATTACATTTGTACCTGCTAATTAGGCTCTGCTTTAAATTGCTAGTATTACACCTTGCACATTTTGATTTACAGTGGTCGTGAATGACAAAAGTATACACGTGCAAATTAACCCGTACATTTATAGTTAATCTGTGAGAGGGGAGAAGATAACCTCGAGTAAAATTCAGAACCTAAACTGGTCCCCGTTCCATGTTGCAGTGCACTAAGCAACCAAAGTCAACGGGTACCAGTTTACGATCATTGAAGATATTTTGTTACCTCCCTTTAGTCATGATTGTGTTTTTCATGTGAATGATCGTTCTTCATATCAATGTATCATATCGACATGAGTACAGTTCAAGGTACTGAAAACCACCAAATGAGACAAAAATTTCAATGTTTTCATAGCCATGAGTCCTGTATATAATCAGACGACAATATATTGTAATGAATTGCCAGCTAGCCGCTAACTTGGATTCAGACAATTAATCAGTAGTAGAAATAGTTAAGTCCGGGCAGGGACTTCACATTAAATGTTATGTACGGTCCTTGACGCGTGGACAATTGTCTTGATAGTTTCCGTGAGTTAGCGCCAACCCGTTCCCTGGTCCCTCTGTCAGTATGCATATGATGCACTGGTACACCCATAAACGTATGCATACTGTGCAACCTCTTAAATTATGTTGGTGTTGTTGTTGTTGAGAGGCTGCTGCTCTAGAGAGGTAAAACTAATAGATTGATCGCACAACGGGAAAAGATCACGCTGTTGCTGAAGGGAGGTTATTGCTCAAAAAGAGGGTTGCTCCGGAGAGGTGAACTACGAATATACTTTGGTGCAATGTGTTTAGTAAAATTATCGCGGAGAAATATGCCGCGCCCCCTATCGGGTCTAAAATCTGCGACCTCTCGGTTACCAGCCTTGTGATCTCAGATTTGCTCGTATATTGACGATATTCTAACGATTAATCACCGATGACTCAGTATTTCGATGTATTGTGTATTCTACCTTGCTCGACCAGTATAATAAAATGAAACCAATTTACTAGCGTACAACAAACAGCTCGTAATACATGGAGCTAATAAGCGACCTTATCTGTTTTTTTTTTTTTTTTTTTTTTTTTTTTTTTGTAAACAATACCTATCGTGCTAGAAATCCGTGAGATTAATTCTTGACTCCTGTTTTAAATAATTAACAATTCATAAAGAAAAATCCAAACTACATGTACATATATATTAATTAAAAAAAGTATTGCAGAACGAATACTTCGGCTGTAATTATATACATGCATAATAATGCGTGTCATAATATCCTGTGATTAACTCGGATTAATGTTTTGTATAATGTACCGCATTATATGCATAAGGTGAAATAGACACCAACGCCCTGATTTTTTAACTGGTCGAATTTTCTTACGTATTCACTTCACTGGTCGTATTATCACTGTTAAAATCACTACCTTTGTGTTTAAGACACATAATATGTACACTAAACAATGACTAATTGAAGTATCAACAATGCATTCTTGCCTAACTCGACGAAATCACGGAAATCCTGACTCCCTTAGTTCGTATCCGGTGTGATAAAGTTTAACATTGTTTACATATATTTGTCAATTTATAACAAAATTGTATGAAATCGGTGAAATTTAAAATGCTGAAAATATTGTGAAAAAAATGCCGCATGTACTTTTTCAAGAGGTTGTTCAGTTACATAACCTACATGTATAAACTTTTAATTATGTACACGAAATCAGACAATATACAGCTTCCGTTCGCACATGTTATATACACACTGATTTATATATGGTTTACACAATGAGGCCACAAAATGAGTCGTGTTTCCGGTACCCGACCGACCCTACATTTTGGCACCAGCCTTAGCAAAACAGCTAAGTTCAAAGTAAGAAAATATTTCGGGTGAATTGTGCCTCTAAAGTACAAAAGATGTGCTTAGAAAAAAAAATATCGTAGGAAAGAAAAAAATTGCGACCTATCTATACTATTTTTTTGGTCAAGTAACCAGACACACGACTATTAAGTTATTTCAATAATATTTCTACTCGCATGTACATCATTAATCAGAATTATTAATTTCATTCGATCAAATTTTGTTAAGATCTACTCGAAGTGTGTACTGAAGGTCGGTTTTATTCACTCGGTAATTAATCAACACGAATTTCGAATAAAGAATCACAATTATACATGAAAATCTGGTCGAACGAGTCTATGTGTCCAGTCTATCTGCCGGTTCTATTCTATTCAAAAATAAAATATACGATTTAGATATAAGTAAATCATTTCTTACGTACAAAAGCCTAACCCGATAGGTTTAATCTACCTTGTCTATGGCTGTCAATTTACATTCATTAAATCTCACTTTTATAATTCTAATGTATATTTACTATTGAACGGTCGAATGTAAAGTTTATAGGTGCTGTACTTACAGTGTATTTATTTTGTGGGAATGTGTTGATCGTCAGCGATTTTAATGTGAAAAATCTTTTTAAATGGTTGTTTAAATATCTTTACTGATTCTTTCTTCGGTGGATGCTAGTTCAATTCCTTGGGATTTATTTCTTTGATGCGTATGTATAAAGTGGATTTTAGATTTAAGTATTGCTAACGGTGCATTATGAGTGAAAGTTAGATCGAGAAGACTTATCGAACGTTTAATTCTTCTTTGTGAATATTGATTTGGAGATAATTCGCTGCATTTGTAAAGAATGGGTGCGCTGAAATCGAAATTTCGACGATCTAAATCGAGGTCGGAAAAACCCAACGATGAGAAAGTAAAGACATCACGAAAGCGTAGCAAACAAAAGAAGGCCGTGAATTTACCTGAGTCACAGTCTGCGCGGAAGGTCGTGGACCCAAGACTTCCATTTTCAAACTACAGACAAATATTTAGTATACGCAACGCATGGAAAGCAATCCAGAGATCAATGGAAGAATGTGCGAAGGAGTCTTTTATAAGGTATGCAAAAAATAAAATGATAGGTCACCGCCTAGTTTCGATGATTTCATGATTAAAAGCTGAACTTGGTGAACAAGCTTAACGCTGAATCATATGGTTGGTTGTTTTTTAAAGCAGTTCAAAAATTAACCAATGGTTGGGCATCATTTTGAGACTGGTCTCCGTTCTTAGTTTTATAGCAGTTTTTCAATCTTGAACTAAATTAGCCGACGATACAAGCGCACAGGTGATAGTCAGACACAAGTTCATTACTTGTACATGTACTTAGTAAATTGTACCGTCATTCATTAATTACCGGCAAGTTTAATATATAAATGAAATATTGAAGAAAAAAGCAAACAAGCAAATGTGATGTATCGATATAAGATATCAACGTAAATATTCTATTAATTCAAGTGCTTTTCTGACTTCTTTATCTTTAGTCACCATATTTATTGTTTACACGATACTTCAAGTGTGGGAACCATAACTAGCTGTATAAATGCGAAAAATATTTCATATACATAAGTGGTAAAGTAATAAACATACAAGCTTAATTTAGGTAAACACCGACAAAGTGCACAAACACAACATTGTCCTCTACCATTTAGAAATAGCTGATACTTGGTTCATAGCCAGCGTATCAATTACCGGGGGCCTGATCATTGCTTAATGTAAACTATAGTATTTATTTACACCATTAAATAAAAGGAGCGAAATGCTTAGTCACATACACGTATTTACGAACACACGTTTATCCCGTACGAGATAATATATCTCTTTGTGTTCTGTTATTGATCTACCATGAATCAAAGTTGCAAATTACATTTTCTATTCTATTTTGGTCCACCAAATGTTTATACAAACATTTAGGAAGTATTTCTGCCCACGTTTCAGTGTTACATCGACACATCCATGTTAAATTTTATTCGTTTTTACCTAGATATATTTTATGATTAATAATGGATGGTCGCCGACCTGAGGTGCTCGTAAGAAACAGGATTTATACACCCACATTGAATAACCATGATTGTGTATGTATTACATATAACAAAAATCCTGGACCAACGGTAATTATGTTACAAAAATGCTTTTTATATAACATCTACTTTAATTATCTACTTAACATGAAATATGCTAGAACTCTATACAGCAATACCTGACTTAATTTGACTAATTAACATGAAATATGATAGCCAGTTTATTCAGTAATACCTACCTCGATTTGACTAATTAACAGAAATGTGAAACTAGTCTATGACTTAGACAAGTTATTCTTATATGACAGATGGCAATTAAATAAACTGAAGTAGTTAAACATCCCCGTTTCTGGCTGTGAGAAGCACCCTTAAAGTAGTTGATGTTGACTCAAGTAAAATTTTATTTAATCATTTATTAGACACGACTGAATTGTAGATCGCATATTTAAGAACCACTGCGTTAGCTTACATATGAACAAAAACATGTCCCAGTGCTCTATTTAGCTGACAAGTTATGCCGCATCTCAAGGGACACATATTTGACGAAATGCCCGATTTTCATCAAACCTCGCGAAATCTTTCATTAATAGTTAATTTTGTCACTACAGTACACATTGTAAACTGTCCCCTTTTATTAAAATTTCTCCCATATCAGTAAGTGGACATAAGTAAAATATGGATTTTTTAATCAAAGTATGAATATTTCATGAGTGTAAAGTTCAATAGTACATCACAAACAATGAACATTGTTTTAAATATATTGACATCACGACTATTCGGTGCATTAAATCATGGAACTCCGGCATCCTCGCTTGTTACATCACCATTCCTGTGCAATCACATGACTTACAGGTCGCTACTGTGGTTCAGTGGTTAGTGCGCTGGACTTTTAACCCGGAGATCCGGGTCCAAATCTCGGTAGCAGCAGGCCATATCGTTCTATGAAAATTTGACAAAAATGTCGATTTTCCCCCACATGTGGAGAAGTTGCCGATTCCTTGTGAAAGGGTAAGTTAGTACTGGTTAGTATACAGTGCAGGAAAGCTGGTCAGGTGAACCGATCGCCGTATGTAACTGAAAAATTGTTGAAAAACGGCGTTAAACCCCAGTGACAATGTCACATAAAAACAAAACAAAACATACATGACTCACAATCTCTATAATTGCTATGACAAACAGTCAAATCCATGAATTAACTATCAAATTTTAAGTCTCTGAATGTTATGTGCTTATAGAGGCTGGATGATTAACATTTAAACAGCTTCGTCGATGGTTTGATTATCTCCGAGTCTCCTAAAACAGATGTCACCGCCGCAAATAAGATACAATCCAGGGACGTCTTGAAACAACACAGGCTCTTGTTCATAAGAGCATTGGATAAACTGAACATTAAGACAAAACATTTGGAATGTCCAGTCTATGATCTGGTCTATGACAGTGTTTCTCTGACGTCTTGATATTCCAGGGCCGTAGCCAGGGAAAATAAAATAGTACGTACGCACCCCGAATGTGCATGTGGGGAGAGTGCTCGGGAGGGGGTGGGAGGTCCTCCCCAGATAATTTTGACATTCAGGACGTCTATAAGCGCATTCTGAGCCCTTACTGAGGCGCTTTCTATCCGTTTTTATCTCTCCTGATGACGAAATGGAAACACCGACCTGTTTGTGGATTTTTTACATTACGCACGTGCGTAGCGTGCATAATGGTAACTACGTCTTTAAGATTTTAACTAATTCCTATTTAATCTTTATGGAAAGAAATAGATACAATGAAGTTTTTGTTTTAAAGATTTATCGTCTCAAAATTTGAGTAGCTTTTCTTTAAATAATGGATTCTGTCATCTTTCATATATGATGCATAGTCCGACTGGCTAAACACACGTTCAACATGACATATTGATTCACATGCACCATATTGAGTACATAACAAACTTATATGCATATTAAAATAAATCATAGCAGTATAATAATGTTTCAATAATTTAGCACTTATTATGCATAGCTTTCATTTTTCATAGCGTTCAAAGTGTCTTGAATTCAGCTAACTCGGTGCGGAAGCAAAAATTAGTTCTTAATTATTCGGTTTCGCATAAAAAAAACGTTACATAGAATAACGATGCAATGAAATCTAATGCAAAAACGCGGGTCACGCATGCGCAGCAAAACGTTCGCTGTTTGGGTAACAAGTTGACTGAACTTAAAGTCAGTAAACAATTCAGAAGTGACCTTATTGTTGATTATCACTAAACCATATTAAATTATAGATTACACAACTGCTTAAAGTTTTACTGTCGTAAATACGGGGGATAATGAAACATTAAAACGTTTCAAGTTCATATTGAGGTTATATTATTTTTGTTAATGCATAATGCTTTATAACAACTCCTAACACGAGATTTTGGCTAATACGATTGCGAGCTAGGTATTAAACAGCTATACAAAAACTTCGACATTTGATTAATTATACATGTAAATACATGTCACACGATAAAAGTATAAAAATACGTATTCAATGTAAGTAAATGTATTGATTTTTACGAAGTAAACAGATACTCAGAATATCAAAAGAACATTTGATTAATTTTCAACAGAATAAAAAGTAGATTTCAGTAGTAATTTTTTGATATACCTATTTTTCCAGAGTGGTTATGTCCCCATATGAAGCATTATAAGCACTTTCTATGCTTCTTTTAAGAGGTTCGTACCATACGTGTCGTAACTAGGTATTTAAACGAATCAATTGATAACAGTATAAATCATGAGTAAAGATTTTATGTCAATTCGTTTCTTTATAAGCTTATGTTTACAGATAGCTGTTTTTATAATTGCAGTGAAAGACATTTTCATGGGGAATACAATACCTGTATAATGAGAAAATATTACTGACGTGTTTCAAGATCAATTAGATAGAATCACCGCAATTCCTTTTTATGACATGTATAGGTTCAAAGGAATTACAAAATTCTTGGTTGTATTGGGGAACAAGTTTGGTTTTCACGTAAAATAACACCGAACACAGACGATGGTCCTTTCATGAAACAAGGAGAGTGGTGATGATGTTAATGCAATAAACCAAATACGCAGAGTACATGAACAATGTGCGCACAAACGTAAATCAGATACATTAAAACAATTATCAGAATCAATATTCTGATAGACGCTTAAGAAAAAACATATTTTTGTCTTCCATGCTATAATGTTACGACAGATGATTTCTTTCAGAGAGTCTGGTCGATTACGTCGCCTAAATCACAATTATTGTCCTGTTTGTCGGTTAATTTCTGCAAGAAGGAGAAACATTAATAAATATTATTTCCAATGGGGTCATTCTCAGTCACCAAAAATGTCATTTATTGATAATTAGACCAGCTTGATAAAAATATACTTTTGTCGGAAGGGTGGTCCGAATTTCGAGGTTTTACTGACGAACTAAACTTGTGGCCGCGACTGTGGTCAAGGGGTTAGTGCGCTGGACTTGTAACCCGGAGATCTGGGTTCAAATGCCGGTCGCAGCATGTCATACCCTTCTATGAAAAATTGACAAAAATGTCCATTTTCTTCCATATGTGGAGAAGTTGCCGGCACCTTGTGGAAGGATGAGTTAGTACTGATTAGTATTCAGTCTATGAAAGCTGGTTAGGTGAAGTGAACCGGTCGCCGTGTATAACTGAAAAATTGTTGAAAAACGGTGTTAAACCCCAGCGACAATGTCACATAAAACAAACAAAAAAAAACCAACACTGAACAAACAAACTGATGATACCAGTGTCATATGTTTAATTATTTCCGCCTAGAATAATGTAAATAGTTAAAAATATTGTTTATAAACCATTAAGTATTTTACTTCTAGTTTGCTGAACAAAAATCCGAGGTATAGAGATGTGTTTGCTGGAGTGAAGAATTTAAAAGACGGCGATCTTGATGTATTGAGGTTTCAGGAAGACTTTGAGGACAAAGCCATGTGCATGTACAACATTTTCGATGACGTCATCACAAATTTGGAAGAAGTAAACAAAGCTTTGCAAACAATTGAATATGACTCAGAAGCGACGGAATTCACAGCGAAAATGCTAATGGTAAGTAGACAATTATCCACAAAAAAATGACAATTTTATCAGTAGTAAAGTGATTATAGAAATATTTGCAATGATTTCATAAATAATTGTCAATATATGAAGGCAACTGTCTCCGAAAAATCGGTGAAACTGGTTTTTAAGGAAGGGGGTAAATATCAATATTTGTGTGCATTTAGTTCATAATTGGTTAATATATTTCATCATCAAAGGATATCCATGTTCAGACATTTAATATAAAAATTAGAAGCCAACCATTCTTGCTGACCACGTATAGTACCATTCTGGATTTAAAAAAATAGTACATGACCGACACTATCATGTTTGAGAGTACTATTCATCAAATTTAGTAAATCCTAGATATAAAGAACACATTTGTTACCAATTAAGTGATCTGCTTTTGAAGCGATCTCATTATAAAGCTGATGTAAAGGAATTATAGCCCAAAAAACGTACGGACGATAAGTGGTCTATATAATGAGGGTGGTCTTAGCATAGAAGTGGTCTATACGTGACGTTTTGTGATGCTGTCTGACCACAAACTACTGCTTTTCATTAGTACCCTTCCTACAAGACCGTCAGTATGAAATCATGGTTATCAGCTATTGGGTAATACAACAAGCGACATACTAGCAAAAATACCTTACACTAACTACCACCAATGTGAACTTTAATGAATTTATTCTGCATTTCAAGAAGCAACTTTAAATTTGAGATTCGATTTGAATTCTGAGATATTTCCACATTTCTTCAGTAATATGTTATATATTGTCTTTTTACGCATACCGTCGTCTGCATGGTTGATGAAATGTTACATCAATATATAAACTACAGCTCAAGTAAACTGTTTTATGTTACAAAACGTTCATTGACTTATGTCAGCCAAGTACATGTTACATAAGTCGGCTTTTTGCATTTAGAACATAACGATATGTAAATAATACCACAATCATTTGTAATTATGTATATTACATGTACATACTGCATGTATAATATTTATATAATCGTTGTAAAGCCAATCCCCCCACAACATTCTTTTTCTGTGTTAGTTGGAGAAAAAAAAAACATCGCCCATATTTTTCATTGACCCGAGGTCATCGGACCAAAATGTTGTTCTAATTATGTGGTTAAATCAATAGATCGAAATAAGAGCAAATGATCATGCTAATTAGTTTTCATTGGCTCAAATCACGTCTTTTTAATTCTTAACATGTTGCTGATACTGATGAGCTGATTTTCGTTAGAAACAATTATTATTCATGCCAAAGCAGCGGATGAAAATGAACAAACATCTGCCCGGCAAAGTACAGAAAATAGAATGTATAATGACAGAAACGCTATTCATGTATAAATTATCATATTTCCGGTACCCGGTATTTACGATATTTCAGTTCGTTTTTACGAATTATTATTTCGTAATTTTTGCGTAATAAAAACGAAATAGTAATTCGTATAAACGAAATAATAATTCGTATGAACGAAATAATAATTCGCAATTACAAAATGTAATTACGTAAAAACGAAATAAAAAATGCAATAGTTAAAATAGTAGTGTAGAATGTCACTTTAGTGGCTCTGTATCTTGGTGACCGAAATCGGAATAAGTGAACATAGTTTTCAGTTTCATTCCTCGGGGACTATTATGAAGGTCATTTGAAACAAATTTTCACATAGCAAAATCTATGCTTTATGATGCATGTTATTTCTATGCCATTTTGCCGATGTATGAACTTTTAATAGAAGACAGAGCTGTTTTGTAATTTATAAACTGATTTTATCGATGACAGACTGAATACTTATCACTGAATTTTCACACACATAGCCATCTATCATATTGCCAAGAACTATACTTAAGACAAAATTATATTACACAATTACTAGGCGAATAAACGAAAAAAGGAGGACAAAATATCTAAGAGCGTAATCCGTCTGCTAAGACATAAGTTTGACAAGTTTTATTTCATACCAACCAGAAGGTCTTAGACCCAAGTTGTAATTTACGCAATGCACATAATATTTTTACGGCGACAATCATGCAAATTCAAATTTTATAGAGACTAAATAATGTACAAACCATGTAGTAATACACATAAATGATCCAAGGACATGATTAAATAATTAAATAATAAACATGTTATGTAATGTTAACCATATTTAAGATATAATGGGTTCAAACAGATGGTGTATAAAGAATATACTTTCGTACTTTGAATTTGAAACCAGATCAGATAGTTAGTTTGTAGTCGCTCTCTTCAGGTCAGATAGTTAGTTTGTAGTCGCTCTCTTCGGATCAGATAGTTAGTTTGTAGTCGCTCTCTTCAGATCAGATAGTTAGTTTGTAGTCGCTCTCTTCAGGTTAGATAGTTAGTTTGTAGTCGCTCTCTTCAGGTTAGGTAGTTAGTTTGTAGTCGCTCTCTTCAGGTATGATAGTTAGTTTGTAGTCGCTCTCTTCAGGTTAGATAGTTAGTTTGTAGTCGCTCTCTTCAGGTCAGATAGTTAGTTTGTAGTCGATCTCTTCTGGTCAGATAGTTAGTTTGTAGTCGCTCTCTTCTGGTCAGATAGTTAGTTTGTAGTCGCTCTCTTCAGGTTAGATAGTTAGTTTGTAGTCGCTCTCTTCAGGTTAGGTAGTTAGTTTGTAGTCGCTCTCTTCAGGTATGATAGTTAGTTTGTAGTCGCTCTCTTCAGGTATGATAGTTAGCTTGTAGTCGCTCTCTTCAGGTAAGATAGTTAGTTTGTAGTCGCTCTCTTCAGGTTAGATAGTTAGCTTGTAGTCGCTCTCTTCTGGTTAGATAGTTAGCTTGTAGTCGCTCTCTTCAGGTTAGATAGTTAGTTTGTAGTCGCTCTCTTCAGGTTAGATAGTTAGCTTGTAGTCGCTCTCTTCAGGTTAGATAGTTAGCTTGTAGTCGCTCTCTTCAGGTTAGATAGTTAGCTAGTAGTCGCTCTCTTCAGGTCAGATAGTTAGTTTGTAGTCGCTCTCTTCAGGTCAGATAGTTAGTTTGTAGTCGCTCTCTTCAGGTCAGATAATTAGTTTGTAGTCGCTCTCTTCAGGTCAGATAGTTAGTTTGTAGTCGCTCTCTTCAGGTCAGATAGTTAGTTTGTAGTCGCTCTCTTCAGGTCAGATAGTTAGTTTGTAGTCGCTCTCTTCTGCTCTATGTTTGCTATATAAATAGTCATGTGTACGGTTTCTTGACGAAATACAAACAAAGAAAGTAGGTTGCAAAACATCTTTGTTCTGTTTTTTTTTCTAAATATACCTTTCGTACTTCGAGCTTGGATTCATCTGCCAATATTTCGTACTTTGGAATTTGTTGTCAGAAACCTAAAGGTTGGCGCCAAAAACGTGTCGGTCGAGTAACCGGAAACATGACTTTTTTCTGTCCATGCAAAACTGAACGCAGCGCGACAAACTATTTATAACAAAATTTATTTTTTGAAGTATCAATGACTTCGTGTGTCAACTCTTGGAAATTTGCTTCATTTATTACATCATATACCCCAGTTTGTGTTGCTGTGCTTAATCCTACGTTAAAACAATTAGGATTTGTTTTCAAAACATTACTCAATGGAGCTATATAAGATATTATATTATGATTGTTTAACTGTTTCAGCTAAATGTTAATCCACAAATGTTTTGTTTTCTTCAGGCATATCATAATCCATTCATCGAGACAATAAAGATCAATCTGGGATCAGACAGGTTCACAGAAGCCACGGAAAACAATTTTAACCTTCTCTATCAGTTTGTTCAAGACGAAATGTGTAAATTTGTCCGTGATGACACCGCCGAACCAGATATAGAAGAAAGTGTTGAAATAGGACCAACCGATTCAGAAATTCAGGACGCCGACGCTGACGTTCATGTCGAAGCCGACGCTGATGCAGGCAATGATACAACTGTTAGCGATAAGGACGCAGAAATTGTTGAGGACTCACAAATCGAAGTGAATTTATGTACAGATGATGCGACGTAGCGTACAAGTCACTTAATTATTGACTGCTTGTCACTCATAAAGCACCATAGACACATTTATTCGACTTTACAGTTAAGATATGATCAACGATGCGGCACCGATCATTTAAAAACACACTAACAAGGGAATTAACTCCACAATGTCGAAATGGTGTGTCACAGGGGAGTGACTTCCCTTGTATTTAAGAATTGATTAATTGTATGAAATCTGTACATAGGATATATATACATATTGGAAAATACAAATACAATGACTTATATAAGTATATATTATATGTATAATTGTATTTTCCGTAAATGTTAGTTGTTTTATATCACAGTAAGGAACATTCTGGTAGACGTGGCATTGTATACCATTTTATAATAAACAAATAAAATGTATCAATTATAATTTATTTAGTGACATTACGAACATAAAATTAATCCAAAAGGCAAAGCATCGTCGTATAAACACTTCTTAAACTTACATGATTAGGCCAGAAAAGATTAATCGTGTTTCAGGTATCCAACAGACCGTATTTTTGGCGCTGACTCTAAAGTTAATTCTGAAAAATTTTAACTAACGTGGTATTACAAAAATGTTTGAGGCCCTATCGTGTCTCAAATGTATGACAGATATGCGAGGTAAAAAAATAGAAAAGAAATATCTGGGACCCATCTACAGTATTTTTGGTCAAATAAACGGAAACACATCTTTCGGGCTTAATTCAAGTGCATTGAGATACATTTTTTTGGGGGGGTTTGACGGTCGCACCAAAGGCCAAGGTCATTTAGTGACCTTCCCAGCCTTAAAGGTATAGGAAGACTTTTGTCGCACCTAGGTAGAACCTCCGTTCTTCCATAATCTAGCAGAATGACTTCCTCATACGTGAAATTTGGCTTGTCCCCGTGGGGATTCGAACTCACAGCAGTGATGGGCTAAATACCATAACCATTCTACCACGCAGGTCAAGCAGCATTTAAATCAACAAGCAGGAACGATATAACACTTCATAACCAACCACATTTATATCATCAATACAGTCATTAATTGAATTACATGTAGTTATTTGTAATTACACTACAAATGCAAATAAAATATTTGCAACTATGAAAAGTGTCCCGAGAATCGAGTAGCAGGGTTGTCCTATTATCGGACAAAAGGGACAGTTAACGAAGAAGGAATAATCCGTTCCTTTAAAAAGTGACCCGAGATACAGGGAGCTCGAAAAACGGGCTGTTCTATAAATCCTTTTTTTTATGTATAATGAAAAATTCATTGATTTGACTTATCTAAAATATTGTATTGACGTCTTATTTCATAGTCCTTTAATTCTAGTTGCATATTTTCCTGTTTTGCAGTTCTCATTAGCTGCGTAATAATATAACTACAAAACAAAATGGTAACACCGAAGAACTTCAAAAAATAAATGGAGGACAGAAATAATAACTAATTAGAATGTCATATCACGATATTCAATTACAAAACCTAGCAACCATTCACGTTGATATTGATCCATTAAAACGTGGCTTTCAAGTACATAATTAATCAAATGTTGGTCAATTTTCTCGTATTCTGGTTCATTTTCATTAAGTAAGGATTTGCTGTACAAAGTACTGAAATACACTAAGACTGTTCGTTCTCGACCTCTATAAATTAGATTTGCTATTAAATCAGCAGGCAGGCAGGCAGCGGATTACTTTATTTTCAAATTCAGTCGACCAATTGACCTATGATGACAACAAGTTATTTCAACATTATGTACAACAAATACACACAAAATGCAAAACATTTAATACATTTAATTATAATATTAGATTATCCGGACACCCCTCCAATCCGAACCAATTAAATGTTTCATACATGCTCGAATTAGAGAGGTTTCACAGTAAACAAAACATATCACAATAAATAAAAGCGGATTTGCATCTAAAATGAAATATGATTTGTACTTGTTTACTCGACAATAATGTATCATTAGTTCATAAAACAAGACTCCTTACTCAGATCTCAGATTCCTTATCCGTATAACTATTGAGGACAACCATTTGCAATTCAATATTGAAATTCGCGAACATGATTCATGAAGCAATCAAAGACATTTTGTATTCGTAATTTATATTTAATTGACACAACGGTTTTACAAACGTCTTATTAAATTGACGACAAAACTTCAAATTCAGATAGTTTGCTACATAATACTATTATGCTTGTTTAGAATGTTGCAGAAACGCCATTCGTTTGATCAGTTTGTTTTTCTGTCTGGAATGCATTTATAAGAATTTATAGACAAAAACGTCAATGAAAAGCGAAACGCGACAATATGTTGCGGAAGAAGTAGAAACAAAAAAGTAACATATGACGATAATAAAGAAAATGTGCCGGAGGCAGCTGAACATGAAGTAAAAAGTAGCGACGAAGATGATAAGAAAGACGGAGAAGAAAATGATTATAGAAAGAGGAGAGAAAGGAAAGGAGGAACGAAGAAATGAATGAAAAAAAGGAAAAGAGAATCAAAGAAGGAGAAGTAAGAGTGTTCACAATTCTTCAAAAAAGGTCATAATTATTTAATTTGCTTCCAAATTTACTTCATGTCTGCCATTCATGATAAGCCAGGTAATGCTTGTAATAAGAGGCAAAATATGCAACCAAATCAAGGCAATACACGATACTAGTATCATGTGACTAGTATTTCAGTTATAATAATAAACAAAAACGTTGTTAAAGGAAGAAAAAAAACAGAGAAAGTTTAATGATGAATGTCGGCGATTTAAAGCTTTTTTTAATTCAAAAACAAGGTTTTAAACAAAATGTCTCAGTAATTATTTGTATTCTAACATATTCTAATAGCTTTGGAAACATTGTTTTTATTTTAATTATGATTGTTGTTTTGTTTAATTTATTTATAATCATCCCTAGTAAACATATTGTAAATATTATCATAATTTGAACTGTCTCTATCATTAAGATTTTATCTCTTCTGAATAAATAATATTGCTTTTTTGAGAAATGCTTTTAGTTGTTAATGTCTTTTATGAAGTCGTAAAAGCTGTGTGAGAAGAAAGTAAAATATTATTAAGGATTTAAACGGTGATATTGGTTTGTTAAGGCCTAAAATATCGCTTGTTTCCGCTGCCGGCTCTGAAAAAATAGTGTCGATAAGTAGGGATTTATTTTATTATTTTTATCTTTTTTTATTCCAGAATATGACTGACATTATTTCTATTTTGCAAAACTATAATTTGACCAAAAAAATCATAAAGTCGCCGGCAAAGAATATGGTCGGTCGGGGTAGCGGAAACAAGCTATTTTTAGCCCTAATACAATGTTATTCAGTAGTGCGTGTTAAGGAAGTGAAACATTGTTTATACGTACGTCACATTTATACAACATACATATTTTAGTCCGTACAGAATGATAATTAACAGTTGCATTACGATGTATGTCCCTAGCCTGTGATTCTACAATAAAATTACTCATTAATTACAAGACTACAAGTTTATGATGCAATAAGTGAAAGTTTTATCACGGCTTATAATGTTCCATAAAGGTTAATTAATATCTGACATTGGCGGTAAGGAGTTATATTATCAATATGTCTAGAAATAATTAAGCTTTAGTTGTGCAATAATTATGTGAGAAAAAATACATTCCATGCTCATTAGCCGTCCTGATTTCAAAACTATGGTAGTGCAACGTGCGTCTTCAGTAGACAGACTATTTATAGATTGCATGCATTTTTTGTTTTTATGATCCCTATGGCACGTAACAAGAATTTCGACGCTGATCAAACATTTCATTCACTGAACGTAGCAACAAAAAAATGGAAGTATTTTTGTATAATGTGCAAGACAATTCAATACTCTGTTTGGTTTATAAAAAATAGGTATGATTTCACTGTAAGATTATTCTGCTCTTATAAATTACAATCAATCAACCTCTTGGGAAGATGATTCCAGTTTCAAAAATAAATAAACATATTTAAATATGTACACCTAATGATATTTTATTAAATGATCAAGTAAATTTTTAACATGCTTATATTCTCCGCGGCATTACCATTCATTCACTTGCATTTCAGATATCATTAATTAATGGAATATTGAACCATCCTTCTTGTATTTACAATAATTTCATCGTTTACGAGGAAAATAATTCTTAAAATTTGATTTCTTATTGTGGTATCAAGTTGAAATACGGAGACAATCCTGTAAAAATCTCTCCAATCTATGAACAAGAAATGGCAGATTGACGTAAGTACCTTCTTCCTACAAGACTGGATAATTCTGAAAGTTATTTTTCACTGACGGAAGAGGGCGTACGATCCTATTACAAACAATTAATCTTTCTTGTTGTACTAAATAACATTAAACATAAATGATAATCCTTTTCTTCACAAATTAATGCGAAGATGATATGTTTGAACAAACGCTTGAGTTATTTACCATCTACGTATATTGACATTTTGTATAGACAAGTTTACGTTTTGTTTTTTTAATTATATAAAAGACGACAACAAAATCAATTTATTGACGTAAAGAGGCGCGAGATTTAGTAAACGAGTCTACTCGTACTGTAAATTGGAGAATAAGAATGATTTATTATAAAACTGAATATCGTATTGAAATAAATTGTTTGAGAAACACGATAAAGGATAAATGCATTTTCTTCTTTCACATTTGAGCTACCGAAAGGTACTATTCAACATATGTGACAAGAAAAACATTATAACTATTGTAAAGAATAAATTGTTAAAAATATATATTTAGTAATATTGATAATTGAACAAACGGTTTTAGTGCATAAACACACATTATGCAAAATCTCATGAAAATAAACACACCACCTTCCAACACATAACGACTCTACAAGCGAAATTTAATGTGGGCGCTATAGGATTATAGTAATTTAAACTGATTTTATAAAAAGAGGGCAGTGTATACCTCTATAATAATATCATCCGATATTCGACCTTGACTGCAAAAAAATGTTTCCCTTGACTGAACATAAAATGTGTAGTGAATCACAGGTACGTATAGTGTATCTCTAAGTCTCCTTCATTTGGCCTTTAAGCCCCGCTTAAAAATGGAATCGAAGAAAAAAGGCGTTGGAAAAACGGAATCATTTATAAGGTAAGTTATGGTATGGCTTGTTTAATACTAGATATACTCTTGGATTAAATGTTTATGCATAGAATGTTATAAATTTACTTGTTTTGTTTTATGTGACATGTTGATACTGGGGTTTAACGCCGTTTTTCAACAAGTTTTCAGTTATATTTGTTTTTATGTGACTTATTGTCACTGGGGTTTAACGCCGGTTTTCAACATTTTTTTAGTTCTATACGGCGATTCACCTAACCAGTTTTCCTGGACTGTATACTAACCAGTACTAACTTACCCTTCCACAAGGAGCCGACAACTTCTCCACATATGGAGGAAAATGGACATTTTTGTCAAATTTTCATAGAAGGGTATGACCTGCCGCTTCCGGGATTCGAACTCCGATCTCCGGGTTACAAGTCCAGCGCACTAACCACTGGGCCACGGATGCGGCCTCGTTTTTGTATGACGCTAAATATATTTTATATTGACTGATAATTCTGATAGTTTTTATCCTTCAACTTTAAATAGTATACACGTGTTTATCTGTTTTCATTCACTCGAATGGCGAGCATGGCGTAAATTAAACCATTTTACCTACAGGCACGAACAGGGGATTATGAAGAAACAACTTGGATATAAGCGAGAGTTCATTTGTCCAAGTCACGTAAGAGTGACTATACCTACCCTGCCATTTGAAGGATTAGATCAGACAGGTTTGATTTCTTGATATGGTTCCATGCGTACGAGTAAATGAATGCACTGTAATTGTAGTACTCGGAAATTCAACTAATATTTCTCTTCTTTCTCATCCGTGTTCTCGTGAACGATTGAAATAAGACGTTAGTTAAAATGGTAAAGAATAACACGAAATGTTCTTGTTTGTTTTTTCTCAGGGTAATAACTGTATTTGACAAATGTGAACTTTTAATCAAACTTTAACTGGATCACTGTGAAAAGAAAACGAGTTTGAGAGTCTCTAGCAATAATGATGATTTAATTCAAAGGGAAAATAATTTGTTTGTTTTGTTTGAGGTTGAGCGCCGTTTTTCAAGATTTTTTTTTCAGTTATATGCGGCGATCGGTTCACCTAACCAGTTTTCTTGGACTGTATACTAACCAGTACTAACTTACCCTTCCAAAAAGAGCTGGCAACTTTTCGAATGGAGGAAAATCGACATTTTTTGCCAAATTTTCTTAGAAGGGTATGATCTGCCACGACCGGGATTTGAATCTGGATCTCCGGGTTACAAGTCCAGCGCATTGACCACTGGACCAGCTCCAAAGGGAAATTGAACAAGAACCATTTACGTATTTACAAATTGTCTTCTGTAGTTACTTTCGTATTAATCTACATGCATGGTTAAGTTAATTTAACCCAATTCTAGGCGACATACAAAATAATGGTATAGAAAATGCATTTAACCCTTTGCCTCATAATACCGCATTTCCCCGCATCTGAAGCAGACGACTTTTGAAAACATTATGGCAAAAAGCCATTGTATGTAATGAGTGATGGCTTCTATTGTCACAATGTTTTCCACTCTGTCAGAGAGAAATTACCCAATTTTCTTAAATAAATTGATATTTTGGTTATTAGCTTTGAATTTGGAAGAAACCACAATATGGTTATAAGGCTAAGGGTTAAAACAGACATTACAAGTTTTGACCCGCCTAACTGCTATTCGTGTTTCATACGATTAAATTATTTTTCTGTAATTGTAGTACAGTAAAACCTGTGAACAAAGGCCACCATTGAGAAAGACAAAATGTGGCCTTTATTGACAGATGATCTTTATTCGGAGGTTAGTTTGTTTTAAATTATCAGTGAATGCTTTTCAAAGATTGACCTATATTCTCAGGGTGATCTTTATTCGGAGTTGGCCGCAGACACAGGATTGACTGTACATGTAATACCTAATTCATGTAATACCTTTTTCTCTTTCTTATCTGTTTTCTCATGAAGTATTGAAACAAAACAACGACATATAAAATGATAAGCAATAACACGAATTGTTTTAGTTGTATTGCTAAGGGTAATAACTATTTAATATGATCCCGGATCACAATGGCGTGTTAAAGGAAAATCTGGCTCAGAATCATTAGCAATAATGACTTACATTAAACGAAAATTGAAAATGCACCGCTGTGCCTTTTGTGATGGACATTGCAAAATACATTTGCTTTCTGATTCTTTTGTTTGTTTTGTTTTCATGTGACATATTATCATTGGGGTTTAATGCCGTTTTCAACAATATTTCAGTTGTATACGGCGACCGGTTCATCAAACCAGTTTTCCTGGACCGTATTAACATATCCTCCCACAAGGAGCTGGCAATTTTTCCATATTTGGAGGAAAATCATCATTTTTATCAATATTTCATAAGAGGTTATGACCTGCCGCGGCCGAGATTCGAACCCCGATCCCCGGGTTACAAATCCAGCGCAATAACCACTAGACCATGGCCGCGGCCTGTTTTCTGATTCAGCTACATGTATGTTCAGCTCAAATGAAAACAAGTTCTTGTGAACATATTATTTATTGATTAATTGCAATTAAAAAAATCGTTACGAATTCGGTTTTCTAAGATTGTTTCAAATAGTCGCTTCCGGTTTGACAGACTAGTCTTATCAACGAAGACAATGTAGAATATCGCCCTGTATTAAGCGCCTGACCCAGTATCCTAATTTCATGTTCAATCATTGCTCAGGACGAAACTATTGTACGTGATGAGCAAACTCAGTTTACATAGAATGATAAAGTCAATGATTGACATTACACATGAATCTGTTCTTCATTAATGAAATAAAACATAAAAATGTACTTTTAGATTTACAGTCTAACCTGTGTTTGCGGCTACCTCCGAATAAATGCCACCCTGTGAATATAGGCCATTCTTTAAAAAAAAACATCTCTGATTTTTTAGTACGAATAAAGTCAATAGAGCCATGGTTTGCTATTCCAAAGTGTGGCCTTTGTTCACAGGTTTGACTATATATGTTACTTATACGCATACAATAACTGCTGTGTATTTTAACTCATTTACCTCTTTTCAATTTTTTAGAAATATAATTACTGCTATTTCTATTTTTAGCGAAGAAGATGCTTCCGTGGTCAATTTTGCATTTATCAAAATCTTGTGACATAAGAGACTTTTGGCCAGTACAAGAAAATGACTCGGGCACTGATAACATCAGCCTGTTTTACATGTTGAACATTGAACTCAATGTTGAATATTCATTCTACAGTTTGGATTCGCCCAAGTTCCCACTCATTTTCGACCACCGAGTAAAATTTGTGAAAAGGTCTTCACGCCACATTGAATCAATTTTGAGCCACCCTAGCTTACAAACACCATACGCTGTTATCTCTACAATTGATGTTAATGTGGATCCAGTATCACGTACCCCAAAACCATTTCCCTCTTGGTGGAAGGACCGCTTCCATTTTCCGGATAAGGGGGAAAGACGTGAATTTAAGCTCCCACAAAAACCTTTAGATGGTGTATTCACGTCTCAGTATCGACTAGCATTCACTGACACAGATGAGAAAAAACATGCAAATTACTCCACGTATGTGCGTGTGTCTTACAACAGCATGTGCGAAAATATTTTGGCGGGAAACTACGGCGTTGGTCTAGATGTGTATGAAATTGGGTTAAAAACGCTGCAAATCACGTATCTGAATGAATGCGGGCTTGGAGATACACTAACTGTCTCATCATGGGCAAGCAGCGAAAAGAAACACCTGTTTTACTTTGAGCTGCACAATGTCAATGTGCTTTGTGCTACTTTGTCAATGAGCTTTTATAACATGTTAGATGCCAAATGCCCAAGTAATTTATAGAGTGCTATTAAGTTTTATACATTCATTGTATTAGGTCGTGTTGGTTTGCGTTACTTTTGTTTTTTTTTTGTTTTATGTGACTTTAACGCCGTTTTTCAACAATTTTTCAGTTATATACGGCGACCGGTTCACCTAACGCGTTTCCAGGAGTGTACCCTAGCCAGTACTAACTTGCCCTTCTACTAGGAGCTGGCAACTTCTCTACATGTCATGGAGGAAAATGGACATTTTTGTCAAATTTTCATAGAAGGGTATGACCAGCCGCGACTTAGATTCGAACCCGGATCTCCGGTTACAAGTCCAGCGCGGCCTCCAGACTGTTAATAGTGGATGTGTAGCTTATTATGGGAGGGTAGTTCCTGGGTTAGAATTAATTGAATTAATTTGTAAACATACATGGATAGTTTATTCTTGCCCAACATTGTACTCATTTGTTACCATAGACATGTATATAGTCAATAGCTAATTACATAATACATATGAAAATAACAACTCATGATTCATACACAAAATTGTTTGTTTGAGGTTTGTGAATATAAATTTTACAAGTATTAAGTAATAAATGTTCATTAAAGCAAACAGCAAAAAGCTTCTTACATTGCTTATACATGTATATGGCAAAAATGTAATTGCATCACCCACCCTTGACTTATCAAAAATCTCCAAAACTCCAAATGTCGGTAACCAGTTTCTTTTTGTACATTATATATGATGGCATGCGACTGTTTTAATCTAAGAAGAAAATGATGAAAATTTGACGGCAAAAAAGAAAAAAATGTGCTATGGAATAAAGTAAGCATTAGTCTGGTAGTGTCCTGGCTTTGCATTAAAGCTATATTTATTTGCGGTCAAATTTATTCTTTTAGTTAGGTAGAAGTTTAGTTACAATATGTGTACTAAAACCAGCCGCAGGTATTTTATCACATCGATATAAAACAAACAGTTTCTAGACTGCGCAAAATTAGATACCACAAGAAAAGATAGTTGCAAGTTTTCTGTTGTCGATCATGTAAATAAATACACATACTTGTATTGTGATTGAAATCAGTATAAACAAACAAATTTATCCACATTCACTGTTAATAAACAAAGATAATTTAAATACACTACACTCAACTCTATGAAAGGAATAGATGATGATATAATATATTATATATAGTAAACTGTCTGTGCGATGGCAACCCGGTAAAAGTATTTTGAAATCGCTGACCAAACGTGTAAAATTAGCCAAGAAATCTAAAACCAAAATCTTTCACTTCTATTTGTTATTTCGTTGACGATTGGAGGCGCCATGTCTCGTAACATAACATTTGTTCCAACATAAGTCCCTTCTGTTGTATGATTATTGGTAGCAACCGTGGTTATTGCTTTATGACCTAATAAAATGTTGAAGCTTGGTGTGAGCTGAATTGGTGTGTAAATTTTGGTGTTAATGGTGTTGTTGTATGGTGCACGTGTGTGATATTCTGTCTGTATATGTTGTTGTGAGCCGTATTTCATGATTTATAGATATGGTAGTCTATGTTGAAAGTGAATTTTATTGTCATTGAATTTCCGAGATATGATATGTTTTAGATTTGTGAGGAATAATTTTATGCCATGTTGGTGGATTTGTGACTTTATGTGGTTTTGTGTACCTATGTGTTTTTGCAGTACCGTGATTGTTAGTTTGCAATCATGTTGTCTGTGAGACGAGGCGGAAATGTGAGTCCTTGTGGTTTTAGTAACATTACATCAATAATTTCCATAATTAACTTCATTGAAGATAAATCTAACAGAGCATTGCATTAAACAACAAGATTGATGGAATTAATCATTACCTCGTGTTATTTTCTCCTTATATGGAGTGTTTCAAATAAAAACATGTCTATTCCATTAGTTACAAAGAAAACACCAGTCTGGTATTGCTATTTACGTATAAAATACCACAGACGTGACACCATACGTTCATCGATCTTACTTCTATCCCTGTGGTAACAGACATCTTCATTTCCACTCCAAAGATACCTTTAGAAAAATATCTTGCGACAGTACGAATGCTTTCCCATAATTATAAACGGTTGGGTGAATTGATTGGAAAAGACGAGAAGGGATGTAATTATCATATTTATATACATACATGTATGTATCATATCGGTATGAAGGTTTGTTACTAGATATCACCACAAAACCTCATAATTACATAGTTACAAATATTTTCTCGCTGTACGCAAAATATGACAATTCCACATTTGATTTATAAGTATCAATGAAAGGATAAATTTATCTTACGTTCAGTGTTTTATTATATTCCATATGTTTGGTTGACTGGTTGACATAATGTTTTGTGCTTTTTTAGAGATTTGGTCGATCCATTTCCAAGAACGCTTTAAATAGCGAGTTGTTATCACAAAAATATGGGATTTAGTTTTTTTTAAGTTGTAACACGTGTTTCTAGCGGCACGTTGGTACTTTGCAGCAAGACAAATTGCTAGTCGTAAAGATACATTTATCTATTGCTTTCTCCGTAAAAGTTCCGACAATTTAAAACAAATTTTAAATTAAGCACATGTTCATAACATAAACACAAGCCCCAGAGAAGTCGCACTTTATCACGACAACATTTTGAGATACTAGACTTTCAAGTACAGTACAACCTCTCCAAAGCAACACCCTTTGGAAGACCCAAAATTATGCCGTTGTTGAGAGGTTGCCGCTCTAGAGATGTTAAATAAATAGTCAAAACATACAGTGGGGGAAAAGCATGCTATTGAGGAAGGGAGGTTGTCGCTCAAGAGAGCGCGGCTCTGGAGAGATTGCACTGTACAACTGTAACAGTGTATTTTTTACCCGGCGCCTTTTTAAATAGCTGAACATGTTTCTTGTTGCTTCAAAATGCTTGTATATATAATTATTTCATATGCCCAAGTTCTAACTGACGAAACATTCGCTTCTTTTGGAACATTAGATACAATCAAACATGTGAACTAAAGTCACCCTTGGGAAAGACATGTGGCCTTTATTCACGATGGCCTGTCAAAAATGATGGTTTTTCAAAAAAATGGCTTTTTTCACAAGGCGTCTTTATTCGGAGTTGGCCGCAACTGGTTTGACTGTATGTGTTTTGAGATTTACAACGGTAAATTTTATTGTTTCAAAGCCTCTGACCCATGGGGCATTCAAACAATTTGTAGCAGCTAAATGGTTGACAATCGCTTGTGTAGGAATATGTATAATTTCTGCTTAAATTCACTTTTTGACAAGCGTACAATATGCAGACGCACATAAATGACGTATACATGCGAGCGAGCGAGCGGACGGACGGACGGACGGCGGACGAGATTAATTTAACAGTGGGTTGTGTTAAAATAACAAGTTGCAATTCATTTTAGGGAACATAGTTACCAGAAGCAGCACACAAATTAAGGGAGTTAATTTAACCGCTGGCACTTTTTTAAGTCTGAATAAACTATGCGGTATATAAAGACAAAATGCATAATCTAGTACATTTTCAGAGAGACAGAAGCACTGCCGTCTATATGGTCATGTTGCTAATCTTGATGAATTCATTTAAATCGGGTATATGATTGTTATTTTTACCGCTAACGTTTGTTTTCTCACCGTCATCAATGCAGTTTTATACTTTTTTTCACGCCGATCACCGATACAGCATTGTAATGTACGCCAACACATGATATCTTATCATATAATAATTGAGTTATAACTAGGCGTCATGGTAAAGTGTGAATTGAACAAGCGGGATATTAATATCAGAGTATAGCTCAGTTCTACAGTACCGATAATCCTTGGTGATCCTACTTACAATCGTAGAATATCTATTTCAGTGCTTTCGTACCGATGTCCATCTGAGAGACATTGTTAAATCGTATCGAATCGTATCGTATCGTATCACCAACACGAATTCCTTTGCCGTTTTAAATGACGCCATCAATGTATAATCTTCGTAATTCTATTCCACTAAATTCAAGTTTTGAAACCTAAAACCAAACACTAACATATATATATGGCCTCGGTTTTCATAAAACGTTCATTTTTTTCGCTGGGGTTAACGTCGCACAGTCAGCGTCATTTGGCGCCTTTCCAGCTTGAACGTTGGAGGAGCACAGAGGAGAGACTGAAGCCTGCAACACGTACCTGTGAATTTGAAAGGATTGTTCTTGCAACATGAATCAACAAAATTCTGTAGACATTGTATTCATCATCAGGCGGCATTATTCGCTTTATATTTCCTTACGCATTCCTAAATGTCAACGGATTCCACAAAAGGAACATGCTTTTAATTTTCCAGGAATTTCATTATGAAAATTAATTAATATCTAAGACTAACACCTGAGCTATGTCTTGAATCCATAAATGTTTAATATAGGTCTTTACAAGCTGCATGTAGGACCATTCATTAAGTACTAAATAGTTTTTTTCAACTCTCCAACTTAGCTCCTGCATTAAAATTTTCCTCTTTCAATCACGCGATTCCCAATTAATTTATGATTCGATTCCATAAGGATTGGAAATCCGGATTTTTAAAAAAATATCATTTATATAAATTTGAACTGACCAAGAATAGAAAAGAAATGTTTATTGGCATAATTAGCCTTGATAAAAACGAGAAAGAGCACTAGGAAGTCATGAACAGTGGTAATTTAAACTAAATTGTACTCAATCTAATTATGCTATGATTTTGACATTTATGAACAAGTATGCCGTACACATTCTTTTGTTTTGGTGTAGCACCAATTCGCCCGGAAGCTTATAGCTATGCGAACGCAAAAATACAAAAGTGCATTTTGTGATGTTGGGGAAGACGAGTATAATGCTTTGCTGCTTTTACACATGAATACGTGTGAATGATATACAATGTAATGTAGTACTTTTTAAACACATATCTGTGTATCTGTTTATTTGTTGTTTTGTAGCACTAAGAACATGCCTACAACAATGTTCATAACGAATTTGTGATGCACATCATGTAGTTTAGTGTTTATTGTTTCTGACTAGTAATCACTAGCCCCTCACCGCAGTGAGTTCGAATCAGAACAGACGATCCTATTGTTAATGTTGGATATGACGACAAAAGACTCTGGCTGTTGGTGGACCCAGTGAAAAATGTTGTTGAACCTTTCTCCAATATCTTGGGATTTTAAAACCACTTAATGTAATTACGACTGTGGTTTATTTATACTACAATTGGCATGATTTACATTTAAATTTTATCGTACCTACGCATTTTATATAATATGAAATTAATTTATATTGCTATCTTTTCACAGCCCTAACTTATGTACAATAACATGAAGTCAAATTGTCGTCAATATTTATTTGTATTGTACATACGAGCGTAATTGAAATTTAAAAATGGAGAAGTGAAGCAATAAACGAGCGATGTTTTATTGCATTGAAAATACAAAATGTAATTACAATAAAATACACATTGTAAATTGCAAATTTGTGATGCATACTATTAGTCCATGGCTTCTTACTGACCCGATATGGTGTAATGCAGGGTTCGTAAATAAATAATGGTTAATCGTTAATACATGTATATGATTGTGATATATATATATGTATATATATATATATCATATATCATATATTATATATTAACAAGCATATATTAACATATATAATGACATAATTTGGTGGCGGTTTGATTAACAATGTGACAAACTGTATAAATATATTAAGAAATTCAAATCCCCTTTCATCACTTATCACCAGGAAATTGCAAATATCCATGTGACTTTTATCCTATGATGCTTTCAGTGTCAGTAACAGAGAGTGTAATTTAAAACACATGACTTACTGTATTTTAAAACCAATAACCTTGAATACATTTCTACAAGTAATCGTCAGGAACAGACGAATTTAGTTAGATTGAACATTTACCGGAGACAACGTTTTAAGCTTGTTGTTAGTACAGTCAGAGTCGTTTGGATCTTGCGAATGCGTCTGTTTTCACAATCGTGAAAACATTACATGTCTACTTAATTGATGTACAGTAAAACCCCGTTATCTCGAGGGGTAATCGCAACAGACTAAATGCTCGAGATAAACCTGGTGCTCGTAATAACGAGGTATTTATTTGTTGGTCGAAAATTATGCACAACTAATAACCAAAATAATGACAGGACTTTAAAAACCCCGCGAGATTAGTCGGGTTCTCGTCATATCAATGCTCGTTATAACGCAGTGTTTCTGTATTTGTTTTTCATGCTGCCTTTCTGGACAAAAAGTGAGATGTAACTTTTGTCCGCTTACGTTCTTGTATCCGATTATTCTTGTTTACAAATTACAACATTGCAACGAAAACAAGATAATGTTGTGAGCTCTAGGAACCGAAGTATTTATCGCATAATACAATAATGTTTTATTTATAATCATTGTGAAAATTATGTCTCATTATCTCCATATGATTTATATCTAAGGCCAGACTGTTTTATCTTTTGCTCCCTGGTGGCGCCACATCCATTGATATATCAAGTTTACTATATTTATTAAGCATATATATTTTATTTCACATGTGTGAATAGACTCGATGTAACATACATGTATATCTATATGTATATTATGTACATTGCATTCTTATTTTTCTTTGCGTTGAAAATAAGCAAACATACCTTCGTTCCTTTTACATTCATTTCGACTCTGGTATATTTCTGAAATTTAATTTTGTATTCCCACCTTCTATCATAGATATAGTCATAATTCACACGCGTACGCACGTGATAATCGGACACATAGACATCTTATATCTTAATTGGTCACCTGGCATTTAAAATAACAACGGTACTAATGTAGGGTCGTTAAAGGCTTAGGTAATGATAAGACACTTAAACACTTATGGCCTCTTAATGGCACACACGTTTTAAAACGAAAATAGCTCTTTGAACAAGGATTTATGTCTGACGTTATCCATGTCATAAATGTATTAGTCGACTATCTAAATTGTAAGGAGCTGGTTGTAGAGGAACTCTTAGAACGGAAATAATTATACCTATGACAACCGCTGTAAGAAGACATTATACGTCGGTTATGATAACGTCGTTTGATCTTTACAACTCACGTTCAATCTGAAAAAAAAAACAAGAATTTACTATAGTTACTGATAAGTCTAATCTTTGTAAAATTGTTTACATTTATGAAAAGATCACGCGGCTGTCCGCGATTGGGAAATATGAGATATTTCAATACTTACATAATTATTTGACGATTTTGTATCGCTTGGAATGGATCACGTGGTACATATGAAAACTTCGTTGGAACCTCCATTCATCTCGTTGATGTGTACTTGTCAATTAATAATGCTGCATCTCAAGATTTAGAATTTTTAATAAGCACAATTTTTCAAATAACTTCAAGAATTTTTTATTTATTAGAAAGCCACAAAGAGACAATTTGCTCAAAAAGAGAACAATTTTTTAAAATGCCAATTGTTATTTATCAAATATAAACTTATTCTTATTAAACATACTCACAAATCAAAGCAGATAAATTTGAGATTCTGTCTCACATTTGACGGCATGGAATAACCCAATGTAACGTATATTTTGATTGGAACGGAACTAGCGCTGTTTTCATTGGCTGTTGTATTTTTAGCAGTTACCTTCGGGTAAATCCCAGGTATGGTCGCCGCAAAGTCAGTAATTTGCCTTGTACTTTATTCGGTGAATAGCACTTTTCACTCTTGTTCCTCAAATATGATCACGTGACAGAAACGTGTAAACATTCCATACATAGGACCGTACGGAGCGACTAACGAATCTATGGTACAGGCCGTCAGTATTGTCATTTGAAATGTGACGTCATTCGCTGTCGTAGTGCAGGTGCGTTGACCGAGAACGAAGCTCGCCGAAATAAATAAACTCCCGTTTAATAAAAAAGTAAAATTAGGTAAAAAACCCTCATATTTTCGAAACTGCAAATATTTGTATTTTAAAAATAATTGGTGGTCTTTGTCACCTTGTATCAACAGAGAAACATTAGAAGCAGCATAATTACTTAAATGTTTGTATAAGTCATTTTCAGTTTGTTTGTTTATATGCCTTTGATAAACAAATTTAAAACTGGCGGACACTTTGCTGACTATTTCATGATATAAGTGCCAGTAACAGCCAAAGTTTTGGAGTGTTCCGGAGACCCACTTCCATTATTTTGCGAAGTTCGACTTTACGTTTTGAAAGTACGCGACAGAAGTCGCCAATGTGTTCCCTGGTATTCTGTATCCCTACAGGAAACTGAATTAAGAATACAAACGGATGCCAGTTTGGGACCGCTTTTAAAGGCAAATGTGAATTCAGCAGCTTTAAGTAAGGTTTGTACTTTTTACTTCGCAAATCAATGTAAACAATAAAAACAAACGTTCTGTTTACATAACGGCTGTTGATTATTAACAGAATACAAACCAAACACAATAGAGTTCACCGATATATTTGCATTGTTTGTTATAAAATATTTATGCTCCTCATTCTTGATACCTCATTCAAAATCAGAGATAATGCTATTGATATAAACTAAAAACTGACTAATATCTTGATATATTGGATTGCATGAAGCGTGTAAAAATATTGTTTTATTAACTTGGATCAATTAGAATATCTGGAAAAAATCGCATTGCCCCGTAAAAAAATATACAAGTCAACAACATTGAATTAAGCCACCCACGTTGTTATAAATCATTTATTTCTAATGACGTAAATAATTGTGTTTAAGTTTAAATTGTTAAAATACGAGAGTAAATGGTAATGTGCGGGGGAGTGGGTGGTAGACATGCCATATGTGGTATAACTTAAATCGCTGGTTTTGTTCACCTTGGTTCTCCTTTGGCGCTATTGATGAAGCCAACCAATTTTCTCTCACCGAAGTATTGAGTAGATTCAATTCTTTTCACTTTTACCATAATTTATTACATGAAATGAAAACGTCTTTTGAAACCTAATAAATATCATCAGGAGAAGGAAAATAACAGGTTCTGATTTTTTAATTGATCTTTTCTGACAATACTAATTAAAAGTGCAGTCTGTGCAAGTGAGATGTGCATGTGGATCAATTTGATATGTACATGTTATGTTCGGGCTCTATCATAATAACCACTAGGGGAAAACAGACTATTAGAAAGTGGTTCCCGGGATTTCTTCGTCTGCTTCTTATTTCGACCTTGTCTTTTTTCTCCATGATTGGTACCAGCCATGTTGATTGGGTTTTAATCTGGTTTGATTGTTTGAGATATTTTCGGTATTTTGTTTTTACTGTCGGTTAATTACGTTCATGTTGACATTTTATATTATAATACTTGGTGTCTAGATATAAAAACTGACGGGAGTTTTTTTCCAGCTTTAATATAAAACTACCTTCGATACAGTTAAAGCATCTTAACAAATTCTAATATCTCTATGTAAATACTTGTATATAAATACGATGTTAATAATACTGCGAAGAAATATATGTATATCAATTCAGCAACTTAATTTGCTAAACAATGCGTTTGACATCACACAAAGTTATCAAAATTAAATCGAATTCCTGTGTGATGCATCTATAATAAACAATCTTTTGACACAAATGATTTTAAGACCCGCGTTCCATATAAAGTCAAAGGCGACTACATAGCTGACTATGTGTATATCATTCAAATATTTTGTTCTTCATTTAAACCGGAGATATTACTTCAATTCGATCAAGTAAGTTGACTCTGGATAATTTCATTGCGCGTAAAAAGGTTTGCTAAAATTTTGAACAAACCATCAATACCTATCAATACAAAACCTTCAATCAAATCATAATGAAATTCAGGTGTATTGAAAAAGTTTGGTATAATACAAAATGCAAAACCTCAAGTATGTGTGATTAATGTCAATAAATCGAAATAATCAATTTTATGCTGAATATATCTACAGCATATAACTGTATTACGCAACAAACCCGGGCCAATTTTTCTCCTTTTTACGAAATTACAATTTATTCAAGTAGTTCTCACGGTCAGTTCTACTTTCAGCTTATTTTGAAAATTTGTCCTTTAACAATTTTCTTATTGTCTTTTAGTACATTTATCAAATTATTAAATCTATATACCATCAGCGTCTACGGTTAACATAATCCATTAGAGTCACGTGACAATTGATATGTTTCACATATATAACAAAGGCAAGATACAATGCTTCTATCTATGATATCATTTAATGACGTCACAGATTTCAAGTGGACGGAATTAACTAAGCTACTACCACGCCGATTTAGTAAACAACCATTTAGAATGGATGTTATGTACGAAATCGTTAATGTCCGAATTACGTACACGTCTCGTCATCATGGATTTGTCATTGCAACATGACACAATTTAGCACTATTCTATGTTCCAGTGGAACAATTAACTTGTCATTAAGCCAAGCAAGACAGAATTCTACAATTAAATATCACTTTGATAAAATCTATTGGGGATGTTTCAGCTTTTGCTGGGCGATATATTGTTGTAATGAACTTGGCCTTGCTGTACGCAATATATCTTCATAGTCTCGAGTTCCGTGCTGCTACTTCCGGTTGACGTTTCCTCTCGGTACTTCGCCTGCGTTCGGTCCACATTATTGTCAAATTGTAAATCAAACGATGGACATTTAAGGCCATCCGAATTCTCCATTTCGTCAATAATTTGAAGGTCATTTTCATCATTGGTAGATAGAATGGAGTCAAACGTACGCGCTGAAAATATGACGTCATTATCATTTTCGTCTGCGTCACTCTAAAAAAAACAGAAAATAAAACAAAAGAATTAACTAAAGATTCTAAAACTAAAAAGGGAGTTTCTTTTAACAACATGCTGATAAAAACAGTGCAATGACGCTTTAAAAGATTTAATTTTCAATCAACAGTCATTGAGTGAAATGAATTGAATACAGTAAAACCTCTTTTAGCGACCACTTCATTATAAAAACCAACTCATAATAGCGACCACTTATTTTCGGACCGGTTTTCAATACCTCTTCTTTGTATTAGCTTAATATTCATAACCGCGATATTAATACCGTCATTTTTCTCAAAGGTGGTCCATATATCGAGATTTTACTGTATACATGAATACCTAGATATATTGTGAGTGTTTTTACACATATTAAGTTATTGAATGTTAGAAATTTCCTGTGTAACATACTCGTTGTAATGAGAATATGGTATTATAATTAATAGCTTCGAAAGTGTGCGGTTTATGCGGTCGAAAATCAAACTATGTTTGTGTCTGGTATTAGTGACATGCAGGGAAAGGAACAGCTGTGCAATTATAAATAACTCAGACACGGAACATAATTAACAAAACAAATAAAATTGAAAAAAGGGGAACACTTTGTGGCTAAGCTCAACTAAATTTAGATTATAATCAAGGAAAGTTGTGCTGCCAAGATCTTGCAAAAGTAATTATTTGTGCAAAACAAAGATATCATGCAATTACCATAAAAGGAGAAGTCGGCCGGATATTGAATTCATTCCAACTATAACGCTGATTATTTTATTACATGTTTATTCTTATATGTCATTAAAACATTCATCTATACACAAAAAAAACGAATTTTTTATCAACTGGCAATTTTATAATGGCGGTTGTTTGGCAGTATTTTATTCAACTCAACTCAACCATTCAGACAGAAAGTACTAGTGAACTCATGAACACTCAAAATGACTAAATAGAAATGACAATCTCTTGCTAGGTTTTGACCCAAACTTTGGAGGAGGGGAGCCCTACCAACAAACTATTATTTGACCGTGAAAACAGTGTGGAAATTGATCGACATTTTCATCTTTTTAAGACCATCTCTAAAGGATCACGTATGTTCTTGGAAAAGGGTCATTCAGATAAACGGATTCAATGCTATGAGCGCCGTCCTGTCTGGGAAAGTGTTGATGCTTTTGAAAACGCTAGATAATTTGTTTCTGACGTCATCGATAAGTTACAACTTGAGAATCCTTTTAAGATTGACAGCAACTTCCGTTCGCGTCAAAGACTGTATTGAAAATCAATTGATTTTCGTCCAGCAATACCGTGGATGCAAAGGCCTTTAGCTATTAAAACTCGTATATATAATGTGTCATGCATTGTGTATCTATCTAATTACGCACAGAAACTGCACATTCTGCGAAAACGAATGTAATGACTACACAAATTTAAACGCCATTTTTTTGAAGTTAATAGCATCATTTCGTCTTATTTATATCATCGAAATAGCAAATCATATACAGTTATGAACATTTCATTTCATTAGACAAACGTTTGAACGCACAATTATCCTATCATAGTTTATACTATAATTCGGTGTCTTCATTTTCTTTCTCAGTTTCATAGCCTTTTTCTGTTAGAGGTCGAGTAACAACTACAATATCTTTTTGTCCAACTACCTTGACATGAAACATCCCTTCTCGTCTTTTACATAATTCTTCCTTAGCAACTTTCGCCATACGACAACTCAGCAGTGTGGATAACAAGCAGACGAGAATTTCACTTCCGGCAAGTGCGAGAGCAATTATTATAAGCGTGTCTTTATTCTGTTTCTGAAAGGTATGGCCGTCAGTGGTGTGGTTAACAAGGCCAAGTCGTAGTAATTGTATACTGACAACAGCCACTACCATGGAAACGACTGAAAATGCTGTAAAACACATGATCTGAAAAAAAAAACGGAAAAGTGATCAGCTCTGAAACAGATATTGTTCCATTGACATAGAGAGCAAGGCTAATGAGTATGAAATAACGATTTCTAGAGCAAAACCTTTTGTATTGTAGTAACATAATGAGATGAAATCCATACAATGCCTTTAATGATATTATGTCAATGAAAAATTAGTATAAGATTCTCCAGCGCTCAGGCATCGGATTCGCAATTATAATTTCGCCGGATACTATTTAACGCCTTCGTACAAGCATGGCGTTGTCAGAGAAATTATTTTCTGATATAACACATGACTATCTTGGATGTTTGGTATTTACATTCTTAATGAGAATTGTTACTAATTAGCCGAAAACGACGCTTATGTACCGAAATGTCACATTTCCGCAAGAAAGTTTGGGAATGTTAACCAATAACATCAATAATAACACGTAGAAGCTTATAGCAAAGCGATAAAACCTGACATTAGCAAAAGCAACGAAACCTGACATTAAAAAATCATACAGAGGTTAACAGAAGTTCGGTAAACAACATGAAGCAAAGGACAAAACTGGAGACATCTGGTATTATCATCAATGTTTTTTTAGTCAGTCTCTAATTAACGCCGTGCCCAGGACTGGTTACAAAATACCAAATGCTTATTAAAGCATCGAGCAAAACATATACAACATGAAGACTAGTTACAAAAACATAATTTTCGTTTGCTTTTAGATTACATGATTGAATTAAAATTTTTAGTTGAATTTTATTCTGTTGAGTATAAGTTACAAAACAATTTTTGTTTGCGTCTACGTGACGCAGACTTTAAACAGTTGATATGTAGGTATGAATTCTCTTTGGTAACATTTTATGCTTGCACTAAAAATGTAAACATAAAAAAAACTGTTTTGTCAATATTGCTGAAAAACGTTTGGGTCGGGGTTGAAAGAGTCGGTTGCCTAACTGCAAACCAACAATTATGAAAGATGTCCTAACTGTTGTTTATATCATCATTTAAATGATTTTTTATATTATCTTAAAAACATTGCAAAAAGTATTGCGGGAAAATTAACACCTTAAAGGGTGATGCAAACATCGTGCAATAATTACACAGGGCCTTGATAAGAGCCTAATGTACCATTAATGTGGTAGGTTTACGCAGGCTCAGTGTCAGAATTACTGTCAAACATGTGTTTGCGGCCACCTCCGCATAAAGACCACCATGTGAATAAAGACCATTATTTAGAACAAACTGACCTCCGAATAAAGGCCATCTGGGTGGCCTTTGTTCTCAGGTTTGACTGTCTATGGAATTCTAAAATATAGTTGGACACATACCCATATTTTGACTTCATTATACCCTTTTAATATAATGCAAAGAATTGACACGCAGTACCGGTTAAAATCGAATCTATCAATCTTTTTATCAAATTCTACAGCATGAAATTTTCCCTCTGTGCGATTAACTGTTAATTTAACCTCTCTAAAGCGACAACCTCTCAACAACAACATAAGATGGACGCGTACCATGTTAGCTGTCTTAAAAGACTGCAGAGTTCATATTTTATGTACGACACGACCTACTAAAAGATTTTTTTTACAATTATAGGATTCAGATAAACCGACGTTGTTGCCATAGTTTCAAGTAATACATTTTAAGTCGTACGTCAGTATTAAGTGTAACCCAGTCTGAAAAAATGTATTAATCTTTTTATAATTATGGTAACTAGGTGATTAAATTAAACAGCAGTATACTGCGGTACCATTAAACGTCTTCACAATAAGATCAATCATGGACTTAACAAGTTCCAATGAAGTGTTCTGAGAAATACAAGAGTTTGACATGACAAATGAATTCACCGACTGAGTTTTAGCCGATGGCGTTTAGTCAATAATCATTTCCAACAGTGACCGACAAGTACACACGGACGACTATTTTATATGCTCCACTCCCGTCTTTGTAATTTGCTTTTATACCGACAATAAAACCGATATATGTGCCTGGTTGATTTAATCTTAGAGTAACAAGACTTCTGTCTATTGGTTGTTGTATTTGTCAGCCTTGTAATCACACGCTGGGATTAGTTCTACATACAAAGAAAATTTCTTTGAATTTTCTTAAAGACAAGAATGCCCTGAGGGAAGGTACTGAATTGTATTGGATGATTCATTGCAAACGCTGAAATGACCATCCTTATGTTTTTTTATGATTTATTATTACTACACTAATTTAGATACGTGTAATGACAAACATACGTTGACCTACTAGTTCATAGTTTCACAGGTATCAAATGAAAGGAAATGAATTTTGCGAATATCTTGTTTGTTAGTTTTTTATGTGAATTGTTGATACTGGTGTTAAATGCCGGTTTTCAACAATTTTTCAGTTATATACGGCGGTCAGTTCACCTAACCAGTTTTCCTGGATTGTATACTAACCAGTACTAACTTACCCTCCCACAAGGAGCCGGCGACTTCTTCACATATGGAGGAAAATGGACATTTTTGTCAAATTTTCATAGAAGGGTATGACCTGCCGCGAACGGGATTCGAACCCGAATATCCGAATTACAAGTCCAGCGCACTAACCACTGGACCACGGTCGCGGCTTTTGCAAATATCAGTGACATCTCTGATACATGCTATAAAGACAAATCAAGGAGTGAAATGTCGTTTGTTCTATATATGTACAGTGACATTTCAGACAAGTAAAAACGATATACATTAACGCCTTACACATATTAGTTATATGTCTGAAAAAAAAAGACGATAGCTAAGTGTTCAGATAAAATGGCTAATAATTATATTTCATTATCAGGTTTAGAATAGTAATTAAACAATTCATTTATGAATATATAACGTCATCACCATGAAAACCAATCGTGTTTTTTTGCTGTTATTGTAATTTTAAAAGAAAATATACATACACTTGGTCTACGTTTATTCGTATCCTTGGATATGATAAAGCTTCATATAAAACATTACTCATATATTTTATACAAAACTGTTTTCTAACCAATATATAATCATTTATAGCTTATATTATATCAGATGATATCATTGTGATTCAAATATACAAAGGCGTTACGTGTAGGTTGAACATATCGTAGTACATGAAATTCATCATTTTGACCTTGACATTAAAGCACTGATTGGAAAGTTTCGGATTTATTTAGTTAAGTAATATTAGAGTTTTTGTACTTTTATCTTTGACGTGTTTGGATGTATCATGATAAGTATCTCACCGTATAACACCTACATTATACCTTAAACAAAACCCACGGTGTCATGTTTTTGATATACGCAATGAGCGTACAAAACCGACCGCCAACACGGAAATCCCCGATGTGTTACGATTTTGTACGAAAACGGACAGTACAATCCTTACTTGTATTTTGGAAGCTAAAATTAGTTTTTCCAGGATTAACAATAGAACTGAAAATGTTTGATGCGTTCGTGACTTCTCACGTTTTTCTTTGTACAGCAAATACACAGTCATATTGATATCACTGGTGGATGAAATCATTTTTATAATACTTACCACATATGACGTTTTTCTCCTGGCACAAAAGATTCCCAGAATACCAGTAATAATAAACTGAAATACATACAAATGACTTTGATTATCACAGTCTAGGATTAATATTTTCATCTAGTTGTTCAAAAACATTTTTATTACGATAATAGACATATTAGCAGGCAATCATTTTTTTCTCTAGAAAAGGTGACCTTATCGTAGATGACTCTCAAGAGTGAAACCTTGTAATGTCATAAAGAAATACATGTAGTTGCCAGGAAAAAAAACGAATACCGTAAATGTATGGAATCCTCCAGCCTTGACACAAAAGTCTATCTAAAAAGAACTTATCATAATCAAAATAGGAGGGATTCGACCAAAATTCCTCTCTGATTGAATTTGGCCAATATTCTGCTAATACGATAATGTCTGTTTAGAAGCTGAAACTTAATGTATTGCATGCCAAATGTCCAAAGTTATTATCTCAAAATGGAGCGGACAGATTTTGTAAACATTTATATAATGTATAGGTTTCCATGATAGAAATAATTTACAGTGACATTTTTAAAAAAAATATTGACAATCTGTTGAGTTATTGTCTGCAGTAAAGTCTGCGAGAGTAGCCCAAGCCTCAGAGATTAAAGAAAAAAGAACAATTTCGATGAAAACTCACGGTAAAAAGGTACTAAAACACTCCATCAATCTAGTTTGATAAAGAAACATTTTAACAATGGCAACAACTCGTAAACGAATTTCAAAAAGAGTCGAAAAATGAATTGAAGTATCTACGGTAACTATTTAAGAAATAACGATAAATGTTATTCTATTTTTTGTGATGCTATAATTTCTGTGTAGCATTGAACTGATACGTCAGGAATTTACAGTGTTAGTGATGTATTCGTAATGTCCTAAACACATAATCGTTTGATTTAGGTCATTACCTTGTGCAAAGCAGATTCTCGAGAATTCAAGAATAGAATTTGTTTTAAAAAATGGCTAAACCTTTTGAATACTTACAAAGCCCCCACTCCATATTGGTGAAACACTGTGTGCTAACCATACTTCCGCCTTTATGCTTGATATGATTCCTACAATGACGCTTATCACTCCTAAAACAATATGGAAACCGGAAATGACGCACACTGACGTCACAACCACGTGCAACATGATGGACGAATAGAATGTCTCAACGTTGATTTCAAATTAAATTTATGACGTCCTGAAAAAAGAATTACACTAGCATTCAATACTCCAATGACATAATCAATGTCATTCGGTTGAGATAATTGAGACTAGGACACATAATCCTGCTTCCATTAGATTTATTCCAGGCTTCCAGACAAACAGTTCGTTGATTAACCTCGACCATCACTTCACAGGCAATGTTGCAATTAACAAGCGGATATTAGCGGCTGTTTTCATCCTTCAAGATTAGAGATGTTTTAGCTTAGACGTTAATGGATTTTACTGATTCGACGCAGTAAGAAAAATCGAAACTCTCTGATTGGAAATAATGACAACATTTCTCATTTTAATTAACAAGGTAAGATACAAATGTGCTGAGTAACGAATATTCATATTAATAAAATTCAATGACGATGGCTGGTCCATAAAATATCAGTGAAATATAAATTTTCAGCATGACTTTCATGTTTGAATAATTGACCAAGTTATGCGCAAAATCCCATTTGTAGTACACACAACCTTGAACTCTTGCTATATGTTTGTTCTATCTATGGATACAAAAACTGGAAAGGGAACTTGTGACAAAATCTCCCCATATTCATGGTCGATTGTATGAACACTATTGGGAAATTGCCAGCTCAGCAATGATCAATTTATCTACTAATTATGTTTATTCATGTTCCACAGTTTGACAATACTGCTTAAGACACAGCTTTCTTGCACGATGATTATTACCTCTGCTTATTTAACCGTCGTTCACATATATACACCGCCAAAATTAATTTTTGTGAACTTTTTCAGTATGATGTCATAACTAGACACATGGTTAACCTGTAGTTATATTTGTACCTCTTAATTTGTATACTGCTTCTAGTCACCGCGTGTCAAACATTCACGTGTAAAACATTCACGTGTCAGACACTCATCATTTAAACACAAACTCGCTGTTAGATTAATCTATTTTATCTATGAGCATATTTAAGATAATGAGCCACCAAACTAATTTAGACCTTTGGTAGCTTTGTTTCAGACCGTTCCAAAGCGGTGTCTCTGGGATTTCAACAATATTTTGTCCACCATTTTTGCATGTTCCGGTGTACTGGGTGGGGTTTGGGTTGGTGTGTTTTGGGGGTGATTGGGGTTGTTTGTATGAGTTTTCTCTAAGAATCCTTTTCCTATCCATATTCAATAAACCTGCATACTAGAATTCATTATGTATAGCGATAAACCCACCCATAAAAGTCTAAATACAAGTATTTTGCACTAACATGCTGGAACAAATAAGGTACACTTATGTACTTTCTGGTAAGTTCATTTAAATAGCAACAAAAGCTTAAATAAACATCATCTAAAAGTACAGAGAAGAATATGAGGATTAACAGATGATGGGAGAGATATCTGGAAGGGTTAAATGGCTAATTAGTTTAGTTGCCAATTTTAAAGCAATCAATATATTGAACAAACTGTCACTTAACAAACAGGCGTAATGGTTGAAACTATTGATATGGAAGGAATATAGTCAGATGTTTATTCACTGGGTTTAATGACGTTTTCAACAATTTGCCAGTTATATACGGCGGCCGGTTCACCTAACCAGTTTTCCTGGACTGCTTACTAAGCAATACTAACTTACTCTTCCACCGTGAAGGAGCAGGCAACTTCTCCACGTACGGAGGAAAAGCGACATTTTGTCTAATTTTAACAGAAGGGTATGACTTGCCGCAACCGGGATTTGAACCCGGATTGCTGAGTTACAAGTCCAGCGCACTAACCACTGAACCATTGTCTCCTCTCGAAGTCAGATGTAAGCAATATATTAAAATGTGTATCATACAAGAACAAACACGAGAACAAATTAAAATCACTGTTGTTAAAAAAATGTTAAAAATACAGTGACTTATCATATACCAGGTTTTTTTTTGAGACCAGTCAATTAAAAAAATCAGTATATTAAAATTACCCGTTCGCTGTGCTATAGTGGCATATTTCTGCATAGCGAGTTAATTTTCGTGAAAGCTTTCTAAGTTTCCGTAAGAAATGTTCTATTTTCATGAAAATATTTTATCGTCCACTTAATACGTACGTTTGTTATCTGGAGAAGATACCTTATAATTGAAAGTCAATGGATTTTCATGAAAATCTGGTAGATTTTAAACTATTCTATAAACTATTCTGATTGACTTACGCAGAAATATGCCACCATACTTTAATTTCGTAAGTCACTCCCACAAACTATGGAAAACAAACGTTTATAGGTATCTATTGTGATATTTTTCTGTATAGATCGAGAATATATATATGTTATTAGCGTAATTACTGCCATCTGAGTACAATGTTTTATTTCTATTATATTAGTAAACAATAACCGTGTTCGGATTCTCACTAGATTGACAATATATAGATTCACAAAGACATTGTTACTGGCATGTTCGTTGCATAAACATAAAATATTCACACATACGAGATATAATAATGCTTTCATGTGTTATGTACTTTCTAATATAACAATAGGGATTTGAACTCTACTGACATTGATTTAATGATAAAGTACAGGATTCCTAGTAAAAGGGTACAAAAATCCCACCTTCCACAAAATGTTACATAAAATTGGAACGCGATTCGAATCGCGAACTGCGTCCCAACTTTATGTAACTGCCACGAAACACTGATTGTCCCAAATTCCCATAAAGAAAAAAATCCGAACTAAGGTCGACTATTTTGGTTGTAAAAAAATACAGGCTTAAAATTATCGATCTAGGTAACATTTGTACCATAGCTCCTAATTAATTATATTAATGTACTTAGTGACAAGTTCATCAGAAACTGTATTCATGAGTTACGGACTGACTGTAATGATATAGAAATTCGACAGTGCTATACTGAATTTTCTATTGATTCGCAGACTGAAGTGTTTCCAATTAAATGCGGTTTTGTATTGTAATACGACAATCACGTAAATGAGAAGAAATGCAATTTCAAGAGAAATTTTTTACTGGCCTTGAGAAAAGTCTGAATAATTGAACAGTTAAGAAAGATGAACAGACAATGTCACATAAACAACATAAAGATTCGAACTGCAATAACTTTAAGCGAGATACGGATTTGTGGAATGGGGATTAACCCTATTTAGGATAGATATACAAGCAGGTAAGTATGATCATTGTAAAGAGCTCATCGAGACGACAAAAATGATACCAATGTTACGGAGTTGCAGAAATAAGCCGACGATACAGTAAAAGCCGGTCTTTACCACAAACTGTTACCAGGTGGTACCGGCATATCGTGATTTTTTCTCCATCATTTAGTACAGTCCTGTGTGTAGGGAGTGTTTTAATGTTGGGGGATTTAAGGGAAGGTATTATTTGGGTAAGGTGAGATATTTTGTAGGTGAGGTCTTTTTTCCAGGAATCATTTTTCTTATCTATATTTGTTATCAAGTTGGAATATGGAGGGAAAATTAAAAAACAGGCCCCAAATAGTTGGTCGTTATAATGAGGTGTTCTTTATAATGAAGTGGTCGCTAAGAACGGTTTTACAGTATTCATATGTGTGAGGGTCGCGAAATATAAACGGCTGAACAATTATAAAACTAAAACAACGTATCTGTTAATTTCAATCCCCTCTATATATTACCCACATAGATACATTATCGGTTTTATTAACCATCAATGTCCATTATTGTATAGTACAATAATTATTCCAGACACCGAAGGCGTAAAACTGTTTGTTTCTAGTTACATGCTCATTAAAATTAGGGCGGGTTGGTTGGTAGGGAAATGTTTTTTTTTACTTTTTAATTATTTTTGAAAGCCTCTGTTGAGATTATTTTTATACAGAAAGGTAAAAAAGTAAGAGAGTGGCTGTACCGTTCCCCGGGCCTAATAAAAGGGCACGGGGAAAAATTAGGTTAGGTCGGTTAACCAGAAACAAACAGTTTTTTATGTCTTTGTTCAAAAATCCTTATTTTCTTTTAATGTTACATCTACCCATGGACATTGGGAGGGACCAATACGAATAGGATGAGAAAATTCAGATTTTTGGCGAACAATTCCGTTTTCTTGTACAGCGATAACAACAGGAGATTATCCGCATGAATCAAAGTATTTGATTTCAAATTTAACCGAATAAAGAACATGTTCTAGTAATTCATTTTTTAATTTATTTAGATCCACCAACAACAAAACCAGAGGCACAAATACGAAAACATGTTTTAACAGAAAGTTATATCTAATGTACTGAACTTCATTAAAGGTTTGTGAACTTTATTCGTTCAATTTCCGAGATTAAAATCAAGTATCACTTCATAAACAAACAACTCACAGACGAATGACGTCATACGTCGCGTGCAAAGAATCATTTGTTGTCAGAAATGGCTTGCAGTTGATCAAAACATTGATAATTTGAGTGTAGTATGACAGATTTATCACATCACAACGCATTTTATTTATTTATACGCCTAAATAAATTTATTAGAACAACTGGGTCATAAATGTTACACCAATGACATCTATAAAACCTGGATAGCACGGTTAGTTTTCTTATCCGGGAAACTATTTAAGACAGACAATGATTTGAATCATGCCTACATTACTATGATAGACCGGAAATAATTCACAAAGTGTTTTAAGCGATAAGATGTTGTCAGTGATCATTTGAAAATGGATGGTTCACACAGTATGCCTAAACAATAAAGGGTAAGCAACGTAAAATTTATGCCTCCCTTTCCAAGACTCTTGATATCAAATCTCACAAAATAAAGCAATACAATCTAAATCCCTTATTCAATAAATTGTCTTATAAATATATAGACACACAAAACTAAACTGAAGATCCAAAACTAAACTGTGTTGCCAAGCCAAATTCATTAAATGGTTAAATACAAGGTCCCTGGAAGAAATTTACCGGTAAAATATTTCCATTTGTGCGTTTGAAAATACAATTACTATTGATTTTACGCATGGGAACTAATAGCAATTAAAATTAGAACACATTCGTTGATTTATTACGCAGGTTGAACGAATGTGACCTTATTTTGAATTAAACAAAAACAATATGTAATGACGACCTCACAAACTACACCACTCTCAATCGACATTACTTGCTTAGGCATGTCTTCTCAGCAGAAATTCGAGGTTACACAGTCTAGATTTATATATACTTTATTCATTACGAATACACGCATCAGCAACACAGAAAAAACACGTCTAGTTCTTTAACATTCAATGCTAACTTTAACATGCACATCATTGCTACAATCGCTCAACAACGAAGTAATATTAAATATTCATTCCAATAGCTAACAGAAATTTAGATTCCCATTTTTAACAAACAGAAATTACTAAAAACCAATAACTTACCATTGAAAGCTCGCGCACAATTCCATATAAGCACGTATTTACATTAGTCGGCGTACACTTGAATATTGAGTTGCCAATTCTAATTCCGCTGTTTTTATACGGCAGTCTACATTTTGTCGATAGTGATACTGGCACAGTCAGGAAAAATCGATGAAATCCCAGAAACTTTGCTTCCAGCTCGAAGAATCCGCGATAACATTTTACAAGACACGATAGACAAACCTCAGCGAGCGTTCGTAGAAAGGGTGAATAATAGCTAGGAATGTTACAATTACCAACGATATGTGACAACTGCGCTAATCTATTGACAAACAACAGACACCGACGCAATCTGCAATCACATGACTTCGAATATACAAAATGATGTTCAATTGATTTGCTAAGTAACTGTGTATTTGTGGTGAAGCGGTCAACTCATACATTCATTGGACTGGGTTGATCAAATATTTATTGCTAAAAACATCGATAGTAAGTAAATTACTTGAATGAATAAGTGGTGAAATTGTGGATTATGACGGAGAGAACGATATTTACATAACAATATAATACTTCTCTCTCGCTAACTATTTTGATTATTTTTCTTAGTCAGTTCATGTCTTAATCTTAAATAGATGCGTTTTTGGTTTATGTGACATTTGTCATTCGGGTTTAATGCTGTTTTTCGACAATTTTTCAGTTATATACGGCGACCGGTTCACCTAACCAGTTTTCATGGACTGTATACTAACCAGTACTAACTTACCCTTCCACAAGTAGCCGGCAACTTCTCCACATATGGAGGAAAATCGACATTTTTGTTAAATTTAAATAGAAGGGTATGACCTTCGGCGACCGGGATTAGAACCCGGATCTCCGGGTTACAAGTCTAGCGCAATAAACCACTGAACCACAGCGGCTTCTAAAGCTTCTAAATAGATCGTCACACACTTTTTGTGTGCATTTATCGCTAGCTCCTTTTTCAAATTTACATTTTTTTTTCGTAATCATGTTAAGCCAGAATGGTCTATCAAGCATCCTTGAATCCCGACTTTTAAATGGTTTGATTCTTCTGTCCTTGACAACAATGAATATCCCTAATGGCTGTAATCATGAGAGACAAAAATTGTTCCAACATTCTCTGGAAGTTGAAATACCTGCTTGTGAAATGGTCTCATTATTCACACCTTACAAATATTAACTATTGTTTCCCAGTGGAAAATGAAATGAAACGTGATATTAAAAGCAATTACCGGTCAATTGAGACGATACGTGACACGACAGTCCTAGGACACACTGATAAATATTTGTAGAACAATATTTTACATCATAACAGGGTAATTATTTCAGCTTTGTAAACAAGTTCTGTGCGCGTTATGATGATTGATAGCATTGTAATTTCTCTGTAATTCTGTCTGAAATCAATAACTTACATCGGTAGTACTATATTTGTGAGGACAAGGATGAATTTCTGATAAATAAGAACACTGAGTCACAAACTAAGTAGATAACGCGTCATCAAAATAACATTTCAAAACGAAGAAGCACATGCGGACATAGAACTTAATAAAAATCAGTTCATTGACATGCGAAGTATTATACAACACTTGCTAGGGATAGAAAATAGAAAAAAATGTAATCTTGAAACACTACACGTTATTTTCATAGGTTCACAGTAATGTTTCAGAGTTTATACAGCTAACTAACAATGTATTGCTGAAGAACAGCAATCTATACATGCATATAGATGCTATATTCTTGTTGCATTCTGTTTTTGTTTTGTATTTTTATGTGACATATTGTCACTCACTGGGGTTTAACGCCGTTTTTCAATTTTTTTTCAGTTAGTTTCACCTAACCAGTTTTCCTGGACTGTATACTAACCAGTACTAACTTACCCTTCCACAAAGAGCCGGCAACTTCTCCACATATGGATGGAAATGGACATTTTTGTCAAATTTTAATAGAAGGGTATGACCCGCCGCTACCGGGATTTGAACCCGGATCACCTGGTTACAAGTTCAGTGTGGCATTCTGTAATACAAAGAGTGTTATCTAACAATTTAAAATCATGATGTGTTTTTATTAAGTTTAAAAGAGCATTTGATTCCGTAAAAAGGGATGTACTATATTCAAAACTCCTTAATACTGGCTTAAGCTGTAAGATGACTTATATGATCAAATGTATATATAACTTTGTGCAGTCATATGTTAAATTATCTAGTTCAAGTGAGATATCTCACTTTTTTGATATTTCGCTCGGGACACAAAGTGTAATATGGTAACTTTATTAATCAGACTCGTATCATGTTTTTTATTTAACATTATTTGTTCGGCTTCATTTTTTTTTTGGAAATCATCCTTACACGAGCAAACTTCACCGTCGATAATACTCGTAGGCAGGGGTGTAGCCTTTAAGCTACTACAAGTAGAAGGGGGTCTGAGTTCCCCCATAGTGGGCAAAGGGGAAACACCCCTAGCGGAGAAAAAGTAGCCGGCAAGAATGTTCAAATAGCCATTTGATTTTTCCGGCATCCGGCACATTTCTTTATCCCTGCGTAATGATATGTCATTTGTAATAGCAGGTGCATTTTAAAATGGCTCCAAAAAGCTTTTTTTCTGAAACAATGTCGCAACTGGATAATTTGTTGATCATGATTTCATGTTACAATTTATGTAAATAGAAAAGTGTGTCTCGTTACTGAAATTAATATACACAGCGAAATTCAGGAACAATGTCTGTAAGATATTTGTTATTAACGACAATAAATTACGAAGATAACTATTAACTATTAGTTCACCTATTTAATCTGTCTCTGTAGGCGCTATTCTAATTCAGAAAATTCTTCGTGTAAGGGACGTAAATCAATTCTTAAAATATGTTTGTCTATCGAGAGTAATGTCTCTTAACATATGTTTGTCTATGGAGAGTAATGTCTCTTAACATATGTTTGTCTATGGAGAGTAATGTCTCTTAACATATGTTTGTCTATCGAGAGTAATGTCTCTTAACATATGTTTGTCTATCGAGAGTAATGTCTCTTAACATATATTTGTCTATCGAGAGTAATGTCTCTTAACAGCCTGTTGCTGTATCTGAGAGGACTAAAATTTTTACCATTAACATAAACTTGTTTTAATAAAAATGGAATATTTATTTTATTAATACTTTATTTTTTAAAAAAAAACATAATCGAGTAATCAGGGAGCAAACATTTGCCACATGCGTTAATTAAAAACTAATTCATTGATGTGTGGCAGGCACGCATGTGACACTCAGACAAAGTACCAAAACACTTTCTATTAGACATTACCCAATATAAGGCTAAACACAGAAAGCCTTATCGGTCCTATCAAGCCAATTAGTTGAATATTGATTGTTCACACAGCGTCGTGTAAATGATGACAAAGTAAGATAATATTTGTATTTAGATATGCATAAAGTAGCAATGAATATGCTGCATGTTGGATTATACCCCCCCCCTGATTAAATCTAATTAATAAAATTACTAGGACCTAGACTAAAGTAATACTTGAGGCGTAAAACATAGCTTGAAAAGACTAAATAAATGGAAAAATCATGTTGGTGCGGTACTGACGTTGATCGACAATAAGATGCATTGAGAAAACAAATTAACTTAACAAGAAACTTATCTACATAAAATATTGATTGCCTCGACAAAAAATAGTCCAAAGATCTCTCCGAACAAAACATAACAATCAGAAAATGGGAAACAGAAGAAAAGACGATGGAAATGGGAATTTTATTGAACTGCACATCATTAAACAAAGCATCCATTGAAGAGAAGCCAACGGTACAAGAATATTACAAAAGAAAAATAAGGAATAAAACCTTAACATAGTAAATGTTTTTTTTTTGGTTTCAACTTAGAACCCGAACAAAACAAAGCTGAAATTGTTGAAAACGTAAAATTAATATGGGTTATATCTGTTAGATGGGATGTCATTTTCCCAGAAAACCGTTAAATTGCTGAGTATTTCAAATGTATAAACATAATTAACCGAAACAGATCTGGTTAACCAAACGCTGGTCATTATTCTATGATAATCCGAGCTTTGGGGTGAGCTTCCAGTTTGATAAAATCGTGGTTTCTAGAAATGAAAATCGAACTGCGAAGATGTTTACTACAGTGCAAAAGTCATCAAAAACTAAGTGGTGGCCAAAACAAAAAATGGACAAGAAAATCTGAAACAAAAAACAGAAATGGGGAATAGCGAATGGAAGACGATTTCAAAAAAATCAAATCAAATCAGATATCAAGAGACGACAATGTTCAGGAGGAACTGTGGACAAACATCACATCATTGTGTTAAACATTCTACAGCCGATATATGAGACATACTATCAATATCTAGAGAGAAGTTGGATGACATGTACAGTGCAACCTTTCCAGAGGGACCCTCTCTTGAGCAACAACCTCCCTTCAACAACAGCATGATTTTTCCCCATTGTACGATTTGACAATGAATTTAACCTCCTTAGAGCAACAACTTCTCAACAACATAATTTTGCTTCTCCCAAAGGTTGTTGCATTGGAGCGGTTGCGCTGTACTTCCAAGTCAATAAAATTGTCAATTTATTCTCCCACGAAGTGCATTCACAGGAATAAAGTTTTATTGACAAATCAGTTTATTGATTTGAAAAGCTTACCCAGTATGTAAAGTTAGAATTTCAAAATGCATTTGAACAAATGCCAAATGTGTACCGACAATAATTAATAAAAACGCATGGTTTTGATTGCCATCGAAAGGAAAAACGTACAATTCTGAAATTTGAGTACCAGTTCTAACTATGCAAAAAGGTGCTTACTTACCCTTCCACAAGGAGCTGGCAACTTCTCCACATATGGAGGAAAATCGACATTTTTGTCAAATTTTCATAAACGGTATGACCTGCCGCGACTGGGATTTGAACCTGGATCTCCGGGTTACAAGTCCAGCGCAACTGGTTGCCGTGTATAACTGAACAGTTGTTGAAAAACGGCGTTGAACCCCAGTGACAATGTAACATAAAAACAACAAAAACAAAAAAAACAACATTTATGAACGGCGGGGAAACGGGTTTGAAATGGTATATAACATTGAAACACTGTTGACTTGTTAATAAGACTAAATAAAACTATAACATTTAAAACCCATTTAGTCGTACCAAGTTCCCCAGTTTGTTTATACACCAATTAATTCTGTTGAAATATTTCAAACATTAAGGAGTATTTTAGACCTTAGTGTTTTCTTGTTTGTTTTATTAGAATAAACTCACCACATTGAAAACATTCCAATTATAACGCATCGAAATTGATTGCACGGGTATAAGACTTTAAATCGCGAATCAATTGAACAGAGAGTCATCGTTGATTAAGCAAACAAAGTATATAATGGCTAGAAAGCAACGTAATGGTACGGCTACTGCTATTTGTGTCAATCAAGGTATTTATCGGATATTGAAGTTATACAAGCGTCTAATTGCACGTGTGTTCCGTACTTTTTAGGTATTTAAAAGTGTCTAGGTTGTGCAAGTTCATTCGAGCATTGCTCTGCTTGAAGAGTATAGTCCGGCAACGAACTACTGTGGGTACCTACATTGGGAATGATATAAAAGAGGTGCGCTCGCCGCCCAGGGCAGAGAGTCGGCAGTCGGTAGTCGACACTAGCCCTTTCCAGTAAGTTCTATCAAAACTATGTCGGCTGTTTATTAGCGTTAAATTTTAATAATATTTTCGCCTGGACTTACGATCAGTGGTAGATATATTTCGTTTAATTTAAACTTAAAATCAGTGTTTTGTTTAGTTGGTAACCTTGTTTTACGTTTTATTCATTGGACAATTAAACATCTGTAATATGGACAAGTGGAGTTGTTTTGTATAATCACATACGTCGTTCCCCCTGTACTTGAGCGTGTTTAATCGGTGAACAATAAACTAGGCATACGTACGATCGGTAAAATCCCAACACCTCAATGGGAAAACCGAACCACGTACAATTACATACCCCTATTCTAAAGACTGGAACAATCCTTGACCTTTCGTCACACCTCGCGGCCCGATTTCTATATATACATGTTTTAAACTGCGTTTTCCCACCCATACCATCGAACAGGGAAACGTGTTGCAGATCTAAAAAAAGATAACCAAAGTTGAATGATTATGTCTTGTACCTAATTTTTTACATGTTATACCTGATAGTCCGGACTACGAAGTATTCGAACAAGAAATACAGTCGATCTTGAACGGAGTTTTTATTTTAAGTACTAACGTTTTGTACAGAAAGTAGGATCCAATTTCTTAAGAGACCATTAGGCCTAAACAGAAAAAAGTTTGTTTCCGGTTACATGCCCAAAAAATATGGGTCGGTAGGTAGGGATTTTTTCTTTTATGTTTTTTTTTGTTACATATATTGGCAACACTGTTGTGAAAATTACAATATAGCACTAAGATTCGGATGCCGTAAAAACTTATGAGCCGGCAGTGAAAAGATGGGTCGGTCGGGTAACCGGAAACAAACCTTTTTTAGGCCTTAGCATTTAGCAACTTTTTTTTCAGTTCCAATTTTTAAGTTGCAAATTTGGACGTACATGCATTAAAAGACCATTTCATTTTAAGACCATGTTTTCTTTATCTTGTAAGTTGGACCCCACAAGCCGTTATTGAGTAACCACAACACGATTGTCACAAGCAAAATGTCAGTGTTGCCATAGAGACCATACAAACACAAATGCACAATGACGACAGTACAAGTGCATCAAGTTAGAACACAGGAACGTAAATCCATGCTAAATGCAATTAACCCTCAATTCGGCTGATATACACTCTGCATCGCGTATTATAGATACAGTGCAACCTCTCCAAAGCAATACCCTTTAGGAGAAGCAAAATTATGTTGTTGTTGTTCTAGAGAGGTTAACTTAATTGTTAAATTGTACAGTGGAAAAATCACTTTCAATCATTTCCCTGACTTTTGAGACATTTATCTTGCCAGTTATAGGTCGGCCAGATTTTGCTGCCACTTTGACGGACTCTGTGCCAGTGAGAAATTTCTTTCTCCACCTACGAACTGTCTCATAAGATACCTTATCACACCCATAAATTCCCCCCAATTCAGTAAAAAGCTGCTTTACCGAACGACCGAGTTTTTTTGCGAACTTTTATATTAGCTCTAATTCCTTCAATATTCTCAACCCATATCCCACCCATTTTTAAACAGTGGCCAATGTCTGGCTCTATTGAAATGACTATAAGTTAAAAACTGCGAAGAGCTGAAGGCTCGAGTTTATACCGTTGGAAAGGTATTGAATAGAACTATTCAGGCGTATAATAAATCATGAAATCGTGCAAAGCGTTATTGCGATGTGGTTCAATACACATTACATATCGAACAACACTCGTATGTTAATAAATTTTAACTCGACTAACTGAACCCGAGGTTTTATAATTTGATGCACATCCATAGGACCTAACGTAAGAATAATGGTGCGTGTTGGATTGATTCCATAGCATGACTTAGTTTTAAGAAATACATTTAACTGTTAACATTATAACGGCCAAAGAATCATTTCTGTAAGTTTGTGTCCCTGATAGACAGTAGATTGGAGAATGAAGCAATAACTGACAGATCACTATGTGGAGCTGTAACTGACAGATCACTATGCGGAGCTGTAACTGACACATCACTATGTGAACCTGTAATTGACACATCACTATGTGAACCTATAATTGACACATTACTATGTGAAACCGTAACTGACACATTACTATATGTAGCTGAAATACATATTCATTTTCTTGAAAAATTAACTCATTTGAATACATATCATCTTTAAATCAATATGTTTAATAATGCACTACATTTCAGCTGCAAAACCCGTTAACATTATTCCGATATACAAAAGGCGGTTGTGGATTAAAATGTCTGATAGGCGGATACATGTCAAATATAATTGCTTTGACTTCTAGAATCGATGAAATATTGGAGACTTAAGAGTCGTAAGCACTGAAGACTGAATTAAATATTTCAGAGGACTAAAGAATTGTGTGAATGAGTTATGTATAAATTTTTCGATTAAATCATTAACATACAAATAATATAATCGGACTTTGTTGACATCAATATCGCAGTCTCTTTCCATAAGCTAAGTGTATGTTCTATTATAAATATTATCAATTATTTACGAAACTGGACAAAGACAAGCTCGTTTAATGATAAGTAGTGATATGGACGAATGCCATGCAGCAGGTCTTCAGACAGAATGTCTCCATATTAAGACTATAACATGGTCACTTTGGGGAATAGAAATAATGAACATGATAAATGAAATATGACACTTAATGGAAGAATGCTTCGAAATGTGAAGATTGATATACTGAATGTGTCAATGTTGAGTTACGTTATGGTATTATTTTTTTGTGAACGATTTGTGGAAATTAAGTATAGATGTACGATGGGACGAAGTTGTTAATCAAAACATGGATCTTCTTAACAGCAGCAATGTATATTTGTATGAAGAACTTTGAAACAAATTACAACCTAGATGTTTTATCACAATGAGGAGACAACGGAAGTGTGCGCTCCTACTCTACGGCATGACAATATACTTGGTCAATTTTCTTATTTTGTGGTTATATTTATGGGCTACTGATCTGTTGCAGGAAAAAAGTGTCAACAGATATGAAAATCAGGCTTTGATATCGAATAAATTACCGAGTGTCAAGACACACATTTCCAAAAATTCTTGGAATTCGTCTTTATTTCTATTGTTCACGTTAAATCAGACTAACAGTTGAAATAGCTCATCATTTATACCAATGTCAGGAATTAATCACTCACCACGTGTGGTGATCAGATGTTGATGTGGCTGTGAATACCTTGTTGATGTCAATGTTTGTGTCAATTAGTGTGAGATGTTTGTTAGAATCTTACAGATTTCTTGATGAATAGAGTTACGTGTAGCATCGTATATTGCAGGTTAATGTGAAATTCTTTTTATCACGATTTTGTAATTAATATACGCTCAGGTTGCAACAACGAATAGTCAAAAGTTGCATAATAAGTGGACATAAATCTATTCCAGAAGCTGTACATACCTTAGGATTCATAGAAATTCGGGAAGTGGTGGATATATGTTATTCTGGGATATTAGATTTTATAGTTGCTGAACAGTTTTATCTGTACTGAAACAGTGAACTTAGTTATGAAATAAACGTAAGCATGATGCCGTAGTTTGTTCGTTTGTATAACATGAGATGGAGCTTGGCTGCACAAGAATAATGAATGTTTTGATTTCTTATTAGTGGTATCGGCATTGTCGCGGGTCGAGCTGGGATGAATGTTAAATTTGAATTTAAAATATATTCGATGAAGTGAAGATTTAACTTAACAAACCAATAGCATTAACAAACGTACTTTAACATTTTGCAACATTGCCGATTTGAAATTATTGGAAATCGACCGTTAAATAAATCCTAGGGAGAGCACCGTAAATAACGATTTTGTCTTCTCTGCAAAAAGTGCTTAAAATTATACTTGCAAATTATTAAACTATGCAGCAGCATTATTCGTTAATACTGTATTGATTTATTCATCCACGTTTTCATGTCATTAAATTATGAATATTTCATGACTAATACAATTTTCTGATAAAATTGTTATACATGAACATGTGAATCTGATACATATTACCGTGAGTATTTATAATTATACATCGAAACTTCATTTTTGTATGTATGATATTTATTCAGTAAAACCTCGTTATCTCGAAGGCTCATCGGAACAGACTAAATGCTCGGGATAAACGTGGTGCTCGTAATAACGACATTTGTCTATTGATTAAAAATTATGCACAACTAAGAGCAAAAATTGATGGGATTTCAAAAACTCCTCGAGATAAATCGGGTGCTCGAGGTATCGACGCTCGTAATAACGAAGTTTTACTGTATAAATATATAAAAAGTAAATTATTGTAAACAGAGTCCAATATCTTGATCAGATTGCGGATTTATTTTATATAAAAAAGTATATCAGAGAAATCCCAGTTACTGACCACCTAATATTCAGACCACTTCATTATAACGACCTCATATTTTCTGTGATAGACAATGTTTCTTTATTTGTTTTCTAAATTTAAACTTTATACTGAGACAACATCAATATTTATAGCATCTTGGTCCCAAAGGTGACCTTAAAATCGATATTTTTTTTTGTTTTCGTCAACCCTTAATTCATCTACTGTGTCAATAATTAGTATTGATCCGAAAGTTGTTGAAGAAATTTATTCCAATGACGTCAGCAATACATTTGTTACAATGTTTAGTGTTGATGTGATTAAATGCAATATTTAGGAGAACATTCCATTGACAATAGGGCTATATAAATGATTACACAATAAGGATTCATACCACGCCTTAATCTACGTCAACACTCGCATTTTAATGAAGCCCTTTCGCTTAGCTTAATAGTGAATTTGTTACAGAAAATTATGTCAACAGAGCTTGGATTCATGGGTTCCAACCCTGGACGTGGTACGTGTTCTCAGTGACGATACGGTTGAATACATTGGATCTGAGGCCATTCGTCCTAGATCACTGATCCGAGTAACCCTTTTAGAGATGTTGCACCGTCACTTGCACGAAGTAAACCTAGTCTTAGTACAGAACCCAGTAATAACTGTCCATCAGTACATACAAGTAACTAACACTTGAAAACAGGCACAATATGCTTTATTATTTGTATTTGAACGAGTGTTTAGTTTACATTAACATTAATAAACTTGATTCAACAAAATTAAAATTCCAACATATACTTAACGACTTTAGAAATACAAATATGGTAACACATCTTTATTCCAGATGGTTTAATTTGATTACATTAAAGAAGGACACAAACACATTACTGTTATATCGTATTCTAAAAAATTGTTGACAAATCAATCAAATTCAGATAAATGGCCCAATTATTACCCTTTTTAAACCAGGAGATGTAAAATATCAAGTAAATGTTTTTAAGTCAGGTACAAACAATGCAACGCATTTTGTTGCGTTTTTAAAGCCGTTAAGTATATTAAAAATATAAACGTTTCTTCATGACAAGCGACAAAATATCAATACGTTCCGTAAACTTAGGGGAGCGTAACTAAAACTATCGTAGTTACATTTAATATTTCCATGAGATTTGAGTTGTCTCCCTTAGTATATGTACGAACAGAAAATGGCGACCAGAATTGTTGATGACTTCATAACAAATCATGTTGACGGAACCATTTACAGTCATACTTGTGAACAAAGGCCACCCTGGGGAAAGACAAAATGTGGCCTTTATTGACAGGTGGCCGTTATTCGGAGGTCCGTTTGTTTTAAGTAATCAAAGAATGACCTTTATTCACAGGGTGGCCTTTATTCAGAGGTGGCAACAAATACATATTAGACTGTATTTAAATTTAGTTACACATATTTCAAGGCTGTTTCGGGTTCAGTCGCATGTTTTAAAGAAATTATATTTTTATTCAGGGTTCTTGAATAACATAGACAATTTTACATTATCACCTTTAGGTCGCGGCAGGTCATACCCTTCTACGAAAATGTCGATTTTCCTCTATATGTGGAGAAGTTGCTGACTCCTTGTGGAAGGTTAAGTTAGTACTGGTTAGTATACGAACCAGGAAAATTGGTTAGGTGAACCGGTCGCCGTGTATAAATGAAAAATTATTGAGAAACGGCATTAAACCCCAGTGAAAAATAAAGACCCCATTTTCCCGCCTACCCTAGACCTTTTTTCCATCTTGGTAACATTTTCGTCTTAATATGAACTATAATTACCTCCGCACAAAAAAGTATTCCGATCTACCATCCCGGTATATTTTTGGGATGTTAGAGGAAACAGGTATTCATTTTTTGGCCTTATTTGCGTTTCTCGGTATGTTATTGTAAAACATTCCGCAATCTTTCTGAATAACGTGTGTTAGATTTCGTCGTCTTATTTCTACAAACCCGTAACTCAATATTTTGGCAATATGGAGATTTTAATATCATTTGTTTTCGTCTCGATGAGGTCTTCACAATGATCATACTTACCTGCTTGTAGATCTATCATAAATAGGGTTAATCCCAATTCCACAAACCCGTAACTCGCTTGAAGTTATTGCAGTTCAAACTAGTGCACTTATGTGGATAGGTATTCTTTTTAAAGTAATTTTAAACATTTAAGATATGTGCTCTGTTATGAATGTTGTCTCAATATTTTTCCAGTTTTATTTTTGCAGACAACATTTATCTGTTCATCTATTAAAGATCTGACCAGGAAGAGCATTAAGAACTTTTATACCTCGTGTTGTATGAGAGTTTCTGCCAATTGTGATACAGAGCCGAGCTTCATCTGTATACACGTATGCCCAAAATTTAAAATCTTGCGTAAAAATATATAAAGGATAATTATTTTGTTAGGCCTATGTGATGAATAAATTCATAGAGTTGCTTAGTACTGAAAATAAATCCATTCTTCTATAACTTAGCTAAGTATTTTAAAGACACTTTTTCATTATGACACATATTCAATCTGTTCGTATTAAACAGTTTTAATCAAAGTAATTAAGATCTACATTTCACATTTAACCATGGTTAACATAAATTTTATTTGACGTACACAGTGTAATTGTATTTCGTTATAATTGTTTGCCCCCTAAATATCAAACCAGCTTTCTCCATTTTTTCTAGAACTCTATTTGATATACAAATAAATTGTTCAATTGTTCAATCTCTAGTGTTGGCTTTTTCAAAAAAAAAAATATTTATTTGCCCTTGACAGCTCTTCATTAGGAGATCAGAAACGCACGCCTGCTACATCCGGGGAGTACTGCGCTTCGTAAAAAATATCATTTTAACACTTCATAATCATCGTGTCCAAAATAAGCTAATAGCAGACGGGCAGTAGTAGTTTCCAATCCTAGTTGTAAAATAATAAGAATGACATACTTAAGAAAGCTTTAAAAAGCTATGAATATCTATGAAATTTTTATTACAGTTCTTTAAAACATACATAGTCATATAATGAGATTGATAATTATAGTTATATACATATCTATATCTATCTATATATCTATATATCTATCTATATATATATATAGTTTCATGAAGTGGTGTTTGCTTTGTAGATTTGGGGCATCAGACATTTAAGATCCAAAATATTTAGTAAAATGCAATGTATATAGTAATTAAAGTCAATAGTCAATTTCGATATCATTTTTAACCAGATGCCATTTTCAAAAATATTGCCTAGTGTCAAAATAAATAAGAATTAAAAAAAGATCACAATTTAAAATAAAATTCTACCTAATACATGATTGCGAACTACAGCATTTAATTTGGGAACTGTAGAATCCAGTCAAGAAACTGTGAACTTGAATAAAATGTTTTGTTTTGGCTGACGGAGCTCTAAATCTAGGCGCAGGCGGACGCTTAACAAAATAATAAAACAAAATGGCTCTATTGCTCGAAAAACATGATCTAATACAAGATAAAACATGTACCCAGTTTCATCTCATGCTTACCAAATATTTTTCATTCAAATTTTAGTTAGTACCGTGTCATTTTTGTATGCAGTAAATAGTGTGGGTACATGTTAGTACTAATGTAGTAAAATTAGGGGTGGGCATCGGTTAAAATCAACCGATTCCGATTCCGAATGGATTCCAATTGCACGATTCCGATTCTCACCGATTCCGATTCCAATAAGTGTTGTCAAATGTAAAATAATAATTGTATAAAATATGTTGTCATACAAGAGACTTTTTCGCCCTGTTACCCCGCATGTTTACAGACGCTTTGTGATGACATCACACATCTTACGAATAACGAGACTTGAGAGGAAAAAACTACAAGAACTTCATATTTTGATGGAGAAACAATTGCTATTTTAGAAAATCTTGTTATGACTAAATATCAACTTATATCTATATTGAAAAATAAACGGTTCCTAAAAATTAGTCTATTCCGGCGCCAGTCAGAATTTGGATCCGGTACATACCGGTTCCTGAGAACCGGTGCCCACCCTAAGTAAAACCCTCTCTTAACGGTCATGTCATCATTGAAACTCTCTCATTATAACACTCACATATTCTCGGACTAGTTTTCAATATTTTCCCAATATTTCAAGTCGATTATAAGACCATTTCAATATTAAGGCCAGTTTTTGGTCACAGGTTGGTTCTTTTTAACGAGGTATAATATATATATACCTGCCATCTAGCTATTTTATTTAATCACGCAGGTTAAACAAATACAATGTATTTAAAATTTGAAACATTTAGAAGTGATTTACCAGGTTAAACCTGACCTTTAAGTCATGCATTGATTTGAATAAAATGTTTAAAAATTGTGAAGTACGCACCTTCAATAAAACCTTAAATAAATCTCGGTGCTTTTGAATTCATCATGTTTTTTTCAACACGTAATTAGTAAAGTTTTAATCAAACAGTTAAACGATGCCATCTAGATAGCGTCTACGGTCACATGCATCCATCGCCGATTTGATTGAGTCACGTGGAGAATTGGACAGTTACTTGCAGAGAACAAGGTCAGCAATGGCGCAGGATTCAAAAGAAAGCAACGGTGAGCTTTATTATCCGCCGGTTTATGACTAAAAGATTATAAAAATATAGACAAGAAGAGGATTCATAGAGAGAAAAAACAAATTTCCATCTTCCCCGAACCCAACCATACAAAAACCTACCCAACACAGAAACATAAACTAAATGAAATGCCACCTTGAAACGGTGTGTAGGAAAGTTACTGGTACCGGGGGGGTCGGTAACCTAGTTTTGCGGGAAAACCTTACTTTCCCCCGGAGAAGCAAAAATAAATTACATAAAATAGAGGAATTTTCACACCTGAAGCCATCTGGAATAAAATCTGATCGTTCAAAACCGTACAACTGTAGAATCGTCAATTTTCACGTTTATCAAGATCTAAATAAAACCGTAAATTATTTGGTAAAATATTTATATAGCATTCATCAGAGAATTCAGAATTAAAATGTTTATAATTACTAACGTACAGAACTTCTTTGTATATTAGCTTGTATTTACAAATTTAGAACGCGTTTTTTATAAATATTGGGGAATGATTTATAATTAACGATATAATTATCATCAAAAACATGGGAAAGTCCGTAATCACTCCACAGTCTTTAAACATGGTGACCCAGATGTTTTACCGTTTATCGCAATTATCAGAACAGAACCGAACAGAACAAATAATTTATTTCGACTCAATCATATCAGCCCATCGTCATAAAATGTACATATATACATACGATTATATGGACATGTGTGTTAAATGGATTACTTAATTAAAATTATACTCGATAAATTAATGAATACAATTTAATACATGTTTAATTGAAAGGTAATGTAAATAAATCATACTTAGCGAGTAAAAATAAAGTACAGTAAAGTAAAGTCAGTTTTTAAGATATCAGCGTACGTAAAGATATTAAGTACAGTCTTCATTTTGTCTATCCTTAGTGTAAAAGCCTTAACACACACAATATAGAATTTATTAAGAACAGATTTATTAAACAACAATAATAATTTGTGTATATTGAGTCTAGTTCGATAATATCTGGGAATGAAAATATTTCTAAGTTGACTGTATAAAGGGCAATTAAAACAAAATGAAAATATTGTTATAGGAGGCAGGAAATAAAGTTCCCGATGCGAGGCTCGAACCCGCGACCTTCTGCTTGCAAGTCAGCCGCTCTACCACTAGTATAAACACATATATCATATATACAGCCCTGTTACTCTCCTTCCTGTAATTAAGTAAACCACAAGTTCTTTAAGCAAACCCAGCCATTGCTTCACCCTGCGCTCTAGGATTCCAAGGCTAGCCACACCTCACGGCACCAATGTTATAGGAGGCAGAAAACAAAGTTCCCGATTTTTTGTGTGTAGCCGAAGATACCAACAAAGCAATAAAAAGCTGACATAAGATTTGCGGTTTTAAATATTTTTTTTCAGTGACTGGCTAATCTATTTAAAGCTTTCAAAGCTTTACCAGTCAAATGTTCTTGGTTCTGTTCTATTCTGTTCCGTAATAGGTGCGAACAAAGTACAACATGACACTCCGGGAGATACATTGCAACCACTCCAAAGTAACATGGGTTATATATAGTACTATCCTTTCTAAAAAACGCAAAATCGTATGTACGGCGCAACCCCTCCAAAAGCTACACCTTTTGTGAAATCGAAACAATGTTATTGTTGTTGTTGAGAGGTTGTTGCACTAGAGAGGTCAAATTAATAGTTAAATCGTACAGTGGGAAAAATCATGCTGTTGTTGAAGGGAGGTTGTTGCTCCAAAGAGGGCTGCTCAGGAGAGGTTGCATATTAATCAAAGTCATTAACACTTAAAATTAAGTTGTGGGACCATCGTTTTAGGTTTCAGGTATCGAGATAATGATGCTCGTATTATACATAAAATACACACAAGTAAGATCGAAAATTGACGAGGCTTTCAAGACTTCTTGAGATAAGCCGGGTGCTCGTGATATCGATGCTCGTAATAATGATGTTTTTTGAAGCGATTTGGCGGTAGTCAATATCGATCGCGGTCGCCAGGTGTATAGAAATGTTTGAATTCACCTTAGGCGAAAAAAGTTAAATGCATCACTAAAACAGGAAATAATATATAAAACTATGTAACTAGGTGCAGATAAAAACATGTATGCAGCATGTTATTTGTAAGTAACGCTATAGCGCATTCATTCTTGTTAAATTCTGGCTCGGTTTAACATAGTAAAGTAAGAAAATGGTGACACTAAAGCTTAGATCATGGATTAACTTGATAATCATCGTGTTGGTGGTATATATTGCAACATTTTCGTATTTAATACTTTATACAAATAAAGATAATTACACGAAATTTTCTAAACTTCAGAATGGGATTAACTGTGAGGATTACAGTCAAGAAAAAACGAAAATATGGACAAGAAACAATGATGATAAACTACAGATTACTAATCACTTACCGTCATCATGTTCCAGTAAAATTATTGAATACAATGAGCGGTTCATCGTATTTGAAAATGGTGAAATACATCCAAACAATTCAATTGGAAAACCAGGAGGAGACGACCCAAACTTAGTCATTAACCAGGCAGAAAGCAGTGAGTACCACAATATGAAATCAGGATTTCTTCATCTACAATGCAATGGAACAGTGAATTGTTCGTCTTTAAACAACACACATTTTAAAAGGTATTGCGAAGTAGTTACACTGTCAGAAGCAGAGCGGACTTATATATCAAAAACGAGATCTAAAACGATAGTCGCCATAATTCGTTACGACTACGCAAATTTGTACTGGGTATTGTCAGATCTGTACAATATATTTTTTGTTAGTACATATCTTAACATTCCACCAGAAACGTTAAGTATATTATGGGTAGATGCTCATCCTGTCAGCATTACCGATGAATTATGGACACCGTTATTCAATGAAGTACTTCGCATTGGAACTTTAAAAGAACCATTTTTCATTCACAGATTTATATCGATGGGTGAAAGTCTTTTCACAAACAAAAATAATCCACCGTTTATCGAAGACTTCAGAGAATTTATACTACAAAGGTTTAATCTGCCGGTAGAAAGGACTTGCGATTGTAGAAATGTACGTGTGCTAATTATCCTGAGAAGAGATTACTTTGCCCATCCCAGGAACCCGTCTGGAAAAGTTCGCAGAAAGATTGACAATGAAATGGAGTTAATTCTAAATATTTCTAAACTTCTTCCAGGACATACGGTGGAAAGCGTTCAACTGGATAAGTTACCGATTTATGAACAACTTAAATTAACATCATCAGCTGATATTCTTGTCGGTATGCACGGAGCAGGTTTGGCATATTCATTAGTGTTGCCCAAACATGCGGCCCTCGTTGAAATGTTTCCTACCTATCATAATATGAAAAGTCACATGCAATATATTGCAAACTGGCGTGGATTACACTATGAAAGTTGGAAGAATATGAAACCTTCCATGGAAATTAATGAATACACTACAATTGTTGACGCAGAATCAATTGCGCAAGTGGTAAATCAATGTTATTTTAAAATGTGTAAAAAAGCTCTAGAAGTCTAAAAATATCGTTTCGTTTTTTTCAGTTTTTAAAAGTACTTGACTCATTTCGGAAACAGAATTTAATTAAGTTTATATACATACGGAAGGAAATAACTTTATTTTTGAAGAAACACTTTATATAATGGATCAAGTTGTTCATCGCCGACGAACAAATGTATTGCATTGATGAATGATAATTCTATGGTTTTGTTACTTTGCTTTCATGTTTTATTTGTTTTTATAAACCACGTTCCTGGGGCATTTCTTGAAACTGTTTTTATTTTCTGTCCAGATGTGCATGTGAACTTTTGGAATTTCCTGCAGTTGGGGAGGTTTGGGCAAGGTTTAAACATTTGGGGCTATTTTAATGTTTTTAGTTTTTATCTATTTTGAAGCTCATACATTTTTGTATTATTGCATGTGTATCATTTTATTTAAGCTTTTGCAAGGTGCACTAGATTGAACTGCTTATTGGTGTTTTTATCAAACCAATGTAACTGCTGATTGAGTTATGACCTGTTTTGAATAATTTTACTTTATCATTTTTGTAATTTTGACCTGCAGACATTTCGAAGACTTTTTCATTCCTTGTCACGTGACGCCGGAATGAATACGGAATTCCTCAAGGAACTCTTTATGTTATTTCGTGTGGCTGGGATTTTCACAATTCATTTTGTAAATTTCACATTTATTTATACATTGTTTTATATTTAATACCAATTTCATGAAATATTTCTTTGTACTAAACGCGGAATATTTCCTAATTAACGCTGCTAAACTTACATAGAAGCATGGAATGTTTTACCTCAAATGCTTAAAACAATTTCTTCAAATTGTATCAATTACAATGAGTGAAATTTTATTTTTTTTCCGAGGTTTTTCGACTTAATTGTAAACACTTACCTATATCCTTTCAGCGAAGAATTTGAAATGATATGTTGGGAAGTGAATAATTGTTTTACATTTTTCACAGTAAGTGTTGTCAACATTGAATCTATAATACTCTATAACACTATGGGTAAATAAAAACAAAAAGAAAATAAAACCATTCATTATTCCGCCATAAAACATAGATGGCTGTTCATTTTTTACTCGTAATGTCTTTCTCAACACAAGATAAGAAATAGTCCGTAAACACCAGTCAATTTTCTACATTTTGTTTTGGCATTGCTTCATCATGGAATTTCACATTCTTTTCAAATTCTCAAAAGTATAATTAAAAGTGTTTTATGTGGCTGTAGTATATTTTCCACTAGGTTCTTTACAACCTATCTTGTCTCTGTGCGTGCGTATTAATATATTGTTACTTGAGAAGATCGATGCTCTATCTACCATTTTCAAAAGTTGGACAAAATCACGTCCAAAGTTTTAAATGTCATTTTCTCTTTTGTGTTTGGGTCTGCAATCTCAAAAATATATCAGCATCTTTGTCTTGATTCGTAACATTTTAACTAGAATAATAAAAATATGAACAAGATTTGGTTGGAGATAGAGCAGTCTAGTAAAAAGTCTTCAAATTTGTAAAAAAAACAAGAGTGATTAACAATTCTATTGTTTTTTGTCCAGGAAAAAGAACACTACAAGAATATGTACAAAATAGTGGGTATTAAGCAAAATATTAGGCAAAGTCTCTTATTAAGCCTCAAAGCTCAATTATCACGTGATATTCATGTAGAAGGCGAATTTAATTCCCGACCCACTGAAATTCTAGTTCACTCATTAAATATTAAAGTTATCATTTTTTTCTATTTCTCCAAGTACAGTAAATCCTTTGAATAAAGGCCATCCGTGGGAAAGACAAAATATGGCCTGTATTGACAGGTGGTCTTTATTCAGAGGTCAGTTTGTTCTGAATAATCAATGGTGTTTTTTCAAAGAATGACCTTAATTCACGGTGTGGTCTTCTTTCGGAGGTAGACGCAAACACAGGTTAGACTGTACTTCATCTATTGCATTTCGCTCTTTGTTTTTGGGAAACAGTTTTACTGTTAACACTTGGTATCTACTTTGAATTAATATTTCTGAGGTTTGAATCATTTATACATTGCGGTTTGAACGAACAATTACTGAATGCATGCTTTTATTGAATATATTATGAACACATAACTGGAATAAATATACCGTATGAGTTGATAGTTCGAATATATGAACATCGCATTATACACACAGTATTTGAATTGATACATTTTGAACAGAGGATTTGAAATGGATACAAATTGTTTATACGAATTGTTTTTGTGGTACATCGAAATAGTAGATATATCCTCATATTGTATTCAGGTTATATAGTATGAACGACCGTCTGACTGTCTCATTGAAACACAAACATATCAGTTACGAAAATCATCATTTCAAAATTGTTTAATTTATTATTGTGTAATACCGCCAAATTAATGCTCGATATATGTAGAATGCTTTCATGATGTCCCGGCATATATTATATAATACATGAAACAGCTGCCCAGTATGTAAAATATTGGATTGCGTGAAGCAATTAGGGTTTTTGGTATTAAAATTAATTTTGAAGTTTATTTTTAAGTGTATGATAGAAGATGCTAAATTGAAACATAATATTAAAATAGCTTTCAACTTGCACAAACTCCATGGATGGCCACGAGTTTCTCGTGCTCTGTTTTGCAAAATGACCGTTATAACGTGTTTGTAGAATAGTTGTACTGACACGCTTAATACTGATTTGTTTATTTTGTTTGTCACTGGGGTTTAGCGCCGTTTTTCAACATTTTTTTAGTTTCCTTATAGGTCAAATATTACATCAGTTATGGTTTAAAACGTTTTCAATGCATATCTAAATCCTTTGGTGTACTTGCATATCACTCAACAATAGACATAGTAACATGATATCTCCGATTCACAATAATACGGACATTAAGTCCGAAAAACTAAATTGATGGTTGCATAAAGTTGGACTGCAGTTCGCAGTTCGCGATTCGAATTGTGAAATTCAAAGTGCGTTCTGGAACACAGTTCGCGATGCAAATTGTGAACTGCGAACTGTGTTCCGAACCGCAGTTCACGATCCGAATTGCGAACCATGAACTACATTCCAGCACGCATTTCGCAGTTCACAATTCGAATCGCGAACTGCGAACTGCGGTCCAACTTTATGCGACCTAAATTAATACCCTGAAGGGGGGGGATTAGGTTATTTCATTGTATGATAAACTAATTACAGTTTACCCTGTCTGAACGGACACCTTTGACGGGTACCAGTTTATGTAGGTGTGTGAATTACAAATTGGGGAAATAATGTTACGAAACGGGGTTTATTGATTAAGAAAAGTCTTCAATTGTTTAAAATAACTTTTAATAAAACAACCCAAAGTTATTTGTTCGACTACATGTTAAAAGTTCGGAATCTACGCTCCGAATCTCCCACAGAATGAATACCCTAACAATAAGACATACATCTCTCAAAATCTCATCACGTGGCATACACCCCATGCATTTTATATATTTGGTTATCTGATCAGGGTTACCCATCTATCAGTTATGGGAATAATGGGAAATTCTGCTGACTATAGTATCTGCCTGTAAACATGCAAATTAGATTAATTCAGAGGCAGAAGTAACCCTGTACATATACAAAATATCTTCATTTATAAATCTGTAAAATTCCTATAATTTTGTTACAATAAGTTTTGTGACAATGTACTACCAGATGCTCTACCAACTGAGCTAGTCGGGTCGGAACAAACACTTTATTTACATGATTTTTATATACAATACAGTTACACATACAGAAGTTGTCTTTATAACAATTCTGAAGTGAGAAAAAAGACAAATTTAAATCGTGTTTTTGATAATTGAAAGATTCTGCTGTAAATTTGATTTACACAATGTATACTGGTTCTAGGCTTGAAGAAGTTATCAATTCAATGTTCTTTTTAGATAAATTGTTATAATGGATATGTTCATAAAATATGAGGATTTAATTATGTAGACAGTCTTAATGTTGCATACAATTAAGTTTTGATATGCACCAAAGCGATATCATGAAAAAACGTGATTGGTTTATCCGTTTGAGCTATTTCATTCGCTACTGTCTATGCGTGAAATATCGGAGATTTCCGTAAATCATTTAGATGTACTCAGTGATTGTCGTGCTCGCTAAAGTGATGCTCACGACCCCTTGTTAAACGAACCCATAAAATCATGATTAGCCAATGAATCCACAAAAGAGATACAGTTGACCCTCGTTAGCACGAAGTTTTCGGTAGCGATGAAATACTTCGTGTTGACGAGAATTCGTAATATAAACGTCTAATCCAATCTTACAATAATTCGCGAGAATTATTGTCTTGAAAATTTCTGCGTGTTTCTTAAGAATAACATTTCAGTGCATGAATAAAGATGACAGTACTTTCAGGGTTTGTGTTAATATAACTATCTGGTAAACTAAATCTTAAATTCATCTTAATATTGTGGGTTGTATAAAGTCGGAACGTATTTGGCAGTTCACAATTCACATTGTATCATGGGTAGCCGTGCAGATTTGTTACAACATACAATAGGTTCAGATTACAACTTTATTCACTTTTGATCAAATTCAAATTCAGTTTTTGCAGAAATGTACAAATTTGTTTTGTACCGGAAGGTGTGTTTATATCAGATAAATTATAAAATTGCATGCTTTGTAGCTTATGTCTCAAATTACTTACTTGCACAAACTTCACCTAAAAAAGTCCTGCATTCAAGTGAAATATGACGTTCAGCAATTCAAAACACTGATTATATAACCGAATGGTCGTACACAGTTTAATATTTAACCAAATAATCGTATGCCCTTCTCTTCATCTGTTTTATGCTGTATTGTTCATTTGGATGTTAATATTTCAGGGTATAATGTGCATGAGAATACAAGTTTATAAACAGGCACAAGGTTATAAAACTTGAGAACAGTCTCCGAGCTCAAATCTCAATTTCATAAGTGAAGCATTTTGGTTTGAAATATTTTGCTGTTTAATGATTTAATGCATTTTCAGATCATTTTAGCCAGCAGAATAGCAAAGGATTGAAGTCTTCATTGTTTAGTGATAATCAATGTTATATGTTATCTGTTATAACTAAATAATCATAATTAACTGTGAACACTAAAAAAACAAGATGTCAGGTTTGAGATTGGAGACCTATTTCAAGTTTTATAAGCTCGGGCACTGGTCCCTAAATGAACTGTACCTGTTGTCTAAGTAGAAATCAGCATGGAGCAGCTTAGTGGCCATAACTCCTGATAGATTCAGATGATGAACCGGACTTCATGATTTAAAATGGCCGTCAAGTCCGGTGGATTAAGTATGGATGGTCCTCAGGTATTTGTTACTTTTCCAGTTATGCCTCATTCAAAATTGCAAACTTTTCCAGGTATATGATATTTCCACTCAATCATGACAGTTGTCATTTCACGTATGAGTAATGTTCCCTGATTCAAGATTCAAGCATCCTTTGCGCCCAAGTCAGTGATGGTATGTTCGCTGCATTCTTATAATTTGATGCTGGCTCCAGGGAAATGTATTGGTTTTAAATTTTAATAGGTCACAACTTTTGCGATGTCAGCAAAGGCAATTCTCCGTTTGTGCTTATCACCAAATGAGGCAAAGCATTGATAATACAGTGTTCTTTCCGTAACATCACCTCCAAAGACCGATTACCTCCAAGAAACGACAGTAAACGGCACACATACAAATAATAAAAAAAAACACTTGTCGCAAAGTATAAGTTCTCTCTGAACTCCCTCCGAAGAACAACCCTTTTTTGCGACTCCGACACGTGTTGCTCTTCGGAGGGAGCACTGTATATCATTGCATGACTATTCTCGAGTTGTTCATGACAGCACTAACTTAACCATTGATACCGTCGGGTAACTTAGTACGAACGAACAATAGCCACGTAAATTATTTAGCAAAAATGTGAATATTTACCGCGGTAACAAAGGACCTAACTCCATGCAGAAGAGTAACGCATTTTTTACGTTCCTTATTGACTGTTTGGGATTATGTTTCATGTAAACTTCGCTGTTTTATTTACTCAATCGAACATGAAAACAGTGCAACATCTTCAAAGCAAAACCCTTTGAGAGAAGCACAATCATGTTGTTGCTTTGAGGTTGTTGCTCTAGAGAGGTTGAATTAATAATTAAATTGTAGTATTAAAAACGCGAGCTGTTTTTGAAGGGAGATTGTTGCTCAAGGGAGGGTCGCTCCAGGGAGGGTTACATTGTATGTCTTTACTACATAAGAAAATATAAAAATAGTAAAAATATGCCTGGTTAAAAATATACCCCGAATCTGTCATCCGAGGCGATAGAACCTTGTGATATTTTCAAGGGCCATTTTGTACTGTTAAACAGAAGAAAAGTCTCTAGAGAGAACTATATCAGGTGGTAAAAGTTATGTTTTATTTCATAGTAGGCCATCTTGCACTGCCCGTTCAATTACCTAACTTGATAAGGTACAATTAGTATCTCTGTATTCACTACGAGTTCCTTTATGCAGTTGTAAAATGCAAATTTTTGTTCTGATGATAAGTTATACGTGTATATAAATCGAAATAAAAGTTCTGTTTTAGCTAACATTTTCAGATACTTTCAGTATGGTCAATCACAACTCCATATGTCTTATAAAATACCAGTATGACAAACAGTTTTTATTGTTGGTGATACATCTCTTAAAATTGTAAAAAGCAATATTTTATTAGCATGTATTACGTTACCTTTAATGGTAACCATTAGCATGAATTTATCTTCCTGCATACAATTACCACACGTATTGTATGCGTCGTCAGTTTTTTTTGTATGCATACAATTCATACAAGATAATGTATTATGTACTGTCAATTGCTCTGATTGTCTGGTATCAAATTAACAAATAATATGTCATCTACTCCAGTCATTTTTGTTTCTCACGTGTATACCATGGTACTATATTTTTGTCATCGAAAAGGTATTTGTAATCATTCTGAGCTGATGATGTACCAATTTTAAACAATAACATGCGTAATATGCTTTGAATAAAATGTGCGACCATATTGTTACATATGACATTGATTTGTAAACAAAAACATACATATCGTAAGGTAATCAAGATACTCACAAGCCCCTCACCGCTGTGTTTTCAAATCCCACCCGGATCAACTTTCACAAGAGAGGAAGCTGTCCAGCTAGCTCTGCCCAGATGTTCGCCGGGGGTCTTTTTTCATTATTAAAGCTGTAAAGCCGCCAAATGAACCTGTTTGTTGGTGCGACGTTAAACTAAAAAATGCTACTTGGTTATTGTTTTAATATACAACGTAATGCCTATACATATATATGTTCACTCTACTAATTACAAATAACTTAATTAACGTACTTTTTCGTATTTTGGTTGCATGTGTGCCGTAGGCTCAGTTTACCATCGTAGTTATGTGTAGCTTTAATAGTAACTAGTAATATTAGTTATAATAGTAGTCTATACCTATATACATTTAGTTTCATTTAATCTAACATAAACGCATGACTAACCAATACTTTGTAAAAGGTCAAGGCATGTTTAAACGTCGATATGTTTACAAATAATTGGCAAATGGTTAAACAGCATCGTGAAGATAGATAACTCCGCCATAGCAGTTATTACAGTACAAATCAGTTTTATTCCTTGCTTAAAAAACTTTGTCTCTCAGTCACTTCAAAGTTACAAGTTTCAAAGTTAGAACTCACAGCGGTGTGGGGCTAGTGATTTCTAGTCAAAGATATAATCTCTCGACTACGGAGCCCCCTTCATAATTTACTTATTGCATGTATGCACATAAAATTCTTTTTGCTGTTCGTTTTGGTTGAAAAAATTGTCTGTTATGAGTTCGCATTTCAAGCGATTTTTGAATTCTGAGTCTGTACGAACGGACCTTTATAAATTTTGTAGCTTTCTATGATAGAAAATGATTACCCGTGAGATTTTTCAAAAGCTTTGGCAATCCTTGAAGCTTTTGTTCCTTTAAATTTGCGGTAACGGAGTAGTCAATTTTGAATAGAGAAAAATACAGGTCACCGTGGAATATCTAGGAAAAGATATTTTTTTCCAGTTTTCAATTAGGGCAGCAACTCCTACAAAATTTTCGACATGCGTCGTAAAATGAATTACAGCATCTAATGCAATTATCAAAGAAACAAAGAAAGTTGGACTATACTATGTTTACAATATTAACATGTTATGGCAAGAAACTTACATTCTGTCACAGAAAAATGACTGAAAAATACCCCCGAATAACACATAGATTTGAACATAATCATAGTGTCCGCCAAACAAAGTGCTTTCTCAGGTTTATTTCATTACAGGAGTGCTTGATACGGGTAAAACAATAAAAATAACATATTCGTTCTAAATATACATATTTGTTATTTATCAGGGGTGTGTATTTTCCTCCTTTCGGTGACTTTTCCTATTTTCAGACCCTTAATATTGTAACTATTTGCCTCAAAATATCGCATTTCCCCTCATCTGAAGCAGACGACTTTTGAAAACATTGTAGTAAAAGTAGCCATTGCTTTTAATGAGTAATAACTTCTTTTGCCACACTGTTTTCCACTCTGGCAGAGAGAAATAACCCAATATTCTTAAATAAATTGATGATTTGTATATTAGCTTAGAATCTGGAAGAGTCCACAATATGCTTATGAGACAAAGGGATAATTATGGAAGAGCTCAGATACACAAAGGTCCGGCAAAAATCGATAGCGAGAGGAAAGTGTGTTCTTCAATCCATTGAGGGTTCTTGAAATCATTCACTTCGTTTTTATACAAATCCGATGAAATCCTCGTTTTAAATTCTATTGCTTAAGATGGCCATGTAAAAGAATGTGTAGCTTTGATATGTTCCCGTTTACATTATTGCTTTATTTCAATGCGTGTCTTACTTAAAATTCTGAGGCGAATAAAACTTTAAAGCTTCGTAGGAAATTCATTGGAAATCCAGAAATAATAATAGCGTAACCTGATGAGATAATGGTATGTTGTAAACAGGATATGGCGATGAAGGTGAGACCTTTTTGTGCGTCTATTTCACGAGTCTAGGAACAAGACGTTGCTAATAGTTAAATCTACCAAGAGACCTTTGTCAGGAAGAAAATGGCTTGATTACATAAACATACAATTTAACTACCAAAAACAAATACTGTGCATCCCATCCAAAGCAACACCCTTTGGGAGAAACAAAATTATGTTGTTGTTGAGAGGTTGTTGCTCTAGAGAAGTTAAAGTAATACAATGTAGTTCGGGAGATTGTTGCTCAAGAGGGCCACTCTCGACAGATAGCACTGTGAATTTTTTAAAAAAATATTTTAACAATGAAATTTTTATTTCTAAAAGTATTCTTTAAGTCTCATTATAATATATAAAGCAGTCGCAATATACTTTAGTTGAGCATGTATCAGGGCCACTAACGGTAATTTCAAGATACTGGTACAGTAAAACTTCGTCATTACGAGCATCGATATCATGAGCACCCGACTTATCTCGTGGAAATTTTAAAGTCCCGTCAATTTTTTGGTTATTTGTTGTGTATAATTTTCAACCAACAATCACCTCGTTATTATGAGCACCACATTTATCACGGGCATTTACTCTGTTCTGATGACTCTTTGAGATAACGAGGTTTTACTGTATTTTGTAAGTGACCAATTTGACCTCCGCTGATCATCGGATGGTTCTAAATGATTAATTATCATCTTGTTTGTATAAGTTTGAGGGAATTTAAAACCCATGTTCTTAACGTAAAAATTCTATTTAAAATCACAAAACAAGCGTACTATTTCTTGAATTTAAAAATGTTTGACCGTACTCTTACATTACCTGACCTGTAAATAATTCAACCGTACATACAACTATTTAATGTGTTTCGTACAATTCGAAATCTCCCTCCCGTGATTTTGCGATTTAGTTTTCATATTGTGACCCTGCCTTGTGATTGCTCGCAAAATTTAGCTCTTTTGGTGCAACGCAAGGAAATTGTTCAAGAGGATACGCGTTCGAGACCTGGTTTAGGTATTTGTTTCAAGGTTTCCAGGACCCTTCAATAAATAAAGTGCTCCATCCGAAGAGCAATACCTGCCGGAGTCGCAAAAATGGGTTATTCTTTGAAGGGAGTTGTTGTTCGGAGGGAATTGATAAATTCGCGACAGGTGTTTTTATTATGCGTATGTGTGCATTTTACTATCGTTTCTAGAAATCATTTTCTTACATATTATGTCTATACATACTAAACCCCAATGAGTAGCACATTATATTCAGTGTAATAACAATGCTATCTGACTAATCAGTATGTTTGCTTGCTTCGAGGTAGCTAAATCATTTTAAGTTGTTCCATATGTTACCAATATTAACATTTTGATTAAAATCATTCTGCCTTTTGTACTATTGCCACATGAAACTCGAATCTATGATTAAATGGGATTTTTAAACATTAAATGATAACAAAATCTTTCTTTAAGACCTTCATTTATCAGAATAAAAAACTTGTTTAACCGTTAATGGGTTTCTTAGCTTTGTTTACCCAGATGTATAATAAACAGCAATGATCCTGATTTAATGTCTGCAACAAAATATTCGCCTTTAGTTAAGTCATTAAAGTTTTACCATAATCATTGAATCGAATTCTTTTGAAGATGAGGCTAAACTCGGAAACAAACTAATCGAGCCGATGACTGAGTCCATTTCTTGTTGTCCTGTTTTTTGTTTGCAACAAACCTTGATCAAAAAGTATGTTTCTTGTTTAGTCAATACGTTTGTTTGTTTCATATCGCATTGTCGCTGAATTCTAGGCCATATCAATCGTTTACAACCAACATTGAGGTGTTGTGTGTTGAAAACCTCGATATTTGCCATAGCAAAGAAAATACAAATTATCTGTTGTTTTCGCACAGCACACCGCAGCACAGCACAGCACAACACACCGCAGCACAGCACAGCACAACACACCACAGCACAGCACAACACACTGCAGCAGAGCAAAGCACATCGCAGCACAGCACAACACACCGCAGCACAGCAGAGCACACCACAGCACAGCACAACACAGCACAGCACAACACACCGCAGCACACCACAGCACAGCACAGCACAGCACAACACACCGCAGCACAACAGAGCACAACACAGCACAGCACAACACAGCACAGCACAGCACACCGCAGCACACCGCAGCACACCGCAGCACAGCACAACACAGCACAGCACAGCACAACACACAGCAGCACAGCACAACACACCGCACAGCACACCACAGCACAGCAGAGCACAACACAGCACAGCACAGCACAACACAACAGAGCACAACACAGCACAGCACAGCACACCACAGCACAGCACAACAGAGCACAACACAGCACAGCACAGCACACCACAGCACAACACAACACAACAGAGCACAACACAACACAACACAGCACAACACAGCACAACACAACACAACACAGCACAACACAACACAACACAACACAACACAACACAACACAGCACAACACAACACAACACAGCACAACACAACACAACACAACACAACACAACACAACAGAGCACAACACAACACAACACACCACAGCACAACAGAGCACAACACAGCACAGCACAGCACACCACAGCACAGCACACCGCAGCACAGCACAACACACCGCAGCACACCACAGCACACCGCAGCACACCACAGCACAGCGCAGCACACCACAGCACAGCACAACACACCGCAGCACAGCACAACATACCACAGCACAACACACCACAGCACAGCAGAGCACACCACAGCACAGCACAACACAACACAGCACAACACACCGCAGCACAGCACAACATACCACAGCACAACACAGCACACCACAGCACAGCACAACACAGCACAGCACAACACACCGCAGCACACCACAGCACAGCACAACACAGCACAGCACAACACAACACAGCACAACACACCGCAGCACAGCACAACACACCACAGCACAACACACCGCAGCACAACACACCACAGCACAACACACCACAGCACAACACACCACAGCACAACACACCACAGCACAACACACCACAGCACAACACACCACAGCACAACACACCGCAGCAGAGCACACCATAATTGAAAGTAACCTTTTTTTACTGAGTCCAGTGATTTTCGTGTCCAGTCTTTATAACTACAGCCTTTTTTTTAAATTTTACTTCATGATTATTTGTCATTCGGAATTATATTTCTTAATTAAATGTTAACGCAGAAATTTTACTGCAATGCTCGCGCGGATCAACGTGTTTTTATTTCGTTTCACAAAATATTCAGCGCTGATTTCTCACGAGAAATGAAGGAAATAGTTTTTCTTCTCAATTGAATTTTTACAAAATGTAATATCTCTATTTTTTCCGTGATTACCTCTGATTTCAAAACTCTTACAACCATCCCATTGTGCTGAATGGATAAAATAGAGTCCGATATACTAAAATCTTACCTGTTTTTTAACATGACATATCTATAAATTTTCAGCATGAAATTATTCAATGGTTCTCACCGTACTAATGCTGTTAAAGTAGAATACCGCATATAAATACAAATGCTTCTGCTACCAGATGTTTAGTGTATGAGAAAACATCAATTGACTTATTCATTTCGGCTAGTAGACACAGTTACGTTTTTATCGTTGATGACATTAGAATGTAATGAAATAAAATCACACAAAATATTCTTTACTTTGCGAAAAAGTATTCAATCTGCTGCATTAAGTCACTAAAAGTGTTTCAATTACTTCCGGAAAGGAAAAAAGGATTTCATGCTGGCTCAGAATTTCTAACAGGCGCTAATCCCTAGTTATTTGACTTAAAACTTGTGCTAAACTGTGTTGATGTTAATGCTAGGAATATATAAATGTATTCTACCGAATTTATTAGCAACCTGATAAGATAAAGTAACACAAATTACCTTTAACATTGCCGATGTTGCACTACGCGAAGCAAACAAATGCTGATTTTATATCTTATTACAAACTCATTTATGTAGCGAATGTTTAGTTACCAGATAAACATGGTCCTTGCTACACTTTAAAGATGAGAGAACAGTATGCCATATGTGTCAATGAACTTCCGACAATTAATGAAATAAACAATGAAACTTCGATACATTATAAGTTGATTTTCATCTATTGGCCTAGTGAACATCTTGATTATACTTTCTGTTATATCAGCCACCATTATAGTACCTTCCGATACACCATCTTCAATCGTGAGCATATAAAGTGCTAAGAAATGTTTTTACATAGCAGATTTACTTTTATCAATACTGATACATATAGTTTCCTTTTCAAAATTAGTAATACCGTTATCCACATCCTAAAATAATGTTTTCAATTAACTTGATGTTTCGTTTTATTTCTAATAGTCTCCATCTCAAACGAATGATAATGCGCCCATCCATCCTATTTAACAAGAAACCGAACACACATATCTTGTGTTATTTCCAAATTAAAATCCGCAGTTGTTACTTTTGTTATTATTAGTAATTTCTCCCATTGCTGAAATAACATGAAATCTGCGCTGCATAGAACAAAATCTGAATATCTCTCTGACAGATACATTAGCATGTTTGATAGAAAATAGGAGATTCTTATATTGAAAATGAATGAAAACTCTGAATGTTCATTTCTTTGAAAATGGGCAACACAATGGTTACTGATAAGAAAAGGGCTCCATACTACAGCCATATACAAAAACCATACCTTCCCTAAAACAACATTAGTCACAACGTTTACCTAAACATATAACAAACACGGGGTGGGGCAAAACACTCCTACCCCACTTGGTACTGCAGCAAAGCCTCGGGAATTTAAACTTGTCGCACAACAACACGCAGAAAAAAATCCAACACAAATAATAATAAAAAACACAACACAATTCGCCAGATCCCAAGGATAGCGACTTTTACCGGTCTGTACCCAACATACATAACGAGTCTTTAACAATCAATTTACCAATTAATTAATTAATTAATGGTAAATTGATTGTTAAAGACTCGTTATGTATGTTGGGTATTTTAATTAATTAATTAATTAATTAATTAATTAATTAATTAATTAATTAATTAATTTCATAACGAGTTTTTAACAATCAATTTACCAATTGGTTTATTTATTTCATACGAGTTTTTAACAATCAATTACCAATTTATTTAATTATTTACTTCATTAATTGGTGCTGGTAAAAAACAACAATGAACAAGTGGACCCATTTGCCACACCTTTAGTGAATGCCAATTGTGTAAATGTGTAGGTGAATGAATAAAACACCAAACATTCAATTCTGTGAACAAAAGCCACACTTGGGATAGACAAAATGTGGTCTTTATTGACAGATGACCTTTATTTGGAGGTTAGTTTGTTCTAAATAATCAGTGACGGTTTTTCAAAGAATGACCTTTATCCACAAAGGTGTCTTTATTCAGGGGTGGCCGCAAACACAGGTTTGACAGTATGCTGAAATGATCATGGATGCACGCAATCATGTGTTTGGTGCTGGTATAAATAATGAAATTGAACTCACTTATTTTGATCATAAGCTTGAGCACTGTTGTGTCTGGCGCACAACCTCCTTAATGAAATATCAAACAATCTTATATAAAATGTTATATGAATCTCCACTGAGGTAACAATAGACGACATTATCAATTGTGTCTTGTCTATCAATTACGACACTAAACTATGGTATTCCAGAACCTATTTGTCAATCAATGAAAGTAACAATGCAAGGAAAAAGCTCTCTTAAATTAATTAAACAATCGAGACAGTATAATAAACCAATTTGTGGACTGATCCACAAAGAAAGCTTTTAGTACATAACTATATCTAAGTTCAATTCACCAGACATGAAATGAATAAACGGCTAGACGTTTAATTATGTTGTATAAATCAGAGCGATGAACCTTAAGTTTATTGTCAATTGTCGTAAAGTCATAGCTGATAAACTGTGCTTTGAACGGCTTGAAGTTTTCCAGGCTATGTGTGATCAGAGTACAAGAGGTAGAGAAAAATAACTAAGTATATTCCCTCCCCTACGGGGCTACCAGTAGGCGAACATGCCAACACAAATGAACGCATTACCCAAAAGCAAATAGTGATATTGCTTCAGATCTAGGTCTGAAAACAATTCAAAATAAACTGCAGAAGTAAAAGATATATTTACTTGGTTTTATGTCTCTTTGACTTACAAGTTCGTTATAAGGAATGGAGTAACGTGCTAAGTATAAAATGGGCATCTTGGAAACAACGCTCATAAGGTACCCGAGAAACCTACGAACGCTCTAAAAGCAAAATACAAAAAGCTTCTGGGAATTCGAGGCATTTTTTGTATTATACAATGACAGAATATATTCAGAACAACTACATGTATAATGTTGTAGTAGTAAGAGTATTCGAGAAAGTTTCCAAAAATGCCTACATCCGAAGGCTGTTCCACAAAATCTAGTATGGAATTAAACTGAATAAGACCTTACCTAGGTTAGTGAAACCATTTCTGGGCTAACGCTGAGAGTGCAGCATTGAGCAGATATGTTAAGAAGGTACCGTGTTAGGGATGTAATATCTTGAGTTAGTTGTTTTATCAAATTGAACACACTTCCTTCATGATGTAGCTGCTTATATCCACAGCAATGCGACTTATTTACCTCATTCAATTGTCACGAGTGTCTGAGAAAACAAATGTCGGTGAAAAATAATTTAATTGAATATTTTATTCGGAAACAAGAATAATTAAAATGGCTTGTTTTATAGGATTAGAATTGTATATTTAATCAAAACTCTGTGAATACAAGATATTGTAAATCCTTTTGACAGAAATAGAATTTTAACTTGATTACTTTTTATCATCCAATGTATGCGAGTTCCAAGAATACAAATTAATCAGATTTCCATTCGTCATTACAAGTGCGACAAGACTAACTCATTAAATTATTTCCTGAAGTATTTTTTAAAAGAAGTTTAATAAACTGGTACTATTCTGTTTGATGAAGCGAAGAACTGGGGCAAAACTGTGAGCAGAAAAAAATCAGCGGATTCGAAACGGTTCTTGCGGAAGAAAGCAGCATTATCCGATTGTATAAAACCAGGATGGCAAGTTCTCTAAGTTAACTAAAATGTCAATTAGTATGTCAGCGGTTTTTGGTCAATCTTAATGGACCATAGTTGGATTTGCCTCGATAACGACCTGTTAATAACAATATATATTGATTTTATATTCCCCCCGATTTAATCAAGGGACTAGTGCACCAAATAAAGTCAGTCGAAAAAAACTATTTTAGGGGTTCCCGTATTATGACCGGGGATAAGCACTGTTTCTTGACAATGACATTAATGTAATTACTAGCATGCCCGACATACAACAAGTAAATATGACCATTAGCATTAATATACATGTGTTATATTGTTTTGGAAATTATTCTGTATATGTGTCTTTATATTGGTATTAAGTAGTCAGTGAATGTTATGAAGAACTGTGTAACGTTCTGCGCCCTAAATAGCTTAGTTGGTAGAGTGTAAAGTTGCTAATCGAAATTGATTGAAAGGTTAAAATGAATATTATATGACGATATTTATTCAGCTGTATTAATTTCATATTGAACTAAAATACTACTTGCATGGTACAACATTAGTATATACGAGCTTAATAGTTATCAGCAACTAATTATGTACAATTTAAGGAAGATCGATGTTTGTACCCGGGTGTAAGCCTGAGGTTTGCCTGCAGTATTTTTACAGGAAAACTCGCCATTGTCTAACTGTAGTTGTTACTTAAACCCAACAAAGTCATCTAGTATGAGAATGGAATAATTTGTTGACGAGTTATCCGTGTCTCGTGCTAGAGTAGATGCTCTATTTATAGGAATATAAATTATTAGGGTGAGTGAGTCAATGCGTCTTATTATTAAAGATCATATTACATCTGATATTATAGATATAAAATCTAAATCACACTATCAGAAGAACATCGCCAAACTGTCTTAGACGATTAAGTGTACATCAAACTGTTGAGACAAATATACTTAGTAAATATGTACGGCTTACACTAATGCAATTGCGCTTTACTTTTCAATGCAACATAAGCTGGAGTATAAACGTAATTGTGGTATTTTGTAAATGTAATCTTACAGTAAAAGCTTTTACAATACGGTTGTCGATTTTCCTCTGCAGATAGGAACTAATTGGTTATTGAGGAAACTATGTGAAGCGATAATCAAATAGCATTGTTGTATAGAATCGCTTTTATGCCATTGTCACAAACTTAATTTAACTTTACTTTTCTGTGCATCATTACGAGACTAGTTAGGCTAACATTGAATTATTCTAAACTTTACAGCCTTTCTGTTGCTGCCTCAAGTTTAGTTTTTTCGCTCTCTGTGATATACCTTTGTCTGTATGGTGAATCTTCGTTTCTAGAAGTATGAAGTGAGCATACTATGCCGCGAATTTTCCATTCTCTGTGTTACAAAGTTCAAAATCAACTTAAGTAATCTTGTACCGACGATGCAATTGACTAATTGCTCATGGTAATGTAAAACTTGCAATTTTAGCCTAATAGTACACTGTGCCACACTTAGCGCGTCTGTGATTGATTGACTTCGAACTGTTCTGACGTTTTGTAGCGCTTTGAAACAGAATTAAGTCATTGACGTTAAATGGTACATGCATAAGAATTGCCGATCTTTCCACAATAAAATTATGCTTTTTCTTTTGTCAGGGTCGGCTTTATTTTTTTATATGATTGTCTGGAATGACGTTTTCGCAGGATAGATAGAAATTGTCTTGGGTTCTTTCCTTATTCTACTTGTATTTATACGAGAGAATTGGGGAACGTTTTAGTGTAAAATTACACTGATTGATTTTAACACATGCAATTGAAAATACCTAATATCCACAACATAATGATTATATTTCTAAGATTCTTCGTATAATATAAATGTACCCTTGCAATGTGTTATAAGACCCATTAATCATTATTTGCTGCAGGAGGTAAATTGTGTGATATTTAACAATATATATTTCAAAGCACCAAGCATTAAATCAAACAAAATGTAGATGGCATTGATAGAAAATTAATACCTCAAGAAAACTATCGGCGATTTCAGACATTCATCTTTTGTTGTCACGTTTGTTTTTGCACCAAAATCTGATCAAAAAGAATGTTTTCTTGTTTAGTCAATACGTTTGTTGTTTTTATATGATATTTTCAACAATATTTAGTTACATACGGCGATCGATTCACCTAACCAGTTTTCCTAGACTGGTAACTTCTCCACACATGGAGGAAAATCGAAAATTTTTGTCAATTTTTCATAGAAGGGTATGTCCTGCCGCGACCGGGATTTTAACTCGAACAAGGTTTGCCGGGTTTTGTCAATACGTACGGACCAAACCATCATTTTTATCTGTAAAGACGCTGTGACAAGAGATATTATGTATCAATGATTATGCAGCATATGGCAATACAATTGTTGGAGCTTTTAAAACAATGTAGTTCACGTATTACCACAAGATGAACAAAATAATGTAAACATTATAAGATAAAGAAACATGACAATGTCAATACACTTATCACAAATAATTACGTGGCCATTGAGTTTTTGTTTTTCTGTGACTTATTGTCACTGGGGTTTAATGCCGTTTTTTAACAGTTTTTTTTTCAGTTATATACGGCGACCGGTTCGCCTAACCAGTTGTCCTGGACTGTATACTAACAAGTACTAACATATCCTTCTACAAGAAGCCGGCTACTTCTCCAGGAAAATCGACATTTTTGTCAAATTTTTGTGGAAGGGTATGACCTGCCGCGACCTGGATTCAAACTCGGGTCTCCGGGTTACAAGTCCACTAACCAGTGGACTACGGCCGCGGCCTGACCATCGAGTGCCTTAGATGAGCAGTTGTCATAATAAAACATTGCATAAACACAAACATTATTATTATTCTTGTTTAATTAGATTTCAATTTAAAGTTAATGATTTATAAAGAAAACACTATGACAAACCGAAATTGTTGAAACTGACTTCTTCACCGTGAGGACAAATGAAAGTGAAAACGTACTTCCATGAAGCACCAAGCGGACGAAAACCACTCCTAACCGATCATACAACAGACAAACCACGGAGTTCACAAACAAATGCGGAATCACGCATAACTCAAACACACCATCGTTGTTTCAAAACACTGAGAGCAGTTAGAATAATCTAATACTTAGTTCTTACAATTACAATTTCTAATGATTATAATGTTGACCTTAATTTTCAAAAATGGCTAATGCAGCAATAGACAATATGTTTGTATTTGTTTTGTTTGTATGTGATATATTGTCACTGGGGTTTAACGCCATTGTTTAACAATTTTTCAGTTACATACGGCGACCGATTCACCTAACCAGTTTTCTGGACTGTATATTAACCAGTACTAACTTACCCTTCCATAAGGAGGCGGCAACTTCTACACTCATGGAGGAAAATCGACATTTTTGTCAAATTTTCATAGAAGGGTATGACTTGCCGCGACCGGAATTCGAACGCGGACCTCCGGGTTCCATGTCCAGCGCACTATCCATTGGAACACGGCCACGGCATTTGTATTTGTACAATGGATAAGAACATAAGACTTCTAAGATTTGTGAATTACACTACAGAAATACATTTTCTGTGCAATAAGACGTTACAAAAGCCTCTATTCGCGTGACTTACTTTGAAAGGATATAACGACTGTATTGCAAAGGGACTTTTTATTTCTCGTATTTCAAAGTAATGTGTTAATGTAGCGCTTACGTGCTGACATGGAATTAGGCCTTTCCTACTCATGACGTTGAATGGTTTCCTCCCGACAACGTTGTTACTAATGTGCAAAAATTGTATGCATAAACTTTGTTGTCATTACTTCAGGCGTATACATTTATGTACAAGACTTTCCCTGCCTTAGTATGTCTTCAACTTACAGAATCACAATAAAACATGTTTCTGACAATAAGCGGCGCTGACAAAATTTTTATGTTACTATAAACACATTTTCATCCACGAATGAGAAGAAAATTCGCAAATACATAATTAATTATAATTATTCTACATAAAATATGTAGGCCTTGTAAATCAATATTATAACATTAGTTGATAAATAATACTCATTACATAAGTACGGCAGTTCCAATGCACTTGCGAATTTAATACAAATAGAAGTGACGTAGACAGACATGTCGCAGCATAGCAAATAGTAATGGAAGCAATTGCCTGAAGCAGTTATGAAAATATGCAATTTTCCATAGAGTTTTGTCAACAAAATAATTACGACCTTAAAATATATTTTTTATTGAAAGACGCCAGACGATACATTGAAAGTAATATTAGTATTTAACAACACATCTTAAATTAACACGTACTTCTGGCCTTGTTAAATTTCCACTTTATTCCGCGTGCGGATATTCAATCTCATTCAAGCTGATAAGTTCTGTTTCTATTGGAAGCATTGTATGTTTTGCGAATAATATTATACTTTGAAGTTGGACATGCTGTCATGAAAAGCGGACGAGTTTGTTGGTAAAAGTCTCCTGACAAACGAATTTAACTGGGTTAAAATTAGAGATATCATGTATTCAAAGACAAGTAATGTGAGAAAAATCTTTTATTTGTTCACTCAATTCAGGAAATGATGACAAGGGTAAATCCTGATCTTACGCCTTAAGTCTTCCATTGCTTAACGCCATCATTCCAGAAAATAATGGAACTAAAATCAGGGGAGTCATTTTTCTTTGACAAGATGTATTACAAAGCCTCTAGTACAGAATTAAGATTACAATGACATTTCGTGGAAACAAATACCTGAAGATAATGGATATTAATGCGTAGAAAGTAAAACAAAGTGGATTTCCAGGAAAAGTGCAGGCTAAAATGATTTTTATGTATTTTTACATAATTTTGATTTGCGTTGTAGCAGAGAACAGCACACTCAATGTTCAGAATGCATTTCTTACCCACTAGGTGGAAATTATAAACAATTTCTATTGCAAACAATTATTTATATTGATTGAGAATATAAAAGGGATTGAATATAATGATGATATTGTCAATGGAAATTATTTAGACAATTTACAATTTGCCATTATCTTTATAAGAATTGCATGCATGAAACACAACATGAAATAAGCTGATATGTTATCCAAGAATGTGTTTTTATACACGAAAAACAAACCCCGAACTTTATGTAACTACATCAAAGTGAACGTAAATCCTTGACGTGAATCTTTTTTGTCTACATGTATTAACAAAAGGCCTAAATATTTGTGTAATATTTTTTATTACTATTCAAACTGGCATTATCGGAAGTCAGAATGTAAATAAACGCATACATTTCTTCTACCAAATTTTGCGAAAAATAGAAAAATGTGTATTTACGTTTCGTAAAAATCCAATAATGAGTCAGCATCTTTTGCTAAACGTTTAATACGGAGAGTTGTAAATAAAATAAATGCAATTATCCGGTGAACATTTTATTATAGGATAAATTAAGTATATTGTTTGTACGTTTATCTTTTTTTGCAAAGAGAGTTTTCAAAGCCCACGCACACATGTTTCCAGCATAAGAGCATTTCTGAATGCATCTGCTACAGGCCGTTCCAATCTGGTGCCCTCCGGTATTGTATGGGTTTTAAAGTTAATATTTGAGGGTTTATGGGATTTTTGCATGTTTATTTATCAAGGAATCCATTTCTTATTTATATTCATTTAAACCAAGTTTGCTTACATCAGAACTATTGCCTCATGGCACATCGCATGAAAACCAACAATGTCGTTTGAATGAGATTTCATGAAGTGATTTTCAATACGGCAGGGTGGTGTTTGTTGAATACAGAATAGAAACTATGAACTGTACAAGAAAAAGTCTTTCATAATTTCCCTCAAGATGTTCCGTAATTCCACGTGGGAAATCATTTCCGTGAATGTTTTACAAAATATCATGATCTTGATTTACTAAATGTGCAGAAAATCAGATCTGCAATAATTGTTAATTTCAGATGATATTAGCTGATATGTTTTTATGAATTACGAAGTAGCCTAAAATAAGCTAGTTCTAACATTTAACATTATTACGAAAACACAGAACTGATGGGTATACAAACACGATTTCATGTCTCCGAATGGTTTTGTTTAGTCATAACCTAATTTGTATGCTACTACAGTGGAAACCCTCTAAACCGGTTCCTCTATAGACCGGTGTCCCCTCTAAATCAGCAAAATATTCTGGTCCCGATTTCATAACTATATAATTCAAAATTCCTCTCTACACTGACATACTCTTTAAACCGACCTAATGACTTGGTCCCTTGCTCGGCCGGTTTAGAAGGGTTCCACTGTATATATCGTAATGAATACAAATATTAATCAATAAACCCTAATGAAACTGCTTGTGTAAATCACTCGATTTTTTGTTTGTTTTGTTTGTTTTTATGTGACTTATTGTCGCTGGGATTTAACGCCCTTTTACAACAATTTTTCACTTATATACGGCGACCGGTTCGCCTAACCAGTTTTCCTGGACTGTATAGTAACCAGTACTAACTTACCCTTCCATAAGCAGCCGGCAACTTCTCCACATATTGAGTAAAATCGACATTTTATCAAATTTTCATAGTAGGGTATGACCTGCCGCGACCGGAATTTAAGCCCCGGATCTCCTGATTACAAGTTCAGCGCACCAACCACTGGACCACGGTCGCGACTCAAACAATTTGAACCACATAAAATGGAGACCGTCCATAGCTATGAAAATACTCGATTTAACACGGTCATGGATTGACAATAATTTCTAATGTAATTGTGGTATTATTATGATAACATAGTCATTTTCCGAGGCCAATCACAAAATCGTCTTCTTTTTATGTAACTTTAATCATCTTAATTACACGTTGATAATTTTCATTTGAGAATCAATTTTTTGTTAATAATCTGTCGTCAATTCTTTTCGGTAATTAAAGCATAATTCCGCATCTCAGAAATAGTAAAAAATCAAATTAAACTAATTAAAAAAGTTTTATGGTCTAATGTGATCTGCTAGTTTGTGCCATCGTAACAATGACATGTGAATTAGATCTTTACCCAGTGCACCAAATTCAGTTTTTCAGGCCAACAGCTTATATAGTGCAACCTCTCCAAAGCAACACCCTTTGGGAGAAACAAAACTATGTTGTTGTTGAGAGGTTGTTACTCTAGAAAGGTTAAGTTAATAGTTAAATCGTGCAGTGGGAAAAGATAATGCTGTTGTTGAAGGGAGATTGTTGCTCAATAGGGGTCCGCTCTGGAGAGGCTGTACTGTATTGTATGCTTATTGGGCAGAAACTTATATAACACGTCACATTTAAGCGTAAATGTGTTTCGGAACAGGTGCGTGTTATTGATTAATATCGTGATACTGTGCGTATTGTATTGAATACAATAATAATGAATCATTATTTTTATCTGTCACGTGTCATATTTGCCTTTGGTTTGTCTAGGAGAAATTATATTTATTATATAGTTAGTCTTCTAATAATTATGTGCAATATTTACTCATTATCTCGTCTCATATTTCATTTCTGTTATATCCAGAGGATATTATTATCATTCTGTCAATAATTTCAAATGTAACTCATCAATTTGAAAACAATTGTTTACCAAGTTGGTAATACTGTCAACACGGTTTTGTGTGTAAATGAAAACATTGTATAAACATCGCACGTATTAGAATATGATAAATGTTATCAATTACAGTTCCTGCTATCGCCTATGTGTGTATGCAGTGTCTTATAACGATAGCTCAATCAGTAGAGTAGTTACAGTGGAACCCCTCTAAACCTGTTCCTTTATAAACCGGTATTCCCTCTAAATCGGCCACAATGTTCTTGTCCCAACTTCATTACTATATAATTCAAAAATCCCATCTAAACTGACATCCCATCTAATCCGGCCAAATGACAAGGTCCCGGGCTTGGCCGGTTTAGAGGGTTCCACTGTATTTAGAAAGTCTTTGACGTCGTTGTTTAAGTGGTATAGTTCCGATTCTTTCTAGGTCTTATGAAATAAAAGTATGTTTTTCAACAATTCAGATGAGACAAAAATGAAAAAAAAATTCGCCATTTTTACGTTGTGTTTGGGGTCGAAGTAGCGAGTGCGAATAATACGAGGAAGACAATCACTGACTACATATTTTTAGACAAGTACACCACTCTGGCGTTTTATTTGATTATTTTAAGTGAGTTTTATACAGTGTGTCTCTTTCCAATTTTGTCAAAAATGTCGCAAAATTCCCAATTCTTGGGGTCGGGTCATATTTCCAAAATACTGAAAAAACATGAACATGGTTGTCCCATTTTAAACGTTCACGATGATGTTGAAGAGACGAGGGCAATGATGAGTCCAGGGTAATGTTTTTTTCGTTTTTATGTGACATAGTCACTTGTTATCGCCAATTTTCAACAATATTTCAGTTATACACAGCGGCCGGTTCACTTCACCAGTTTTTCTTGACTGTTTACTAACCAGTACTGACTTACCATCCCACAAGGTGCCGGCAGCTTCTCCACATATGGGGGAAAATCGACATTTTTGTCAAATTTTCATAGAAGGATATGACCTGCCGCGACTGTGTTTTGAACCCGGATTCTCAGGTAACAAGTCCAGTGCACTAAACACTGGATCACGAACGTGGTCCGAGACTAGGATAATAAAAAGACGAGCATGATATAGAGATGAAAGCAATAATAAGACGAGTACAATAGAGACTTGCATTTATATATATGAGAAATCATTATCACCAACATTATAGTGCCGTATGCATATAAGATTATTTGGAAACAATTTAATGCAAACCATTTAAGTCGTCTGTTGCAATCGCATTATTTACTATTGTCATCATAACATGATGTTCTTATTCAGAAGAAACAGACAAAATGAAACGACAATAAAGCATGCTTGCATTCAAGATAATAAGTTTCGTACACAGAGCCATTAAAACCATATAATCAAATACATACGTATGTTATGTATAGCAATAAAATTAGTTTCAATAAGGTATTATTGGTTCATCCAGTTATACGGGCGTATGTAGCTAGTAAAGCATTAACTGACAGATAAAACAAAATTGCATCAGTTTAACAGTCCAACGCTAAAGACACATTTGACGAAAGTGGTGATCGTACTTACGGATGATTTCCCAGAAAGTGACGGCGATGTTTTACTAAGTTAATCTTAATCGCCCGTTTTCGTCCATTTGGTTAAACGTGATAGCTGTCCTGTAGTGTATAAAGTGGAATACTTACTATGTGTGTCAATTATACAAAATGTAATGTTGTTTTGGTACAGGACTTCAAAACAATAATGTTGTGCTCCAGTTGTCCAGCAGACTCTTGCATTGATTCTGATTACATTTTCAGAAAACACATGCGTGTATTGTCAACTGTTTTTTCCGGCCAAGACTAACTCTGAGTCAGCACATTAATTTTACGGTTAAAATTAGTAAAACTATAAACAGATTACTGCATTTTTGAATGCATAATACTCATGTTATTTGGAATAAATTGCAGAACCCTGATTTCCCAGGAGGCTTTGATATGATAATTGTTTTGTTTGAATTAGTCAGACACACTGCTTTTCGAAATAAAATCATGTTCCATTCAAGGTACATTCGCGCATAACAGAAGACTGATACTTTCGAGAAACTACAAAACAAAAACATTTTATGTTCTTAAGGATCTAATTATATCTTAATGTTTGGTCATTAACTTTCTATATACCAACATTTAGACACTTGGGTTCTTGTCTAATGCTTCAACGTGTGTTGAGATGATGTCGAAAATTTATGAAATATCGCCCATCACAGAAATGTTGCGGACATACTAAGCATTATTATATTGGGTGTCGTCGCTAGGAGGGTCTAATATCGCCGGTATAAGATTGAATATTCCGGTTGTAAAAACTTTAAAAGCAATGTCAAAGTCAATGGTTTTTTTCGTCGTGGGGGAAAGGTGGCGGGCCCTTTGAAAGGGAAAAGGCACTATCTTGAGGGCAAATAAAGGGTAAAAAACGTGACAGAACATACATATCCTCATAACTGAAATGCCAGTAGGTCATAAGTTCGATGCCGGAAGGTGAAAAAGCTTTTCTAAATGTCAATTTAACAGCCTTTTCACCAAAAATGTCTTAATGAAATATACCATTAAACGGAAAGGGATTTTTTTATGATTATACGGAAAACGTAGATTCCAGACAAGGGAATGGGGTCGAATTTCGGCCCCAAATCAATCCCCCACAAAACTGATAGCATATTTGAATAAACATCATTATTTAATGACAAAGCCCAGGTTATCAATATATGTGGGTACGACTCTTTGTATCATATAATTTCATGACAACATGCATCTCCTTCATTAACAAATATTAATAAAATACGAGTAAGATGCATTAAATCGCTGCGTGTGTAACGAGCTTCGCAAATGTGTGATTTTAAAAAGTGTATTGGAAGAGACAAAAGTTAGTTGTGTATTCACAAAAACATGAATTAGTGTTTTGTTCACTTAGTGTTTTGATAAATTAGAAGACAATTTTAGTGCATTCTTTCTATTTGACGTCCTAGAAAACAAAACAACTCGCAGATTTTTTAACGGCAATTTCAATCATATTGTTTGGTTCAGTACTTAAGACAGGATTTGGTTTCAGCATCATAAAATACGATCAAGTATATTTTCATAAAATGATTGCATTTGTAATTTGAAATGATATCCAGACAAATAATATCACTAAAACATTTATAAAACATTTGAATAAATATATACTCCTCACCAAAGTGATACCATATTATATGCATTTGTGTCTGTACGACAGAGGCGTCCAACAATCTCATGATGCTCTGTGTTATACATATTACCAACTCTCGTCAAACATAGTTTTTGATATGAGAAATTGTTTGGTTTGCAAAAATAGGTAAATTATTATGGCAATTAAGCTACAATTCCTAATAATTAATATTATATTACAAATGTCATTTTCATAAAGTATTTTATCTAGTAGCGGTGAAGTTGTGTATTGATTAGAAAAATAGAAGGAATGCATGTTTTGAATTTAAAAAAAAACGTCTGAAAACAGCAGGAGAACCTTTAAGACTATTTTGTATTCTCACCCGGAATTCTATTTTCTAGCTGTCAATGTCATTTATACTGTTTTGTATACGATGGTCAATGCTTTGAAATATATATTGTTAAATACTGTACACATTGTTAAATATCACATTCATTGTTTTATAACGACATTTGTCAATTTTATTTAAATATAAAATGCTAAGAAATAAACCCCCAGTGGAGCAGATATTCATTTGTACAGTACAGAGGATTCTCTCGATTCAGTCGATATTGAAACAGAATTTGGAATAAGAATTTTACATAGACAAATATCAACCTTATCGAATTCAGTCAAGTTTCTGAAAAACCTCAGATAGGAAACAGTTTGTTGACGCGAGAAAAGATAAAAATACATTATGTGAATTTTCACGCATACAATATGTAGAAAAGACAACCGTTTTAATTGTTTTGTTAAAAGCGGTTGTAGCTTCTTATCTAAAACTGCCAATGAATGTCGAGTATCGAGTTGTATTTTAAATACTTGTGTTATTCTTTCTAGATGTAAACAGGTGGAGGGGTCACCGTGGTCGAGTGGTTATGGTCTCTGACTAGTAATCACCAGCCCCTGCACGCTGTCAGTTCGAGTCCCACTCGGTACCATGCGTGGAATCTAGCTTACGAAATGGCAGTGGTTTTACTAAGGTAAATGTCTGGGATCTTCCTCAATCGTTAAAGCTTGAAAGTCGCCAAATGAACCTGTCTGATGATGCGACGTTAAACCCAGCGTAAAATGGCAATCCCTCCTTACAGTGCTTTTATTTCACAACCATGCAATTACTGCGTTGATTAATTGAATTGGTATTGGCCTTATCCGACCTTCCGCACTGAACAAATGAAATTATCCGATCGGTCGACGCTTTTGCTTATTTCTGATACAATTGGCCTTTGGATAATTCCAAAATAAGCATTTATTTCCCTGAGTGACCGACCGAGTTACCAAAATCACTTTTATCTAGATGTAAGTCAAATATTATGACAACGGAATATAAGGCTATGTTGATACGTTTATTTGCACCTCCTACAAATTTTCTACTCATAACATGTTTAAGGAGAGAGTGTACCCATTAGTGTAGGGTTGGCGTATCATCTTGTCAGACCGAAACACATGAGAGATAAGTTTTTGGATTGCTTCTTCAATCAGAGGAATAGGTTTTTGTCAGTGCTGTTATTTTCTGTTTAGTTGAACATCACTCTAACAGCCAGGGTCACTTGATAAATTATCCTGCTTTAAATCTGGTGTAGTCACATTTTAGGAAGGTGTTCAGTTAGATTACGGAAGGGCAGTGGTTCTACCCGAGACGGACGGTAGAACCATTGACCTTCCATAAACTAGCTGAACACCTTCCTCACTATTAAAAACTTTAGGGAGGGCAGCGCAAAATTAAAGTCGGTCAGGTAACTGTAAACACGACTATTTTTCCTGGCTTAATGTATTAACTTCAGGGGCTACAAATGGTTGTATTTGAGAAATGAAGAAAGTTCACTTATCATTAACAACATAGGTCGCGGAAGTTCCATTTTTTGAAGCCATGAATGTAATTACATTTATAGATGAAGTGCTAAGACTGAGGAAGAAGGCGGTAAAGTATACACCCCTATGTTCAGAATTGCCGGATGATAACCTGATTAGAATTTATGGTGTCTAGGGAAGGTAATTACCTGATAAGCACGTGACAATATTAGTTACAATTATTAGATACAATACAATGCAGTAAAATAGCATTTTACTACGGATATCTAGAGTAAATGCTGCATCCTCATTGCACAGGTTATTATTAAGATCACGATAACATGTAAGTACTTTGTCTTGTAATAAAGAATACATTTAGTGTATTAAACTCTTCTTTACTACCTAACTAGTACAGTAGAAATTTTCTAATTTCTAAACTTGCTCGGACAGACAAAAACAATGTTTTTCGGAATTTGTAAGTTCCGGATTCAAAACGTTTTAGCATTAAATACATATTATTAGTAAAACAGTCGGGATCAGCTGTCTTGTTCAGTTTAGAGAGGATTCCAGATTGGAAAGGTTCGGATCAGAGAGGTTCGATTGCATGCGTCAATATTTTAATATACAGTAAAACCTGTGTTTGCGACCATCTTCGAATACAGACCACTGAAGGCCATACTTTGGAAAACCGTCACTGATTATTTAGAACAAACTGACTTCCGAATAAAGGCCATCTGTCAGTAAAGGCCACATTTTGTCTTTTCCAAAGGCGGCCTTTGTTCACAGGTTTGACTGTACCTTGTATGCTTGTATTGCATCTCAGCGTTGTTCTTCACTTTAGTAGTTTCATTGTCTTTTTATCGATAGAACGCTCACAACATTAAATAATAATTGGACGCAATATCAATTTCGTTCTTACTTATTGTATCACAACATTATGTTCTCCGCATTAGTGTTGCGTGCTGTTAACACGTCAACTAATTAGCCTAGACAGATCATAGGTCGCATTCATCTTTTCAACTAGGTCAGTTTGACCTAGAACAATGAATAGAAGTGTACGAACTTTTTTCATTCTAATTAATTGACAAGCTTATTGAGCGTCTGAATATATCCTAGTTACAAACTCAACATCACGTGACCATTATTTGTTTACATTGAATTAGACTTTGAACAAAATCTTCTAATTTAATTTAGTACAGTGAAACCTCTCTAAAGCAACATCCCTAGGGAGATGCAACATTGTGTGGGAAACATCATACTGTTGTTGAAAGAAGGTTGTTGTTCAAGGGAGGTCCGCTCTGGAGAGGTTACGCTGTACTTTTTCATTGTTTTTTACCAATTAGAACATACCCGACATACGACACCACAACTAATACGGAAGCAAATATTTTATTGGAACAATGAAATAACAAAACAAAAATATGCGATCAAAACTTGACCTTTCCCCACCCTCTAAGGTGCGCAGCTGTTGCTTAATATTCACAGGATAATTTCACAGACATACTCGTACTTAAATACATATTGGCACTCTTTATAACCTTAAAATCCAGTGACTACTAGTTGACTAATTGATGGTTCTACAGTCCGATATGAATTGTTTAACTCTTTACTAGACCTAATTAGGATTCAAAACATGTAATCAACATAAGGAGGTTTTATTCTAATTCCTGGTACTATCTCCTAGTGAAGAATTCATCAATGGCCTACATTTTTATACAAGCGTCTCACATGTGTTTCTGTACAAATTATAGGGGCCATCGTGGTCGAGTGGTTATTTTTTCTAACTTGTAATCACTAGTACATCACCGCTGTAAGTTCGAATCCCTCTTGTGACCAACTTTTACATGCGAGAAAGCCGAGTAGTTATTATTATTATTATAAGGTCGGTGGTTCTACCCGGGTGTAAGCCTTTGGTGGTCCTTCATTGGGAAGTCGCTAAATGACACTGGCCGTTGATGCGACGTTAAAACTCCTGCGAAAAAAACACAGTGTACACACCCTAATAACAGTTGCTTATATCATATTAGGTTTATATATGTTTATATCATATTCGAATAACCACCAGCAAAAAAGGTCACCTATCTGCCTAAAGCCAGGAAGCAAACAAATGTTCTTTTATTGAACTTACAGGTCGTATGATTGGTTATATAGGGAGACAACTCAGCCTTAGCAATGTTATGTTTTTATGACCCAGGCTAGAACATAAAACTGGGTCATAATTACAAATCATGTCAATATGACCTTTTCAGTTCTTTTGTAGATAATTACAGTTGTATGAGTTTTCGGAGTCATTTTCCAATTGATTTGTATTATACAATAAACTATTGGCAGATAATTAACAAATATGATCATTCCCAAAATGAAACAAATATAACTTAAGTATAATATATAATATGATAACAGTATCATACAAAGAGGATTAACATGGTTACTGTGTAATTCTCACCACAAAATAGTCTCATCACAAAAGCGTTGAATTATCTTATGAAAAGTAACCATTTGTCAATCACTTTTATATTAATGCCTAAAGTATGAAAATCAATTCAACATTCATGTATGAATGGGTCAGCATAAAGGGTACAAGCAAACATGGTATCCTATTACATGTATAGGGATATGAAATGCCTAATAATAAAAATAATGAAACTGTGATTTCAATCGTCTTAAAAATGTTATTTTAGAATATTAACTAATCCAACAGAACACTCTTATCATGCTATCAGTCCTAGGTTGGAACTAATTGACAAAGTATTGGATGAGACATTGGACATAATGTATGTCAATATAAATAACAATATCGCCATTTTACAAGACTCAGAAGTGTACTTGTTTTTTATTTAAACTTCATATTCACAACAATGAGGGACATAATGTATTTTAGCGAATGAACCGAATTTGTATGTACTGTGCTTAAATAAACTGTATTCCACGATACTGTTTAACGTTACGCGACGTCATCGTGTAAACAAGTAACAACGGTGTCTACTCACTCAATTGCATGTTAATGACGTGTTAGAATGGAAATAGATCTTGACGTTTGTGCACTAATGTTTCATATCGCACGATTTCCGTTCAGACGCGTGCAATTAATCACTCAGGCCTATTGGCCTTCGTGATTAGATTATTACGCGCCTGAATTCAAAAACGTGCTATATGAAGCAATAATGCATGCAACGTCATGATCTATTTCCTAAATAATACTGCCAGACTGACAATGGGCCAGAAGATTAATAAATCAGTTAAAATCAGTAAAGCTGCGAAAGCAGACAACTTTCTTCGTTTTGAAATGCATAATAGTCTTGTTATTCCAAGTAAAATGCTAAATCCTGATTTCCCAGGAGGAATTATAGAATATTTTTATCAATGAAATGATAATTTCTTTATTTAAATTCATACCATACACTGCTTCCCGTAATAAAGTCGGATCTGAAGATTTCATTGCACAAATCACAAAGTTGTCAATGCGGAGAATTTACAAAATACATTCATGACTAATAGTTATTCATATTTATGACATCAATACTTAGACCTCAATAAACAATTGACTTTTACATCAAGAGGCCATACATCGCCGAGAAAACAACGAATGGATAAAAAAATCTGAAAAAAAAACGTAAATATGATATGGATGCAGTTCGTCTGTGAAGTATAACGATTTTGCAACACGATTACATTCTATATGAGTTACGTACTTTAACGTATTAGAATGAAAAAAAAAACGAGAAACAAAACATTGTAGTATGTTATTTCAGTCTACCAGATAGTTTTTGGTCACGCAAACACTTGTTTTTATAACAACAGAGTGTACATTATTCTTGTATTGTCTAGGCATATTATGTCACATTTTTTTCATCGTATAAATGAGACCTGGTGCTTTATTTGCGCAGTAATTTGACTCTATAATATAAACTTGAAGTGGATTGTCAACATTTGTTTCCTGTAGGTAAGTGTGGGGTGGAAGGCATGAAAGAGCTTAATCTAATTTAGCTTTGCTACAAACTACTCCCAGCGATTCCCCTCAAAGAGACGCATTTTTTGCGTTTTTATGCTTTGGATGTGTTTGGGGTAGGTTAAAATTATATATTTGGGTTAGTGGGATTATTTTAACAATTTTATCTAGAAATCCTTTTTTTTATACAAATTATCTATACATATTAAAAACGATTCTTAATTATGTACTTCTTGTTCTCTTTGGAGCAAATATATTATGCTCCAAACATTGTATTTTCATATCATGATCTAGCGCATGTGATGACTGCATTTATATTTAACTAGAGCTCCGGAGCCAACTCTTAATTCTTTTAATGGGCATAACTCCAAAAATATAGCTTGTCCCGCAACTGCGCCTTGTCATGATAATCGAGTATTCCAAGTGTCGTGTTGATATCTTTAAAAGTGTTTGAGTAATGAGCTACATTCAACTTTTTTTCCACGAGAACGACGACGACAACGACGCCGCAGCGATCATAATACCTCGACTCTTTCATTGATACAGACGAACTAAAAATGAAAACAAATGAAATATAATTGCTCAGATAAATGTATGATTGGACTCATAATTACATTTTTAGTCAATGTGCTGTTTTGGCAGATGTTATTACACTTTTCAATAGGTGTTTCATACATTTACTTCAAATCATTGTCACTAATCTCATCAAATATTTCTTTGTGAATGAAATCTATGCTGGTGATTAACATTAACAATTACGTTTTCGTGAGCTCAGTAACTATCATAAATGTTATTTTTGGCACACATACTACAGTGTAACCTCTTCAAAGAGGCCTTCTCTTGAGCAACAAGCCCCTTCAACAACAGCATGATTTTTCCCACTCTACGATTTAACTATTTATCTAACCTCTGTAGAGCAACAATCTCTCAACAACAACGTAATTTTGCTTCTTCCAAAACCTTGGAGAGGTTGCACTGCATTTTCTTATCACAGATGATGAACTCAATATAGGTCTTGATACCATTAGGTCTTACATTTATATGCAACTATTTTCAGTATAAGTACTAATCCTCTGCCTCAGAAGTATACTCTGGACTCCGCCAAATTCAAAGCAAATGCACAAAACATCAATTTATTCAGGAAAATTAGGTTATTTCTCTCTGACAGAGAGGACACAATTGTGGCAAAAGAAGCAGCCGCCATAGATAACTTATACTTCATTTTAACTTCGATAATGCAGAAAATGTGGTAAAAATTTATATTTTTTTTGTTTATTTGTAATCTTTGCAAAAGCTTTGCAGTCTTTATATATATACAATATATATATATATATACGAACAAAAAAGTACCAAAAAGCTCGAAAGCAGGTTTGTTTCTATAAATTCGGTTACAAATTGAATAAACTATGATAAAGTTAGGTAAAATGCGTATGCAAGTATAAAATTGGTTACAAATGCACCCAAAGTACAATGAACATATAATGATGTTTTATTTGGTGTCGGCCGTCTCTCCACGTGTTCCATTTCACAGACAATTCCAGAAATAAATCTCACTCAGACTAATTGATAGACACTTTGGTGTTTGACAAAGATATAAACTGTACTTAAGGTAGATTTTTATCTAGCAAACGAAGCAGATAAATTGTCTTCCTTACTGATTATATTTGTGTGTTTAGATTTATAGTCGTACGTTTTAGCATCTAGTAGCTGTCACTTTAACGATTTGAACATTAAACCAGGATTTGTAAACTTTATTGTTTAAAGACTAGTATTCTCCTTTCAGCTTTAACAATTTTAATGTATTTGATGACCATATATGACTTTTCTATATGGGAATTACCAATACCCATTTCTTCATGATATCATATAAGTTTCCAAGGTATTAATATAAAGGGGCCCGTGTTTCACGATCATGCTCCCTTCCACGTGCTGCTTGCATGCAATTTTTCAAAATTTTCTAATTAACTAATCTATTCGATAATTCCATTTCAAATTGAAATGTAAAAGTTAAAATATTACCAAACATTCCGTACTTATAAATATAATTAAATATCACAATAATTAAGATTTAATAAATGAAATAGATTGATATTTATCATCTTTATGGCTCTACACACCGAACCAAACCATGTTAATTGTGTTTAATGGTCAATTCGAACTTGTCTTCGACCATACTACCCAATTGCTTACAGGTAATAAAAATCGATGGTAACATTGCATCAGTTTCTACTCGCAAGTTTATTCATTTTTCTAGCAACACAGGAAAAAATATAAAAGTATAATGCTGCCATATATCTTAAAATTGTTACGGGTTTTTGTATCCACTCTACTGCCACATGGTCGGAGACAAACTACTCATCTGAATTAATTTAAGCAACTTTAAGAGTTGTTCTAACAATACTGTTGTTAATTCAATATCTGGGCTGTCATTTCAACTCTCTCACTTAACCTTGTGTTTCTAATTTACATGTGAGTGTTTTTTTTTCAAAGTTGTTCAATATTTCGTCTGGTTATTTCTACAAACCCGTATGTCATTTCTTTCCCATTTTGAGAAAATCGCATTTGAAGTTTTAAACTGCAATAACTTTAAGCGAGTTACGGGTTTGTGGAATAGGATAAATCTACTAGACGAAATAAACAAAAATCTCAATATTGCTAAAATTGAGTTACGGGGTTGTAGAAATAAGCCGACGATTTGTCAAATATCATAAACGAGTAGCGTCAAATTGTTTTTTTCTCAAAAGAAGCCAACAACATTATTTAAATCTAAACAGATATTTTGATACAAGTGGTTTTATTATAGGTCATATCGGGAGGTTCTTACTAAACGCAAATACTCAACGCTTCACATGTTATTCCAATGGGACTTAATATCTTTTCAGAATTTGATATAACATTTATATAGTAAATGTCCGCGCCAGAGACTGCACTTTTTAATGTATTTTGTTTTGAAGTCAGCTGAGTAATGATCTCAAGCAGAATCGGTCATTATTACATCATGTTAATGTTCTCAATGGATGTTATATTACGTATGCATAGTAAACCTGAAAAGCCAAAGGCCCTTGATAATTCAGAACGCTTGTTACAAATTATAACTGTTAATTATTTATGGACATATGAGCGGTCAATTGTTTGAATTTGCCGACCAATTCAATTCATGCATTGTATTATTCATAGGCATTACCGACAAGTGCCAACTTGTTGATACCAATATTGTATCGTATAACTCTTCAATATATATTGCTAAATGGTTTCCATAGCAGATTAACATGAGACAAATCATAATGCTAAAGTCTTACAAAAATACAAAAATGTAATTCATTGGTTATCATTCATAAATGTAATTTTTGTTGATATTTCAAAATAATTGTTTTACTATTAAATGAAAGTAATGTCTTGGTTTAGAGAGCAGACAAACATGACAACATATCTTGAGTCCTTACAAGCTGACAAAGGGGTACATTCACAGTACATATCTGCTCACTCTGGGTGGATTTTCCGGGGGAGCGACCCAACCATTGAATTTTGCCACTTCAGTAAAATCAAGACTAAACCTAGTTATTTCGATAACAATTTGATAAAATTTAAAGCACACTTAATGCGATAAGATTATCGCTAATGACGATCAAAAAATCACACAGACTACAGTTTGGTTAATCACTTTGTTACATTGCTCAAATAGGGTTTCATTCCCCTAATTTCTAAACTATAAGAAATCCTATGATTTGTAGCGGCCAGAAAATCATTCCCATTACTACAATCCAATAATTAGTGAGTGTTTCCTCTGCGACATTGTCTCATTTAAAATCTTGCCTTTTATGTTATTTCCATAAAGGGGAATAGATTTTTTGTCAGTTTACAAGTTACTAGAATTCAAAACCAGGTGTGTGTGAACTCCACGCGAATCGTTGGTGTATTATTAAGTGACAGTAACGCATATCCTTATTAGGACGCCTGTTTGTTTCATGAAATAATCTATTCTTAATTCGGAGAAAGTATGTCACAGGATCGTATGCAGCGTTGTGTGAAATATAACGAAGATATCAGTTTGTATAATAAAACTTAACGCATCCAATATGACACTTATGGAACAGCTGCTTGGGGTTAGTGAGTGGACTTGTTCGCGTTTACGTCAAAATGGTGTAGCTGCATTATAATTCGCTGAGAAGTTAATTATCAATTTATGCAATAACATAGATATAAAAGGGATGTTAATGCCATTAAGAGATAGGAAACGCTTGAACCAAAAGATTCTGATGAAGTTTCATTTTTTGAGCATTTTATTACATCGCTGATCGACCTTATTTTGCGTTTTGAAATTACTACAATCACTGTTTTCAGGAGAGTATGTAACATATCCTAGCCATTGTAGTATTACATAAATCATTATGCGTTTAAAGTGAGCTTTATCTTATATTATGATCGAGTGTAAGGTAATATTTATGGACAAATTTGTTTATCTGTTTTGATCAGTTCCTTACAGATAAGGACCAAGTCCGAGTATGCGTTTGGGCAATATGACCTATCCCCCGGGTTGTAAATATAATGAACATATTACATAACGGAACTATTTTGTCGTAAATTTGTTAGATTACTAAATTCGTACAATTAGCACAATAAAGTGATTCAAATAACGCTGAGCATGACTACAATTACACTAGTAATTAAATATTTCATTTAGTTAAGGTCGCATATTTCCCAGAAATCATGTTATTTTCCTTACAACTAAATGGCTGATAAGCAGTTGAAATGTGAGATAATATTAGAAACATCATCGGATTAATGCAGTCAATTGTAGAATAATGTTACCTGTGAAAAGTGCTCCCTTCGAAGAGCAACAATTGTTGAAGTCGCAAAAAGGTGTTGTTCGTTGGAGGGAGTTGTTGTTTGGAAGGAATTGATACATTCCTGACAGGTGTTTGTTATGTGTATATGTGCCTTTTACTGTCGTTACTTGGAAGGAATCGGCCTTTGGAGGTGACGTTACGAGAGGGAGCACTGTATAATGTTTATGCATTGAAATGAAGTGCGAAACAATTGCTTACTCTCATTGTGTTAATAGCTTCCATAACTATTTGATATAATGGTATGTTTCACATTAATCACATTCAAATGTACCACGGAAAGTCAGTCACTTAAAATCATTGCGTAAATAAATTATAATTCAGTGACTCGTGTTTCGAAACCTTTAGTAATATGCTCTTGTCATGTTAATAGTCTCATGGGATGATTGATATATAATTACCTTTCTCATACATTATTGTGATAGCTCTCCAGACAGAAATGAATGTCTGTGTGGCTGATGAACACGGTAGTAAACTATGCAGTGAAATTTGAGTCTGGCGATAATGGGACGTGAGTAATTGATTGCCATGTTCCAATAGAGTACGAGACTTTAATCATTTAACACAAAATCTCTTAAAACAATGCTGTGATAAACAAGTAATCTGTTGCTTATGGAATGGAATGAAACCTGTCAAATTAATAATGAAGCAAGAGTGTTGTATGCTGAAATAAATATATCTGAGAGAGCTGTTAATTATTACAAATGTAAGGTTTTAGATCGATTAATCAGCCCAGTGAACACTGGAATGTGTATTGTGAAGGTATGCATTGTACAGTGAACCCCTGAAAACCAGACTCTCTGAAAACTGGAATTCTCTGGAATTCGGAATATTTTTCGAGTCCCATTTTTTTCTCTTCGATGATCAAATATTCTCGGAAAACCAGCCTTTTGGTCCAGTCTGGAAAGGGTCCGGTTTCAGGGGTTTAACTGTATTACTATGATATCTACCATTGTGGAAGTGTTATTTCACTGAAAGTATAAATAAATATCCCCAAGCAATGTTACAGTGTTGCAAAACTGTTGTTGTAAATATATTGTTTATCGTATCGGAAACAGTCCTTGTTGGAATGATGTAAAAAATTCAAAGGGGCAAACAATCCTACGCTTAAAACTAGTTTAACATTAAACGCATAAGAATATATCCTGCAGTGATTCGTTTATAAATTCCATTGGAAAGCCTATGCTGAATTTCATTAACCTTTGATATAACTGAGTCAATTGGCAAGGAATTTATCTTGCATTGTCGTAGCATGTATGTTAAATGCATTCGTCTTTCCTCAGAAGATTCAAATCTGTTTCCGGTTGTAAAGTACACAGCCAGTTTTCCACTAATAAAGAAATCATTGAATAATTAATTCCTTAATACTTCAATATAATTAACATTGATGAGATTATAGAAGGTACGTGGTTTATTCTCGCAAGCTGTAAATATTGTATAAAAGTATAAAACAATGAACCGAACTTAACGCTTACTACATGTATAAACTATTGGCATAACAAGTAACCAATGTCAACATCAATTGTTCTTTTTCATAAAATCTTTTCATGATCGCAATCAGCAAAATATATCAAGCTTTTATAACAACATCAACAAATAAACATCATAAGGAGGTTTCCATAATAGTGTTATATCTTGCTCGTTGTCGGCCGCTTGCTAAAAGAGTTTGATTTTCAGAATCTTCATCATTTCGACTTTCGCTTGTTTGTGGTAAATGTCTTTGCATGCGCAACGCTTGTTCATAACTTGGTGGTGACGAAGGTGTTCTACTCGTCGTATCGCGAGGAGACGTGTTGTCCGTAAATATATTGTTTATCGGTACACTAGGCAAATTGCTTTTAATATATATAGGTTTATTTGCATTCCTTAAGTCACATTTAGCACCTTGGGACACGATACACTTTGGCCTTGTAGGTTTCGTATTGCCGTTGTTTGTTGCAGTTGCGTGCGATACACTTGCTTTGTTTTGAATGGATCCACACGGCTGCTCGTGCGATTTGTTTTTTCTCTGGCATGGAGCAGAATAATTTGATCCGCTTGTTATATGGCTCTCATATTCATTAGGGATTGCTTTAGTTTTTGAGGAATTGTTGTTCATGGAATCATTTTCCCCGATAAAATCACACAATGAATAATTACGTGAAAGTTGAGCCGATTGGAATTGTTGATCGAATGACAAAGTAAAGCCGTCAAGGGATTCGGGACTAGAGAGCATGAACATTCTAGTATTACAAGACTGTGAATGATTCGTTCTTCGTCTGTTCCATGGAGACCTTAACAAATTTCTCAAAGAGGTTCTTAAACTTCTATCACTCAAATCAGGGGATAAAACACGAATATCCTCGCCCTGGAATGCTGAAGAGTGAATCATGTCTGGAATTGTTAGACTGGAAAATAGACCAGTTATATAACTACTATTCGATCCATCATTAGAAATATTATTCCAAGTCACACTTCGAGTGGGTCCTGTATTACGAGTGTCATTGACATCAGACTCGTGTAGAGTATGAGTACTTGTAGTATTCGCCGTAATTAAGAGCGCTTCTGAATAACTTGGCACTAAAGTAAAGTTATTACGTACAATCATTTCCAATTCCGCACTGCCTATTGTATTTGCTCTTGTCATACGCCCGCTTGCGGGCTGTTCTGTATTTACATAATTGGTTCCAAATACTTTATGGACGTGGTAATGGATGTAAGCTGTCTTGTATTCAATAATCACTCGTAGTGGCCATGACAATAAGAGGAAAGATGCAATCCAGAAAATTACATTGGAAACATACCAGGGCAAGTTGTCTGGATCTTTAAAAGCTAGCATATATTCCTTGAAATTCACATTTAATAGATCCATCCCCTCTCGTGTTTCCATATAATCATCACGTCTCTCATTTTCAACGAAAAATTGATTTCTTTGTTCATCAAATTCGTATTTTGCCTCTGGGTGAGCAAATGAAAAACTTTTTGAAAATTTAATCTTGGTAGCAGCATAATCCTCTAATCCAGTAACAAAAGTTGTGTTATCCTTGAAACCACAGTTTGTGAAATTAAATGCACACCCGGCTGTGTGAGAGTTTACTCGTTCGTAATATACCTGAGTTGAAGTGAAGGCGTCCCCGTTTCGATAACGTGTTACCTGTCTAGTTCTTCGGACATAATGATAACACAAAGCTTTCCACCAAACAATAGGTAAAGCTTCGCGCATTTGTCGCATTTTATGATATACAGTTTGCATGTCTACTTTATGTTTCAGTTCAATCCTAGTGTGACAATGCCAGCATTCGACTAAGTAGACAAGATACAAAAGAACAACAAAAGCTATCGGTATGTAAATGTATCCATCCGCGCACGGACTACTTCTACTGACACCAGTATGGGCGGAATGACGGTCGTAATACATAACGACTGTGGTAATGACAGCAAGCCGGCACCAAGCTATTGCTCCAAGGCAGCCAAGTATGAGCAGGGTAAGGATAAGGCTTTTCCAGTGCACATCACGGCGCAGAGACACGCAACACGAGTGTTTGATCGGTCGTTGCTGAAAAAATAAAGAAAATGGCGTAAAAAATATTCTACATATACATATACTTCTTCAAATGCCCCCGTAGTCGTGCGGCTATGGTATCTGACCAGTAAACACCAGGCATACACCGTTGTGAATTCGAATCCCTACCTAAACCCAAGCAAGTTTTACATGTGAGGAAGCTGTTCAGCTACTTTAATGGCGGTCGGCGGTTCTACGTAGGTAGGTTTTCTCAATAGTTAAAGCTGGAAATGTCGCATAGAAAATAAACAATTCAGTATGAGAAAGTGTTAGTTCTTAGTAATTAGCGAATTAACGCAGTCATATTTTTTTTCTGAAAACTCGCAAAGCCACAATTTGCATAAAAATGTCCGAGGGGTAACAAATATTACACAGACAAACTGAAAATTATCTTTCGTTTCATCTGACAATTTCCGTCTGCAGATTAAGGGTTTCTTTTCATCACAAACCCATTTGCATATGTTTACGTAATGACTTCGGAGAAATAATGTAATACTGTTGTAAAATGCCCTAAAATAAACGATCAAAGTAGAGAATCAGGCATACCAGTCAAATAAGTACACGTTAAAATCTGTACTTGAAACAGAACGTTTATAATTGTAATAAAATCAGAGACGTTTGTCGTATAAAAAAAACAATGTACTCAAACCATGTTCACCAGCGGCAAGATTTGTATCCTGAAAAGAAAGTGGAAACTAATTTGCAAGCATATTGCCCGTAAAATGTTTCATTTGGCGATGTTGTGTACAGTCGCATTTTACCTTTATTTTGACCATATCTCTAACTCACGGACAAAGATCCATATACAGTATATCGTTATCTCGAGGAGTCATCGGAACAGACTAAATATTCGAAATAGACGTGATGCTCGTAATAACGAGGTATTTGTTTGTTTGTTGAAAATTATAAGCTAAGAACAAATATTGACGGGGCTTTAAAAACTCCTCGAGATAAGTCGGGTGCTCGTGTTATCGATCCTCGTAATACCAACTTTTGCTGTATATCAAAGACAGCATCTAAATCACATCACGGTCTTGTTGGAACTTTTATGCTTGCTAGATGATTCAAGCTCAGTTCGTTCAAAAAACGCTTTCATTTGTTCACAAATGTTCCATGTTGTTATATTACAAGACATAATAATATTTCCATAAAATACCAAACCGCCAATTATTTAGATATCAAACATCCTGGTACAGCTTTAAGCCAAGAACTTCTTAGAAAATAAATCAAATTATAGTTCGGTGTATGCGTACATTTGCATTTGTTTCGATAATGTTTCTAGAAAATATAATATAAAATGGACAATTTTGTATTCTCAAATTGATACAAGCCAAATCCAATTTGCTTGCCGCATGGAAACACTATTTATCATTTTGATAGATGGAGTTTATCATCAATAACTTATGATGTATGCCAAAAAATATGAATGAGAACCCGATTTACAAAATAATTTAAAGTAACATTTTTTGGCAAACGCTTTATTTCCTAAAGGAATCTCCCATGGAATAGCATTATCTGTCTCCACAGAAACAAGTTAATATAGAAAGTATTTGCCTATATCTAACGTGTTCAGGACGACCTTTCTATGCTGAGCGTAAGCTGTAGAGACAAGACACAAAATTCGGTCGATTAAGAGTGACAGGAATGAGAAGTTCCAGACCAGGCAGCCTTCAAAATTAGCTTCCCTTGTATTTGCTGTCCTAATAATACGCGAATCAGACACTGATCGGTGGATAATACCACAGCTCCATGCTGTTGTTTTCACATCTATCAAGGCATAAGGGTCTTCCGTACAATATACAGGAACTATTAAGCAAGATTTGGGAATTTCTTTTCATAGATTATTTCGGGATTTTCAGGTTTTTGGAAATGTCCAGGGATGGTTGTTTAGGGTTTTGGTGTTACATGTATGAGAGTTGGTTAACTATGTGTATAGTGGAACGTTTAGGTGATTCAATTTTATCGATTAAGATCATTCTTGGAATACAATTTTGTTTCTTTCTGTTAACTGAATTTCTATGAATGTTGATCACAGTTTGTTGGCATTAGATAAAGGAATTGATATAATAACACTACGACATATAGGTTGTAAGTCGTCAATTTAAGGTGTACGTAAGCATTGCACTATAATTAATTTAATTCATGCACCAGACCCGGTCTAATAAAGACTGACTTTTACGGAACACTAAGGTTGTCACTTCTTATTTTTCCAGAGAAAGGTGAAGCATAAACTCATTAGAGGGACTAAATATCAGATTTAAAGGGATTAGAGCTGCTATTCATGGATGTTTTTTTTTGTTTTGATATTAATAATTTTAAGAATATTGTACTGCTAATTTCAAACTTAATTTTAGTATAAACCATTTTCGTTGCGTAACTAACTGCTGAAATGTAGCGCAAATCTGAAGATCGAAGTGATGTTAAGAGAATAAACGCAGTATTTAATACCTCAATATTCCTTGATATTAATTTTTGTTTCCGTAACATAGAATGAAGAGAATTTTCAGATTCATAAGTCATTAATCTGGAAAATTCTCCCTGTAGTGCATACTTGGTCCATTATTGCTTTATTCTTTGGTTAAGTACATATTTAACAATACAATTTCCATCGATTAGACAGTTGTTATTCATGGAAATGCCATGCTATATTTCTTTAAACATCCATCTTCTAGATAAATACTTGATATAGTAAAAAAAGTCCCCACCATGTAATCTATAACAATATCCTCGGATAGAAATTTATATTGATAGAAGTTTGGTCTAAAAGTAATAAATCCATCAATGGTGGCAGTTTACTGCGCAATATCATGCCACCCCATGTCAACCAGGTCGTACATAGCTTGTTCATCAATGCCTTCTCATCATAGAGATCTGTAGTCATTTAATGCTGTCAGTTATGTTCAATATTCTTGATTACATATTGATGAAATGTTCCCAAAGTAAATTACAGGGTAACGTACTATTTACATATACTTTGGTCGAGAAAATGTAACACTTCGGGACATTATATATTCAAGTTTCCAACAGAAAGTGACAGCGTGTAGTTAGTCTACTGTGAAATAAATGGATTGACCATGTATCCATACATTTAACTAAAACGGCTCATTCAGCAGAAAAATATAATGTAACAACACGCTTTTATAGAACACTGTTTGATTATTTTGGGGGCTCTGTTTGTACTCCAAAATGCAATATATGTAGTAGTTTAAGCGCCTTTTGTTATGAACTACTTTTCTGTGTCGGGATCTACTCATTTTCAAAACCTTGAAGTCAAATACATTACCATTCAAAATATACTTTCTCGTTGTTATTACAAAGAGGTAATTTGGGCTTTAAGCATAACCAGAATTTTTATGCCTCGAAGGGTGCATGAAGCAGTTGCACTGTCCGTCCGTCTTTCCGTCCCATTTTTGTGTCTCGGTCATAACTTTATAATTCCGGCATGGATTTCGAAATGACATGGCATAAATGTTCACCAACACAGGACGATGTGTGCCGTGCAAGACACAGACCCTAAAGTCCAAGGTCAAGGTCGTATTCAATATTATTTCATTATGCATGGAATTGTCTTGTCTCAGCTATTATTTTGCTATTTCGGGGGCATATGTCCCATCCAGTGACAATGCTTGTTTCATATTTGGTTTGTTTATATTTACAACTGGACCTAAAATATTAGCTGTAGGATATATTCGCAGGAAGACACTCTCAAACAAAGCATTAAAATCTCTTTGTCACAGGCGGCAGTCAGTTTGCAGTAAATTCCTACTGCCTTTATCAATGCAATAGACAACATGACCCTTAAATGGTCAAGTAGTCACATGTGTCAGTTATCGTTTAAGCAAGGCACCGTCGTGTCTTGGAAATGGAAGAAGATTAATCATGTAACAGGATGAAAGTGCCGTAAATAACGTTGGCATTTTCCGGAATCTGACATATTATACGAACTATCTACAAAGCAGAGAAACTCGATAGCGGTAACAATGAGGTAGTTTCCGGTACTGTCTAAGACCATTTTGTCGGTAAATGAATTTAGGAAAAAAGACGTATTCGGAGGTCTGTGAGAGCTGAATATTGTCACACTAAATGTCAGACATGCATTACCGTAATTCACTAGATTGATTGTAGTACAAATGGTTCAGCAGAGCAAATGATGATAATAGTGTTTTAAATAAAGTAATGGTTTTGTTGGTTTACAGAAATTTCATGTTGGGCAATAGGTATTTTAGACGCCTCGATCAAAGGGATTTAACTTACGGTATGTAAGAACGAAACACATTTTGCCGTGGTTTGATTAAATCAGATTTTAGTAGACTTTTTGTCTAAAACGTCTATTAAGAATGAATGAGTTCCGATCTAGGTAAATTTGCACTGCGGAATCCATTAAAACGTGTTCATGGTAATATGATACGGACAAGTAATGAATAATGTACGCTAAACCTCAGGTTTGTCACTATAAAATGTAATAACTGGGTACAAATTATATGAGATATTAACCATCATTAATTGAAAACATGATTGCATATTGTAATTAATATATCATTAAATTCAATACAATTAATTGACTTGATAACCGTTTGTGTCATTAAATCAAATAGATAAGGTAAGATTTAATGGACTTGTGTTATATTACCGCGTAGACTTTGGGAAACCATCAAAGTACCGTCATTCTCATAACGTAATGATTGAATGTGAGATTTGATAGCTTGATAATTATAGTACTCGTAGCTTGTTTATCGTTTATTCTTCTTCGACTTGAGTAATGGCTCATAATGTTCTCCGATGTTTCCTTCGCAAATGCCTCGTCTCTTTGAAATAGATGAACCTATTAATCAAACACAGGAAACTTGTTTATGTCCTGTTATCCATTGAGAAACACATTTGTCATGTACTGTTTAAAAGCCCACTGTGCTTGGTTGGGCCCTTAAAACTGGTTTACCTTTCCCCCATACTTTTGCTACAGACCCTTCCAAGGGATTCCCTCCGTCCGGAAGATAGGTTTTTTTGTCCTTTATTTTTTGTATGGCCCTTTGTGTTAAGTATGTTTTAGAGCATTTGAGGGATAGTATTATTGTGGTGAAGGTGGGATGTTTTGCATGAGTTTTAGGAATCCTTTTCTATATTCAGATATTTATACTTCAAGTTCTTGAGTAAATTCTTGATGGTAGATAGTTTTATATCTGCGGTATGGATCATAGATCATTTAATTGTAGGTTACACATGTATATTCATTTATGGAATAACAAATGAATAAAAACAAGAGATGTTAAAATAATAAGATACCTAATGAAATAAATGAAATCATAAGCAGGGGAATATAATTCTTAGCATCACATAAAAAGTAAAATAACTTTGCTCTCAGGCATAACAACGTCATATAGTTGAGAGAATTGTGTCAGCGTATCTGAATGCAGATATTTAGCACATGGAGCGTGAACCAGAAATGGGAGACAAAATATTTGGCTGCAAAATCCAAACTTTCCAATTTTCTTACTCGGGAACTCTAAAATAACTGGTGGTGACCGTGGTCCTGTGGTTAGTGTGATGTACTTGTTACCCAGTAATCCGTGTTCAAATCTCAGTAGCGGCAGATCATAACCAGCTATGAAAATTTGACAAAAATGTCGATTTCCGCCCGTATGTGGAGAGGTTGCCGGCTCCTTGTGGAAGGCTAGGTTTGTAATGGTTAATATACAGTCCAGGAAAACTGTTTGGCAGAAACGGCCGCAGTATATAACTGAACAATTGTTAAAAAACGGTGTTAAACCCAGTGACAATATTATATAAAATAAACTAAAATTACAAACCAGTATTATTCCGATTTAATCAACCAGTACTCACGCACAGTTACATACCATGTAACAGAGATATTAACTGATGTTAATGTGTTTTATTTATACTTTTCTCAGAAAATGGGAACTTGGTTTGCATTAAATTTTATGATATATATAGAAAAAGATTCCTAAAAAAAACACATAAAAAACATCCCACCTTCCCCAAATACTACCTATCTCCAAATCCCCAACCCAAAACCCACCAGATATAGATTATCTGTCACCTGATAAAGGTTTAAATCTCGCGTGTGTTGAGTTTGTACCACATCTTTATGGACTTTCAAATACTTAACAATGAACAAAATTAAATAAATATTTGTGAATGAATAATAACTGTCTCAAAAGCTGAATCACAATTGATTAAAATTCGTTTAACACTGCAGATTAAGCGCGAATTATCCTCATTCCATTTCTTTTTCGACAATATGAATTTAAACTAGCATTATGTCTTTTAATAGTAGATGAAATATGAATAACCGAATTACGGTAATGCAATGTTTTTCGAATTCACCTTTCTATACATTGTTAGCATGTAATTAAACATATATATTATCTAATTGCCTTCTCTACAATTATGATGTTATTATAATGCTCATGTATATGTATGTATGTATGTATTACAGTATATATGTTGTTCTTTGTTTGTATGTGTGATGTCCTCATGGGCCGCAAGGCATACTGGATTGAAACAAACTTAAGTAATCATAATCTTTTGTGGACAATCATTGTGCTCATGCATGTCACACTGCGTATTACTAGCAACAACATTTCATAGCATTCACAAAATTGCACAATTGCTACACATTTATGCTGATACGTTTCAAGGGGCAAAGTGATATATTATATTTCTGAACCCGCTATAGAACACACGTATTGCAATAAAAACAAAAAGATAAAAAGCTTTTTGTTGTAATATTATGTGACACCAGCGTGTCTTGACCAGGGCTATTAATCACAATGGAGATGGAGATAGCGTAAAAATGCTTAGTTCTCCTGGAAGCAGACACATTATACAAAAATACCCAGAAGACAGAGAAACCCAATCACTGTAATAATAAAGCTGTTTCCGGTTCGGTACTCGCCCATTTGTCTGTAAATTAATTACTAATGCCTCCATCGGTTCTATCAGATGAAATGCATTCGTCCGACAAGAAGTTCTGTAAATGACTAATGGCATGTTTGGAGGAACGATGCATAAAGAAGTAACAGGTTTATCGGATAATTCTTTTAAACAATACTATTTTTAATTCGTGTATCATTACAGCAAGGTTGACACTAAGAGAGCTTGTGAATTCATGTATCTTACATTATTGTGACACACTTAGAACATGGCAATTTGAAACGTAGATTAAACCTAGGACAATATATCATAGGATTTACCAGGCTGTATTAATAAAGTGTGAGTAAAAAGAATGAAAACTGAAATTAGAAATTGGTGGTGATGTAATCAATATCTTGTTGTACTTCTTTGGTAATCAGGCAATGTTAAATTTGCTCTCATACAAATAATCCCATCACCACGCTCATGAGTCAGACTTTTATTTTGTTTTATGATCCTTGGTTCTGTGAAAAACAATTCGGGTTCTATTACAAAACTCATTTTACAAGACATTAAACATTATTGTAAAAGTACACGAACTTTCCGCTATTGTCTAGCAACTATTTAGTACGTTTAACACATTGATCACACAAAAATACGATATCGTAAATAACATGTTTGTTCTCGTAACGTCAATCACCGAATTTTCAAATCGTTGCAAAGCGTTGCTGGAACTTTAAAAAAAACATTACCAGAACACAGAGACGCTCTTTCGGTCTCAAAAGTAACATGATTCAAGAACCATATCGTATTTTTTAATGTTTAAAAGCAACATAAAAGTACATCAAGGATAAACTGACAGCAACACTGCTGCAGAAAACAAATGTTACACAAGAATGATACATTGTCAATAAAGACGTTATCAAATGTACGCAGTGGAAAACGTACTTTATAAGAATTTGAAACCGCTTAATTTTGTCAAACCCTTTGTTTATAAATGGAACAAATTGAAACATAATTATACGAATAATGCAGGAAGAACACTAAAACCAGAAAGTCTTAATGACGGGCCAAATTAAGTGATATTTACATTTTAACCAACCATAGAACACAATGCACACGATTACAACTTAACGCGCAATCACTTCTTGGAAAAAAAGATGGCAACGCTCGGAAAAACAGATTCATCAAGCAGGTAGAATTCGATATTGACTCCTTTAAGTGTCAAGCATGTCCATTTACGATTGCTGAGAACTTAAAAAAGAGATTGTCAACTCTAATTTAGTAATTGACATAACCCTGCTTTCAATTTACTTAATTGATTTTGGTCATGCTTGCTTTTCCATAAATCAAAGAGATAAGGCTGTTATAATAGCCTGCTTTGTTGTTTCTACGACACAACCATTCGAAAGCGGAAATTGTGTTGTTTACCGTTGGTTAGCTACAAATTGAAATTGGAGTAAACTAAGGATGCCTCGTCTCTGTAATTGTTTCATTTGAAATACCTTAAAATGATCAATCAATCTTGTAAGTCAGGCAGATGAGTTTAAACTTTTTAGACATTTTTGTCATACTTTGTCAGACTGGTTACAAGTTACGGAAGTTATTTCTTTATAGCTACGTAAATGTAGATAGATTTTTTCAAACACGGAAGATGGAGTATGCACACATATAATTAATACATAGCAATCATATCAAGTCAAAACTGTGCTTGCGACCACCTCCGAATAAAGGCGACCCTGTGAATACAGGTCATCCTTTGAAAAGAAACATCATTGATTATTTTAAACAAACAGACCTCCGAATAAAAGTGACCCTGCGAATAAAGGCCATTCTTTGGAAAAAAAATCATTGATTATTTAAAACAAAAAGACCTCCGAATAAAGCCCACCTATCAATAAAGGCCACCTTTTGTTTTTCCAAAGGTTGTCTTTGTTAACAGGTTTGACTGTAGATTTAATGTCACTGTCATACACTTTAAAGCAGCAGAATATCAATGAAGACTACTGACAAAATGTATCATCACACAGTTTTCAAGAACACAGTAAGAAAAAAAACATTTTACTAGGACGTTTCCGCTCAAGCGGCGATTCAATTCTGGATGCGAATTTAGAAAACGCCATCAAATAGTCAAAAACAACACCTAAATCTTACAATACAGACACATAACTAAAACCGACAGTATGATTCCCCTGCTTTGTCCCTGGTATGCAATTTTTTGGCGAGAACCTTAATGTAATAGAGCATGGTTTAGTCAGCATTTTGTCTGGATCAATACGGATATTAAGACTGATCAATAAATGAGGCAATTTTGTGAACATTGAAATAAAGTAACGCTAAGATCATTATTAAGTTTAATGACGACTCTCATTTGTGACAGGCAATTAGGTAAGTCAAGTATTACATTGCGGCGTCGAGGTTAATTGAAGTTTTTATACTCTTTGATCGCTTGCTGTATCTGTGTGTTTGACTTTATAAATTGTAACAAAGCAAATTCACGCATTTTGTTTACTAGTCAAACCTAGAATTAGGAAATACATGATCGCTAAACATATTAAATTACACAACACTCGCTAAATTTGATTTGTGATTTAGTGAAATATTTTCCCATATCCAATATATGTCTTATTGACCGCTTTTCAAGTTTTTTAAAATCGTTCCTGAAGAGCACAAGGCCGAGACCGCGGTCCAGATGTTAGTGTGTTGAACATGTAACAATGTAACCCGGCGATCCGGGTTCAAATCCCGGTCCCGGTAGGTCATTCCCTTCTATGAAAATGAAAGATTTCACTTTTGCTCCATATGTGAAGTTGCCAGCTCCTAACAAAAAATGGGATCGTTAAGTGCTGTAAAATTAATTCTATGGAAATTCTATACCGTTGTAGGCATACATTATGCTTGTTTTTTTTTCATGGATTTTTTGCTACTGTACCATCCAAAAGACTCTATAGGACATAACAGATATCGAGCGAAAACTATTGCTGACCAATTTTGAAATTTTGAAAATACATGACTACAAAAAAGTCTACCTGTCCTTTAAAAAAGAATCTGGAAGTCAAAGCTCTACCGATTGATAGAACATGGTTGGTAACAGAGCATTGGATGATATATATTTGTCAACTTTACTTCATTTCTATAATGGTCAAATCTTCGAAGCTTCCATCATGCCTTTTTCAATACGCTTCTCTATATTCTCATTCTTTATACGGCAAAAAACGGCATTACTATGTCTTTAGCCATTTACATATATACTATGGCAAAGACCCTACGGTACAAAATACAACATGAACTAAGTTCAGCAAATTTGCAATATATTATACATACATTTTTAAGATACAAAGTCCAACATGTAAAAAAGAAACCGTTAAGATTTATTCAAAGTGTTTTCCTAACTTTAAACGACTCTCTCAAAAACCTGGTTATATTATAGATCGTTTTACTTTTGTTAAATTTCATTAAATTAATACATTTTGCTGGACAAGGCCATGCGGAATTTCTAAAATATGCTTTCCCAATACCGGTATATCTAGTATAGCATAATAAAAAATGGCATAACTATAACACAAGTCGTAGTATTGGTAATTGTTTATTTAATTATTTGTCACTATCGACATTGTTCGGACAAACATTATCACTATATAATATCATAACTAAGGACATAATTTGTGTTCATACGGTACAATAATTTTCTTTTGTTTCACTGAGTTTATCGCCGTTTTCCAGCAATTGTTTTCGTTATGTACGGCGGTCGGAACACTGAACCAGTTTTCCAAGACTGTATTCTAACTTGTACTAACATCCAAAAGGAACCGGCAACTTTTCCCCATACAGAGGGTAATTGACATCTTTGTCAAATTTTCATAGAAGGGTATGACCCGCCGCGACAGGGATTTGAACCCGCATCGCCGGGTTATATGTCTGGCGCACTAACCACTGGACCACGGTCGCGGCTTATTGCACAACAAGCTATGATACGATATAAAACACGCCGATCAAAATCGGACTGAGTTTGGCAATACTGGAATAAGATTCAGCAATGCTTCAACAAAAGCATCAATTGTTGTACAAAAACATCAATACTTAATCAAACTGAATGGTTTATCTAATGTGGGCTCTATCCTAGATTGTTGTTTTTGCATTTTGTGGTTCATTTGTGTCTTGGACAAGAAATTAATCTCATAATAGGACAAGGTTGGCGTAAATAACGTTCGTTTTTCTCTTTCAATGAGATTTATTGTATACAAAGTGTGTAGAAACAGAGAAATTCAATAGTAATAACAATAAAACAGTTCCCGGTTCTGTCTTTTGTTATTTGTCTGAATATAATTTTAGAAACATGATTGTACATTACATTGTCCATACTGAACTGGAAAATCATCTCTGATTAGTTTCCATTCACCGATAGTTTTAAACTGCGGATTGACGCATAAATACGTGTTATATGCCAGATTCCAAATTATCACTGTAGCAATTTTGATTAAAAATAGAATATTATAGAATGACTCGACGAATAAAAGTGAATTACATTTCACAGACTCCAAATTATCTTTAAAGCCTAAAGCAGCTGTAGATGAAAGAGTGAAATGCGATGTCATTTTGAAACCTCTAATCAACATATGGCTGTTGCACTTACTAAGTCTGAACCACCTGAACTTGATGTTTTGCCTGAAGCTCAAACTATTTTAACATTAGGTTGGTTTAAGCAAATACGCGAGATTGAAGTGAATAGCACCAAGATATACTATTCATTGTGAGTTGCTTTAATCATAAAAGCTTTCAATGTCGTATGTTGATTTCGAACTTAATCAATGTTATATTTTTATCTTAAGGGACATTAACAATCACAATTTGAAACTAAACATATTCCCAGAACTGATTGGTAATCAGTTGGAAGAACTCTCCCGTTCTGACAGATATACTGATAACTTTTTGCAAGATTGCATTATCGATAGGAGATCGGGCATTGTTAAATGCATTTTCGCTATTTCCAAGAGCAATGGGCTGTTATTTTATTTATTTCATCTGAAAACACTCACAATATTCCAAAAGCTGAAAGTCTTGAACACACTGATGAAATCTAGAAATTGTAGATTTAAAGCAATCGTACCATTGAAATCGGGTGAATGGTGGATGAAAACATGGCTATAGGTACTGCTTATGCAGATGGTGCTAGATACTAGAATGTGACTGAAATGTTGAATACGAGCATGTATCTTTAGATTAAAACCAAATCTAAACAATGACACTGATGACATGTCCTTGTTTAATACGATATCATCACACATAATATCCAGATGCCAATAAAAGAAACAACATGTGGCATTTTTGTTTGCAGTTCCAAATAAATAACGAAAAAGAGTGCAAAATGTCAACATTATGATGTAGCCGACGGACATAATTTCTCACTATCATACTGGTTAGAAGGAAAACAATTCGTAATATCCAATATCGACATGTTTACCAATAGTAAAATACTTTTCGTTTTAATTACTATATTCAGAAAGAAAGAAGCGAATAAAGGAGAATGGTAGTAAAGTTGATGTGTCCGAGGCACATCCAGGATGTTGTGAGTTAGGACTCAAAGAGACCATAATTGCATTTCTTTCTAAGAGAGTGATATCAATGGTATTGCCATTTCGTGGCAGAGGACTCAAGAGTAAATAAAATGAGCGAAGCTTTCCTTGCAATTATGCATAAACGATACATTATTAGATACATAATCAATAATGTAAAACCTCGATATTAAGACTACATATGGGGCCTGAACAAAAAGGGTCCAAATATCGAGGTGGTTTCAATATCAAGTTAAAATAGTGAGATAATATTAAAACCCGATCCGAAAGTAAGTGGCCGTTGTGGTGAAATGGTCGTATTGTTGAGGTGGTCGCTTGGTGAGGTTTCACTGTAAGTAGGTATATTTGTGATGATTGAAATGGCGTACAGTCAAACCAGTGTTTACAGTCACCTCAGTCAAATCGGTGTTTAGGGCCTCCTCCAAATAAAGACCACCCTATGAACAAAGGCCTGTCTCTGGAAAACCATCACTGATTACTTAGGGCAAAAAGACTTCCAAATAAAGTACACCTGTCAATAAAGGCCACATTTTGTCTTTCCCAAGGGTGGCCTTTGTTCTCAGGTTTGCCTGTATTTGTATGAAGAGTCGGATTAGCGTTATTCGAATTCATCAGCTCTGAATTTTATGTCCAATTATGCTTGGTTATTACTGGCTGTATAGAATATGATATAAAATTATTTAGAATAAATGAATTGGCATAAAATGAATAATCTAGTATAAAATTGAAGACAAAAAATCGTCCTCATAAACATAAATGTATCACCAGCGAAGAGGATATGACTATAAAGTAAAGATTATTAATAATGCTTCGTTGAGAATTAAAACAGTGGTCAAATAAACTCTCTGCATGAACATATTTACAGTTAAGTGGATGACACATGAACGAATTCACTAATAATTTCAATTACATTTACAAATTACTCAGTCTGAGTAAGCACTAATTGTTTCCATCAGAAAAAAATATACGTAATTTTGTCAATGTTGTATTAAGTACCACTGTTGTTACATAAATTCACACATAAACAGATTTTAATACAATCAGCAATGGACAATCTGGTTCGCTGCGTGTTATCATTTTACCCAGGATACACAGCGTAGATAAAACTGTTGTAATGGATTTGCCTTATATTCCTGCAGGACATTTCAGTATCATCAAAAGCTCGTAACAAGACAGAAGTAATTAAACTAGAAAGATAAACGATATAATACAACATTTGGTGATAACTGATGATATTAGCAAATTAAAAGGGGGAATGTAACATCTAGTTTTAGGAATTAGGTACAAAAATCACGCTGATTTCATTGTTATTATTTACATTTTTTCTTATTTATAGCTTGATGTATATAACGCTTATCAAGAAGTGATTTCTAAATGCTCCACGCTTACATTGTTTGAGCGAAGGAACTGGGTTCGAGGTTATAAAACTTGAGATTCGTTTCCGAGCTCAAATCTCATATCTTGTCTTTTAATGTTCACATTTAATCATAATCCAACAATAATGATATCATTGACACATTAGTCTGACAGCAAGACTGACCTGAATAATTTTGTATTTAAACATTAATGATCACCATCTTTTTAACCATAATACTGGAGAATGAAATTGAGGTTTGAGCTCGGAGACTGTTCTGAAGTTTATAACCACGGGGCTTTTATACACCGTTGTACATAAATAATAACACGTGCTTTTTTTGCTATGGAAATGTTTCGAAGTAGTGTTAATTAGATCATTTCGGCTAACAACAACCACAAAATGAAATACATAAATTTGTTACATTAACACTTTTCATCAAGACGTGTCTATTAAATCAATTATATTTCAGTACTTGTCTAAGCGTTGTAGTTAGTTATTTTCATAGCATACATGAAGTATACATTTTCCGATTGTGGTTATTTTAGAATTCTGGAGCGCGTGATAATTTTGAAAATGTATCAATTATGTATAAGTTTCATCAAGAGTTGACCTAACTCTATGATTACGCGCCTTTTTATATACTATTAAGTATGTTCTTTACGCTTCTTAGATAATTGCCTGGAAGTTTTACAGTCAAAACATTTAGCACAAATATTTACAACACACGACCGACTTATCCGGCCAAACCAAACGTTACAAAACGTTTTCATGCAAATTAACAATTTACACCGGGGGCACGATAGAGAACCAGGAGGTCTATTCGGAAAAGTGTAGGGATAAACATGCCCGGCTATCCTTCGTCTTCCCCCCCATCCTCTCCCTGGGGCGGCTCTGAAATGATCATAACTATCGAATGGCCCGTTAAATAGCAGATAAACAAAAAATGAAGGATAAAACTAGTTGGTTTTTACCACGCAATAAAACGTGAACGATCGTGTTATGAAATTTAATCATAAAAATCTCCTCGTTCATGAGACTTGAAACGGAATTAATGGCCTGAAACGCTTTTACAGAACATCGGTTTTCATATTAAAACGAATCAAAGAAGATAAACGAAGCGCAAGGAAAAAAATTTTGAATCGAGATAAAACTGAAAATGATTGCGCAGAAAAAGCATTTGTTGTCATGCATGGAACGGTAAAACATTTAAACCAAACAGGTCAATATTTACCTCCTTGAAGTGCCTGGTATAACGTTATTTACATTTGCTGAGAACCCCCATAAATGAATGTCATTTTTAATTTAAGTAATTGACATAACATTGCGTTCAATTCTTCTAATTGATTTGGTCATGCCTGCTACTCGATAAATCACTGAGATAAGACAAGGGTAATGAAATGCTTTATTTAATCTGTATCCCTGCATTCTAAAGTGACAAGTGTATCGATCACTTTGGTTTATTTAAAAATTAAGATTTTATTACACTTGTTGAAAATATCGATCTTCGGATTTCAAAAGTTTCGTTGCCTAGTTACAAAAGAAATACGAACACACTTATCGAATGCATTTTTTTAAGGATGGGCGTATAGAGAATGATTTGCTAAAAAAATAACATTTTTTTTCAAATTTTGAATTCAGTCCGTATTGGCTGACAACATTTTGTTGGGTGGTTACCTTTTGGATGCCTGGGATAAAGATGTGCTCGGTTATGGAGATTTAGAGACGAGCCCCGAAGCAGGTGGTTATCGTACATGCAACCACATCAGAAACATGCTTCGATAAAATAAATAAAACATTACTGGCACATTGACATCTATTGTCATCCTAAAAAATGTTTCATTATGCATTACAAAGCGAAATATACACAGTTAGGATACGGGAGGGGATGACATTTATTTGTTTATAAACTAATTTGACAGAAATAGAGTTTACTATACGCCTTCATATTACTCTTATACATTTTGAGAGATTCTACGCCATATTTAAACACTAACAAAGAAACATGGAAGGCACAAAATTCAATTTTAAAAACTTATGACTGCCGGCTGTTTTGTTCAAGGAAATATTTAAACGTTACATAACAAAAGAACCGCTAAAATCAATGCAAATAGCCGATTTTGCACGGATGAATAATTAAAATTCACAGAGTTCCTCCTCTACATGCCAACGGTATTAATTTCCGAGATTCTTAATCTAATTGAGCAAGTGTGTTTTCATCAGATTAGAATTGGAATCAATAATGATATCATCCCTGGTCAATAGAAAGAGCCATTGATGTTATTTTTTACAAATAATTGTATAAAAACAAGATTCAAACAAACAACAAAGATCGTCAAGCTTGAAGTTAATTAGCCATCGAGTCTTTCAAAATGATTTTTATATGACTATTACCTGAAGGTATACATCTGTAACAGGAGGCAGAAAATAAAGTTCCCGGTGCAGGGCTGGACTCCGCGACCTTTGTCTTACAAGTCATCTGCTCTACAACTGAGCTAATCGGGATGACGGGCATACAAAGTAGCATTAACATATAATATTGTGTTATATATATACATCCATTAAACCAATGAAGAAATAATTATTGGTATCTTGTTCTCTATTTTGTCCCGGCTTAGTTAAATTAATATTTTTAATTTTCCAATAAGACGTCATAACTTGATACATGACGTCATAACTTGATATACTTCACCTAGATCTAATTTTGTTGGTTAAGTGATAACTATCAACTTGTTCGCTATTGATTGTAATATTTCTTTATTTTATATCTGTTTTGTTTTATTTTCGAATTCTTATTTTTTTGTTCCACCCCCCGCGGATGAGTGTGGGGTTTGGCATTCAAAACTAATTTAAACCACTTGTATCTTCGCTATGGGCGTTCCAAGGTGGCACCTTTCAGAAAAATGTGTTTAGTCTTCCTAGGGGGAGGTAATGTTTTTGAGAAGGTGTTTTTTTTTGTATTTTTTTTCTAGTTATTAATCATACAACTACTCTTATTTTTTGTTTATACAGAATTCTAGTTTTCAGTATTGTCACTTTTATTAACTTCTAAATGTGTCCCTTGTTCAAATTCATTACGATATTGTTGTTTGATATATTCTGACCTCGGAGACTTCACCATATACGTACATAAATATCCGCGGGCTGAAAATCGAGATATATTTTTGTCGTTGTGTGTACAAATACAAATAGCAATTACGTATGGTAATCTAATATTACCATGAGAATTTTTTATTAATATTGGAAATTTCATACAATTTATTTATCTATATGAGACGTAAGACTGTATTTACTTTCTTGGTCGGAGTAACCGTTGTATAGTCATAATTATTTGTTTTTAGAGGTCGTATAATGTAGCATATGCATTGAGCTGAACAGTAATATTTTTGTGTGTAGGGTATTTTATTGCATGTGATCTTCCTTAAGAATGTTTTATAGCCTTCTATTGCATCTGAGCACGAAAATGTGGGATTCGTTTGGTGGGTTTTAGTTCTAGTAAGAACATATGGGTGGTTTGCATACTCCCAAATATTAAGTTCCGCTATGGAAACCGAAATCGAACTAATTTGGTGAACGAAGCTCAGTGACCTTTTATTCACGATATTCAAAAGTGCCGGTAGTATATTATTTTTGTTCATTTCAGCCGATTAATATGTCTAGACAATTTCCGTCATATTCCATCATCCAACTAAATACCAAGAGGCCAACATAACAAAACACGACTATCATATTTTAGGAATGGTCCAGGAAAGCACTGACATGGTCAAGCTTTTGATTGATTGTCGATATTCTACCGGTAGTAGGCATACAAAAAGAATTTTGTCTTTTGAAATACGACGTATAAATTACATGCTAATGCATGAAATGATGTTTAGCAGTTATACAGTCAAATGAGTGAACAAAGACCACCCTTGGGAAAGAAAAATATGGCTTCTATTGATAGATCGCCTTTATTCTGAGATATGTTTGTTCTAAATAATCAGTGACGGTTTTTCAATGAATTACCTTTTTCACGGTGTGGTCTATATTCGGAGGTGGTCGCAAACAGAGGTTTGACTGTATGCGTTGTTTTGTGGTTTTGCATTCTTCTTTAAACTGTATATCTACTATATATCGGGGCAAATCATTTGTTGTTGTATTGGGGTTTAACGCCGTTTTTCAACAATTTTTCAGTTATATACGGCGACCGTTTCACCAAACCAGTTTTCCTGGACAGTATGCTAAACAGTACTAACTTACCCTTCCACAAGGAGCCGGCAACTTCACGCATGGAGGAAAAATCGACATTTTTGTCAAATTTTCATGGAAGCGTATGACCTGCCGCGATCGGGATTCGAACCCGAATCTCCGGGGGGGGGGCTGCAAGTCCAGCGCACTAACCACTATACCACGGCCGCGGCTCGGGGCAAATCAATATTGTCTTTACAAACAAAATACGGTTTTATCATATCCACACAATTTGTTGAATGTTTATGTAATTTTGTTATCTATTACTTTCGAAATGGAGCGAGTGAACAGGCCTTTACTCAATTCTATTAATATGTGTACAAACGCAATACTCATTAATATAAATGTTGACAGTGTTCTCTATTCAGACGACGAAGACAAACCCAATGAATATTTGCGAGCAATACATCATTCGTAGAGTGATTTGTCTCGCTGGTATTGACATGTTGTTCGTTACCTTCATGACTCTTTGTTTACTGTGTTGCTCTAATGCAAACACAGAGCAGGGCGAAAAGCCTTTTGTAAATATTTGCAATTATCCGTACGAACGCCTTAATGTTGGGATAAGAATTTGTTCATCTAATCGTAGTGGAAGAAAATCACAAAAGACTTGTGTTTCTTCATCAAATACTGGCTGTTCGACAACAAAGTACAGTTGAAGACCTCTAAACCGGCCTAGCCTGGGACCAGGTCATTTGGCCGCTTTAGAAGGGATGCCGGTTTTGAGGTGGATTTTTTTAATTATATAGTAATGAAGTTTGGACCAGATCTAGAGGGGTAACCGGTTGAGAGGGTTTCCACTGTACACTTACTATATTAAATGAAACAAATCGCGTACCATGCCATAAAATCTGATGAAAGTAACGGAACGTTATGCTTAGTTATCGGTGCATTACCGGGAAACTTCATTACTTGCGCGGTCATTTTATTTTTAGGATAGCAGTTTCGCAAAATATTTGAGCGTCATCAAGATTGATATGTCGTGGATGTGTCTCACGATAAACCTATGAACGGTTAATTTTAATATACACTACATGTAAACAAGTATTTTTCAAAATGCACCGTTATGGCCACTATCACTTATTAACAAAACACTTATTCATTATCGTGTTTTATTAATCGTGTATATCTTTGAATTTCGTGTAATGAATACAAATCCCAAGGTTACATAGGTAACTAAGAAATTTGCGGGGCCATGATAGTCCTCGATGGAATGCTTCGTGTAAAATTCCGTGGAATCATTTCAGAACCTAGTACGTGGAATACCTTTGGTAATTGCTTGGAATAAAATTGAATTGCACCAAAGTGACTTGCCCACTGTGTCTATAATTATTTGCATGTCGGTGGTGAAAACATTAAAAAATATTGACCTATCGAAATACAGTGTTCCCTCCTTGTCGGAGTCGTAAAAAGAGTTGTTCTTTGGAGGGAGTTCTTGTTCGGACAGAAATGATACATTCGCGGCAGGTGCCTTTTTATTATGTGTATGTGTGCCTTTTACTGTCATTATTTTGGAGTGAATCAGTCTTTGGGGGTGAGGTTACAGGACGAAGCACTATATATATCTATAAGAAATAAAGTTTAACAATAACTGCTCTTAGAGTGAACCCGACCGATCCGGGAAACATACATGCTTGATGAAACCATTAATTGATCATAAGTAATTAACATGATGCCCTGTTACTTTACAAAAAAGGCTAAGTTGTAAAAGTATCAGCATTTCTACCTTTGTTTCCTCATCAACATCCAGGTCCGTAAGATGACGACCTAGCCGGTTCATGACGTAGCATCATTTGTCTTCCGTTTGTTTCTGTTAATCACCTGAAAAAAAGATGAACATTAATGTGTAATGACAATTATGGCTGATTTAAGACATGATTCTGTACATTTATGTTCCGATTATCTCGTTGTCCATCTCCCTAACTCTGTAATAAATCAACGTTTTGTACGTAGTCGTGTTTTGTCGCACAAATTGCTGGTAATATATGTCGTTGATGAACGCTTACTAGCGACCATAAACTCGTGTTAAACCGAATGCAATATGATTGTGACATATGTAAGCAGAATGAATATTTAATTGTGCAAATATTGTAACATTTTCTTAGACTATAGAAAGGATACAAATAAAATATAATGTATTAGGCTGTATTCATCACGTTAAAACAATAAACCTGCCGCACGTTGAGCTAAAAATAGATTGGGTGAATTGACCTTGGGTTATTCGTGAGCTCGAACTTTGTTCGAAGCCAATACTCTCTGTGACAATTTGGTTGAAGACATTCATATGGAAAAGTTGACAGTTACTTAAGGAGAACAAAGTATGTAAGGACAAAGAATCTGGGAAAAATGGATAATCCAATAAATGAACAAGTGTACAATGAAAACAAGTGTAAACCCCGAAACATAATTACATTTTTGCTGATGTGCAATATGCCCGTTTTGCAATAATTTTATTGGTAGTATTATTTCGTTATATGATTCAGAATAACGATAGTTTGCGATACTTTAAAGTTCACTTAAAAGTTTCAAAAGAAAAGTGAACTGACCCCTTTCTCTTAGACAATTAACTCCAGTTTTAATTCGTTTTCTTGTTAAGGCGAACTGAGAATAGAATGACAAATGCTTTGGTATGAAATGTTTTTTAAACAATGAAGAAACATTTGGTAAAGAAATGGTAAATTCCATATTCCAGTATACTTTTAAGTAAGACAGGAAAGTCCACATTCACACGATGGAACTTCGCAATACATGTACTGCAGACCTCATCAAATGTGTTTGTTTCATCATTACCGTTACAACCGTCAACATATTCAATGGAATCATTTTCCACAATAAAGTTAAATTGAAAATTATTACATTTTCCAATAATTTCCCATACATATCGTAATTGCCCCATTCCCTTCAAAATAGGCCTCTGTATTTCATTTTAAACCAATCCTCGGAATTCTTGTAAACTAAAAGTGATTATTCAGCATTTCTGTCCATTTCACTTATGATTAACTTGATTCTAAAACAAGTATTTTTGTTCAAGACCGAAGTACAGGCGATCTCTGATGCGATTATGCAGAAAGATCTTTTAACCGTGAAATGTGTCACTACGTCACTGAGGCAAAATAAAATTGTGGAATGATATAAAATGATAATTGCGGCGACTGTTACCCCCGGGATACGTTAAGTGATATCATATTTCATGAATTTCTGCACTAAATTCTGATAATGTAGACATTCAATACGTTTATGACGATAATAATTATGTTGATTCACATGTATTGACTGTTATTTGCAAAAATAGTTCTTTGTCCTTATTTTCTGGTCTATATTTGATTTTATAACATCACATGATCTTATGCTTTAATATCTTTCGTAAATGAAAATTCTAAACACTAAAATGGACTTTTTATAAATGCCTTGTACGTATATTTTTCAATAAAGAAAATTTTTGACACTATCATTTATCGTATTTCGATTTTATATTTTTGTATTAGTGTTTGTCCAATGGACTTTGTAAAAACAAGTTCATTCAATGTAAGAGAAATAACGGTCAATAGGTTAATATGAATATAAATATACTTATGAACCACAAATAAATGAATTCAATAAATAATGTCATTACTATTCTTGTGTTTTAACTTGTTTTTGTTGGGATGAGTTCGATTGCTTAGTCTATGATTACTTTTGGATTTATTTGCTTCACAAATGCTTCATTATTATGTACCCACGGGCCCGCTCGTTTCAATCTAATATTTGAACAGGATATACCCTTACTGGGATGATCAACAACAACCCAGGATTTATGCGCAATAATTCCTCCATCAGTAATCAAAGTTTGTATTTATATTTACAATAATGTCCCTTTTGATGAAAGGCAAGTTTGATAAATTCCCGTTGTATTGTTGTTTCATTTGTGTTTCTGTTTATTTAATTAATTAAAGCTATACATCTTAGCACAACTCACAAATATGTTTTTTAATCTGTGTGAAATAAACAGCCCACGTTTCATAAAGGAAAAAAACAACATTACTTATGCTTTACGCAGTTTCTTAAGTGTCTATAACTCTTAATATATGTATCATTAAAGTACTGAAACATTCCTTGTAATGTAGTCAAACTGTAATACTGTATTTTCCACAAGATGTCTGAAACAGCAAATTTCCTTGAGAAAGCATATTTATGATCTGAAACAAACCATTAAGACGCAAAAACACTATTTACGAATACTTTATGTAAATAACATTTTCCCAAGAAAAGATATAAACCATTTTTAACAATACTGTAAATGTCTAAACAGCAAAACAATACCTTGAAGACACTTCGAATCCCTTGTATATTATCTGAATATTAAGAGAAAATCACAAAATGTAAAACATTTCCATGCTAGAGCATATTTCTGGTGAATTTTATTGGCAAACAAAGGAATTAGACGCAAGACAAGAGACAAGAATCTTGGTGTCCAATATGTAATATATAGAATGTAGGAACCAAATCCATAGAACCGCTACACGTTAAAACGCCATCTACCACGTAGACGTTGTAGCAATACATTGAAATTTCGGCAAAAACTCTCGAATATTTTAACTCAACAACACAGTTCTTGGATGAGGCTTAATTCTCACAGCCGCGGCCGAGGTCCAGTGGTTAGTGCGCTGGACTTGTTACCAGGGTCGAATCTCAGTCGCGGCAGGTTATAACCTTCTATCACAATTCGAAAAAATGCCGATTTTCCTCCATATGTGGAGAAGTTGCCGGCTCCTTGTAGATGGGTAAGTTAGTACTGGTTAGTATACAGTACAGAAAAACTGGTTAGGTGAACCGGTCGCCGTATATAATTGAAAAATTGTTGAAAAAAGCGGCGTTAAACCCGAGTGACAATATGTCATATACAAACAAATACATTCTTTTCTCCCAAATCCTCGACTTAAAAAGAACAAACCCGCCAATATGGCTCACAATCACCCCCATCCAATCAACACCACAGTCCATGAAGCAAGAAGCGACATATACGTAATATTCACATAACAAAAGGCGTATAACAATACAAACCAATGAAATAAAAAGAGAACACAAAATAAACCACATGTATAGCTAGTCGCAACATTATACTTGTCACATTTATCTATACTCATCAAATATATTCCCTGCCGTACCATATTCCAATTCGGGCCGATATAAATGTACGAAAGTCATTAATTTATTGAAATGAAGGCGACAATAGTCACTTAATCAACGCCTGATAATCAATAATATGAGATGGAAAACCGTTACATTGATTCACATGAAACAATAGAAAGAGAACTTTGACCAGCCATGAGCGGTGATTGATTAAGTTAGCACGGCTGATGATAAAGCATGGGCCGTAATGAAGTATCATACTTGTAATAGATTTTCATTAATTGCTTGGTGATAATACACTGTTTCTAATTAAGTATGGTTTTCTGCTGCAATCATATTTTCCAGCTGAAAATCTTTGGTGTATTCATTAACACGGATGTGAAATATTATTCCCAGATGTTGCGATGATTTCAAATGTAATTGGATATTCATATCGACATTACTAAAAAAAGGCGCTGGCTCACAGTTCAAATATTTACGAAAATGTCATAGGTTTCATTGTACGGCGATATTAAATTAGGGAAAAATGAATAGATAGTAAAGGTGGAGGGCTTAAATATAAAGAAATAGAAAAAATCCACGAAAAATGTGAGGTGCAGCTTTGAAATGAACCGAAACCAAGAAGTATAGAGAAGAAGACTGCTTTGCTTTTAGATTAACACAATACAGTGCAACCTCTCCGGAGCGACCCTCTCTCCCATCCACAAAAACATGTTTTTCCAACTCTACGATTTAATTATTATTTTAACCAACCAGAGCAATAACCTCTCAATAATATAATAAACAACATAATTTTGTTTCTTCCAAAGGGTGTTGCATTGGAGAGGATGCACTGTAAAAATTGTATTGTTACAATCATCTTGAGTTTATCAGCGAAAGGTAACCACAAATATATTTATATATTTATATATATATAAAAGTTGACCTTATGAAATAATCCATACATATGAAAGACAATCACTCACTCTGTATGTTAAAATAGATCATTTTTTCTCTTAACGATTCTTTTCTTTAATACAATTGAATGACCATTGACCTTGAAAATATAAAATTCACAGTACAAATACATAGAGATTTTAAACATAAACATCAATCGTCTTGTTATGGTTATTAATAATACAAGAGGACATTGAAGACGCATTCATTAAAACAAACAGAGATATTTGATATCATTGAACACAAATTGCCTCAAAAGTCTAATCACATTACATGGCAACTACACGACATCAAATTGTGTCAATATCAAATGAAATATGTCCTTAAATATCTTTATTGATCTGAAATAAAACAACGGTAGCAATATTAAAATTGAATGAATTGAAAGTTTAATGCAAGTTACATGTATAGTATCATTCATATATCTGCTACAAGTATATTATATATTTAAAATATCAGTTTGTATAGCCCCTTGCCATTTATCAAGATAAAGGAAATAAAATAAAAAATGGTGAGGGCGATAGACATTTGAAAAGAATACAGAACTTATAGAAAAGCATTTTATTTCCACTATTTTCAATAATATTTGATTTGATTTTATGCCACAAATCTAGAATTCTTCATAATAAACAAAAGCACACTCACATTTACTAATATCCATAACATTCCAGCCTGGTCAATCAGTTCCTGCCAGTGAATAATTCTCTGCAGTGTTACAACCCACTGAACACTAGTTACATTCCATTTCCTCTTATGTGATAGCTTGAATGAATTCCATACCACTAAACGGGAATGTGACTATGACTAGAGAATTATTGGAAAATATAGTCCAGGATATGTTCATACCACACCGAGTAGTTAAGCCAATGCCTGCAAAGCACGCGAAGATGATATGAAACAAGTCATTAAGTTAGTGAAACAATGAACCAGAGGATCATGAAATGTAATAAGAACAAGACAAATGAATAATAAAACACATAACATCTCTTATATAGCCATTAAAGGGTTCGTGTTTTAGTTTCTTATAGTATGTATTTATAATGTAATGTCACAGAATGAGATAACATCGCTGCTGTGATTAAGTCATTTCACCAGCCACGTTATGGACTGCCAGTTATGTCAATAAATTTCTAATTTATACCATGTGCACTAATATTTCCTAAATTAATCAAAAGTCGCCGATCGCTTGAATAGTTGAATGTTTAAAAACATGTCTACCAGTCAGTCATTTTTAGCATTTTTACATATACATCGTCAAGTTTCATTGACATCAAGAAGATGTAACAAGTATGCTGTGTTCAATAAAATACTTTAAGCCTTGACATCGAGACAGAACATAAGACCATTAAAAATCTTAAATTAAGTAATTAATTATTTTGTTTCGTTTATTTTTTTCATTACTTTTCAGACAAGCTTTGTCAAATGAAAATTTGACAAAATTGTCGATCTCCCTCCATATGTGGAGAAGTTGCCGGCTACTTGTCGAAGAGTACGTTGGTACTGGTTAGTATACAGTCCAGGAAAACTGTTTAGATGAACCGGCCGTCGTGTGTAACTGAAAAATTGTTGAAAAACGGCGATAAACCCAAGTCAGGCGTGCTTTGTTGGATGAAAGATTTGGTATTCTTTGATGTATATTAGGACACATTCGTAACAAAATTCATTTGTAACAAGTAAAGTTACAGATCGGCATCGGTCACATTTATCACAATGTTTTTACATGTGCTTGGTTTCCACTATATATGTGATCATATTTGTAACCGGTGTTACAAATGCGCTTTGTCACTAATGTGATCATACATAGCATTGTCAGTGAGTCTATAGTTTTTCTTTCCACTTTGAAAATGTATCGGTTCGGCTTCAACGTTTGAAAACATTGAGGAAAATACAGTAATTCGAATTCAGGAAGTGCAATAACATTTTACGAACATCTTAGAAATAATTTACATTACTGTCTTACAAGCGACGTAATGATACACTGTATATCATAGAATTAAGCATCTAACACCAGAGGCAGACCATCAGAACATTAACAAAAGGCCGATACATCAAAAGATGGTATTCCAATGCGCGAAATGATATCTGATCTATCATAAACTAACGTAAAATTCCGAAGAGCCAAACACTTATCCATTAGTTTCAGACTAAGACATCATAAAACTGCATATTAGTATGAATGGATGGCCGCGTGCTAACACGCTTCAGCAGCTGTTTCTGTATTAATGGCTGGTAATACACCATTTTTAAAGATATTAGCCCTTAGGGGGAATACTTATACAGTAATTGTATTCTTTGAAGTCTATCAAATGTAAGAAGGCTACGGGACATTAATGCTTCGGGTAATGTGTGCGCATTATCAAAGCAGGATTTGCCTGGAATATACTCAAGTCAACTGACTTTATAAAATTTAGGACACGAACCTTTTTGTTCGGTAACATATCACTTGTTATTACAGTTTATGTCTACAAAAAAACAAGAACAGTTATCCAATTTGAAAACACGAAATTATCCACGAAATTTCCTTCTCTACGCTATTTTGCCGAATATTCTGCTCCAAGTGAATGTTTTAAAACATCTTTGTAAGAAACACAATTTCCGAAGGCAATTTTTACCTTGTATTGTAGTACCCTTTTAGAGCGATATGTCGTTGTAGAGATTGCAATATCATGAGATTTGAACTGATTGTATTTCAGTGTATTTAAAGTTTCATCTTCACAGATGCAGACATTTCGAATCCAATTGCTTTCCGATACAAGATGTGTCATTCTTGGTTTTATTAATTGCGTTAATTTCTTTGCTGAACGAGTAATTATCCACCAACTACAGTCTCTATGATCGATTTCAATTAACGTTATGTAAAAGGGTATTAAGGGTATTCCACTAACTGTTGTCGGCCCACACACATTTGTAAAACAAAAATTCCGCCATGCGAACATGTTCATTAAGTAATTTATGATGTATACCATGACGTTATCAACTCGTAATTAATGTACATGCCCACAAAGTATGCAAATTGTTTCATTATTATTACATTGTATTATTTGATACCTCGGTGTTCACAAATAGACAAACAAGAAGAATTTTACTTCCTCCATACGTCGCGGAAACAGATGATTAATGCATTTATTTCATATACTAAAAATAGCCAAGACAACAACGTCTGTTGACAACTCGCAGTGCACAAAATTTTGTTTGAACTTCAAGTTAGGCCATTCCAAATTGGATCCATGTTTAGCGTCCTCGGGCGAGCAGGTTTTTCGTCCGTCTTTATCGAAAAAAAGAAAGATTTTTTAACAAAAATCGCCGGTAGCGGCATTAGGATAATACGAAAAATGCTTATTCATAACATACGAGCCGCAATTTATCAAGGGAGGTAACCGCAGGAAAAGCTGACAACGTTGTAAACACTACTGATTCAACATCAGCTTATTTTATCTTAGGCGCGTGTATTTTTCGAGAGTTTTGTGTTTAGATTGAAGAAAGACTATGTTAGTATTATATTTTATGAGTCATTATTTTGTGTGTATGTTAAAAGTTTATAGACATTATTCGAGCATCACCACACAACTCCATTCCGTGCCTTTCTTAAATTTGTGCGTTGAAACAAAACGCGTTTTGTGACCTTCGATTTGGTGTCGAGTAACTAGTTTTCGTGCGTCTGCAGTCAATCAGTTACTTTTCCTTAGTGTACTGCAGGTTAAATTCGACAATGCAAACCTTGAAACCATTCATTAGTTTAAGGGTCGTAAATCTGCCAAGTCTAAAGGCAGATTGTCTAGTTATATGATAGCCACTATATGTATTATCCACCAAAATAATATGAGTAAGTATGATTTAGATTGAATTCTAAGTGTAGTGTTGATTTTATCACCCATAGACAATGTTATCTTAATGACAGCATGTCTGTTGGGATTTAGCAAAATAGCATACTTTTCTTGAAATAACAAAAGGAACGCTAGGTCAACAATTTGCATAAAATTGATTGTCAATGTACTGAGTTTGAGACAAATTTAATACCCTTTGTTGTCTCATTGAAAATGGTACGATATTATCCCAGTATATTATGTATAAGCTAGGAAAATGAATGGATGGGGCATTGCTTAATATGGATATGTTTCGTTACAAACAACAATATAATTATCATTAGTAATAGTACTAGTAACTCATGCAATTACGTTTGTCAAGTATAATCACTGGTTACCACAAAGCAGGAGAAATTTGCATATGAGTCAATGACAGAAGGTCAGAACATGACATGGTTTGGTACGAAACACGCAAAGGGTTAGTTGAGTATTCTTGATCTAGATTTCAAGAGTTCACGATCTACCCGTGTCACATGGATTTCCGCAACAAATTTACTGTAGATATCACATCCACTGTACATATACTTGTATGTTTATTATAAATACTACTTTAAACGATGATATATCTAGACTAATTGTAGTCTCTTGAGGCTTCAACAGGGTAACCCCGTTATTCTATCCCGTACTTGGTATGAAAGGATCGGGGTCATTCCTCCTAAATACCTTACCGTTATACATTGCAACCTCTCCAAAGAAACACCCTTTGGGAGAAGCAAAATTATGTTGTTGTTGAGAGCTTTTTGTCACAGTGAGGTTACATTAATTGTTAAATCGTACCGTGAAAAAAATCATGCTGTTGTTGAAGTTTTGCTGTACGTATGTAGAACATATAACTTTTATAACATATACAATGAACCTGTATTTCTTATAACTAACGTCTCTATTTTGGGTATACGCAAGTTATCAATATTTATGATTTCGTTGTCAATAAAAAATACCAGCTTGTAATTGAAATTACAAATTACATTCCAACTGACACCAACAGCGAGAAACGGAAGTTTTTGGAAAAATGAGAATTACTTAAAGATTTAGAAGAGTGCATTAGAACTAGAAAGGCAACGAAAAAGTGCTTGTTTGGTACAGAAAAAGTGATACAAATCTTAAAAAAAACAATTCCTTACGCTTGATTAATGAGCTAGTTGTTCAAGCGATTATATTAAAATGCTACCTAACATTCGTCTCTGCAATTTATGAGTAGAACCACAAATTCCAAAGAGAAGAAATCCTTTAGAATGTTTAAAAGTATTCACTGTTAAAATTGAACAAATGATCTGACAAATGTGATTAAAATATCAGCAAACAATATCATGAATGATACTTTATACATATCAAGTACCATGTTCTATGAAGGGGTATATTCCAATAACACGCAAAATACTGATACATTACGAAAAAGATTTCTTATAAGTAACTGCAGTCTCATTCATCTAGTCGTGCGTTTTATCAACAGACTCCGTTCGTTAGATAAAAATCACAGAAGCGGTATGCGCTATTATTTAATGTCGAGATAACGCCCGTAATGTACCAACTCCGGCGCCTCACTTCGTGATTAAGTTGACAAGTACTCACGAATTTGAAAATAGATTCGTGATCAGAGCATGGTAAGCGATTACTTTGAGAGTAATTTGACGACATTTAAAGCACGTATAGACAAGCTTTTATTCACCGGATGTTTAATTGTCATTAACAATGTTCAGTCAGAGGTAATGCTGCTTTTAAGCAGATTTTTTCAACAAAACAATTAAAATGTGATTAAATTGATATTTCATCGTATCATCTATGTCAGTGTTATATTACAAAGCTATTGCCAAGCACAAATACATAAACGATTCAATAGTTATCACTGTATAATCACAATCAATTAAAAGTCCATGTTACAACAAATCAACAAATGGATAATTCAGTTTCTCATTAGGCGTAAAAAAGTTGCTAGTTTCCGCTAGCCTTATCCGAACGAGCCCATTATTTCAATTTTGTATGCACCATTTGACCGAACTATGAATATGTTTGAAAAAGGTTCTTCCGACCTACTGATCCTATATTTTTTCTGGGGGACATTAGCAGAAACCAGATAAATTCCCTTATTCTAATGACTACAAAAGTTTAAAGAACAAATTATATGCATACATTTGTATTGAAACACTGGGGTATTCAAAATCGTAAATATAAGTAATTTAAAACAGCCCGCGGCATTTTAGTAGACGTATTCTACTTATTTTATACTATCATAGATAACTTTATTGTTCAAAATTTGCTAAATAGGAATTAGAAAAAAAATGGTACAGAAATACATATTGAGTAAAACACTATACAGATGTATTTGCCATATATAGTAACTGATTACTTACTAAAACAGTTGATACTTGACTCCCTAAAACCCGGTATTCCCAAGAGTTTGGACACATTCTCGTTTTTTTCATACATATTCATTCTCTGTCTTCTCCGTGTACCGGATCTAGGAAATTAAACTACTTTTTCAGACCATAGAATTTATTTGCACACTATTCAAAGCCTTAAAAACATGTACGTATGTTGGTTAAACAGAGAGTCAAAAGGTTGTGGAATCACAAATTGGGGTCGTTTCTATTAGATTCTTTAGGTATCTTTATCTCATTTTCGTTCATATTTTCCCGTCGTGAAGTATTTATATACAGCATTAATCACTGTAGAACTATTGTATTAGAAAACTAGCCACCATCGTGCAAATAATTGCCGAATGATATACAACATTAATAGATTGATTTTAATCAGGTAAATAAGTTCATACCTACCCCAACATGGGAACCAACCCTAACAATTCTGAAATTTGACCACTTTGCACATCGAACTGTAATGGAAGAAATGTAGTTTTTTGTTCCTCTTTGAAAGTAAATTGAGTCTCCCGAGAGCTGTTTGAAGAAATTTACAGGAACCAACTGACAATAGCTAAGCTCGTAATATACCTTATAAAATTAACTAGTAACTAGTGATCCACCATGAACTGACAACTTTCCCACGTAAAATCCTATTCAGGAGCGGGACATTGATGTCCTTGTACGGTATCATATCAGGTAATGTTTAAAAAAAGAATATCCTCGCCATGTTGTTGGGCCAACGGCGTTAAGATACCCAGGACTTCCTTCCGTCAATCCATATCAGGCATTTATCTGTTACAAACTGAATGTTCGTTTAAAAAAGGAAAATTGGCATAACTTACCATAGACCTTTGTGAAAAAAACTGTACAGAACATTGATAAAATAGAAATTAGACTGCACATATGAGACTCCATTCAACATACAACAAAATTAATAATGTGACATTAATGATGCAAAACATCTGTATGTTTAAAGAAGCACTTTAGTCTAGGCACGTTCATAAACATGTTGTTTCAAATAAAGAAATTGTCACGCACACCAATATCATTTCCGAACTGTTTGAACGTACTATTTTCCTGTACGCATTTTACGTGTCTGCTCAACATTTTTTACGTCCTCATATCCTAATTACACAAAAGAGGAAAACAATTGTCTTCTTATCAAAACAGAAGATAAGGCGACATGAAATGAAGTCACTCATACGAAAAATACATTCTATTCTTAAATGACAGTTTCAACTTACAAAAGGAAATGAATAAGGGAAAACTGCAAATCAGCAAAATTTCATATAAAAGATATTACCCTGAAAACCATTAGCATTCATTTTGACTGCAAACAGCGATTAAGTTATTCCACGGTAAAAAAAAAGATTTTCCATAACATTTCTTAGCCATGTTCAAAACATTTTACATTCCAAAGCTATCTGTGAATCAATTATCAATAAATCAGAGGAATTCTTTGAGCAATGAACAAATGATACATAAGATTTCCTGTATTTTTCCTACAGTAAAAAAATGTTGATCGATTCTTGTTACAAGGATTGATGCTAATGTACAGCGATATATTGTTCTGATTGTGGTTCCAATAAATGCCTGACGACGTAGAGAATAAACCATAAAACACTGCATCTTTTGAAATCCTAATGACAAAATTGCGTAACGCAAATTTGTTGCATTCGATATCTGTCGTTTCGCTGTATTTAGAAGCATTAATTGTAAACCATCAATCAAAGTCGGTTGTTGATGAGTAAAATGATGCTTTGTTTGTATCTGTTTGATATTTATGTTGTTTTTTGTTTCTCTGATGGTATGAGTTTGGGCGCTCGAAATTAGTTCAAGGTCCGGTAATTTGCAACAGACCGTGCCAACAACTTCCGGGAGACAGTTTTGACCTCCCTTCTATGTATGTTTCTGTTTATTGGGTGGGATTTTAAGAAGGTAGGTTTTTGTATGTGTTTTTGTCTAGGAATCTTTTTCTGGTGTATAGAGTATTACTTTGAATGTGATAATGCATTACTGTAACGGTTGTCATAATATACGATATTTGTTGAGACGTAACGTAAGACAGTTTTTGTATCGTCATATAGGCAATCTTCTTTATCTCAATCCGAACCATATACAAAGTGAATAAATGAATTAATTATGCAATCCATATGTTTATAGCATTCTTTTTATAAAGTGATTTAATTAAAAAAAATAATTAAATACAAATACACAATAAAACATATTTGGTTAAAACGGAATTTTTCATTGGTTAATTTCGGATAAAAAATAGTAAAATATAATGTAGAGGTAAGTATTTGTTAAATTAAGTTATATTGAAAGAGAAAAGAAATCCCTATGAAGTTTACCGAGTACATATAATGATGTAAAATCATTATCAGGGTACCAAAATATCATTACAAGAACGTAAATAAAATGCGTTGCAATTCCTGCAAGTAATAAATGTACGTGACAAAGTGACAATCCCTAAAAATCAAGCAAACATTCATTCATTTTATCATGTGTATAACAAAAACAACTTTCCTACAGTTAATAGACGTTCTCTTAAATATCCAAGTAACGGCACGAACGAATAATTCTGTAAACTTGTGAGTGCTAAAGCAGATTCGTGACCAACAAAAACAAATATAATTACCAATGATGCACATTTAGCAAGCACGACATAAAATTATTCAACAAGCTCCATTAACTACTTTTACATTGACCTATGCCAAAATAGATATAAGCTTTGTTTATGTGCAATTAAATTGCATGTATTTACATAATTGGGTGTGGCAAGATAGCGAATAGATGTCGGTACTTCATTCCCTATCCGTCTAAAAGTGCGAAATTATTGTTTTAAAGCATTAATTTTGAGCAAATATGTAACGGGTTCTGTAATATTGTTAAAACGGGTGAGAATGTATGACATCCGCACAGACGGCTGGGTAGAAAGTCGTAGAGAAAGATGTACATTTGTATTTTAATTTCAAGGAATACAAATATCTTTATACCATGAAATTTGGTTCTAAATACATGTATCTTGTTGAAAAGATTTGCAGAGTAAACATTGACTCAGATTAATTTACCGGGGCTTACGTCTGTTTCCAACAGTATTTCATTTGATTGCCAGCGGGCAATTAATGTTCCTGATCTTTTTTCTGGACTTTAATGTCGCACCAACAGCCAGGGTCATTTGGCGACTTTCCAGCTTTAACAGTGGAGGAAGACCCCAAACTTGCACATGGGTAGAACTATCGACTTTTCGCAGTCTAACTGGACAGCTTCCTCAAGTGTTATATTTAGTACCGTGTGAGATTCGAACTCAGCGATGAAGGTCTAGGAAGTACAAGTCGATTACAAGACCATAACTACTCGATCACAGAGGCCACTCCTAAACTCTGTTCCAACACCTACCTTGTACCTTGTATGAGCGGTAGTGAAGGACGATTGGCTTTAGAAGCAATATCAACCGAATACTCACAAAGAACATGTGCCGCGCCCGGGAAAAGAAATTTCGAACCCATAACTAAAAGGGAGGGGATATAAACATTGAATGTATGTTCTAAAATAAGATAAAGGAAAAATGTAGAACGTATATATCTAATTCAGGGAACGTCGTATCAAAGAAGACATATAACTCACTTACGGAATGACACTTTGGATGATCTTTAAATTACGTAAGGGCCACTTAAATCATTTCATGGATTAATTTATTTGGCTGAAATATGAAATTCTCCGAATTTTCCCAAACTAAGGAAACGCGTACGTCAAAACAAAACGAGTTTGACTGAGACAACCCATTGATTTCTTGTTAATGATCATGCTATGTTAAATAGGAAGCACCAAAATAGCAGATATGTCCCACGGGGATTCGAGATAACTAGCCATTTATCTTCTTTACTGTCATATTACATTATACCGTAGGAGCGAATACATTTAACGATCTATGTATTGCATTCACTTTAGGCGAAAAGCCAACTTGAAGAAATACTGTAGCGTTAGGCAGTTTCTTACTACGATATGGTATTGTACGAAAACAAGAATGACAAAGCAAGCGTGACTCAAACATTTTCTCATTGATTAAGCATTATCCTCTAATTTAATTTTGTTCGTCACAATGCAGAATTCATTTGGTGTTTTTGTGCATTTTTGCGCGCTTTTTGTGTTTTTTAAACTGTTTAGAGCAGATGTACGCGAGGGTGTACTGGTACTCTGCATGATGATGTAGATTTCGGTCGCGAAAATTAGTTACAATTATAAGGGTAACATTTACAAGCTTTTGTAAGGTAAGGGTAAGATTTCAATCGCTTGAGTAGGCCATGTCCAGCAGATTTAGAGGGCATAATTTACATACCGAGGTATACTTCAATATGTTCGCGATATAAGCAACATGCATAATGAGGCATATTTCCATAATTTTATCCTGGAAGTGCATTGGTTTGATAGACAAAAAAATGTGTGTGCTTGTGTGGGTCTGTCACAATGTAGTGGGTCGTAATGGTTATGTTTGCCATGTAGGGAGTGTGCTGTGATGGAATGATTTTACATATGTCGCGACCTGTGAATTTTTTTTACTTTCTACACATAAAATGTATGAGTACAGTACAACCTGTAAAAGCAACACCCTTTTGGAGAAGCAAAATTACGTTGTCGTTGAGAGGTTGTTGCTCTAGAGAGGTTAAATTAATGGTTAAATCGTACAGGGGGATCATGGTGTTGTTGAAGAGAGGTTGTTGCTCAAGAGAGGACCGCTCTGGAGAGTTGCACTGTAGTTTTAGTGTATTACAATGTATCATGAATAAGGGACAGACATCTCCTTCATACAGTTAGACATGCTATATAAACTATATTACCCGTATGATCTAGGACTGCCTAAGGTCACAAAACCATGGTCTATTTGTTTGAATATACATGTAATTGTTTGATAGCTTCTGTTAGGATTAACATAATTAGGAAAAGTCTTTGTTGTATTATTCTATTTTGAGGTCATTACACTTAATTGGCAATAATAATATTTGAGCGTAATTGTGTAAGTTCCAAAAATTTACGAGTATATATATGCATGTACATGTCGCATTATTTGACACACTTGTGTCTTCTTACAAGCAGCAATATTCGATTCTGATATGATTTTGTTATATTAGTGACCATACTTGACTAAAAAAGCCTGGAATAGGAATGTGCATCAGACAGACAACACTGTGAAATTTCTTCAATTGATAAGTGGTAAAATACTTACGTTAAATTTCATATACAAAGAACATTAACAAACTTGCATCAAAGATAATGAACTAATAATACTCAATAGGTGAATACAAATGTTATTTCTGACATTAGTGTGTTGGTACATCCTGTTTAGGAGACATAAGAATAAACTATCTGATGTTAGAGTCCAGACAAAATTTCAATACAAATACCACTTACATAGGAGTAACACTAAGTTATCAAGGGGATTGATATAGTACGAAATAAACTATTGTTCCCTATTTTAAATATTTGCACAAAATGTCTAAAGGTCACTGAATTAGATTTCTGTATGCTGTAAGATAATCATAATTCCATTTAATTGTTTCCCTTTAGGGTACAATTCGTGTCTTATGCCACTCAGTACCATTTAGACCAATTCCCTTGATTTCGTTTACTCAAGACTGTGTGTGGCTTCCATAAGCAACTAGGTTTGTTTCCAACAATAACACTTAGACGAACGTAATTTGTCTTAAGAAGTATTTACGATTTACGAGGAATGGCATGATATTTTTCTTGTTTGTCAGTTTCAGACAAACATCCAAATTAGTCTAATAGCAATTCCGTCATTGATAAATGTTGTCGAAACATAAGGACAAGAGCCATTGATGTTCAAAACTCAAAAGATGATGTAGGTCACAGTATATATTTGATAAATCTTCTTTGACTTAGTATCTTTGGTCAGCATTTTATTAGATTATTCTCTGTAGTTTGATGTTGCACCAAAAGTCAGTCATTTGGCGAATTTGAAGCTTTAACAGCGGACGAAGATCCCAGGCTTATACCTTGGTAGAATCACCGACCTTCCGTAAATCTAGCTGGGCAGCTTGCCCACCTGTAAAAGTTTGTCCCGGATAGCATTTGAACTCACAGTGGTGATGGGGTAATTATTAAAAGTCAGAGACCATAGCCACCCGACCACGGAGGCCCCATTAGATTTTCAGCATAAGCAGGAAGAATCAATCCATTTTTAATAAAATAAATAAAACCCTTCAAAAGTTACACGATCGAGAAATTACTTGCAAACAAGTATGTTTTTTTGTATTTACCATACTAATATAATCCTTTGAAAAAAGTGACATCCAGTGTGTGTTAAACATTGAGTTATGTATTGTACACAATATACATGAAACAATAATATGACGAGTCACAGCAGTTGATGTATCGGTGCCTTATACCGGGCACGATAAAGAACCGGAAAGTCAATTCGAAAAGAGTAAGGATATAAGTACAGGTTCTCCTGTACCCCCCCCCCCCTCTCTCTCTGTGTGTGGGGGGAACGGCTCTGAAATGAACATAGCTGTCGAATGGGCCGTTAAACAACAGATTTTATTTTGCTTTGGATTGTTACGCGATGCAATGAAGCCCATTACATTCAAAGGAAAAGCCTGAAAAGCTTGCTATAAATCAATCAGTTAAACAATCAATTAAACAATTAAATAAACGATTAATCAATCAGGACGTACTTCACAGAATGTTGAGAGACAAGACTTATATACAATAAAGGAGTAGTAGATTATGTAGAATTCAGAAAATATACGGTTGCATGTTTTCCTCTCGAGATAAAAAGAGTACATTTAACAGAATTCAAGGCACGAATTCTTACATACATAAACATGTTCGCAATGTTTAACACCATTAGTGAAATCAGCAAGAATCTATCTAATATCAGACATTTCTCAAGCAGTATGTCTTGACTGCATATAAGATGGACGGTAACAAATATTAATAACTCTACATTTGCATTTTCATGCCGACAGAATTACATCACGTCATAGAAAGATTCAAATTATGAAGGCTATATGAAAATTAACATCGACCCAGTAATTAATATAAGGATATATCTCATCCGAGAGACTGTGTTTAGTCCTCCATTTTTGTATATCTTTATGTGTTGGGTGGGTTTTCCACTGTTGGGTTAGTTGGAACTTGGTGGTTATTTTAGGGCAGCTTGAAATTTTGTGTTTGTTTCTATGAATCTTTGTCTTATCTATGTGTTATCCACGGAATAGAGTATACTAAGTATTTTACTATGAAATTAAATATGACGTACCTTCATATCACAACTTCCGAATGATCCTTAGTATGGGTCCTTATCAAATATTGAGAATAGAACGCAGAAAACTGTTGTGACTCGGAATTTTAATCTAAAGCCTTGGCTGTTTAACATTTCAAAATGATACTTCAATTTAAAATTACTACGTCATGTTAAACAGGCATCTGGTGCTTCATAATTCTAACACTTGTTGCAATCATCTTGCCTGACTTTGTCAATCGTCTTTAATGTTTGAGTGGCTTAAAATTATCCATAACAAACGAAGGAAAAATTATCATGTTTAAGATATCATTCCTAATTTGAAAACACGAACGCTTCACAACGAAATTAAGTTAACTGGAAATTGGACTTTTCGGAGAGAAAAAAGTGTGGCATCTGTTATTATCATGAGGGTAATTTTGTGTAAATATTCAGAACAAGTAGTTATTGCCAGCACATGAAACGCGTCAGGAGAATGATAGTTACCACGCTGTCTGTGCTGATTATGAGTATATTGACATATTGAGTAAAAATAAAAATAGAACAAATGTCGAAGTAGATTTTTGAATGTAAAGTTAAAATAATCATGATTTATTCATCTAGCGCGTGGTTCGAATTTTTGTAAGCCGTTTCAAAATTATATTTCAACGAAAAGATGAAAATTACAAAAATGATATTTCGTTTGCTGTTGAATGCCCTGTCATTTTGTTGTGTTGGGGGATTCGGAGAAAGGCAGTATTTTGGGAGAAATGTTCGTATGTGTTTTTTTCTAAGAATTCTTTTCTTAAATGTATCTCCTATCTTGAGCATTCAGTTTGATCCAACATTCTCCCTACTCTTTCTGTCAATTTATTTATATTTTCATTGGTTTGTTTCTATAAAGGTGGCAAGAACTACCAAAAGGACAGAGCACAAAACAGTCACTCATATTTGAAAGGTCGAGAGATGGCATCTCTAGCAGACTCACATTTACTCTACTCACGTTGAAAAGCTGTCAAATCACTGCAGATAGTGGGTCCATAAATATGAACTGTCAGCTAAGCCATTATAACTAGTTCAAACACTTGCTATATTTCACTGACATAAGCATAATGGGTGGTGTTGATCGTAAACGATAATAAATTATTCCCCTCCAAAAGTTGCCATGAGTCAAAACGGTGGAGCCGAATCAACAATGTAAGATACATGTCAGATTTATCTCCGATGGTCTTGAGAAACGTGCTGATTTTAATATTAGGTTGGGGACTAATAAGCATGTGTCATTATGCATGGCAAGCAACATAGTACAGTATTTCATTTATGCTCAAGAATATAAATAGAAGATGCTATTACTGTAATTGTTTCAACCATCTAAAAAGAGGACACACTAAGAACTTAGTCGTAACAGGGATTCATATCTATACTTCGATATTAGAATTGTTGAGACGTATCTTCTCCTATATCGCTACATTTAACGCTAGTTCATCTTGTCAAGAAAGCCAACCGTGAAGAAATCAATTGGATGAAAAAAATCCTGAGAATTCTCCAGTGGATCTGTGAGTTTACATATTTATAGCAAATACGTGTATAATCGATCCATTTAGAGTTGTCTTTAATTGTATGCGTCACATAACTTTGCATGTTTTACCATAAAATGTGCAAAGTGAAAGATTTAGAGGGAAAATCGGGATTTCTTTGAATGGTCTATGGACTTTGATTGGTTCTTCACGATTTCAAGAACATTACATACATTTTAATGTGTGATTGGTTTGACAGTGTAAGCGGTATATCTTTTTTATTACACTCAGTCGTATTGTAAGACAGCAATAAATGTTCTTCCTAGCTTTGGAAAGAAGCCCATTTGACTGAAAACATCGTAAATATGTAAATGACCTTGAAGACTGTTTGTCTTGCTTTTTGAAATATTTTGCCAGGATAAGACGTTGATAATTAATATTCCACAAAGCTACGTTGTATGTCTTTTTGCTTAGTTTGTTGTAGAATTTTCTACAAGATGCAAACCGTACAAGAATAATATCAGACATGGCTACTCCTTTGTCGGAGCACTTGTTAATTTCATAGCAGTACCATTGAGAGTGTAATTACTTTAAGTGTCATATAACGTTTGATTTATAGTGGTAGACGGTGTCAAGGTGTGTAAATAAAATTGCTGGACAAATCATTGGGATGTTCAATATTCCAATTTGTACTATTTATTGTATCACAAGCGCCTGCTACTTCCAATCACTGACCGATTTATTGTGATGCTATATAATGCATATGAATGTACATATTTTGAAGTACATAAATAGAATTAATGTAACAATAGGTCTCGTTGACCCATACCCTGAAGCCCACGTTCATTGTATGATCATTTCGGATTCGTTTCGTCCATCATAAATGTTTTTGAAACCTCGTTAGCAACATGACCAATTTGTCTGTTTATTTCTCTTGAAAAGACATTCATAGGGATAGCTGATGTTGAATTCAATGAATTGATAGAAAACTATGTATGCTTTTGTCACTTAATTTCCTCCGAAATATCCTGATGCAACAAAATACCAGGGACAACGCGAGCATAAATATGATCTAGTTGGTTGTTATCTAACGTAAAAACAAATCGCTTCTTAAAGGACAGAATGTTACGAAATCGTTAAGCCGTAAAAACTGTTTTATATCTAATACACATTGTAAATGGTGTTAGAAGCAAGCTTCAAATTGTTCCATAAAGCTGCTTTGCTGTATAAGGTTAAGTAGGAAGAGAAATGATTCCGAAGAAATCACATGCAATTTATTTTACCACTCACACCAAGGTTATTTTGGCCGTTTTGACGACGGATATTCGGTCACGTTCCCAATGGCACAAAGTATCTTTTTTCCTACTTGCAAGCTGAAAATACTCAATTCAAATGAGAAAAAAAGAGAACAAAACTTGAATTTACAGCAGTTCAAATGTTTACTGAATTTCTAAATCATTCAAATAACGAAGTTATCGACAACTAAAAACGAATATAAATATTATAAATTTGTCAACTTTTAGTTTTACTTATTTTAAGTTATTTTTATACAGTATGAATTTTTCCCAATTTAGTCAAAAATGTCGCGAAAATTACCAACTCTCGGGGTTGGGTCATGTTCTTAGGATTCTGAAAAAAAAACCTGACTATCAATTTACAAAGCAATAAAACAGACTTATGCCAAAATTCATTTAACAAGGTGCTAACAAGGCATTAATGTTCAATGAAAAATGTGATTTCAGCTCATTTTAAATTACAACATCGTAATTCAAATGTTAATTGGTATCTGTGGGCATAAGTAATAACAAAAATAATCACCACATTGACAAGTGTACTATAACTCAATTACTAAACAAATAACTAATGCAAAACGCAAGACAAAACAATCACGGAGAAAATATATAGCACAATGTTACATGATACTTGTCGATTATAGCCCTTCATCCAATGTGTAATATAACGAACAGGACTTTTTTGTAGGAAATACTTTGTAAAACATGAATTATGTTGGTTACATTTCAAGGTTACGCTGTTACATAAGGTCCATTAATTTTATAAATAGATGAAATAAATAATATTGAAAAGAACTCATTTCACATTATATACATAAGTAATTATCAATCAATCGCATCCATTAATATCAGTGTATATTTCAACTCCTCTGAGTATCCAGAAGCACAGACAAATGATAAAAACTCCAAATACTAAAGGAACTGTTTTATTTCTGTCGAATAGTAAGACATGTTTGATTGACAAAGGATAATGGATATCTCAGTTTAGAATGAAGCGCCTTAAAACCGTAAATACGAGGTTCCAAAAGCAATATTGTAAGCTTCTATTTATCTTCATTACTGTAGACTTATTTTACACCAAGACCGAATAACGTGCTGAATACCATATCGGATGTGCTTAAAGAATTATATTCTGTTACGTTCGCCTTATCCGATTCTTGTATAGAATGTTTCCAAAACTGCGGCGAGGGCTTAAAAATGTCAAAAGCTGCGACCGTGGCACAGTGGTTTGTACGCTGGACTTGTAACCAGGCGATCCGGGTTCAAATCCCGGTCGCGGCAGGTCATACGCTCCTATGAAAATTTGACAAAAGTGTCGATTTTCCACGGTTGATGATATTGTATAGCACAAAATTAACTTACACTTAACAATATGAATCATATGGAATGGAAATAAAGACATGTCGTGAAGAAATAAGCATCCGAAATCTCTTTAAATAACATCAGCAAAGCGTATCTGGTCATAGTTTACTGCTATGTGTCTACCGTGGATGAATCTGATACATGCTTTAATAGCATAAATCTAAAAAACGAATATATATTGTTAGTATGGGTTTTAACTCAACAATTGTTGTTAGTAAATGGCCATTGTAACATGCTACTGGCGTGTGTCGTTCACACAAAATTTATTTCACCTATCTTATAGTGATTGAAGACGTGATACTCAGTCATCATGTGTTTGCAAAGAGTCGTTGATTGACAATAATATTATGATGGAGCCGTAGAATTGTATTCTCCTGTGTCTTAATTAAGAGATAATCTATGTGATCAAATCCTCGCTGTACGAGCAAACTGCCAAGATTTTGATGAACTGCCTCCATCGTTTGTGTCATCAGATTGTTGTCTTAGCATCAGACAGATAACATGTGAATTCACTCAACCCTTTGTCTCATATGTATGTTTACCTCTCATCCAAATTCAAACCTAATATACAAAATGTTAAAAGAAGATATTACTCATTACTAGCAAGGGATTCTGTTGCCAGAATGCTTTCAATCGCCGACTGCTTCAGATGCGGGGAAATGCGGTATTATGGGGCAAAGGGTTAAATTTCGGATATTGTAAATTTTATCAAAAATGCCAAATTAAGGAGTTTTTGACATTTTGACTTTACGTTAATATGTAGTGTAGTAAACTAGTGTAGTGTTGAAACAAACAAAATTAATTATTGAAGTAGATTATGCTCTAGCGAATACTCGATACAATAGACCAAACTATTCAAAGGTACAGAGGAAAGAATACACAACTGTTGATATCCATGTCGAAAAGTATTATTTAGTTTAGTTAGTGTTACCTACCTAAAATGAAAGGTAACTCCTATACGAACTGATTTCCTTGCTGTGTCCATAATCCTTTACTTTTATGCTCTTGCATAAATATGATTATCAATAGAAACAGTTTCAATGTCATAAATATGGTGGAAAGAAACGTAAATTTCTTACATATTTTAAAGATTATCTTTATAGTGTGTTTAAGTAAATTGTAAATACACCTATACATGTTGTATCAGAATCTTTGAGTGGTGAATAATGGAGAGATAAATCGGTAAATGTCACACCTTTCAAAAAGACTAACCTGGCTATATGTATGTATGTACAGCATCAGTAGCTGTCCTTATAAAAGATCGCTGCTTTTTTAATTATGTAATTTCGGCAAAGCAATATACATAAGGTGAAAATAAAATAATCATGGCATGTTTTCATTTAACTGTCGATATGGAAATAATTGTTTTGGGATAATATTTGCTTAGAAATTTTTAAACACATCACATTGAAGACTTTAACAAAATTCACAATAATAATAATATGAGCAATGTAAAAAATTAGATATACAATGGTTCTTGATGATTTAAACTTAGAAATCGAGGAAGTACATGTAATTGGAAGGAAACGCATTTCCTGTTTAGAATACATGATTTCTATAACTCCTATTTACCAACCTGCATACAAATGAGCAAGTATTCGTTGAAAAGCTTGTTAACTGATAGATTTTTACATGGGATTTCACTGTTTCTTACGAATTCGTTTCGTGGATGAAGGCCTTCCGCTATAGCTGTCTTTATTTCCGGCAATATGTTAATGACATTGAAATAAAATGCCAGAAAACAAATCACAGCGCACGGAAATGTCTAGACAGTTTGTTTACAGTCTTTCCGTCAAATTGTTCAACTCCCTACGCAAGTTTTAAAGCCTCAAGTTGAGATTTTGAAAAGAAATCGAAGCGTCTCACTTGTATAAAGATGTAATTATAACGCAATATTTAACTATAATCCTCAAAAGACTCAGCGTAGACATTTTGGGTGAGATTGGAACCGTCGAAACAAATAATATATTTGTTCTGTTTCTATCTTGCCGGCTTACTGACAGATAACTAATAACATGTCTTAATATCTCATTTGTTTGGCAGAATTACTCGGAATTAGTTGTAAAGCTTTCTCAGGCGAAATAAATGCATTGTCGTGTTGGTAAGACTTTCATTAGAAATATTCTGATGGAACGTCATTTTCAGAAATCTTCTTATTTGAATATAAATATCTAATGCTAACGCTGCGAAACACGCTTGAACTTCAAAGTTAGATTTACAAAGGCTGCAGGACTTGTTATCTCATGTAATCTTATTTTATGGCCTTAGTAGTCGCGATACAATTATTTAGTCGGTAACTGAAGCTAACATGTATATCTTTGATGTCTCCGAATACTTTTGAGTTGCACAGTTTCTCACTTTGCTGGCGTGTCAAATGTTTGCTCACTGAAACAGCCAAACAGTTAATATAGCCTATACGTTTGGATTTGAAATCCAAGAGTGAACGGCTGAATGCACCATGTAAATTTGGACAAGGTTGTGGAAAATTAGCTGGTGAGGTCAGAATTAGAAAATCTCGGGTAATTTGAAGAGCTTCGTGTGTCTTTTAGTCAAAATGTCCGAGTCATTTCAATATACCTGCCAGTTGAAAACGTACATGTGTGTCTAATCTATACTTGAACTGCTAACTCAGGAATCTTAGGTCAGTTCCTTTAAGCAAATTAATGTAAACATTGAATGATGAAACTTTACTATTCGAAGATATCAACGATTTTCTAATTGCCGAAGTATATTTTATTGCTCTGAAAATTCAGGTCTATATGTACTTATTGATGCGAACTTTAGCCTTGTGACTTCACCGTATTAGACTTTATACTTTCTAGCCAGTTCAATCATTCAGAATAAAAAAGACATCATGCGCCATGGGAGGAAAATTCAAACAGTGGTAGGAAGAGATATTTTGCTAGAGGAGTCGAACCCGTTCACGTGGGAATCTGAAACAGCTATACAGGAAGAGGCTTCTTACATGCGTTACAACTAGAATTGATGAAAGTAAAATTGTGTCTTCAGAATCCGTATGTAAGGGTGTGAATGTGTTTGATGCTGTTAAATGAGTCACTGGGTCAATGAAGGTAATTTCAACGAAGTCTGAGGACATGTTTCATTAAGAAAGGTAATGATAATGATGATGAAGAGTTTGAGGATGATAACACACGATCAGTGAGTTAGTTCGGATGATGTATAGTATGAATACGTGCATTGGTAAAATAAATTGACTTATTAATTGATTATTAAAAAAATATTTATAAAAATGCCTTTTAGTATTGCTTGTGGAAGAAACATGTATATGGCATGTATATACGAAGCATGTATATATGTATGAACATCACTATTACGGACATCCCGCTATTAAGGACGGACACTTCTCCAGAACATAGGGACTTTACTGTAGTCATTTATTTTAGATGCTAATCCATAAAGTGACTTCATCAGGTTCAACTGTTTTAAATGTCATTTTCTTTCGCAAAACTGGAGCTCAACCATTAAAATCTGTAACTTTGTTATAGGTAATATATTTCATTATATCGACTAATGTTTCAGACCAATCGAAAGATACAATCCTTTAACAATTATATTCCTTCTGAAAATCAATGTTTTAAATCAATTTTGGGAACACTAATATAATTTGCTACCGTAGCATTCTGTTAAATTTTAACACCGCAACGTACACGAAACTGTATCGTTAATCATCATAAAACGAATTTGCAAGGTCGATTGAAACATTATCCTGTCTGGATATGCAAATTAATAGTTAGTTTCGATATACATTTGTTCTTTATATAAACATTGACGGATTCTGATTGGTACTGTCAGGACCTAGACAAGGTGTCTGAAATCTAATTATATATATCACGTTTTCATTATTTAATGTATGACTTGCGTCGAACAACCACAGACATGGAGGGAAACATATAACGGGGTAATAGATGTGCTTAAGTAATTACATGAAGCATTTTTAACATGTCTGCGCGGATAAAATGATTAACGACATATTTAGAGAAATAAAATGTCGTTTAATATTTTACTGACTGACATTTTGAACTACTGACTGTTCCAGGACGTGAAGTGAAGACTAGAAAGCAAAACAAAACAAGATGAATATCCATGGCCTTTTTATTTCGGTTACCACAAGCAGGACTCATAAACATTACGAGCAACACGCCGCTGAGCACGGACTGTCCATCTTTGAATAAAAGGCAGCTAGTATAAATCCATTTAAATTCATAAAACATCAAGATGATGTACAACAAAAGAAATATTTACTAGCATGGCTTCCGTCTGGTATAAAACGATTTAGGACGAATAAAGATATGAAATGAAATTTCAGCAAACGGTGCCAATTTAATGCCGACGTGATTAATTCCATAGTAGATTTGTCTTTCATAGGACTTCAAGTCGACGCCTTGTGTCTTGACAGTGTTTTGTAATTCATTGATGGATAACATGCTTATAGCAAGGAGATATATTTTTTAATTGAAAGTTATTTCTTTGAAGACTACAAATGCATGGAGATATGTCTTTGTTGTCACACAACGGAGAATTGACGTTGTTATATCAGAATGATATTCTCAGCATGAGGATTGTCACTTACTATTTACGAATCTATCAATCAATTTAAAATGTGTTAATTTAATTCACATGGATAACTAATGAGTGATTGGTTTTTAAACTCATATTATTAGCACGTAACCATGTACAAATTACAAACTTGTCGTGTACTGCGTTGTAATGGCACATATTTTTCACATATGTATGTTCCCGTACGTGGATTTGCATCGTTCACAAACACATTTCAGTCTTGTTCGACCTTTTCAACTGAGCAATGGGTAATCGCTGGGTACACATCTCTTACTACACAAGGTCGACAACTGTTTGTAAATTTTGTATCAGTGTTTTATGATAAAGGCATTGACTGAGGTCTTTCCTCAAACTGACAGACTCTGATTATGTCCATTTCAATACACTCATTTAGCATATACTCTAGAAGCTACGAGGAAAGGTATAAGAACGAAAGATTTGTACGGATTTGGAAACCAATGAAATGCTTAAGTAGAATAACAGGGTATATTATAAAAGGGCAAGTTAAAGCATATACACAATGAAATATTTCACCACTGAGAGTTCCGACAGCGATGTTTCCAGATCGAATCTAATGATAACTTTGTTTTTTTATTATATTATATATAATATTATATAATATATTATAGATCTATGAAATTGATTTGAATCTCCAATCTATCCTCTGATAGAGATGTGAATGAACATAATATAATATATAGAGAGGGGGAGAGAGAGAGTCCTTGAATAAGACAGGTCTTCAATATCAATCTTATTTCAAAGAAGACGAATGATATGAAAACATCCAGGGATATTCAGTAAAGTAAACTCAATTTGTAAGTCGCAAATGTCTTGTCTGTTGTCGGCGCAGTGCAAGTACGATCAAGTTTAAAGCAAGCCGGACCGGAGATGCCCTATTCGTAATGCTAGTTCTGACCTTTATCCGTACCGTACTGATCAGCCCTTCTATTTGATTAAATTGATATAAGATGCAAGTACTCACGTGATCACGTAACCAAATGGCGGTAAAAGTACCGCTAGTGGTAAAAGTACTAAAATAACCAATTAACATATAATGATTGGCATAAAATTCAGATAATTAAACGTTGATTGCAATTATTTTAAATAAAACTTCTATTGAGACTCATCAAGAATTAAAGACACATCAGATTTCCGCACTTCTGTAAAATATTAAGATATTATCTAAACCATTTGTTAGGAGATATATATATATATATATATATATATATATATATATATATATATATATATATATATATATATACAAAAGAGGCGTCTATAAAGCATATGATTTAAAGCTATCTAATTTAGAAAGAGAGACAATGATCAAACTTGAAAATTCCATCCAGCAATATCTTACACAATTTTGCAACATTTCAAGAAATATATATTTTGTGTCTTTATAAGAGCCATTATGTGATAATTCTGTAAGCCAAGCTATGTAAGATGTACTTTTGCGTAAATGACCTTGTGATACATTGCATATACGTCAGTGCTTGTTCGATATAGCGTCTTCACAAACCTTCCTTACTGAAGTTGTCATATTGTATTACAAATGTAATAAGCAAATGGTTTAACAGCATCCTGACTAAACAGATACATAATTGCAAGAGTGAGAAATTGCTAATCGATTGAATAAACATGATCCGTTGAAGATTGGTGTCATTATAATTCTGTGCAGCTATAGGAACACCTCATAGATCGACACGGACAATTATAGGGACATTACCGACACAGTCAGGCGTACAAGTGATCATAGAATGTTACCCAGTATGAATTCACTCTTTACACTGCTACTTGTCATCTCAAGGATAGTGAAATATTCGCCTTCGCTCCACCTACTTGTTAAATGAGAGCACAAATACTGATACTGATCTATGATTTTCTGATGAAATATACTTATAACTAAATATATCTTACGTGTAGGCTGCTTGAAACAAAAAAATAAATGTCTGAAAGAAGTGCACAATGAAAATGTTACGGTTTGTGCATAAGAGGAGATTTGATCGAAGAACTACAATATAAAATACAAGACAAGGTTATCAAGGTCACCCGCGTGTTAATCATACTTCTAAAATATTTTATTGATCATGCACAAATAAGTGGTAAATCATTGAACCGTAGATTCTTAAGACAGATGTTGGCAGCATTACCAGCAAATGTAGCCAAACGCATTAATGCGTTGATGCTATTTCCCTGGAAATAACGGATCGATTGTTTCATGTACACCACTGGACACAACAACAAAAAGAAACACAAACCAACATGGGCATCTGGCCGAACAAGCGGGACAAAGGGAATGAGATTTTCAACTCATGTCAAACTATTCACAATAATTGTGATTCCAATTAATTGCCGTTAAATAAGCATTGCGCCACTTTAAGAAATCTACGAGAACGTCTTCACTTTGAACATGTATTTAGTCGTAGTTATATTGCAAAATTGCGTATAATTATATTCTATTTGTGTTCAAATCGATGTGTCCATTATAAATGAATATGTCTTACTTTAAGGAAAACGCATTGCAAACTGCCAATGTGGACGCCTTGTTTGTTCTTGAACACAATTAACGACAAACAATAAAACGCGTAAATCGAATTATATCACTCTATCAATCTAAAACACGAATTTTCGTTTTAATCTAATGTTTATTGAACAGCTCAGCACTATATTGAATTAAAAGCGCCTGATTTTACGTTCATTTTATCGACAATCATGTTACAGCGACAGGAAAAAAGGCTCCACGATGTCCCGTATGAGACAAGAATTCTAATATAAATCCCATTTAATAAGAAAATGGAGGCAACGAACGCTTCCTTGGGAATTGTGGTAATATAAACTGTGTTCAATTTGCATTTTGCTTAATTCTGTTCTGACAAGTACGCTTAAACATAAGCTTTTATTCATATAAAAGAACGTATACCACCAGAAAAGCAAACTTGTGTAAACTAATGCCACGATGTACAACAAAAAAAACTTGGTATTTTATGCCCATCGTTGTATTATCTCCATAAAGTGTATGTTTTAATAATAAAAGTCGACAAAGCAACTCCACAGACGTAAACATCTGTCCGTGATAATACTATTTAGTGGTCGGTACTTTTAAAACAATATCAGATTAGTGTATATAATATCTCGTTTCTTCTAGTGTTTCCACCTAACAAACTCGTCTCAGTCCTTTGCGTGTATTACATTGTTCGGCTATGGAAATATTAAAAACATCATTTGCGCTGATGGTGTCCACTATAATATTAAATGCATCATATATACCCAAATAAGACACGGTTGCATTTCGTGTATAATGAACAACGTGAAGTGATATCTTTTCAACTGTGGAGAGAATTTCATGAATTAAATGGAGATTCGAAAATATTCGTGTGTATGTATGCAAATCACTGAGCAAAATGATCGACTTACAAAGGAATGATCAATTCATATTTTATTTTTTTGTGAAAGTATCTTTGGAGCAGGGAGATGCCAGCCTGAACGAACACGATCGGAAATTTTGTGTAACGATAATGATAGATACCCTGATGCCACGATGTAGTTTGTGGCCGATGTTCGCTTATCAGCAGACAGAGAGTCTGGGAGAAAATCTAAAAACGCTATAAATGAAAACAAAATAGGAATCTGTGTACTAATGAAGGAGAGTTCTATTTTTGTATGAGATAAACGTGTTGCCTTTTACATGTTCTGGATGATTTTATTAGTACCCATTGTTGGTGTTTCACAACCGTTGCTCCATTAACTAATTTGAATTTTCATCCCTAATTTTCTGTCGTAGCAACTCTGTATTTCAAATTCATTAATTGGTAAAGTGGTTGACTTTGTAATTACAATTACTAGTCGCTGTATTGATATCGGAGCAGGGTTTGAGCATTATGTGTAGTTTATAACTGACCACGATGTAATTTATGAAAAACAGATAAATAAGGATTCTTGATAAAAAGAACAAATACCACCGCCCCTCCCCCCCAAAAAGAGCGATTGACGCATTGGTTTCATACGTACTTTTTACAACACATATATATATATTCATACAAATATGCCGGGCTTAGTACTATAAACTGGGGGAAATATATTGTTCGCTGTTGGGTTGCCTAAAATCAAATAAGAGAGCTAAGTTCCATTGTATACATTTAAATCTCCTGTAATCAATAGCTACTGATCTAAGTCTAGGAAAATTAGTACCATTTTCTAACACCCAACCCTCTTTGAAGGTTTGCAGCAATTTCAGTGTGATAGAATAAAGTTAAATATTTTTAGTGAATAAAAATCGTAAATTTTACATGCTTATCGCAGTGTTAAACAGAAAATACGAATCTATATCACAATATAATGTTGAACTTAAGAATGATAAAAATAAGGCATTTCAATTCTCATTATTACATTATTCACAATATTAACGACTAAAGATGCACTAATTCTGGCCTACAAATTTCAAATAGCACCACATTTGTTTTACTTCGTGTCATCTGTGATGTCTTGTATTAATACTTCTTTATGTGGTACTTAGTCAGATTAGACATTACTACTTATATATTACACACAGCAGGCAGAATTCTTCATTATCCAGAACAATTTTCAGCCTCCTTAAAATCATTATGCACATTTATTATGTTGGTTATTACTCTATATTAATTCCCGCCATAATATTTGTGCATTGCAGCAACGATATATTAAGTTACGAGCTAGTAATAATGAAGTGAACCTGCCGTCATTTATGAAATGAAATTTGCCTTGGATGCATTATCCTGTTAATTGGATATTAATGATTCTCTTTAATAGTGTGACTACAATACTAGAAATTGTTCCAAATTTTAGTCTCATATTTTCACTTTGGGGTATTGTTTTCATTTGACGCATGTGTTGGTCAAGTATTTATTAACCCAGCCCTGTCGATGAAGATTAAATACAGATTCCCGTATGTTTTTTGGATTATGACTGGATGTCAGTATGGTCATGCAATAATAAAAGTAGTGTTTGCCATTCCTTAAATCTTTTGACACAAATGTCTTTCATGTTGTAATGTAAGCATGAACAGGTCGGAAAATGATTAAAATTTGAGAAATCGGAAAGATTGTTTGCATTTAATGGGTTCTTATAGAAATGACGTCATATTTCATATTGCATTATATATAGTATTATATTTTTTAACTATTCAACATCGACAGTTTGGAAGACATTCTTACGTTTGTTTTGGAATCTTTCAGTTGTAAGCTTGTGGGCTTTTTCACCAAAATTCTTTAGATTTATCCTATAAATTCAACTTTGCAAAACAGGTATAAAGATTTTCTTTAGAATGTCTAGGTAATGCCTTTATCAACGTAACACTATTGCCATCATCATCTTCGAATAGAAAAAAAGCTTGCAATTCCATCCGCATTCAACGCTTCCCAAACTATAACATTTTCAACACACAAGGCTTTTCAGTGCAATAATTTGATTTCTCAGAGCCGTCAGTTCTCGTTAACAAGGGCATTCACATTGAAGTGAGCATAATCCGAAAAACAGACCTGATCAATAATGTTGATAAAGGTAATTATCAGTCTTGCAAACGTCCATTGTTTTAAATGCTGCACAATAGGTCCTGTTGAATCAGATGTCATTGGTCGAAATCCCTCCTCTGCGAAATGTCTGCAAAAAGTTAAGTAATTCCAAGTAATACTTTCCTTATTTTCTGTGTTTTATCTCAGTCTTAAAAGAGAATGACCCATTAATACCACTATAGCTTAAAGCGGCCAAACAGACATCAATAAAGTGGTGTGTCGTTGTAGAAGTCAGATTTCGCCCCTGTCACAAAAGGACAATAAAAAACAAATATGAACATTAGGGTCGTTTAATTCCGTACTATGAAAATAAAACTTATTTTCGTGTAACGCCACAGTGTGAATTATGTTTCGTGGGCATTTAAGTCTCTTCAGAGTAAATGTTTTTGTAGTTATAGTTAGATTAAATTTAAATGAATAACAAAATGGTAATTACTGTTTGTCTAAGCTAGCATTAACTAGATTTCGGAAGACATCAAGGAATTGTAAAATAATTAAAATTGAAGGGCTCCAAATGTAAAGCTGATGATTATTTTTTGTATGTATAGTGTTCCTAAATATTTGCAACTGGTTATTTTATAATAAATCAAGCTAAACATTTACACCCACAGGGAATTTACTCAGTCTTAGAATATTGTAATGCTATTTTTTATCAAACCTAAAGAGAAACGAGAAAGTTCGATATTTATATTCAGTGAATAGAAATTGAAAACGGATTTTCATAAACTGCCACATGCAAAGAAATTCACCTGACTACCAAACATAAAAAGTGAAAATACAAGAGCCAAGGCAACTCACATTTACAAATATTCAGGACTTTACAAACAGAGGCCCACCACCACGGCTTAGGCATTTCTCAAAATTGTATTGTAAGATTAACATTAAATATCAGCTTTGTTGTTTTCATGATCTGTACGTGTGTATGAAATATTTTACCATTTTGAATTTTCATTTGAATAAAAAGAAATATTTACAGTAAATAAATCTCTAAATCATGGCATGTTTTTTTTTAATTAAAACATATAACATCATAATTTTAAGTAAGACAACAACTTATTACAAATTATGCTGTTGCTGCTTGGGCGATGTTTGAGAGATGAGAGGAACTCATGCAGTAAAGTAATTATTGGACGTTTACGCCTCAGTCTCATGTAGTTAAAGTAGGTGCCTTATTAAACCTGAATGAAGAGTAATGCCAGCATTTCTGTACAAATACATATGACATTAGAGACCTAAGATTATAATCTGGGATATTTCATACGGTGTCACGAGCAATCAAGTCATTAACCCTGCGGCATGCAATGTACTTTAGGGTATGCATTTATAGAAAAGGTTCGCAATTTTTTGATATGTTATGATAATTATAATACTGATGTATGAGGATGCTTATCAGTCAAATATCATATAAACATGTACGTATATTCCGTTTTCTTCAATTGACTGGTTGTGTTACATAATATTCTGTTTTAGGACTCCGTGGTCGAGTGGTTATGGTCCCTGACTTGTAATCACTAGCCTGTTAGCACTGTGAGTCCGTCACATATGAGGAAGCATGGTTGGTTTTACCTCGGTGTAAGTCTGGCGTATTTCTCCACTGTCAAAGCTGGAAAGTCGACGAATGGAAATGGCTGTTGGTGTTGTTTAAACCCAAGTGAAAAAGGGTATTTACTTCAGCAGGATGATGTTAATCGTATTGTGCTACCAAAGGCATAAGCGATATAAATTACTTGTATTGTTCAGACAATACAGGATATGTTTATTACACACAGAAGGTCGTTCAGAAAACAACACATATCGCGTGCCCACAATATAAAGCACAATACGGATTCCTTTGAAATGTCTAATGTAAAAAGATCCACTTTCAATTTCAGTAAACATCAACCGGCTTAAGAATTTCAAACGATTGTTTCAAACATTAAAACGACATTTCGATTATATTCCGTGTCTCCGATCATAGCAGAACCAGACGAGAAAGAATCATATTACAGCTTCTAAAAAGTGTGGTTCAGAAAAAGATCTGGTATACCATTCAGACATTAAAGTAATAAGGCAAATTTCCGTCGCTGTAATTTGTTTCATGTGCCTGTTTGGACACCTCATTTTATCCTTTAATTTTCTTGCAATGAGTACCGCTTCTTGATTCGACTACTTTTTGTATTTTTTTTTCTATGAATCATTTTACTATACAGTGCTCCCTCCGAACAACAACACTTGTCGAAGTCGCAAAAAAGTGTTCTTTGGAGGGAGTTGTTGTTCGGAAGGAAATGATACATTCGCGAAATGTGTTTTATTACGTGTATGTGTGTCTTTTACTGCCGTTTCTTGGAGGGAATCGGTCTTTGGAGGTGATGTTACGGGAAGGAGCACTGTATTATCAATCTTTTGAAACAACATGCTTCTTAATGAATATCACAAATAAAATAAATATCTGTACTGCCAGGGGAGTAGTTATCGTGTTATCTAGACATGCTGTATCACTCAAAACATTATCAATTGTCCTAAGCATACTTGTATAGATAGATTAGATAGTATAGTTGTATATTTCTGCCAAAGATAATCAAACCATTTTCTAAAAAAACCGGATTTTGATGGAAAACAAAGACATTTTCACGAAAATTCAATAACTTTTCGTGAAAAGATTTCTTCACTAGATTATAAACGTACTTATTAAGTGGGCGATAAAATATTTTCATGAGAATAAAACATTTTTTTCGCGAAAATTGGCTGGTTAAGTGTATGCAGAAACATGCCACCATAATATAAGGACCGTGCAAATTTAAACATATTGTTTTTAACATAAGATAAGCCTTTAGACCATAATATTATGCTAATATCTCTCAAGCCAAGCCGGAGGGTTGGATATAAGCACAAACTTATTTTATTGATTGAATAGTTATCATGTTGAAATCAAATTTATTATTGCATCACCAAACATTAAAGTATCCGGATATCTCTTGTCAATTACGAATACCTTTGATAGTTTCAATATGAAACTTTCGGGTGCAAACTACCGTATATGTTTCTATGAATAACCCCCTAACCCATTACAAACACCAGAAGCCATAACACTGCGACAAAATGCGCTAAATGCATACGTGTGCATATTAGATATTTCTAATGCGGTACCGACCAAAAGACCCCTATTTTGTATGTTTCTTTGTGTTGGAAGGGTTTTGGGGAACCTGGGATTTTTGGTGTCCTTTCTCTTAGAAATAAAAAAATCCTAATTTATATTCGAGCCTTTTACAGACAATTATTCATGATATGCAAAGCTTTGGATGCTTCTGACAATAATGTTATCTAACATAGCAACTATGCACCACTAGATCTTGACTTCTAACTATTCTCAATGGCGTGCTAGACAGTAGTTTGTATTCTGTGTTACAATATTATGTAACATAGCCGAAATTGTATGAAATGTCTAAACAAAACATGCAAAAATAAACATTATATTTTGTTGTTTTATATTTATGAGAATATCCTTATTCCCCGAGTGTTTATAAAAGGTTGTCTGGACCGTTTAAATAATCATATAAAGTATAAATGAATAATGCATTAAATACAGAGAACTTGTTGAGATTTAGAACATTTTGTTTACACATCACAATATACAGTACGCCATCGGCAGAAGCAGAAGCGGTGACGGCATCAGCAACAGCACCACCATCACCACCACCACCAGAACCAGTAGTATTAATATCGTAAGCTTTTGATAAGCTATTTTGTTTTAAACAGAACTGAACATTTATTCAGGTTTTATGCAGTATGGTTTATGATCCAATACGTGATATATATATAATAAATAACAAATCAATGTCATTGTAATATTATGTACACAAACTAAATTATTGATGAGTTATTCAATCATTAATAAGCACCAGAAAGACCATATTTATACACGGGGTACCAAATGTATAAGGCAACCAATACGACTCAGAACTCTACATTTCAACAAGTTTTCAAACAAAATCCAGGTGGCCGTAACCGTGGTCCAGTGGTCAGTGCGTTGGACTTATAACCCGGAGATCTGGGTTCAAATCCCGGTCGCTGCAGGTCATACCCTTCTATGAAAATTTGACAAAAATGTCGATATTTCTCCATCAAGTTGTCGTCTCCTTGTGGAAGGGTAAGTTAGTACTGGTTAGTATACATTCCAGGAAAAATGATTAGGTGAACCGGTCGCCATAAAACTGAAAAATTGTTGAAAAACGGCGTTAAACCCTAAAACATAAAAATTCAGGTAGAAATGCATCAATGAACAGCAAGTCAAATACGAATAAAGCAGAACTCGAGAAGACCACTATAAAGTAGTTGGTAATTCTAACAAATGGTTTAATTTGAGTTGAATGTTGATTCCATAAACAAAAGCATGTAAAAGTAACTATGTCCAAGCCACCGAAAGTGCATTCAATGAAAAATTTGAAAGTAACTTACATGTACTAACTTTTTAGAGTTTAGTGCAGTTCGTGTTAATTCACGAAATTTAAAATCTTGGTTTCGATGTTTCTAATATTTGATTAGGGCAGAAAAAAATAGTCGCGCTTAGGATTTCCCGATCAACTCAAATCTTTACGAACGGTAAATCAAACGTACAAAAATATTCTGGGGCATATCGTACCTCTTGTTCTCATAAAAGGTATGTTAAGAAAACAATATAGAAAAGAAGTTTTTTTATCCTTTTAGTCAAGTAACCCTAAGCCTGATTATTTATTCTAGCCTGATACCCTTCAAAGGAACCGTTTTGTCCAATGAGGTTTTATTAAGAAGCAAAAGCGACTTGTTACATGTAGTAACACTTAAGACTGTAGTCCTTATTATGAACTCTGGCAGACTTGCTAATTTCTGCAGATTGTTGCTTAGAAATAACCCATTGTTTATTTTCTCTTTCTGAATCTGCATGACATTCTTCTATTAACATCCAAAACGGAACATAACAAGGTAACCGCAATAAAATAATAGATATCTCGAATTTATTGGTCCAATTATCGTAAATGTTCTCTTATCTACAGACTATTTGCGGCGGAGAAAATCACACGCGCCATAAACAGAGAGAATAATTGGAATAGTGAACTGAAAAAGCAGACGAATACAACACTAGTTAACCATATGGGGAAGCAACAGCGGTTGCTAGTGAGAGCCGTTTAATTGATAATACAGTCTACGAAGGCTATAATTGGTCTGGTACAGACCATTTAAGTAACTTATGGTATAAGACAAGTAGGTTGATTTGTGCGTATGGTACCGAAAGAATTATTATGGAATCTGTTATTACTTTGTTTTTGATAAAAAAACAGGTTGTTTTTGTCAGACGTAAACCAACACACCAAATAATTCCTTTATGACCAATTCTGAACTGTCCTTCCTCTGATAATTCATATGTTTAGACTTAGAAAGATGAATAAAGACTTTGACTTGGTCTCACCTCCGACTATAAATATGTAAGGGTAAAGAAAATTCGACGCTCTTATTCTCGGAGGGAGACTTTTTAATAAATTTATATCTGTAAAAAATGTTGCGCTACCACTTGTAGCTGCAATGACCATTTCTCAATCCGAGCTCTTTCATCAGAATCAGTCACATTCAGAAGGCAAAAACAAAAAATGAAACCTGACATCATGTCTAGCCTAACCTATCAAAGAATACAGACTGTGGTTGTGGTGATGATCTCTCCGCAGCAGATGTTTCAATTGTCTGACAGCTCTATTGTTTCAAATTTGATATTCCATTCCCGCCCGACAATGAATGGAATATCTAATTCTTCAAAGACTAGAATATATACAATATATAGAAATTACGTGGCGAATGACACATCAACGCAGCGGTAATGCGAAGATTGCATATTCATTATCACGTTACTGACGGGGTTATTGCGTATCATCAATTCAAACCTCTTGATTGTATTAATATCATCATTATGTAATATCAACGGTGTTGTGATGTATTTTGTGTTATTCATAAGATTTTTATATGCAAACCAAGAAGCGCATGTACAATATACATGTATATTATTTTACAAATTCGGATTCGAGGAAAAAGAGGAGTTGAGACATTTGTGTTGACGTCGTTGACAATGGTATTTTTAAAGTGTAAAATATTACAACGGCACATGATGGATGTTATGGAAATGTGACAATACCGAAATGATGATTGCTTTATTACCAACAATCATGAATGATGTTGCTTTTGACTCTGTGGTGTCACATATTTGTTCTGAGGTTTGTTTGATTCTTTTAAAGTTTGCCTCGGGTATCTCTGCAGGTTGTCCGCCCAAGCATTATTAACCATTATTTTGTCTTGGCGTGTGGCATGTCAATAACAATTTAATAGAATGCTGCTGCTATAGGTGATATATTTGAAAATTTGACAAAACTTGTCAACTTTCCTCAATATGTGGAGAAGTTGTCTACTCCTTCTGAAAGGGTAAGTTAATACCGGTTACAATACAGTTCAGGAAAACTGAATAGGTGAACCAGCAGCCGTACATAACTGAAATAAACGGCGTTAAACCAGAGAAAAGGTGATATATCTGTGTTAAAACGTGTTTATATATTAACTTTAAGCATATTTTATACGCATGTGTCACCGGTGCTCACTACCAGAGCAGGGAACGTGAGTTTATTATACAGAACGAACGAGTTTAAACTGGTTGACTACTGGTTTTACTTTTTTAAACATAAATTCGGCCTGCAATATAACAAATAAAAATAACTTTAAATCAGAAATAAATATTTCAGTCAATAATTACTGTTAGTAATTTAGTTAGAACTTAAGTAGTAAAAAATTATTATTATTTTTAGTATTATTTTTACACAAGTATTAAATAGTATTAAGTATTAAATTTACACAATTTTCACAATATTATTGATAATAATTATAATTAATATGTATTAAGCTATGATGTGTTTAAAGATGAAAGGAAATTACAAGAAAAGAAGTCTAAAATTTACCTGCAGGTTTCTATCAGAAAAACCTACAAAAACGTCTGCACCTAACTAAAGCGACTTTGGGAGTGGCGTGGCGGTAAAAAAATCTCGTGCAGATTAGTCAAGTGTATATGAAATTTATGTTGTTGTGAAATTTGCTAATAAGGGTTAATTGAAATAAAAGTGGATCATTGGTTATCGGTCTTGATTAATGTGATTTATTGATGATACTAATGATATAAATATAACTACTAACAGATCTACCTACTATATGAATTTCCTATGACACATGGATGAAAATTTACTTATCTTTCTAGTCATCTACATGCATGCGTCATTCAAATCGGTCATCGAAGTGTTGCACTTCAACGTTATGTAAATATCTAATGAAAATGTAATAGAAGCGTTACGAAATGGCTATTCATAATATTATGAAAGTATCTCAGCACAGATCCTATCATACAATCGTTATTTTAGAAAGAAATATATATATGGTAAATTTATGGCTGTTTCGTAATTGAATATGTAGAAAGATGCATCGGTAACAATTAAACAAATCATCACTTTGCAAGACGTAATCGGACTTCATGAATTGAACAACAAATTATAGATACGTTGAGTTGTCAGACACGTTTTGTATATGTTCTCAGTTTACAGCATGTAAATATAATTTTGTATATTTGCATTTCGATTATATACAAATGAACAACAAATAACATGCAACATATGTATGGTATTCTTAGAATATTTTATTATGGAAAACATCGTGGAATTATAAATAAGTTGTTTCTGTCAAAACTTGTGACAAATATATTATTACTTGCACGTATAAAACTGTTAAAACTGACTTACCAATCTTGCGGTAAATTCCAGTGATATTATATGTCTAATATGATATTGGTGAATTCATAGTATATTTCTACATCCTTATTGTCAGTAAAAATGATCTACATATACAAAGTTTCTGCGTATTCTAAGATTCTAATTCTTTGATTTTCTATCTTAAGAGCCAGCACATTGAAAGACTTACACTGCAACCTCTCCAGAGCGGCCCTGTCTTGAACAACAACTTCCCTTTAACAACAGCATGATTTTTTTTCTTACTGTACGATTTAAATATTAATTTACCTCTCTAGAGTAACAACCTTTCAACAGCAACGCTATTTTGCTTCTCCCAAAGTGTGTTGCTTTTGGAGAGTTTGCATTGTATTGCGTGGACAACATTTGCAAACAACTGCATTCTAACAACGTCCTCTGTTTCATGTCAAGAAATACATTTGTTGTCAAATCATTCGATTCATTGCGCGTAATCATCACCCCTTGTAACAATATTGCTCAAATTAGTATGAAATGGATGCTGTTAAAACCATCACTTGGTGCTATTGATTCTATTATGCATGCCTTTGTAATAAATAACAATTTAAAACATAATAACTACAGTCGTTTATGTCTTGGTTAGTTGTATTTAGAAATGGCGTGTTGTGATCTTATTCAAAGAAGGTTTTATATGCTGTACTAAATAAATTGGTACTCCAATTATATGAGCAATGTGTCTCCATTAAAGCCAAGACCGAATATACGAATACACGAAGCCCTTTTAAACCAGTGAAAATATGTTTCTTCGCAAGGTGGAGAAATATGTTTTATAAAGTATTGAAGACATCCTAATGATGCATTTTAAATAGAGCCAACATATAATTGTAACGTTGAAAGACAATGATATTAAAATATCAAAAAGTACACAATTGTTCCAAACAACATCTCTATTAGCATCCCAAAATTGTTGCGATGTGATTCAATGTTTCGATTTTGATAATGAGTAGTTTATGAACTTAATACATCCGTTAGCAAACAAATTTGTTCAAACTTATCAGTGTGCTATTTAATTCACTGACTGTTTTACGCGTTAAAACTTCACCGTCGTCTTTAGTCGGAATGTCTCTTTTAATATCAGAATAATTCCTTTTTCTGAAGACGGTCTTTTACACGAAATGAACTTAATATCTCAATAATTTAATTGTTGTTACAGTTTTATTGTCTCACGAAAACAATAACAGTCACAATATTGGGCGATTAAGAAACGAAGTTTTATTTTGTAGATTTTTTTTAATTGATATTGGTTGTATTGTCGTATTATGTAATTAAGTTAGATTTACAACGCATTGAAACGTTACATTATTGTCAAATGAAACAATTTACATTATTTATGTACAAGATAATGCGGGTAATGAATTTGATTAATTTTATTTTTGCCGCAATTTTTTGCTTATCACATGAGATTAATAAGATACAACGAATGTAATCATTTCAATCGCTAAAGTCGTCTAAGGATGTTGATTTGAACATTATTGACATTCAACTGAGAGAAGGCATCCATGTGTGGCGACAAAATGGGGACGAAAACACATTATTAACCAGATTTTTGGGTTTGGGGGAAGGTTTGACCTTTGTGTATGTTTTTTTTTCTAGAAATCCTGTTCTTATATATATATAAATGATATTTTAACTCCTATTCAAAAAAGCATGTTTATTCAACTTTAACACATATAAGATAGCGTTTAAATATTGACTCGATGATGCGTTATCATCTTAGTCTATGTATCGCATTTTTTTAATTCTCAGATTTCTGTTCGAACAAAATCAAAATCTGTGTCGGAAAATATAAAATTAGAGACGAAGAGACTAAACTAGAGAATTTGAATTATTCAATGAATTATGAACATCTGCTCCCAGTCGTATAAACATTGGTTAATTCTAACCACTGGGTTAAATTTTAGATAAAGTTGACTTTTGGGTTAAAGTTTGGTAAAGCAATTGTTTGGTTAAATTTTACCAGGAATTATATGTGGTTAGATTTAACCCAAGAATCTGATATTGGTAAGAAGTCATCAAGATCATCAGTTTGTCTGTTTACTCATCTAAATTGTTCAGGTTGTCCAGTGTTTGGTACAACAAGGGCAGACATTTTGTATCCATTTAACTTTTCGTTAACTTCTTAACCTCAACTTAAATTTAACCCAGCGGTTAAATTTAATCAAAGTTTATATAATTAGGTGTTAGTGAATCCAGTATACCGCTACTTTCTAGACTTATACATCATTTTTATTCATAAATAGATGGACATTACATCTGTTATCTTGTATTTAATATTACCTATTGTAGATGTTATTGTGTTAGTATGGGCGTGTATCACTTTACTGTTTATTTCTTTAAGCACAGGCCGTTAATTTGGCTGAACGGCGGAAAATATTACGTCATATGTAATTCAATCACCGAACCGACCTTCATTTTGTAATTCAAGTCAGTCATATTTAGACTTATAATGCTCCCTAGTACAGTGAAACCTGTGAAAACCGAACCCTTGGAAAACCGGAATCCTGTCTAATCCGTACGAAATTTCCGGTCCCATTTTTTTCTTTCTGTAATCTTTGTATTTTGAACCTGGGAATACCGAACCCTGTCAAAACCGAATACCGAACGACTTTACTGTCATTTTGGGTTTATTCAACGTTAAAACACCCGGGACCCTTCAGAAAATATTTCTGCATCTCTCTTCGTTCCTACTTTTCGTTAGGTACAGCATTGTATTGTATTGAAGTCTTGCTGTACACATGATATTAGATGTATTTAAAGAATTAAAATAGCTAAAAATATAACTATTTTGTTTGAGAATAATGGAATTGATACTTGATGTAATTCTTTTGTGATACGAACGCTGTTAACATATAAACATTTGGGTAGCTTCAAATCTTCAAATAGTCCCATACAAGTGCGCATGCGTGTCAGCTAATTGAATCAGCATAACTATCATAAAAATAATTTCTTCACCATTGGCAGCATGCGAAATGCTTCATTTTTACCTCTAATGGACATGTATTGTGCACGTATATGTGCATACCCGTTGTTTAATTATCGTATAGTTAAATTACCATTATATGCAAATGCAAGACAAAATATACAACTTTAAATTCGTCAAATGTCATGAAATGTCAATATCCAATTACAGTAGTAAACTTCAACTAAAATTGTTTTTATTCATAGTTAGGTTATTTGTGAATGAATAACAAAATGGTAATTTCTGGTCGTCACATCCTAAAACAAGCATAATTATACGGCATCATTGGATTGGAAAGTTTTGTCATTACTTGCAAGAAATACCTTCCACAACACCCACTCACCCACCCAACACATTGGTACATACAAAAAATCGAGGACCATCACAATCTCCCGGAGTATGTAAAAACCCTTGCTGATGTATTACTGCATATACACATTGTGGCTGCTACTACAATGAGTCATTTATATTCTATCTTGAAAATCTTTTTTTCTAATCAAAATCATAACAATTTGAACACAGTCATGTTTTTTATCTAGCTATAAAAAAACTTCCATAGTCAGTTTTTGTTTCATTAAATGGAAACAAGTCTTACAGAAGAAAATATTTATTGAACGTTTACATTGCAATTGCACGCTTTGAATAAGATAACAAATCAATCAAGAATAAAGATTGATTGATAATAAAAGCTTCAATCAGAATCCGGAATTGTTGCGAATGAACTAACTTGTGGAATAATCATGTAGCCAGCCACTGAATGCGAGCCTCGTCTTGATGGATCATACGAGCATGCTCATTATTTAGAATTTATGAAGTAATGTGCTGTGCAGTATCATATTTTGGTATTATGAGTTGGTTAAAAAACGGAAGTCCATTATGCAATGTTGTTTTTTAAACAGAAACCATCTATCGTTAGTTAGAAAGTATGATGCCCAATTTTGTTTTAAAATTTATCATTTAATCTTGTTTTATAAAAATATTGTCAACATTGATATGGTTAGCACGGATCAATACTAGCTAATATTACAATAATTACTGTTGAATGCCAAATGATATAATTCGAAGTCATTCGTCAGTTCCTTTTGTTTGCAATATATTGAAAACTCTAAATGGAGAACAAGTGAAATTACGATAAAATACTAGTATGCAATCATTATAAAATGACTTACAAATATATATATATGTATAATAATGTTGTGCTTGAAAATCACGGGTGCAACGGTTGTAATGCCTTCAGCCAATGAACAGTGCTGTACAGTTTTATTCATGCTTCAAAACTACGATTTTGTCTATTTTAACCTCACCGCATTTTTAGATTTGACCTGCAGTTTTCTACATTCGCGTGGTAGACAATAATTTGTATTTTATGTAGCCGCATTATGTAACTTAGTAGCTAAAATGTTTTAACTGTCTAACAAGCACGCAATAAACAAGCAGTTTGTTTTGTTCGTTCACATCTCACGAGAATATTCTATACCTTGAATGTTTATGAAATGTCTGGATTTTCAAATAATCATTTTGTATAAATGCGTTTAGCTCCTGTGAACTAACCATGAAATATGGCACATGTTAAAATTTGTGTTCAGATAAGATCCGCATAATTTGTATCCACAACTATTCATGATTAAATTGTGTCTTTTCCTGTGCTTGTTCTTTATGCAACTGGAAATTTATTTAAAACATAAAATACACAACAATAAGCTTAGATTATGTGTAAATGTCATTTATTTAGTATATAATAAATGGCGGAAAAACGTATATAAAAGATCATTATAAAAAGACTAAAATTATATTGGCTGGGGTAATTGAACTATATCCATTTACTGAAAATAATCTTATAATTATGATGAGAAGGGTGTCATTATCCCAGCCATGGCATAAACATTTTAACATAAATTAACATTTACATAAAGAAGGTGGTGTCTAAAATATAGCAAGTTTTATATCGCGGGAGAATTTGGAAATAGCCATTAGCTAAATTATTGCTAAGATTATCTCCCGTTGTAGTAACAATAGTTTGTATATAAAACATTTTACAATTCTTATAAAATGTAATTTTTGTTATAAACATAGTATGAGCGTAAATCAACCTATACTCGGACGTCCTGGTCCAATGCTTGCTTGCCTTGCTCAATTAAGCAAAAGTAATAAGGCTACCCTTAAGTAAATGTTGGTTTGAAGTTATGCGATCGAATCATTCATAATTCCCGGACACCAAATATTTTTAGCGATTTTGACTTTTTTCTGTTTCAGTACAAGCATAATAATAATGTTTGCAAAAGAAATACCAGCCTACCCACTGATAAAAATTTTGGTCACGTAACTGCCACCCAACAATATTTTTTAAGTATGGCCTAAACAAGTCTTTATACTTTAACATACCTATGTTATTCAATAACTGATTACCTCATTCAACATAGACATTTATTTTAATGCTATCCCATATACTTTCTAATTAAATCAGACTATCATAAAACAAACAGAGAATAATTCCAGTCATAGACATGAATTAAATAAAAACCTACTAACATCGGTCCAGAGTAATCTCAGCACAGCAGGGGAATTCTGACTGTTTACAGTCTTGCCGTATTCCACAAGAACTTGTCAGACAACTGCAGAATACGACAAGAAAAAATGACGCCATTATTGCTGACGGGGAACAAAACAGAATTTAGCAGAGTTTATAATAGAATTTAGCGCATAATTTAGCCAAACAAATTTCGCCGAATTATAAAAGTAATACTAAACATATGTGACTAAAACATAATACGGTCAAACCTGTGTTTGCGACCACCTCTGAATAATGGTCATTCTGTGAATAAAGACCAAGTTTTGAAAAACTGTCAATGATAATTTAGAACAAACTGACCTCCAAATAAAGGCCACCAGTCAATAAAGGTCACATTTTGTCTTTCCAGAGGGTGGCCTTTGTTCATAGGTTTTACTGTACACCAAATGTATACAAGAATTACCTGAATGACGGCATTTTTGCTGAAGATACTTCAGCATAATATTATTGAAGCAAGATTGCTTGACCAAGGTGAATAAACGAGTCCAGTTCCCTTTATCGCTGTAAATGGTACAAGTTGATTGATATAGCATTACAATAAATCGTACAGTGGTTGGAAGTAGCAGGTGCTTGTGTGCGTAATATATAGTACCAGTTGAAATATATAACATAACAATGATTCGTGCAGTGATTTTATTTACGCACCATGATGACGTCTTATACGTTGTTTTTTTTATTTTACTGACATTTGGAAATGTGATATAAATTATAAGGACTTTATTCACCAACATCCAGTCGTTTGGTCAGGTCACTGGTGTTAGCTGGGAGAGTTAACATTATGTCAAATTCTCTTCATAGCTCAGTAAGCCGAAGTTATTGACATGTGAGGCAATGTCCGTCATAAAGTTATTAAACATTAATGTTACAGGTCCCTTACAATAACACTTCAGAAGAGGGTCTGACGGGTAACCCAAACACGATTACATGTACACGTATTTCTACTTTTCTTGCCTGATGCGATTTCTACAATTTGCATATTTTTTGAAACGTTGCACACAAAGTTACGACACTTGTGTTTTCAAATATTTAATGGAAATGTAATTATTATTTTAATTCCCAAATCTTCTTGGTCCAACATTATGTTCAAAATTGGTTAATTAGATTTTTATACCTCTGAATCTGTGACATTATACAGTCAACATTCAGAATGCAAAACAAGGTTACCACAATAAAAAGATGGAAGCATTGAATTGATGTCTGAATTATCGTAAATATTCTATCTGCAGATTAGCTTGTTTCCGCTACCCCTACCGACAATATTTTTTGTCGCCGACCCTATGATATTCTTGTCAAATTATAGTTTTGCAAACTAAAAATAATGTCAGCCATATTCTGGAATAAAAAAATCCCTACCTACCGACCATATTTTTTCAGAACCGGTAGCGGAAACAAGTCTTTTTAGGCCTAATTACAATCGTAAAGGGTCAGATTTGCTCAAGTTAAAAATCACACAGTTGTATCGTATTAACGGCGCCAGTTTAGAAAATACAATATCTTCTGTTTGGGTTTTAGATATTTCATATGCACATCGAGTGGTATAAAATGATTTTTTCTGTGTTGGGATTCAATTAGCAAAATGAATCGAGGCGTTTGTGCTGTCTAGACATTGTAAATACTGGCTTTAATGAGTATAAAATATTTTTATGGTACATTGTGGATAATTGGTATGAGTCATCGACATTGAATTTGATTATTGTCATTTACTAGAGTCCGTTAATAATATTTTTGCCTCAGCAACAATTCACTAAATCTTATCATACATAGTTTTTGTGTCTTAAGGATTGGTAACATATTCCATATTGTCTGTCTCTCTGTCCGTCCGCCCGTCCGTACAAACGAAAGACATAATGAGGCTCTTTCCGTACAAACTGCCAATGTAGGGTTAATTTTACTTGTGGGGTTAGAAAATCTCTTATGTGGAGTTTAAAACATCAAATAGGAAAATCAATGGGAATAACCCAATACTGTAGCTCTTGTAAGCCCGCCCGTCTGTCCGTCTGTCCGAATGACTGACACAAACGGTATTGACTTGAGAAAAAACGCTCTAATAGTTGTGTACTCGCTCTCTACACCCTTGTATACTACTGTGTCTTTGTAGATGGCTTTGTTTCGATGATAAATTTCTGAATATGATTTCAATATTGCATTCTTATAAAATCGCTGTTCTTTTGTACAATTCTAAGTTATATTTCATGGTTTAATTGCTTTCTTACTGGTCATGCTTGAACAACGTTTTCGTTGGAAGTATACTCCTTAATGGATTTCAAATAATTTAGTTACGTGTAATTAGGAAATTAAATAGTTATTCATTCATTGTATGTTAAGTACATGGACTTTGTGTGATGTATTTTCAGATCATGAACATCCGCATGTATTTTTGTTTGTTTTAATGTGACATTGCCACTGGGGTTTACCGCCGTTTTCCCACAATTTTTCAGTCAGCTAACTAAAACAAAATTCCGCAAGAAGCTGACAACTTCTCTACAAATGGAGGAAATGGAGGAAAATTGACATTTTTGTCAAATTTTCATGGAATGGTATGATCTACCGTGACCGGGATTTGAACCCGGAACACTGGACCATGGTCGCGGCCTCGCATGTATTTTACAAATGTCTTTATTAATAGCATCATAAATGAAGAAAACAGAATACTATGTAGACAGATCGTTGTAATTCGTAAAAATTGCAATGAAAAGCATTTGGTATGCTTCATCTTTGGTGTAAATTCCATTTTGAGCATAATCATTTTCTGAGATTGATTATATGCAAATCAAAGGCAAGAGGTAAGTGCTTTACGTTCATCTTATATCGAAATAATTTCATTTTGTGAAGCATTATACAATTAAAGTAAGACGTTTCTGTCGTAACAAACTAGAAATAGAATTAGAGTCACACGCATATAATTGTTCATATTAAAACTGCCAGTTGTACTCATGTACATTCCTTGTGACATGAATATGTTGTAGTTACTATTTCTACAGCCTGATACAAATTGTCCGTCTGGAGAAGGTGACATGCTTACTACTTAAAGTTTTCATATTAACAATTCTAAATCATTGTTTTGCTTAAAGTGAGCGAGCGGGCATGATGAGGAACATTTTCAAACAAATTCTTAACAAGCTGTTTTTATATTGTCGCATTATGTGTGTACCCCTGGGGGATGATGTTTTGTGCTCCATTTTTATGCATTTTTAAATCCTTATTAACTCTAAAAACAATGTCCGGTTTCAGAGAGTTCCGATATTCAGAGAGTTCCGGTATTCAGAGAATTCCGGTTTTCAGAGAGTTCCGGTATTCAGAGAATTCCGGTTTTCAGAGAGTTCCGGTTTTCAGAGAGTTCCGGTATTCAGAGAGGTTGTCAATCGAAATTATTACATCGATCATAGACCATTTTATATCTGATTAGGAGTGATAAGAAATAAATGATCTTAAAATTCACGACAAACTTGATACCAGTGATTCGCTATTTTGATCAAGCAATGAACAATATTTTAAACAAAAATCGTTTTAATTGTCATATAGAAAACAATACATAGAACAACCAATATATTTAACACTTCAACCTCTGACTATTTTTTCACACGAGCGGTTCATAAAGACGGGTTAACGTCAGATCTAAGAAGATGTATTTTAATCTGACACCCGGAAATTGGTGTAATTAATAATAATAAGACCAGTGTTACGCATCGAGTAGAACATGAATTATATTAGTTGGGATACCCCTTGAGGTCATAGCATGCTAAATGTTACACTGAAATATCAGTGTTTTGATGGTCAATGTGGTTTTCGGCCTGGTTCGAGACCCTGTGACCTGGCGCATACCCACATGATATATGTTCGTATAGGTTTGGGTCCATATTTGAGTACTTGGAGCACCCCTGAGGACTACACAATGTCTAACAATGTTTACGAAAGAAGTTCGAACTTATTTGGCTTATGTATTTTAACGTGTTTTCGGCCAAGTCCAAGCCCCTGTAATCTTACGCACACATGTTTGATAAATGGTCTTGTAGTTACGGGTTCTGGCTTTTGTTTAATGTCCTATTATGGGATTTTAGACACGTACGGAAGCCATAGCATGTGTAAGATTTTGACGAAAGAGGTTCGAACTTGAAAATTGTCAATATTTAGTTATTTTTAATAAGTTTTCAAGCTGGTTCGAGCCCCCAAAGTCATGGTGCTCAGGTATATGGGACATTTGCGTGGTTAAGGGCATGCTTTAGAATGTGCTGGGATTTTGTAGAGATAATATTGGAAAATGGACGTTTGTCAGCTGTTCTAGACCGGGTTTGAGCCCTGAGGAATGGCGAATACCATACGAATCGTGGTACTGTAGATATTGATAATGGCTTAATGACTAAGATTTAAGACCGTAACCGAGTAGTTTGGATACCACTGCGTGTTATGGCATTCTTAAGAATGCTTGCAAATGCCTTATAAGGAAAGTAAGTGTGAAATGCCGGTTCCAGTCCCAGAATGGCGGCACCTAATACAATGAGGCATGGTCGTGTGGGCATGGGTACTGGTTATCATTTGAGATCATATCCGGCTATATATAAAATTTTGGGGGGTCACAGAATGCTTAAGAAGGCTGGCATAAAGTGTTTTTTTTTCCAGGAAATATGAGAAAATGGATTTTTGTCAGGGGTTTTAGAGGCGGTTCGAGCCCCAGAGTGGTGGCACATACCACATTGAGGTAAGGTCGTATTGGTATGGGCACTGGCTGTTGTTTGAGACCATATTCTGTTTACTTTGAAATATTTAACCAATAGCAGCATCAGCCGAAAAAAATAAATGGCTAACCATGATCTCATATAAGGCACATATATAAAATGAAAACTATTTCGGGACATATGTAAAAATGAAAATTATTATGAGGCATCATATAAACTGATATATAAATCTTAATTCTTTGCTACTGATTTTTTATACTGAATACACGATAAAGTTATTTGTGGTCGGACCAGGAACTAAGAGTTCCGGCGATGATGTCGCAACAAACACACGATCACCTTTGTTGAAGATGAACACTGCACCAAAAGAGCTGGTTAGATTCGTTGGGCTTGTTGTGAGTGGGTCGCAATGCTGTTTCCTGTTCTCCATTATTTTTTCAACGGATCCGTCTTTGTGTCTTTTATAAAGGTAGTGGGTGAGGTGTCTGAAGGTTTCTCTTACCTCTATATTGATCTGGGTTGACACAAAGTATAGACCTGTACTCTTAATAACAACACATCCTTCATCTGCTTGATACTCAATGTCTCCTCTTGTGTAGCCCTCCTTCCAAAATAGTTTAACTACTGAGTCGATGGTTTTGTTTGGTCGGTATTCTGTAAAAAATGCACATACACATCAATAAGAGGTAATGCAGGAGACCGATCACTCATGGATCATGTAAATTATCCCTAGCTCTACTTAAAGTCATTCCCGTTCAGCAAAAAGAATTATGTTTAGTCTAAGCTGAAATCGCCAAATAGATTCTTTAGTTGGTCTAATTTAAAGATACATTTTCATACACATCAAAAAGACTTTGAACACAAAAAAAAAACAGAAACATTACATATAAATACATATACATAGCCGTCCAATGATAAAAGAATGGAACGTAATCGAGTAGATCTATATTTTACAATATAACAGGTAATAGTTAATAATAAAAAACATGGAATGTTTATATTGATTGATTGTTTACAAATTTCCCTCACTTCGCTGTAGGTCTCGTCCAAAAGCTCGAATTCTAATTATAGCATGTGAAAAAGCTCGAATTCTAATTATAGCATGTGAAAAAGCTCGAATTCTAATTATAGCATGTGAAAAAGCTCGAATTCTAATTATAGCATGTGAAAAAGCTCGAATTCTAATTATAGCATGTTCGAATTCTAATTATAGCATGCTCGAATTCTAATTATAGCATGTGAAAAAGCTCGACGGCTAATTATAGCATGTGAAAGATTGTCCAATTATCGCATGTGAAAAAGCTTGACGTCTAGGTATCGCATGCGAAAAACCTCGACGTCCGATTATCGCATGTGAAAGAGCTCGATGTCCAATTATCGCATGTGAAAAGCTTGACGGTCATTTAGTGCATGCGAAAAAACCTCGACGACCGATTATCGCATGTGAAAAAGGTTGACGGTCTATTATCGCGCGTGAAATAGCTTGACGGCCAATTATCGCACGTGAAAATGCTCGAAGGTCAATTATTGCACGTGAAAGAGCTTGGCGGCCGATTATCGACAATGATGACTTTTAAAAATCGCCCAAAACCAACAATGCGCTGGAACGGGCTTATTTCTATGACTATTTTATGGTATTAGTTTGATCAATCTACCTGCGTGTTTCATATCCACATCAACTAAGCTAGTCACACTTTCTGATTTTGAAGTCAGCTTGCATGCATCCGGAAAAATTTCGTGGTGGATGCGATACTCTTAAATGGAAAGTAATGATTGATGCACAGTTATGCAAACGAAGTCCAAATTACCACACTCTATGTCATGATCAAACTGTCACTATAAATGCAAATAATCTCATGTATCAATGCACATGACATGCATAACACAATTGGAAATGCTGGCAATGGTCAACTGTAACTGAAATGTCAGTTCCCCGTCTATGAGTCTATTTGACGTATTTTGAACGGTCCGATACCAAAATGCATGTCACAAGTGCCGACAGTATACATCTCCTATCGTCTTTGACACGCATCCCTCGGTGACAATGTGACAAATAATTGAGGAACTGCGGTCAACACGTTTAATCAGAATAAGACAACTTTTGAAAGGTTAATTTGTCTACAATGTCTTATGTCGTGGCTGTTAGCTTGGCGCTTGTATTCGGATTAGAATGCTGTAAGTTATCCAAAATACATTTCATTTGTCTTTCGTCTTACTTCTGTACCAACACCTCTTTGTCGGTCACTAAATTTATACTACGTTTATTATCATTCCTTGTCTCCTCTATGGTTTCTTAGATGCAACGGTTACTTCATTGTTAAACTGTCTTTAACAAGCAGTATAACGATATCTGCGTATGCTCACATTTGATTTGAAATAATTATGATAACATGAATTTTAATTGTGCATTTTAATGAAATATTTAATGGGCAATATATACAATACAAATAAATAATGTGAAATTTTGTAAAATGTTGTATTTACCTGGATAAGGATGATCGTCGTAAATGTCTTTCAAAATCTGAAATAAAATAACAGTGCGTATTTGATGCTATAGTTAGTTATAGTTAGTTAGTCACAACCATGTATCAAGCATTTTTGTTACTTACTTTGAAACAAAATTAACTAGAAACAGTATTTGCGTCATAAGTGCAACAGAGAATAGGTTTAAGCAACACATCGTCGTTCGAATATATGGCAATAAGATACGCATGTTGTTATCTGTGATGATAAGCATTAATATGAAAATAATAGTGAAATAACTGAACATACTACAATTTCAAATTCATCAATGTACTGTCGGACAGGAATGGTTAAGAACTGGTTTACTAGAATCAACTAGGTGTAGTATACATACTGATCATGTTAATACACAGAGAAAACTGTTGATATTTCATACATCATTACAATTACAGTACATTAATTCGCTCGAGAGTAAAAGAAGAAATTCACCACTTCTGACAACCATTTGAGGACTTGGTCAGCATCACCACAATAGTTGGTTTCGTTATTGATTGTGCTGATATTGATGCCAGTTGGTACTGCTACATCAGTATCGTGTCTGTCTGGAATAACACTCTGTGTAATACACATTGATGACGTTGATTGAGTTGGGGTGTGTTTATGTATTCTGATACACGTCCATTGTACCAGTAGTTTAAAAAAGAAGATGATCAAAACAGTGCCAGTCAACATAAGTACCATAGTAATTTGTCTGTGCCATGTTGCACCAGTGCGTACTGGAAAAAAATGTATATATACCAAGTCATATACAAGTCGAGTTATGTTTTTAAGTCATGACGAGATTTTCATACCATCGTCTTATTTTGTAATGGTACCATATTATCTTCATGTCGCCCTACAAACATATAATATCATATCATCAGTGTGTATCATATGCGTTTCCATACCTAGGAGAACTGTGTGACTAGCTAGGTGACTGTTTACAAATGATAGATCTAGGATGCGAGAAAATGTCGCAACGTAAAAATACAGCAAGAAAACAAACAAAAAACAATGAGTTGATGGTGACCACTTTACAGATTAACTATTCTGAATATTACATTCATTTAGGATAAGGTGTTTCAGCATTCATATGAAACTGATACAAGTCTTATTTTAGTATCATATACGGTGAGAATACATCTTAAGTATACAATAACAGAGGTTGGCTTTGACTAAATAAAACAATTCACTCTTCAAGCAACTTCCATGCGCTTAAAATGTACCACTATAATTAGTTCCTAATCTCCCGGATATCCACACAAAAACACTTTCCAGTCTAACCCTGGACAATCTCTAACAGCCGTGAACTCTCGTCGTTCTGCTTGTATTCAAACGCTAATGTCCATTGAGAAACCTTCATCATATCTTTACAGCAATAACTCGGCAATGACATTCATAAAAAAACAATTTGTTGCAATTCATTCCTGTATCATTGGTATTTACTTTACAACTAACAGTATAAATACCACAGATTGGATAACTAAGTTAATCGATCTATATCTGCATTGGTCTACCCACAAGTAAACGAACACATAAGGACAACTGTATAAAAAAAATCGATATAAAAACCAAACTACGCAAATACGAATCAACTTTACTTCCGTATAATGCCTATAAATAAGTGCTCATAATCCAGAGTTTCGGAATGAAAATAACTGAATACACATAAATAAATTATTGAAACATACGCGCACATGCGAAGCGCTGGAATGGTAGACTACAATAATTTATTATCGTGTCGAAATTGACTTTAAATTTCACTATTTTATGTTTAAATTTCGCGCTAAAGATATGTCTTATTTTTTAGAACCACGACCCAAGTTGTTGAATATGATGACAATTATATTTTAAAACCGCTCAAACTGGTGATTTTAAATTGTTAACTCAACATATCCACTGTTTTACGCCATCTTTCCGGTGAATCTATTAATTACGATATCTGAAGTTACTAGGGGTAGACGGTTAACCGATATACCGGTTAATATTGCAATACGAATTCTGACGGTTTCTTACCTGCTCGTTTTTCTCTGAACCGGGTTTTGTAGTCATGGCGACGATGAAAAGATCTCAGAAATAAGACAAATTTACAAACAAACAGATTGATCGCTACATATTCGTGAACACTTTTTTTCTTGTTATAATTTTTATTCAATTACACCAGATACCTAGTTCTGCAGTTAATTACTCCCTTACGCTAAATGCGGATTTTTAAGCTGTCAGTTATATAATTTTTAAGCTGTCGGTCACATACTTTTAAGCTGTCAGTTATATATTTTTAAGCTGTAAGTTATATATTTTTAAGATGTCAGTTATATATTTTTAAGCTGTCAGTTATATATTTTTAAGATGTCAGTTATATAATTTTTAAGCTGTCAGTCATTTACTTTTAAGCTGTCAGTTATATAACTTTTAAGCTGTCAGTTATATAGTTTTTAAGCTGTCAGTTATATAGTTTTTAAGCTGTCAGTTATATAACTTTTAAGCTGTCAGTTATATAGTTTTAAGCTGTCAGTTATATAATTTTTAAGCTGTCAGTTATATATTTCTAAGATGTCAGTTATGTAATTTTTAAGCTGTCAGTTATATATTTCTAAGATGTCAGTTATATATTTTTAAGATGTCAGTTATATATTTTTAAGATGTCAGTTATATATTTTTGAGATGTCAGTTATATAATTTTTAAGCTGTCAGTCATTTACTTTTAAGCTGTCAGTTATATAACTTTTAAGCTGTCAGTTATATAGTTTTTAAGCTGTCAGTTATATATTTTTAAGCTGTCAGTTATATAGTTTTTAAGCTGTCAGTTGTATAGTTTTTAAGCTGTCAGTTATATATTTTTAAGATGTCAGTTATATATTTTTAAGCTGTCAGTTATATATTTTTAAGCTGTCAGTTATATATTTTTAAGATGTCAGTTATATATTTTTAAGATGCCAGTCATTTACTTTTAAGCTGTCAGTTATATAACTTTTAAGCTGTCAGTTATATAGTTTTTAAGCTGTCAGTTATATAATTTTTAAGCTGTCAGTTATATTATTTTTAAGCTGTCAGTAAATCAGATCCCAGTCTCTGTAAAAATGGTTTATTTTTATTCTATAGATATATGCGTATTTATAAACGTTTTTGGCTTAAAATAAATCGATCAATAGTATTCAGCGTAATATATGATTTAATTTTTACTAATTTAAAAAATGATCATCGATAAAAAAAATCAAATCCAACATTATTCAGCTACGTTACAAAATGTTATTATCAAATAAAAATAAAAGGGAATTCATGTAATTGTACAAACCTAAGCATGTGAGTGTGTCTTCAATATAACGAAATCAAATGCAAAATCTTACCTTTTTTAAAACTTCTCTGGTGTGAAGTGTCCATTAAAAACAATGTAAAATGTATGTCTACTTTACCACAACCAAGTAGATCTAAATATTCAGTTTATGTCAGTTGCTAAACTAGTTGTCTTGATTTGTATAACATTGTAGTTAAATTTGTTCCGGGTAGACTTGTTACTTTCAAACAATTAACTAGTATAACGTCTGGAGTACTATGAGATGAACGTTCATTATTAGCTTAATGGAAAAATAGATAGAAACTAGAAATGGAAAATATATGTCCTTATTGATTTATTGAATAATTATGTTTTATTGTCTTATTTTACAAGTTGCATTATCAAATTACGTTGTAATTAGAGTTTAATGCTAACATGATGTTATTCTTATTTATAGTATTCAAATGATTGGGTTTTATAAAAGTACAATATTAATCGTAAAATCAACATGGGCCATTTACAATCAGTCAGATTCTAGATTATGCTGTTAATCATAATTAATGCACCTTACAAACTGTTTATTGATATTTCATAGTCTCCGTTTTAATCATATGATATGACGCAAATATGAACGTGTAACCAATCAAATAGACTTCAAAAGCATGATGTAACAAATCATTAAACTTTTATACAAGATACGCTCTTATTTTATTTTTATTTGACTTGTCTATTTTTAGTCTGAAATGTGACAAAAAGTTTTACATGGAACATAACAGTAAATATTGGACCGTTTTATCTACTCCTTACAAGTGCAAAATTACTTCCCAATATAGGTAGATATTTTGAAATAATTACACCATTTGTGAGGCAGTGGTTTTATCTACAATGTCATATGTAAAATTTTATTAACATTTACCAATTAAAGATTCTGTATAGCGAGTTTTAAATTGTCTCCTAATTAAAACTATATAGAGTTAACTTGGGCGTCCGATTATCTGACTGTGGTATATCGATTCATTCCAAGGATATACATGGATAAGTCAAATATTGATAAAATTGTCGCGCATGAACTTTAAGTATTGATAAATGTATGCACAATATATTTTAAGATATTTCAAACAGTATCGATCGTGTTGTCAAGTGGTTATGATTCCGCGTTCTTTTAACTCAAAAGTGTTGAATTAAACAAGAAAGAAAGAAAAAGAATGTTTGAAAAAATATTGAAGTAATTCATAATTAGTACATAATTCTCCATGTAGCAGATGAATTTAAATGTATTCAATACTGAATATTATACACTCCAAACGAATAAAAAATCATTAATCAAAATCATGAATAAATACATTGATAATTGGTCCGAGGTATAAAACTGAAGATCAGTCATCAGGCTCAAAAATTTTATTTTCGATCTCACCCTATTTTGGGCAAATGTATTTTAATTTGAATTGACGCTTAATTTAAATAAATAGTTAGAATTGTTGACTTGAATTTAGAATAATGTAAAAGTAAAATACTGTAGGGGCATTTTAAAATTTCTGATAATAAGGGTATACTTTATCGATTTTTATCAAATATTTATGCAAGGAAAGCCTGGGCTGAGCAAGTTCCGCAGATGTCCGTTTTTCTCGTGCAAAGCATGAGTGCAAATAACCGTGACAGATCACATGGGGCATGGTTTTGTGTAGTGGTAATATTTGAGCATATCTGGGTAAAAATGTCGAAAGAAGGGGAAAGTCTCTGCAATGAATCGAACACTACTTATATCACCGACTAAGCTATTCTAGGTGTCTTTTTAAGACTTTTTTCTTCGTAAGCGCCATCTTACAGACGTAAGACGTAACTCGTATTGTATATATTACATATTCCGATAAGGAATTCTAAACTAGGTAGTTCTAGGTAATTCTAAACTGTGTTTCAATGCAGATAGACATAAATATGAATAGAAGGGTAATTTATTTTTACTAGTATTCCAAGTGTATTTCGATGTGAATCTATGTGTAAAGTTTTATCGCTCTACGTTTACGGAAACTGATGAAATGGTTGATTAATGCGGTAGGGGTCGTAGACCAAAACCACACATTAATACCGGGTCTGGCCACTTTGAGCATCGACTGCTACCTGGCATCGTTGGCGCATAGAACCGACAAGTGCGTTGTTTTCTGCCTTCTACCCACCACATTAAAACTTTTATAACATTAGTTTCCGGTGAGATATTTTGTTTTTGAATGAATTATGCATCATGGAATAGACAAGACATGAATTTCTGAAAAGATAAACGAAATCAGACAAAAATATCTTGAAATCTTCCCACAAACGTCCCATAATTATTGATGAGACGTTATTAATATATTATTACATATATAATAATATAATAACATATATTCCATTCCTATAATAATGCAGGTCTGATTGTGACCCGATGCGAAGCATGCCTTTGCAATCCCTGAACATAATGTAGTGATGTTTTTTTCTGTCGACTTTGTTGTACAACGCACTTTTGTCCGTCTGAGATTCCAGTAAGAGAATTTGGACCACATCGTTACATGGTAGGACAATTAGCCTAAATACGTACTACATGAACAAATAACCATCATTTTCTTGTGATGTCAGCAAACGTTCGGTGCATGTGGAGCTAAATTAACGTGTTTTTGTTAAATTTATTACCGTGATTTGTGTATTCTACGTTCGGCAAAATATCACGAAAACTGGTTTCTAATTCGTTCCGGCAAGATTGAATATGTAATTTTGTTTACAATATAAAAAGTCGTAAACATACGACCAGACTGCAAACATTGTTTTTGATGCGGAAATCAAATGCAAAACACGATAGTTAAGGCATTCGAAGCACTGCCATTAAATTATTGATTGTTGCATGATATAGTCTTACATACGGAATGGGGGAATTTGTATCTAGGAGTGGTGATCATGCGCATATGGGAAAGACAACAGTGCTGCGCAAATCTTAGTTTATAAAGTAAATATTTGTATGAATAATCTACAGCCTGCATATCAGAAACGTTTTTTATTAGATGATACACCTTTGTTTCGATAAACAGTCCAACCCGTGTTTGCAGCCACCTCCGAATAAAGACCATTCCGTGAATAAAGGCCATTCTTTGAAAAACCGTCACTGATTATTTAGAACAAACTCAACCTCTGAATAAAGGTCATCTGTAAAAAAGGCCACATTTATCTCTTTCTCAAGGGTGGCCTTTATTCACAGGTTAGACTGTGGTTGTTTCTTTATTATGTCCCCCACAGTGTTTTAACAAATTATCATATTACAAAAAAACTTTTACAAAGGAAATAGATTAATATATGACCAAAAGATAGCGTTTGGATATAAGGAACAAAACATTTTGGATGTAGATAAAGAACTCGTCGCTAAGTCTGATGAACGCTCATATTTGTTTCACTAGATTTTAACGTCACCCCCAACAAACAGTAATTTAGCGATTTTTTAGCTCTAACAGTAGAGGAAGACCCCCGGCACAAACCTGTGTAGAATTACCGACATTCTGTAAGCGAGTTGAAAGCTTCCTTTTATGCGAAAGTTGGTACCGAGCGGAACTCGAACTAACTGCGGTGAGGAGCTAGTGATTACGAGTCAGACACTATAACCGTTCGACCACGGAGGCAACGCTACCATTTATCGTAGATGTCTGGTGAATCTTGGTATTAATACATAACATGTTATATAAAATGTAAAAGCATGTAATCTCAAGAGGTCATAGGTACAGACTAAATGCTCGAGATAAACATGGTACTCGTAATATCGAGTTATACACAATTAATAGCAAAAAATGACAGTACTTTAAAAACTCCTTGAGATAAGTCGGGTGCTCGTGATTTCGATGCTCGTAATAACAAAAATTTGCTGTATGTAATATCAATATATCTTTTATGTTATGCACAACTCTTGTTTGGTCTTATTGATAAAAGACGTGTACATAAATATATTCTCTGTCTGTACGTTTATCGACGGATTTATAATTCGGCGTAAAAATGCGGAATTGAATTTAGCGCAGCTCGTCGGGAATGGTTTATCATCGTAGTTAGATTACAAGCTAATGAGTAGCAAAACGGTAATTTCTATTCGTCTAATCTAAAAACAATCTTATTAGAAAGGCATCATGGGATGGAAAATAAATTGTTGTTGTAACTAGCAAGAAATGGGTTGAATTCTAGAAGCACACAGTGTTCTTTACTGCATCGGAGTGATCTGATTTTGTATCGTATAAATAAGTATGGTATAATATGTATATGGTCAGGTGTGGTTCTGTAAAGTTGATATTTCCAAATCTAAATCCGCGTTGGTAAACCGATCATTTATCCTTTTATTGCCACAAGGACGGGTATATCCGTCATAGTTTACTCGCACCTGCTGGGGACCCCTCCAAGAAATCATGGAAACTGACCGAGAACAATGGACACCGTACAGGGCCTCCTAGAACGGGCACACCTGCCCACTCCAGTTTCGGCATTTCGACATTTGCCAACAGGATATGGCATAGCACCACCACCCCAACCAACCCCTGCTATCATCTAGGAATATCCTTTGCAAATGTGTGTAAACCATGCAATTAAACCCCAGGCAGCGAAGGGGTTAAAAGTTGGAAACAAAGTAAGTAACTTAAGCCTCAAAGCTACTGCATTTTTGAGAGCTTGGTTCACATTGCTCTTTGCACAATATTTCTGTACACACACGACAGCATACGCTCTACTAAAGTCTGTCTTAAAGCCGAGTTTTCCAACACAAATTATAACAATCTGAATTCATCTTTTCATTGTGCGCCATCACAAAGATGCGTTGTGATATCATATTTTATTGGATGAAAATTAGCTCTTGCTGTTGTTTTATTAATTAGTTATTTATGACGGCCGCGACCGTGGTCCAGTTGTTAGTGTGCTGGACTTGTAACCCGGCGAACCGGGGTCAAATCCTCGTCGCGGCAGGTCATAATTTTCTGAGAAAATTAGACAAAAAAATCTTCCATGTGTGGAGAAGGTGCCGGCTCCTTGTGGAATGGTTAGTAAGTACTGGTTGATGTACAGGCCACGAAAACTGGTTAGGTGAACGAGTCGCTGTATATAACTGAAAAATTGTTGAAAAACGGCGTTAAACCCCAATACAATACAATGTTTAGCATAACCATTTTCTTGAGGAACGGTCAGTCTGAATAATACATCATTATGTAATCATTCATATTCATGCATATATTATGTAAAAGAAAAGCACTTAAGCATATTTTGTACTAATCATAGTACAGTGCAACCTCTACAAAGCAACACCCTTTGGGAGAAGCATAATTGCTGAGAGGTTGTTGCTCTAGAGAGATTAAATTAATAGTTAAATCGTACAGTGGAAAAATATCACGCTGTTGTTGAAGGGAGGTTGTTGCTCAAGAGAGAGCCGCGCTCTGGAGGAGTTGCACTGTATATTGTTGAAAAATTGACATATTGCTGGATATCATTTGAAAGCTTTCTGTGAATTGAACTGATCTTCTCTATATCTTCTATGAGTTTCTTGTATCGGAATCATTTGACATTCACATATATTTTACACAACAACTAAATACTAATGCACCGTGTTTCTTATTCCGTTACCACAAAATACCGGAACATGATTACTGTGAAGAATTGCAGACAAATCTGTACTGTCGTAAAGTAATCATAGTATTATCCAGACAAGCAATTTGTCTCTGTAAGACATTGAAGATTGTCTTTATGTAAGTATCAAATTAACAATGTGCAGGTTTAAGATGAAGCAGTGTAGTACTTGAGAAAATTGACCAAGATGATGACTAATACAATATATCAATGTTGATATATCAATATCTTCCTGTAATATTATTTGCTTTATACTGTTCCGTCATATTGTAATGTAATTGTAAAATGTAAGAGTATTTAGAATGCGAATATCATATTGTGAATCCCAAATATGTTCTGCGATTTCACTACATCAGATTTCATCATGTATGTGCTATGTTTGTGAATTTCGAGTTCATAGTAAATTGAGACTGGTACAGTCGATAGAAAAGCCAGACTCAGTCTGTTACTGTCTTATTACGGTAATTCACAACCTGAGGCATTCGTAATTCCAGACAGGAAAAACATTTTCAACCGTTCAACGCAGGTTCGTCTAATCCACAACCATGTACAGTTCACATAAACATTAAACACGGAACAGAGACAAGACAAATGCCATAAATTATCGATGCTTACTGACTAGAACAGTCTTGACATTACTGCGGGGCATTTGGATGATTTTCTTGATGTCAGACGTAAACTGGCTCAGAGAATAATAATACTACTAATAATAATTTTATTTGGCAAGAATACACAACATTGCAATTTAAAACAAAATTACATGTATTGTGATAAATAAATACAATACAATAACGACTGTGAAATTCATAAGTCGAAACAATAATATTATTACATAAATAAAATTTATGATTATACATATTCAAATAATAGAAAACATGCAATACACACCAATACCAGGGATAACACAAAAAATAGGAAAGGAATTCTCTTATTTCCATTGTGGAATCGTTACATACTACGAATTCTCATGTTAAAATTTTTCAATTGTCTCTGCCCTCCATCCTCTTTCGTGAAAAGATAATTTTATACATACAAAAAAAAGTCATGAATGTATAACTCAGTGAGGTCATCAGTAAAACGTGTTCAATCATTAGGAAAGGTTTGAGCGAAAGAAAAAAACAAATGAAATAGAGATAAATATGCGAATCTGATAATTAACATCACAATCCTCATAATATACACAGGGACATCCCGAGCACCAGCATTTAATTATTTGTAACCAATAAATCACAATATATTGTAGAACACAGTTAAGGTGATTTTTTTGTGGATCTGAATAATTACGACATTATATTCATTATATAAAATTTCAATATGTCAATAACAATGAAATTAAGAAGTGTGTTGAACAGGCCGACGTATTTAACTGACAAATTGTTGAAAAACAGTCTTAAACCCTATTGACAATGTCACATAAACAAAAGAAAGAAGGGTATGTTCAGGTAAAAGCTTCAATGTGTCTGTTTCTTCGCTATAGACAAGTTCACTTGAATCTTTTATCGTATACGTTATTCTATGTTATTCATTCTTCAAACTACAATTTCATTTTTATTATCGTGGTATGATTTGATTTATAAATATCCACAATTCCGTGACAGACAACAGTTTGTATTAACTTTTGTTGTATTATGTAAGTAAGCAACTGAAATGCCTGTATTATCTACCAAACACGAAATAACAAGCAGTGCGTCTAGTTACCGCAATTACTCGAAACAATATGTTTCAAATAACTAAAAAAAATATTCACAAATTTCGCAAAGATCCCTTCTGCTCTGTCAAATCTTCAGCAACTTTAGGTCAATCATTTTTGTGTAAATGTTTTAGTACATACTTAGCATACCACCAACCTATCAAAATTATCTTATCCGCCTATCAATCGATTATGCATAACAGCAGTCAAACCTGTGAACAAAGGCCACTCGTGGGAAAGATAAAATGTGTTATTATTGACAGGTGGTCATTATTCGGAGGTCTAAATGATGAGTAATGGTTTTTCAAAGAATGACATATATTCACAGAGTGGTCTTTGTTCGGAGGTGGTCTCAAACACAAGTTTGACTGCATTTGATGTTTTTATTCTAAAATGTGTTTTTTATAAGTAACATGGCGAGACGTTTAGTCGACTTTTACACAAAACTTGCCTTGTGAGTTCCAGGGGAATGTACAGTGCAACCTCTCCAAATCAACACCCTTTATGAGAAGCAAAGTTGTATGGTTGTTGTGAGGTTGTTGCTCTAGAGAGGTAAAATAATATTCAAATCGTTCAGTGGGAAAAAATCACGCTGATATTGAAGGGAGGTTGTTACTCAAGAGAGGGTCACCCTGGAGAGGTTGCGCTGTAGTAAAAATTTTATTAATATAATGTTATTTCTCTCCCAATGAATCAACATTCTGCAGTGAACATCCAGAACGGAACATAACAAGGTAACCGCCATAAAATAATAGATATCTAAAATTTATAGGTTCAATTATCGTAAATGTTCTCTTATCTACAGACTTTTTGCCAAGAAGAAAATCACACGCGCCATAAAACAGATACAATAACTTGGATAGTGAACGGACATAGCAGACAAGCGCAATACGAGTTTGCCGGATGCGATCAACATGGGCTTCTACCCAGAGTACATATTTTCTTCTTTGATACATATTCCACTTATGTGTGTTATTCCCATGGTACATTTAATTGTTTTGTGAGGCTTTGATGCATTAGTGACTGTTGATATCAGAACGTTTGGCGGTGTTTTGATCTGGAAAGGAAATGCAAGAATCTCATAGGATTTTATTTTGGCTTTCTAGTGTATTGGTTGTTTAGAAGTAAACACATACACCAGATCCCAATGACGAGGTCTTCTGGGCAAAGCCATTCTGAGTAATGGGTGAAAATAATTACATTTAGAGGCAGTTACGACATTTAACGGCAACATTGCGACATTTAACAGTAAGTACGACATTTTACGGCGTGGCGACATTTAACGGTACCACACTAATCTTTCACTGATGATTCGTACATTGTTATAATCTGTCGGTACAACGCAGGGCTTGTATGATACTGGACTTGGTTTTGAAACTTGATTCATGTGTTCAATTAATCTAACTAGTTATAAGTATTTGAGGTTCAATACTCCACGCCTTGTACTTTAATATTAATGCTTTTGATATAAGGGGGTATATATGCATTGGATCTTTACCCTGAATCAGAGCATGGGTAGTTTTGCTGTCGTAACAATAGACACAACGTGTAAAAAGGGCGTTTAAACACATAAAATACTAGTTGCTATATACAGTAAAACCTCGTTATCTCGAGGAATCATCGAAACTGTTTAAATGCTCGAGATAAACGTGTTGCTCGTAATAACAAAGTATTGGTTTACAGGTTGAAAATTATTCAACATATAGCTAAAAAATGACGGGACTTTAAAAACTCCTCCAGATAAGTTGGGTGCTCATGATATCGATGCTTATTATAGCGAAGTTTTACTGTATAATATTTGATAAAATTCCCCTCCCCGCACATAATATATTTGTATCGAATTATCTTTAGCACCGTATTCATAATGCTGTAGAAATCAAGGCACGAATGAAAAGTACCACAACTTTAGTGTCTTATAATTACATTTATAATGTATCATATCATGCTGTACATTTTTCACTGGTGAAATATCAACTCGCGGGCGTACAGTCGTGACCGAACATTTTCGTATTTATATATGCTCAAAATAAGATCAGGGTGAAATAAAAAGAAAGGCTAGGTGTTACCACTGCCGTACTCTATGATAAGTCGGCTAATAATATAACGATAAACATTAGCTATGTATAGCTATTTACCGACAAGGCAATATAATGATTAAGTACAAAACTTGAAAAAGGTCAGTGGATGTTCTATTGACTTAGATCTGAAACTTGTTTCAGACTTTTTTTTATTTTGAGAATATGACAGAAATGAAAAAAGAAAATGCAGGTCTTTACTTTAGATACAACGTTACATATGCTATGTTGTTTACAGTTTGATTAAACGATGGCCATCATGACTGCTGCAAGGTGTGAAAAGCATTAATAACGGACCTGGATTTGTACGGAATGTATATATTAAACCCTGGAGGTACAAGTATTGACTACGGAGAGGTAAATCTACGCCTAAGATTTCTTATTTTCATTAATATTAATTAAATTGATGGTTCAAATATTACCAAACTTTGCAAACAGATTGTAAATTACAAAGTGAAGCGCTGATGAATGTTTGAATTGATTTGGTGCTACAGGGATGTTATTAGACACGAAATCACACCTGGAGCATATTGTTATTCACATTTTGTAAAAATGTTCCTAGTGTTGACTCGGTCGTACTAAGGTAGAAAATTGTATATGGGGCTCAAGTTGGTCTTTACTGGCCTTCGTTATCAGACGCATTGCGTCTATGTTTCTATCGTCCTTCGATGTCGAGGGACGAACACCCGTATGATGCGTGTATGTGGTCGCACGGACATGCAAAACTACTCTGTCCTTTTCATCCTGTAAGTCATCTCCCTTAGAATTATTGTCTGTTTGTACCTTTTAGTCTGAAGAAAACTGGCAGTAAATTATGACCGGATGTCTGCGTTGTCTATTCCTTCAAATTGTTTTTTTTGTATATTCAACTATTGAACCTTACATATTTGTCAGTAATCTTCATTTTAAGTATCAACCCTCAGATTTTGTTATTTTCTTCCATAAGTAATTGTCCTCTGATTCGTAGGCTCCGATAAGTTCCCGCTCTCTGCCCGTTGTATATTTGCTCTTATAAACCTGTATACAGGGAGATGACCAGGGAAAAGGTATTAGAAGGGGGTAGATGGTATTTTATTTTTTTTTCTCTCTGAAACGTTGTATATTACATTGTTTTGCTCAAATATAAATAATCATCATTTCACAGAACAGAGGGAAAAAGGTCTTGTATTATAAAGTCTAATTTAACAAGTCTTACGATTCTTTATCAGAAGTTTGAATGTGATACTTGCTGATACAATGTACTCCATTGTTCACATGAGTGAAAATGTTGACGGTGAATTGAAATTACAATACAGCATGAAACAGCATGAATACGATGTCTCATCGATTTAAGATTTTATACCCATAATATCCAAAATTAGTATCTCAAGAAGGAGCGGACAGATTTTAGGAGCCTGTTAATTTTTTACAGGATTCTATAAAAAATTATTTACCGTGAGATTTTTCAAAAACAAGGACAATTTTGAAATCAACTTACAGAAACAGTTGCATGAGGAAATATTTCAAAGTATATCATTTACAAGCATATACTTAAAAGATCGATATATATTAAAGCATAAATTAACAGTGTTAAAAATTAGTTGGTAAATGCTAAGATTCTAGATATACCGAGATATATGATCCGAATGCGATTTAATTTTCCATCTATTATTGATCGTCCTAATTTCAGTTTGTTGCGAATTTTCGCGAGATCTATTTTTTGTTTTCATAAAAAATAGCTGCTATTTTGCTATATTATCTGATTCTCATTAATGAATTGCCGCGGCCATGGTCCAGTGGTTAGTACGCTGGACTTGTAACCCGGAGATCAGGTTCTAATCCCTGTTGCGGCAGGTCTTATTCTTCTATGAAAATTTGACAAAAATGTCGATTTTCCTCCATATGTGGAGAAGTTGCCGGCTCCTTGTGGAAGGGTAAGTTAGTACTGGTTAGTATATAGTCCAGGACAACTGGTTAGGTGAACTGTTCGCTGTATATTACTGACACATTGTTGAAAAACGGCGTTAAACCCCGGTGAAATAAATCACATAAAACATAAAACTCGTTTTACTGATATAATATTTGTAATTGCCTAGAATGGAGATCGGTATTCATTTCTATTTGGTTCAAAACGTGTAATGTCTTATAACTGAAATTTGAATAAATCAAATACCAGTATAGTACAGGCCTTTGAATAAATCAATTGGTTTGTAGAGCATGAAAAAGAGAATGTGTAATACCAGAATTCAAACTACTTTTTTCAAAGTATTGAACCATATATGGATTATTAAAAATAAATCACCACCAGCCTGAAGACACAATTTACTAGCCCAGGACCTGGGCCAGTTGGTTAGCACAACGACCGAAATACTGAAGCATTTTTAGCATTTGTTGAACTTTGAAAAACCTGGTTTCATGATATTTGCCTTTTTTGGTCTTACAAAGTACTACATTTTGCTTTTAACAGGCTCTTTTTACCTTTTATAGCAATATTGTCACATAATTGGAATACTTTATTAAAAGATCTCATGGGAGCATCAGAGGTTTCGAAAAATTTTGTGCCTGCACATAACTAGCAGAACGCATTTGTTATACGTTAGACAATCGCTTCTCGCACGCTATGCACTCGCTATGAAGTCGTTACCTAAACGTCATAAATGCTTTTTTCTTACGAATGTTGCAATTTAGCACTTTACATATACGTTTGTGTTATTCCTCCAATGTAAATATTATATATTTATACATTATAGAAAATACAAAGAAAAGTTAATTTTCAAGTTGTTCCTATTGGGAAATAATTTCATTTCGGGAAGCGAAATGCAATTAAATGTGAAATGTTGTAGCCGTAACTAGTGAGTAATTTAATAAATGGTGCACACATAAAGCTGTTCAAAATGAAACTGTAAATCAAATCTATATTTTACACTCTCGGCTGGCTGGCTGGCTCAATTACATATGTCAACATCCTTTTACTAATTGTCTGTGTGAAGACGTTGACATATGTACCTTTTTACGATTTCTACTCAAATGTGTATTAATATCTGTTATGACCACGACGTGAACAGGAGTAACATCAACATTACAAACTTTCAGGTAACTGCAACCCATCCCAACTATGTATTCAGAAATACAATGTCGTGCATACGTTGCACGTAATCATAGCCCTTATGACAAATTGTTCTAAATGTTATTAGAGTTGTGCTGTTAAAACGTTTCCTTGTTACAAAAGTCCTTGGAATATATAATATTCAAGACAACGTAAAACTACCAACGTACCCATCCAGTTTAATTTTATTTGAAACGACATACAATGATCTAAAGCTAAACTCATTTTATCTTTTGCATATAATAAATAAAAAATCAAATCGTGGAGGCAATGTGCTTCCATGAATGCAAATTTTCAACCTCTGAATACATACAACTGTTTGTTGCTTTGATGTTTCTTTGTAAGATGGAAAACAATTACCGAGGCTTTAAAATCAAAACAGACAATTATTGTACGCATACAGCATAATGCGTTTTTACTAGCGTCAAAAGTGGAATGTTTGATTGGCAGAATATGAAAATTAATATTTTAAGACGAACAGCGCTTCCGCGCATATTTGCATAATTAGAATTATCAAAAAATAAAATAAAAGTGCGGCGTTGTTTTATCGACACCGAGTTATAACTACACTCGGGGCCTCCGTGGTCGAGTGGTTATGGTCTCTGACTTATCAAACTCGCTACAGCTGGAAAAGTCACCGAATGACCCTGGCTGTTGGTGCGACGTTAAACTCCAGAAAAAAAACTATGTTCGTTATTAGACAGAACATAAAGGAAACCTTTGTGTTCAAAATGAATATGGTCGGTCGATTATCTAATAGTATAGCAAATTTACAGCCTCATAAAATGCCATAACAGAAACGAAATTGGACAATAATGAAACATTGCAATACTACTTTTAAAGAGAATCAATTGAAAGTGGTCGTATTGTCGTATAATGTATGTTCTGCAGCAACATTTACTACGACAATTCCAAACAAGATGTTATATCCTTTTTTGTTATAAATAATGAGAGTTTTGCATCAAATAAAGCTATGTTCCGGAACGCAGGACTCAGATCTTTGCAAATCAATAAATAAAATTATCTGTATATTAGGTTGTTCAAGAATAATTACACTGTTCGCTTCGGCGACTTCGCTGGAATTGAAATACATGTATATTATACATAAATTATGACAAATCGGCACTCATTTTCAAACTGAGAACCAACATAGAATAAGCTGGTTTTAAGTCTGTATAACATTCTCAAACAGCAGTTAATACAAACCTTATCATCATACATGATAAATACATTGGTGCAGCATCTGTCTTCAGATCAAATTCTCTAGTAACATAAAACTTACACTACTAACGTGAATACTAATCAATGATGTACACAAAATACTGCATAACTGCATTCCATATTTTTCTTTTATAAATGATGAAAAAATCAAAGATTTATTTTAAGGGTTGCAATAAATGATACAATTTTCCATACCCACGTGTTGAATAATGAATAATACGACACAAGTGGTACGTAATAATAGAAATACATAGTTACTTAAAATAATTTAAGTGAAAGAACATAATATAACACAGTTGTATATAGAAATAATTTAAATAATTCCGGCACAAAAACTGTTAATGCGAATGCAAAACATATATCAATCAATTGAATCCGATCGAATCACATTTCCGACTATGTAAATGTCAAATCCGATTGAAATTGATATTCATGTCTAGAAAGTTCTATTTCGGAAATGGAAATCGAAGAAGAATAGAAAAATCCAGACTCGAATCTCCGAAATTATTTCCTATACAAAACATGGATTCTATTCACATGTATAAGAATACAAAAATGTAGCCCTGGTTATTGATCGGAAGGGATACAAAGCGAACGTTTGGATTCCCCGAAGTGTAAGAAGTACAAAGTCTGATGATTGAATATTATAATGTTAATTCCTCGACTTCCCTGGTGCCAAACTTTGACGAAAATTAATACTTCAGCAAAAAAGGAAAATAGATTTTACATTGGCGAAGTATTAGAAAACTTGGTTGAAATTATATAATACAGGATCCATGCAATGTACCAAAGTTTAACCTTCGTATGAATAATCTAAATTAACTCATCCATTGTTTAAAAAATGAAATCATTCCATGGTATGACAATATTTTATCTTCTAGCTATGAACTCAGTGTAGAGTCAGCAATAATTAAGCACATAAAAAACAAAGTTATTATCATATGCGTATACTTGCATTCGGAAAATAATCTTGAAATGTGATTTATTTTCCAAATAAATTTGAATTCATGCGTAACGTAGTTTTCGTCTGGTACAAACTTGTTGTCACTATGGTTTCGGAATTTTGTTTATACCCAACTGATTTTGTAATTTTGTCTTCATCTTAACAACTATTTGAATATCCAAACGCTCTGTAAATATTGCTTGGTAAGCAAAATGTAAAACACGGCTACAGCATACAAAACATTACCATTAAGTGATTATTTATTGCAAGGCATACATTTGCATATCATTGTCTACCAATCAATTGGTGCTGTCAATCAAATGCCATCTTGCATTTGAAAAAGCGCAAATTGTTATTGTTTGACAAGTGTCCACATTACCATGGTAGACATCATTTATGCTTCTTTGTCATTGCAATATGTAACTTTTGATTTGCGTAAATGCTAAGTCTGAAGTACATGTACGCGCAAATGGCCTTTGTAGAGACATGATGCTTACATTTCAGAATCCTTCATGAATATATACTGAACAAGGATTTCAGGATGATGGAAAGCCGTTCAGAAACACCACGGCATCAATCTGGCGCATGTTTTAATGGGTAAATGATATAACCCAACACAAAGAAATTCTATACAACAATGTTCAAAATGTCAGAATAGTCGAATACAGAAATTACCGTTAGCACGATCCCCTCCCTTGATTAGCTCTCTGTCCGCCATTTTAGTACTGAGAGAAACTTTACCATTATTGTGGAAGTTTTCTTGAGTTTATAACAATACCTTTCAATAGCATGAATAAATTAATGACTGAAATATGCATTCAAGCATTTTTTGTTTCCTTTAAGTGTCCTGTAAACCATACATTTTATTAAATTTTCCTATTTTTTCAATGCACCTTAAAATGTTTGAAGCGTAAATTTAACCTCCGTATGATAAATCTAATTTAACACACTGCGAAACTCAGAAACAGTACATATATAAACAATGACGTTTTTTCTGCTTGTTTAGACTGCTAAACAACTGTTTACAACGTGCGATTCTATAGTGTTTCTTAGTAAGTTGATACTAGTTAGTGTACAGTTTAGAAAAACTGGTGAACCGGTCGCTGTATATATAAATGACTTAAACCACAGTCACATAAACACAAACTATAACGATTCTTAACTGTTCCCACAGAAATTATTTCGTTTCATTATCGAAAAAGTTGTACAACGCATACTGGGGATATCAACAGACAGATTGATTTTCAAGCGTTGCCAATTTTATAATTGTTAAGTATTTGTTCGCTATTTTTATGAACACATTTTTAACATTCAATTTTTATTTCTTTTATAAAGCACAGCAGATTGTTTAAGTATTTCAGTACCAATATATTAATGTCTTTCCACATTATATATAATAGGATGAACTACAACTATGACTGAATATTGCTAAAATCTAGACATTGGTATATTTAATGATCCAATGAATATGAACATTTTCTTATGTGAGCCTACATACGGTTTTATTAGGATGAAACACACGTCATATTTGTGCATTTAAAATGTCGATTCAAGGACCCTTACAAAATGAGTATTGACTTACCAATATTCTGTGAATCTGAATTGTTATTCTACTCATTGATTACAAGTTTCCGATCTATTGCGACATTAGGTTAGTAAATTTGGCATTATCAATATAGCTAACCAGAGCTTATTTGGACCTGTTTTTTGTGGTTATGCTAATATAGAATGAATACTAATGACTAAAGGCCGCGGCCGTGATCCAGTGGTTAGTGCGCTGGACTTGTAACCCGGAAATCCGGGTTCGAATCCTAGCCTCGGCAGGTCATACCCGTCTATGAAAATTTGACCAAATGTCGATTTTCCTCCATATGTGGAGAAGTTGCCGGCTCCTTGTGGAAGGGTAAGTTAGCACTGGTTAGTATACAGTCCAGAGAAACTGTTTAGATGAACTGGTTGCCGTATATAATTGAAAAATTGTTAAAAAGCGGCGTTAAACACAGTGAAAATAAGTCACATGAAAACTAAAACTAATGACTATGTACTTGCACATTGTTAATTCTCCATCGACGCCGATGCTTGGTTGAGACAAAGTAATCGTTGTTTTATGGGTTTTAATTATGAACACCTTTTACACGTATAAGCATGTTGTAACATTTTTAAATGTTAACACTCCATCAATGAAGTAATGCTCTTTGACTTTATATTATGTTGTTACGTTTTCGAATATGATTAATTTTACTTTGATGACATCAGGTTAAAATGTTGTGGTATTGGTAAAGCCTTTCTTACATGACGTAAACCACGCGGCAAGGATTTCTTTCATTCTCTGGGTAATTTCATAAACGTAAGGTTTTAAGTAGATGCTTCAAGTGATGAGCCCGCTTGTTAATATTTTTTTGTTATTCACGGATTTACGATCGCTTAAAGGCCAATGTAAGGGTACATGTATTAATTGTTTAGTATATTTATGTAAATCAAGTCACAACAAAACATTTTGTTACAAGTGTCTGAATACACCTAAAAATTATAAACTGCAAAATATAGCCAAAAAAAAAAAAAACTGTAGATTTGCTGCAGACGTTCCAATGCAGTACCCTCCGGGACATTGTGTTCTGTACTGCATGATTTTTGTATGTTCTTATGTATTGAGTGGATTTAGGAAAGGTCGTATTTTTGGGAGATGGATTTTCTAGGCTATTTTTTTTCTAGGTATCATTTTTAGCTAGACCAAATCAGAATGATATATTTTGTTAATCTCATTAAGCGTTGATTTCGCTGAACTGTCATTTTCTTCCGTCGGACGATTGGCTAGCGAACATACGTGTACTGAATCAACGGAGATAACGTTTTACGGTCTGGTCTCAAAACAGTCGTCTATTCTTTGCATATCTTTAACAAATAGTTCTGGGATGACCAGGCGCCATGATGTCTACTCCAAGACAGAATGTCAGGACAATTGTTCTTCTCAAGCGTCATAATATATACGCTTGAGGTTGAAACTGAAAATCTACTAGAACGGAGGGATAATAAATATTAGTATTACAGATTATTGCGTTGATAAAGTATTGATCTTCTGTCTATCACATTATTTTCACCGACATATCTCGACAGTATCCTTTTAAGACAGTTTTAATATCCCTATTCTGCATCAAGATATAGCATTGTACTTTTCATTAATATGTTCCAGGGTGGTAACTACGTTTTGTCGTCCTCAATTTTCCTCTGCACCTATGTGTTTGATGGGTTTTGGTTGTTAGGGTTTAGAGAAGTGAGTATTTTGGGGTATTTTTTGTATATAGCGTTTTCTATGAATCCTTGTCTTATCAATTTAATACTACATTTGTATATCAATATGGCATTGGAAATCAGTAAACATTTACTAACTGCCCTATACCCGTTTAATTAGTACAACTTTTAAATTAGAATAATTAAGTTTTATTTTGTAACCAATTAATTTGAAATTAGCTTTAAACATTTATAATTTTACCTTATTGTTTTATATCGAGGTCATGATTTACATTACCTTCCTTTGATATAAATTTTATCATTACGCTGTCTCTTGGCATTTTGATTCCAAGTACGCAGCATTAACAGCATTGCGCCATTTGATGAATTGGAGAAACTCCACGATACAACATATGACTGTAAAACCATAAATATAGAACACTAATCTATCAATAATCATTCATTCTTCAAGAGCTGTATCAACATTTTGTTTACCAAGCGTACATACAATGGTGAATTAAGTATAAAAGCATTGCTCGCAAACGCTATATCTCCATAACAGGTCAATGATGTCGTACCATTTGTGCCTTAGGTAATCTTGACTGTATTGGCATAATCGGATAATGTCGTTGACGTATTGGAAATGATTAATCTCAAATAACCGATCTAAGATGATTGTATACCTTAGCAATATAGAATCATTTATAAACGAATATTGGAGTTTGAAGTTTACAATTTGTGTTTGCCTTATAAGGCTAGCATTTACGTATTTGGAGTGTTCAATTGACCCATTATATTACATTTATCCAGTTCATTTACTTTTCGTCAAGCAGCAACAAAGAAAGCTAAAAGAAAGTACAAGTTACTGCGTTACAATGTCATTTGTTACGAACTGTCAAATGAGTGGAAAACCGTATGAATCACACAGCGAGGCTAAGGAGATTTTTAAATATCCTTAACATCTAATCGAAATATTCAGTCATTAGGACAAAAATATCTCGGTAACATTCCTTGGCCATCTGTAACTAAAATCAATAACATTTTAACTGCAAATGATATAAAATCTTTGTAAGTTAGCTTTATTCCTAAAAGAGGCGTTTTCACATCGTTATAAATATCTCCCTGTTAATTTTCATGGTTCAATTTATTTCCCACCGCTGAATGTATTGTACAGATGTATTAATAATTTTGTGTCGTATTTATATGTATGTGTTTATATTTCTGTCATGTTTGTACTGCTTTTGTACCGTTTTATGTACCATAGGCAAGTATTTGCCGATTTGTAAATACTGTTCTATCAAATAATACAAAATGTGAATAAAAAGATAAAATGTTCATTTTGAGAAGTTTAAAAAGGCACAATATCTGTTGGTACACATCTCTTGTACGACTTCATTTGACATTCATAGACAGATTAAGGACTATTGCAAACAAAATCCAAATAATGTGTTTCCCGCTTCCTTGTTACAAAATACGTGATCATGATTTCTATAAGGAATTGAAGATATATTTGTACTGTCATAAAAGCAATCATACCATTATCCAGGCAGGCGATTTGTCTCTCAAAGACTTTGAGAAAGTCTTTTTTGTGTATGAATAAATTTAGTAATAGGCAGGTTTTGAGCTGATTTTTATACCCATAAAGGTGCTAGATAGGACTGAATGAGATTTTCTATGCATTTTGAATGCATTGTTTAAACTATGGCAACGAATGTAAACGTGATAGGTCTCAATACAAGCAATTGTCAATGCAGTGTGACCGAAACTGAATTATACGATTTGATATCATGTATATATATATTCAGGAACTGATTTCTTAAATATTTTCTTTACAGCCTTAAGTATTCTACACTAAGTCTATGAAATGGCACCAAACAACACTGACATTGCAAAATTTATTTGACGTGTGTGAGCAGCCATCAGCAACAATCGGGACTTTATCCAATTCCTAGGGAACGATTACAATCTTACTCCTCTCGTTTACAACACGATATTGATTGTAATTTTATTCCATCAGATATCTCTTACTTGCATCATTTTAGCCGTAAGGTACCGTATCAACACAAAAGAATAAACCCCAAAGCTTGGAAACGTGAACATCATCATTCGTCATATACTACCGCATAAATATAAAGAATTACGGCCCAAAGCTTGACAGAAAACGTGAACGAAATCTGGGTAATATAAAACAACCAGATTTGATAAAATAGTACCCCATTCAGTCAACTATAATTACAACAAAATTCTCATCTCTTTGTCCTTCCCAATAATCAAAAACCGCACAGACTGCATGTAATATGTGCATGTTGTACGGATTGCTTCGTTAATTCTGTTGATGAATACGGGGTATTTAAAGGCTTTGAAACATGTTTAAGTGGTGTTTTGCGATATTTTCTGTTTATACGGAATCCTATAGTGTCCACAATTTCACTAGTATAGATAGAAATCTGGCAGTGAGGCGTGACGAAAGGTCAAGGATTGTTCTACTCTTAAAAATAGGGGTAAGTAATACAATGACCAAGTATTTTTCTAAACCTTGGCATAACATAACCTTAGTCTCAATTAAAACAGACAAATAACTGGTATTCATTGATGCTGATCGGACTATACTACACGATAATTACCGTTTGTTTTAAAGGTGATAATTATCACCTGAAGTAGAAATCAGAGACACTTATACCTGCCCAAACCTTAACCCATCAGGCGATATTTATCGTGTGGTACAAGCGAAATTTAATGTGGACGCTATAGGATTCCGTAGTCGTGTAGTTCTTAGTGGTGCAAACGCGTATTTCATGCATATGTTTGTGCGAATCATGCATGCTGGATGATGGCTATGTACTGTGACGAAAGGAAGAGTTTTTAAGTGCAACATTTCCTAATAACCTTCTTTACGTTTCATTTGCGCGTTCAAAGATAGAAATATTCAACTGTTTGAGTAAAGTACTAGAATGATAATTGGACAACCGATTTTGTGCCGAAAAAAGGAAACGAATGTTTGCGAAGCATTAAACATTCAAGGATGAGACATTCTAATGTGTTCAAATTTAATGGAAAAAGCATAAATGCTGCTCAACTTTTCCTGCATTAAATCGTTAGTATCGCTATTGGTAGTCATAAATAGACTCTGGAGACATTAATTTCAATACAATTACTGTGATATTTATTCTGAACGCAAATAAACGTAAACTAGTCGTAACCTGTTTTAGAGAACGAGTTGTTAAAGAATTCCAATTCTCATTAAACCGTCTAAGCCTCAGTGTCATGTCATACTCCTATTAATACACAACAAAAAAAGAAAATGGTAATCACAATGGTATAATAGATATCAAGAGTGTAATAGTCCTATTAAGGTCAATGAGACGTTATGTACAGACAGTAGACTGAGAAGAAACGCACACGACATATAACAGAGACAATAAAGAAATAACGCTCAACAAGGCCAAGAAACAGGTTAGATGTGGTAGTACATGTCAGATTTAATAATTTTTAATGGGAATGGCACCATATATACTTCAACTGTATCTTCCGTTTAATTGAAGATATTAATGTTTCTTAATTATTGCTTTAGCGCATCTTGCAAAATAAGTATTGCGTTCAATGACTCTCCAGTGTCTTTCGTAAATCTGAACAGCTCTTCCATCCAATATTGATTCACTTGATTGTGTCTTTAAATTATTATATTTGTCGTTATAATTACGGCTAATCTGAGCTATATTAGTACTTGGGCCTTTCATCTGGCAAAGATTGGCTGGAATATTACAGAATAAAAATTAACAATTATATTGTCGCATGATGTTAGTTGAACGAATTCTTGAATACGACAAATTGCTCGGTCTATTCTTTTATGTTCAATAGACATACATGTATTGAAATATTTTTAAATTATTGAAACCCTGTCTGTATGACAACTTCATATGCATGTCGCTGCTAAATGTCAGTATGTGTCATGACTATATTTTCACATTAGTTTACATTCACGGAGGTATTTGTCCTTTATGTAAAGTTGGTTTGGTTCTACCGTCACATTGAACTAAATTTGTGTCAACAAATACATGTATAATGCGTTGTGGTCTTTTTTGAAATGTTGTTGGAGATTTCAAATTTACCAACTGATCTGGTGGATTGCGGCCACCGATAGAACCCATTGACGAAAAAATCTAACTTTCCTATCTCTGATTTACTGCGGATATATCCTTCATATTTTCTACATTATCTCGAAGAACATTTTGAGGAAATGGAACAATGTTTACATTGTATGATAACTGTTGAAGTTTCGATGAGTATTTGGTTTGTCAACACGTGTACTTCATTATTGTAATCAATATATTACTTCGAGCGAAATCGAAACATTGTAATGTAAATTCCAGAAAATATTAATTAAAGTCTGACAAAATATTAGTCTGTACATTTTATTATTATATTGTGATATCAATAACCAGACTGGCATATTATCATTTAGACACATAACGGATACAACAGTTGCTAACCACTGCGTCTGTTATTAAATATATTATATCTTATTTGCTGGTATGATTGGTTTTATCACTAGCGTGCATCCCCTCTGTCTTTATTGTCTATCTCTTGCTGTAGGGTGATAATTTGGTGAGCTTGCAGTCAAGAATGTATCATGCCAGATGTAATTTAATCCACTTAGCTGTCGTTTAAGAGTGTGTCCAGTCATTGATAGAATACTTACTATACATTCTGTCTGTTGCGTTTCTCAAAATAAATGATGAAAAGTCGGTAAAAGAGAAATAACAGCAGGTCCCTACATTTGTTTATTTCTCATGCTGTACCATTGTTGTTGTTATCTGCACAATTGTTATGTAAGTTTGTTTTAAATATAAGAAGATAAAATGAGAACCAGGTATGGCATGTGCTAGCAATATTGTTACTTCTCGTGTGTTGGGTAGGTTTTGGGTGGATGGGTTTGGGAGAAGGTAGTATTTTGGGGACAATTGGATGTTTTGTTTGTCTTTTTTTCTTGGAATGCGAAAAGGCATACTTAACTTTGCCAGATTTGCTATTGGTACATCATATAATAATATAATACAACATATACTTCATGGTAATTCTAACTGTAGAGATTTTGTCCTAAAGTACAACATTGACTTGATACCATAATTATACCCTCTTCATACATTTTTCAATTTCAGTTTGTTCTCAAATTTATTCACGTGGTATATATTCTTGTTGAAACACCATGGATAGTATTCTTTTTACATTAATAAGGTTTCAAACAAATAATGTTCAAAAGTATTCAAAATGAAATGTGGACCGATTTTGCATATATTTATAATTTTTAATTTGTTTCGTACGATAAAAATAATTTACTGTTAGATTTTTCAAGAACATTGACAATTCTTTTGAGATCGTGTCCCTTTAAATTTCCATTGGAGTTAATGGGAGAGGACAATATTTTATGGATAAAAGAAAAAAAAGATTCACTTCTATGAAAACTCGCGCTAAAAAGTGCAAAACACAAAATCAAACTATTTTTTTTAAAAAATATATAGATATGCATTGTCTACCGAAATTTGTTTTTTCTATTTTCAACGTGGGCGAACACTCCTACCAAAATTTCAAAATATATCTTAATATAAATTATAGGATCTAGGGTAACCATATGACACAGATATGACGATAATTGGGATAAAAATATCTGTATAATATAACAGTAGCATTAGCTGCACTGAGGAGAAAAGTACAGTATTTTGAATACTACCTCAATCATTGATTTGGTTATTACGCTAATAGCTCTAAGATATGTTGTGCGACTGGATACGTTTTCATGCTATTTGTGTTTACAGAATAGCATTCGTTAATATGTGCTGCTTGAAGAAGAAAAAGGCTATTAATTTTTCCGAGTGAATTTAGTGTGCCTTTAAATACTTCTGAAAATGTTGTTAATGTGGACAAATAATTCACCTTGTCTCTCTTTTCGTTCCATAATAATTAGCATTATGACTTCATAAGACTACTTGAATCCTCTGTTGGGACAAATGTCTGACATGATTTATTATCAGATGACCAAAGACAAATAGTCAAAGCAATTTAATTAATAGACTCGTCGCGTTTCTTAAATACCTGATTACTCGAGAGACAAACCCTAGTATCATTTCCTCTTAAATGCAATTTCAGACAACAAATTGATCACATGATGGATGAATAAAAACAATTCAAAACAACAAAAAATGCCTTTTACTGCAAAATAAGTAAATTGTAAATATTCGTGCTGCCAATGTTTTAGTTTCATAAAATCAATAAAACAAGATCTTAACTTGTTGCTAATAGATGGAAGAAAATGTAGTTTTTAGTTGAACTAATCTCTGACAAAAAACCCACATTTTTTATCTTGTGTACTGTTTAATGTGTAAATATTGAAACTGTACAATACTGCAATTTATGCCAATACACTAAGTCTTTGGTAGTACACCTCCAGGAGACCGTGTTTTGTCCTCCAGTACATCCTCTCTGAAGCAACACGATTGGGAGAAGCAATATTATGTTGTTGTTGAGAGATTGTTGTTTTAAAGAGGTTGTTGAAGGGGTTGAAAAGTTTTGTAGTTGTTGAAGGTAGGTTGTTGTTCATGCGAGGGACGCTCTGGAGAGGTTACACTGTTTTTCCATGGGTTGGGTGAAGTTTGGGTTGGTGGGTTTGGGAAAAAAGAAGTATTTTGGGTATGTAAGGATTTTTTATGTTTTTTTTTCTAGGATTCCTTTTCTATATTTGTTTTAAGCATCAAACTTGTTCTTTCATTTGCAAACACCCAAACACTTCACCAAATATTACATTGTATATAACCAATAACTAAAAAGTATGTTCTTTTCCCAAAATATTTGTACATTGTCTTAATATATATTACAGATGATATTTTCTTGACCTGGCGCCATTATGTCTATTCCAAGACAGAAAGCCAATAAATGTTTTCTTCCTGTACGTTATGATAGTGGCGCAGGAGATCGTAACTCGTGATTTGTTGAATCCGAGAAGTGGCAAGTATTTATAAATCATTATTTTGATTAAATAAGGATCTCTTTTCCGGTCGTCAAATTTCTCTCAGCATCATCTCGTTTTGCATTACTTCTGTTGTATTACGTTCAGGGTCACATTTCATGGATTTTTTTTCTGATTTCCTAGCACTGCATTAAATTGAACATGATACCGTGTTCACCTATCATACAACGCATACCGCTGATCATGCTCCCTTCCAGTTGTTGCAAATAATAAAGTCACCATCGAAATGGGTTTAATTTATATGTCAATCAAATTTAGAAATTACTCAAAATTGGTATTCTTTGTATTGAAGTTTATTTGACTCGTGATTGGATTATTGAATGATTTATATAACAATTTATCTCATTCCAATAGAGTAACATTAATGACCATATTAATATTGAAGAATGAAGAATTGGAACACGCAGTCGACGCTAATGGAATTTAAATTTGTGACATTAATAATGTGTCGTTCTAAGTGGTCTACGAATTATCAGCCAGAAACGATTTTTCAAGAGAAGAATCAACATTTAGTTAACTTAGCGTAAATAATGGAGAATTAAGTATCGGATTATTAGTTGGAATGTTTTGTTACCGCTTTGTGCCAGTTACAGGTCAGTGGCCACCGCCGGCGTCTGATGTAATCATGTGTGTATTTACATAACATTATTACGGCCGTTGACTCTTGAAGACAATGCATCACAAGTAATCGTAAATCTTACTTCTTATCAGTAATGGAAATTTGTATGAATATAATAAGAAAATGAATTCAGGGTCAGTATTTTGTCAGGACATTATACATGTATGATGCCAAAGATTTCAAATTGTTGATATTGTATGGTTTCTGCAATGCACTTAATTTATACTTGTTGTGTTCATGTACACATCAATGGATTGTTTTCAATCAGTTCAGTTCGTTTATGCCCATAGCTTTAAACACCATATGTGATAATATAGTGCTACCTCCCGTAACGTCACCTCCAAAGACCGATTCCCTCCAAGAAACGACAGTGAAAGGCACTCATACACATAATAAAACACCTGTCGCGAATGAATCAATTCGCTTCGGACAACAGTTCTCTCCCAAGAACAACATTTTTTGTGACTCCGACAAGTGTTGCTCTTCAGAAGGGTGCACTGTTTATTATCTTATTATGGGGTTCAATGTTTATAATATTTCATTGAAAAGCAAAAAAAAACATAGAAAACATCCAATCTTCCCTATTATTGTATCTTTCTCCAAATCCACCCACCCAAAACCCACCAGTATTATAATATATTTTGCAATAAATAGATTTAAGCTGCACATTGACATATCTAACATATACACTCTGAACGTCTTTAAATATACGATAAACTAATGATACAATATATTTGATAACAAAATATGAATCCTTTTCTCTGTGGGACTATATAGTAACACTCAGGCTGGAGTATGTGTTTTTCAGTTTCATTTCCACATTTATACACATATATATACAATGTAGAAGTTTTTCCCCCAAACCCCTCTTACAACATTGCTTTGTATATCATATGGACACACAGATCACAAGCCATATGCAAGGAAACTAACTATTAAAGATTAACAGTACGTGATTGTCGCAGTTATGTTTCTTTATATCGCATTTCGAGTCTGCACAAATACAGAAATCTTGAACGTTTTTATACGAATTAGTATACTGCCAAAGCACTACGCCAATAGTTACCGATGCATATCATAATATTCGATTAGCAATGATGTTAATTTTCCGGCACTGTTCAAGAGATTCATGAAAAAGCTAAAAAATGTCAACCGTTTTAAAAGCCAGTAAGGTTACACGATTGGCGGCGGTTTAATTACATCAGAATCTTGAATAATTTTCTGAAAGTCTTTCACATCCCCAGCTTTGATTTGTTTTCTCCTTTCAGCATCTTTCTTGTCTTGTTCTTCTTTATGTCTGATGGCTTCTCGCGTTTCAAGTGTGTGTTTCTCGGCACCACTCATTAACTCCCTGAAAAAGACAAAGAAACTACACTAACTTAAGTGTCTAATCAGTTAATAATTTATAATTTGCATATCATTCATGTTGTTAATTAGGCATGCAAATGTTAGTCACAAAAACAATATACATTGCTTCAAGATTAATAAGTGTGCATGTTAATTACTTTCAAAAATACGAAAGCCTGCAACAGAATAATTTGCATATAACTGTAATATTGTAAATGCGTGTTTGAAAATTGAGTGAGTGGTCGGCCTTCAACACCGGTGTTTTTTGTTTGAAGCAATCATATTAACATGCACTTTGTTCACTAAGTAATGTGTAATATTTTCCGTGAAATTGAACTTCCACTTCCAGATTTTACGGTTTTTTTTCTCAATCAAACTTATGGAACTGAAATTGTGGTGTAAATGAATAAGCACACAGTGTTCTAACACCTGTAAACCTATTCAAAATATTAAACTGTACGTTTCATCTGAAAGTTGAGACATTGAATTCTATTTTTTTCCTTACTTCATCTCAATTGTTCCACTGTTATCATCATCCAGGTTTTTCATCAAAATCTCTATCTCGAGGTCTGACATGTCTATCCCAGCACTCTGCAAAATACGAACTTAACTTTGGAGTCTGATACAATATTTTCATAAGATTAGACAGGGCCAGAAAAAAAGCCGTGTTTATGGTTGCCCTACCAATCAAGTTGCCTGTTCATTGTGGAAGGGTAAATTAGTATTGATTAGTATACAGTCAAGGAAATCTGTTTAGGTGAACCAGCCGCCGTATATAACTAAAAATTGTTGAAAAACGACGTTAAACACCAGTGACAGTATTACATAAAAACAAACAAACAGACCTAACATTAATGCACTATAGTCACAGAAAAGTAATACTATTAATTTATATACAACAGTAAAACAACATAAAATACAACATAACGACATCAACAATATGAGGAAACTTACTACGAAGTAATGTTTTAGTGTTTGTGAACGCAAAGAAGAAAAATATTATCTGAGAAATCATTTCACAGAACGGATCTTACCCTGATACCCGCTTTGAGCTCATGTATATCCAGAGAAAGACTTCCGTCTCGATCAAAGGTCAACAAAAGGTCGACAAGCCGATAACCAGCTTGATCTAACCATTCTTTTAATTTTGTCATAGGATCGGACTGGTGATGTTCCCATGGGTCAACATCTTTTCTCTTAAATGACGTCACATCCGACATAACGCCACCGTACACAATAGTCATAGATTTTTCCTCGATCATTTCATCGGCGAGTTTCTTGAAATCTTTTCTTACGGTAATATTCTGTAAAAACAGATTAAACAGATAAAACATCGTGAACTTTCTGGGTACGATTACTAAGTATTTACAAAATACTAAAAATGAAATGCGAACCAATGACCCTTGTGCCACCCTTGAAATCTTCTGTGTACTAGTACTCTACTTCTGTTGTTTCAGCGCTATAACTTCATTTTCCGTATCACATTTGGTCAGATTGGCCAATCAAATGGAGGACGGTTGATCGTTAGCCACGGATAAAATCAAGCTCTTATTTCTTTGTGGCAACTGTTGATAAAGACGTTTCATTTCCTGTCATTAAATAGTTTTCGAACAATAGTTCAAATACACAGCACATAAGAAAGATGACGATTGTATAAACATACGAATGAAAAACGGCAAAGAATTTATGGCTTACCAAGACACAGTGAGGAGGCTAATTTTCACCCGATATAATACAACATAATATTTTATCCTTTACATTTCCAGTGTAATTCGCCCTCCTCAACTTCATTGTCTAGGAATCTAGAGGTCTGTGAGGTAAGGTTATGTTCAAGTTTTGCAAACATACTACATCGTCCGGTTCATTTAACTTCAATTTTATGCCATCACCATAGTCAAAATGATAAAATGAAAATGTATGTGTCATAACCATTTTCAAATATATACTTACACCAAAATTGAGGTACTTAATTGCACCATGGTCATTTCTGTCAGCAGCTACCAGCACAACGTAACCACCTTCACCTTGTATTTGATTATATCCAATCTAAAATATACATCATCATGGTAACTAAAATATAGTTCTAATATCAGGTAAATCTTCTTGTTAAATTTCTAAAACACTTCAACCTATCCACGAAATGTTAATAACCGATAACATGAATGACCTGTGATGCATTTTTTATTCCACGGTCTATACCGAACCAACAGGCTGATTTTCAATTTTGTTCTTAAAACGCTCTTTTTGAAACAGAGAAAAATACTTTTAGTAATTGCATAGAAAAAACACTTTTAGTAATTGCGTTCTGTCTGTTTACTAGTATATGTATTGCAATACGAAATTATATAAGGTGAAAAACAAGAAAAATGGTTTCAAGACAAATTATAAACGTTAGCGTATTTAAGATAGCTTTCTATGAATGTAATTTGATTGGGATTGTAGAGTGGTTTTCTGTTAGGAATAAACGAGTTAAGTTTAACAGTATAATTTTGTCATTAAATTTGTAATGTACAAATAGAAGTTTACTTAGTAAACGGTGGTTGTAGCTTTAATAATAATGATATTTTATTGAATCTCTCACTAATTGTATCTGCTAATGTAAACAACTGGTTGCACTGAACAAATGTTTGAAATACGGCGATCATCATTTAGTCCGTATTCCTAAGTTGCGCACGAACAATTCTGGAATCGTACTGCGCACTTAGTGGATTCCAATATTGTCGGATACCATCAGAACTCCTAAATCGCACGAGACCGTCCGTGGATGGTCCGTACGGATTTCTTACATTGCGCGTAATATGTATATTATTGCAATGTTAAAACGCTTCCTGTTAAGTGGAGCAAGTACAACGTATTACAGTGCAACCTCTCTTGAGCAACAACATACCTTCAACAGCAACAACATAATGTTTCCCACTATCCGATTTATCTATTAATTTAACCTCTCTGGAGCAAAAACCTCTAAACAACAACAACATAATTTGGCTTCTCCAAAGGCTGTTGTTCTGGAGAGATTGCATTGTATATGGGCAAAAATGCGATGAGAGTAATTATCTTGAAAGTACATACAGTAAGTTTCTCTAGGGTGTCGTTATTCTGTAGCCCGGAGGCAATGTGGGCCGCTCCTGATATTGGTATCCGACAGAAACTGATATCAAGTTCTAGTAATGTGTGGTTTTCTTTCAACATATCTTCAATAGCTTTGGCGCCTTCCAATCCAAATCCATTCATACATAAATTAAGATATTTTAATCCCGTGTTTTCCTGTAGTGAAAAAATGTATGTATTGTAGCAGACTACTTGTATTTAAATGTAATATGCCTATATTATTAGCATTTTAACAATGATTTTGTAAACACTACATATTGGTTTATGATTCTTTTTCTATACGTACTAAAAGTAAGTGATAACTTAGACAGTTGAATACGATGACACGGTGGTGAAAGAACTAAATGCAATTGAAAATTAAGTAAACACAAGTCATTTATATGGGTTTTTCTACTGGGGTTTAACGTCGCACCAATAGCCAGTGTTATTCAGCCACTTTTCCGGCATTAACGATGGAAGAGGACCCATAACGATCAATTTAGCAAGAGCGCTGATTTTCCGTAAGCTAGATGGACAGTTTCCTCACATGTGGGATTTAGTCCAGTGTGGGATTTGAACTCACAGTGGTGATGGTCTGGTGATTACTAGTTAGATAAGATAACCATTCGACCGCAGTGGTACCTCATTTAGTTTGATTAAACCATTAAGATAAAATAACCAAGATATATCTATCCATTTGAACAAGAGGATGATGAGTGCGTATATATAGCAAATACGCGTTCATTTGTTTTTCTATATAAGCGAAAAAATAAATGAGTCAAATTGTTACAATTCCTTTGATAATTATGATGAAACATTCAAGTACTGCTTGATGTGTATGTAAAATAAAATTTTACGTGTTTCAAGAACCATTTCGAAGTTACTATGTTATACATGGTATATATAAACTGTTAGTGCTACTTAAAGTACGGAGATTTCCAAACTTACGGCGATTCCTTCTGCAATGGCACAACATCCTTTCCATTGGAAATGGTTCCAGCTTAGATCCAACGCAACAAGTGTATCATTATCAATTAAAGCGTCTTTAATTAGTTTTGCACCTTCGTCCTCAAAGGAATTATGTCTTAAAATTAACGTCTTCAAGTCTGTATTCCGCTGTTTAAAAACGTAAGTAAATAACTAATGTGGTTAAACTTAAAAGTAACAATAAATTATCAGAAATCGTATAATGCATAAATGAATAAGTAAATAACGAATGTGGTTAAACTTAAAAGTTACTATAAATTATCAAGAATTGCCTAATGCATATCGTTGAAAGATAAATAGATAATTTTGGTTAATATTAAATCGACAGAGACTTAGATGAAAAAGATGGATATGTTTTTGTTTATGTGGGATCAATATTAATAAATTAAGTAATGTTACCGATAACATGTCACACAGGCATTCGGCTCCGGCATCCTCAATGTTATTGCCTGAAACAAAACAAATCCATTGTGTAAGATATACGCAAACTACGTGTGTAGTTTGAAACCCGATCATATTGTATAAGAACGTACTAGGTTAAATTCTCGGTATTACAGTAAAACCTCAATATTGAGACCACCTTCCAGACCCGAAAAATTGGTCGTAATAATTAGGTGGTCCTGTTATCACGATGAATCACGTGGGAGGCATTGTTAGCCGGAAATAAGTGAACGTTATAACAAGGAGGGCGTGATATTGAGGTGTTCGCTATTTGAGATTTTATATCAATAATCTGGTGAATTATCTTTCATGTTGTATAGTTTGTGTACTTTGCTTGTTGACAAATAATTCTAAAATAATTTTACAGGAAAATAACAAGCACAGTTAGTTCAGTTGGTATTAATTAATGTATTTTATACGACAATTTCTGTTTTTAGTAGATTTTGACCATGTATTTAGCAGAACAGTGCAACCAACGTTAGTTTGTTTAGTGTTAGAGTTCTAGTTGCTTTTTATGAGACTTATTGTCACTGGGATTTAACGCCGTTTTTCAACAATTGTTCAGTTATATACGGCGATCGGTTCACCTTACCTGTTCTCCTGGACTGGATAGAAACCAGCACTAACTTACCCTTCCACAAGGAGCCGACAACTTCTCCACATATGGAGGAAAATCGACATTTTGTCAAATTTTCATGGAAGGTTATGACCTGCCGCGACCAGCATTCGAACCCGGATCGCCTGGTTACAAGTCCAGCGCACTAACCACTGGACCACGGCCGCGGCTAGTTCTAGTTATTGCTTATGTTTATGCTAAATAATATTTTCAAACGCAGAATTTTCACATCACGGTTTCTGAATGCATGAATAAATTTTATTTTACAGCTCTTTAAAATCATGCTATTTGTGACATTGGATATTCAAATAATACGAGTCATTTTATATATCTTTTAACATTACCCGCTGGGCGTATGGAAACAATTTTAGACAATGTTTCAGTGTTGACACTATAAATATTATAATTGGATACTTCTCAATAAATAGACGCCTTTTAAATGCACAATGATCATATCATAGCTAGATAACGGTCGATATTTCATTACGTCATCTATACAATATCATAATACGCATTATACAATAAGGGTACCTACCTTTCAAGTCTAGATATGTAATAGTTTTATTCTCAAGTAAAAGGTCACTAATTGCCTGTGCTCCTGTATTGCCTATCTTGTTTTCAGACAAAATCTGAAAATAAAGATTACCCACAAATGTTTGGGTGCATATAAAAATAAACCAATCGATGAGTGTAAATGATTATGCAGTATAGCGTCTGAAAACCGGACCCCTTCCGGACTGGGCAAATCGTCAGAATTTCAGAGAATTCCGGTTTCCAAAGAGTCCGGATTATACTGTAATTATTTTACTATTCATTACAAATAAGGTAAACGATTAAAAACGTGATGATACAGAAGAACTGATTTCTTAATCTTTTCTATTTGCAATTAACAAATTATCTTGAACCAAAATATTACTATTGGCGATATTCTTTTGGTGATTTAATTTTCAGTCTAATAATATTGGTAAGCGATATAGTATCCTAACAAATTAAGAGAACTACTTGGGAGACAATTGTCAATACTCTAAGTAAACACTCTCCTTTTGCAGATCATCGTGGTTCGGGTAATAAAACTTGAGATCGGACTCCGAGCTCAAATCTCATATTTTGTCTTTTAATATTTTTAAGTTGAATATGACCAGACAACCATGACGATATTGATATATTATAATGACTGCATAATTGACCTGTACATGTATTTAAACATTAGTTGGCTCTGTCTTTTCAACGAAAATACTTTGAGAATAGAATTGAGATTTAGGCTCGGAGACTGTTCTCAAGTTTTATAACCTTGGAACCATTTATTTTTATTAGTGGTACAGGTTACAAACTTACCAGTTCTGTAACGTAAACATTATCCTTCAAAATGCGTGAGAGGTAAGTAGCCCCGATACCTAACATATAGTTTCCTTCAAGATCCATCTTTTCTATGGTTGTGTTCATCTTGGAAAGACATTTGTACAAAAATTAACAAATATTAAATACGACTGTATTGAAATGTGTTTTTGCACTCATTTTGTTTCAATCTGAAAATTTTCCCAATTTTTTTTGACAAAATTTTTCATTGCTTTTCATTTATTGTGAAAGCTACTTGTGTTCATTTATCACGATATTTCATCCACATCGTGATCAATTGCTATTCTAATATCAGTAGGTATTTCGACGATATAAACATGTGAATATGATGATATTTAAAATAATATAATCATATGAAATCACACAACTGCCACCTACTTCTGGTCGACACTTTATTTGGAATTTTGTCTGTTAAAAGCAGATAAACATATCATTAGCATTACTGGTTACTAAATATACACCATGTTGATGCAGTGCATAGCTACGTTTATGAAACGTCATCGGGTTTAACGTCATCTTTCAACATTTTTTTCTGTTACATACGGCGACCGGTTCACCTAACCAGTTTTACTGGAGTGTATACTAACCAGTACTAACTTACCCTTCCACAAGGCGCTGGCAATTTCTCCACATATGGAGGAAAATCGACATATTTGTCAAATTTTCATAGAAGGGTATGACCTGACGCGATCGGGATTTGAACCCGGATCGCCGAGATTCAAGTCCAGCGCGCTAACCACTAGACCACGGTAACGGCCTTATAAGACGCCATTGTAGAAATAAACTTACTTCTAATGGATCAGACATAGCTTTTACTCCTAGTGGACCCAAACCATGATACTTCATGACAAGTTCAGTATCCTGCATATGTTTGAGAAAGTATGTGATTGGCTGGATATCTAGTTTTTGGCACATGCGTAGATAACGGTTAACACCGGTAGTATCCCGGTCATATAATTCTGGATGGAGCCATTCTGAAAAGCAAAAATATTTCAATAAGTCAGCATTTTGGGACTGTAGAAACCCATCACCCGTTGAGTCAGGTAACCTGAATTGTAATTTCATCCCAGTCGAAGATTTCTCACCTTTGTCAACTACAGTAAAACCTGTGAACAAAGGTCGCCCTTGAGACAGACCAAATGTGGCCCTTATTGACAGGTGCCCTTTATACGAAGGTCAGTTTGTTCTATATAATTAACGATGTTTTTTCAAAGAATGGTCTTTATTCACATGATGACATTTACTCGAGTGTGGCCGCAAACACAGGTTTGACTGTAATACATGTACATACTAAGCCAGACATGTATTCCTAAATGGTTACATTCTCATATAATGCTTGACCCCCGACATCCCTCATATTTCATTACAATGAATAGTTTAAGCATAATAACTGAAATATTTAAAGTCTTGTTTCTCTCATCACGTGTTTATATTTAGTCATATCTCATAATTAGGTTATGGACAGCAATAAACCACTTATACATACTATCAGAATCTTCTATCTCCAAGTCAGTGTCATAGTCACCATCTGGTTCCGATTCTACGACTGTTGATACCCGAGATACTCTAGACTGACTCGATTGGTACCCGGTCTCATCAAGACCTTCTCCTTCATCTTCGGCCCCTGATTCTTGGTCTGAATAGTCGTCTTCAAATTCGACTTCATTTATGGAATCTAGAGGCCGCGAGCCTTCGGTCAGAAATGCCTGAATGATATTGACAGTCAGTTGATTGGAAATCATTAAAAAATTACAAAAAAATTCAACAAATCACAAACACACGCCTAGCCCAAATTGAATAAATTTTAGTTTCTAATATACCATGGAACAGCAATATTTACGATAGCTAGGGTATATTTCATGTAGTTAAATAGTTCACACAGTCACGTTTATGGGTGGTCATTCGATATGAATGTACAAAATTACTGCGTCGCGTTAGATTTGTGACAGTAGAGCTTGGTACGAAAATATGTTTCAATTTGTTCTACAAATGAATTATTCCACTTTGAGGGTCTTTAGGTGAAATGTTTTAATGCCGTGCAACTTTGGTTAGCTCAATTAAACCATTAGGTCCTCGGATTTTTGGCTCAAGGGCTCGAACCCCTGGCTCGGTATTGGCTCTCTGTGGTGATTTTGTTGAAGAAATCGTATCTAAGGGAATGCGCTGATAATGTTTGTTGAAAACTTAGCAGTCACTTACGACAACATGGCCAGGGCTGGTACTGAATCCTGCAAAACTGGTTATTTTAACTGCCTGTCGATATTTATATATATACAGTCAAACCTGTGAACAAAGGCTACCCTTGGGAAAGACAAAATGCGGCCTTTATTGACAGATGGTCTTTATTCAGAGAGTTTGTTCTAAACAATCAATGATTGTTTTTCAAAGAATGACCTTCATTCACAGGGTGATCTTTATTCGGAGGTGGTCTCAAACACAGGTTTGACTGTAATTCGGATTAATGGTAAAAACCAGCGTAAAGGCCGGAAAAGTTTACAAAACTCTAAATTTTGTACAAAGTTGAATGGCTATTTATTGCTTTCTCGCAATGGAATTAACATGCGAACAAATAAAACGTTTGTAAAACATTGTAAACTGTCATACTCTCTCTTTTTCTGTTAAGTTTACATCTTCTAGACTTGCTGGTCCATCAGTGATGTCCGTGAACTCTTCTATATAGTCATCGTCCGATATATATTGGGAGTTCTTACTTCCTCCAACAGTCGCTTGTCTCGATTTCGCCGGTGACTGTAAACGGGGCGGGGTCACGGAGGGCAACGGGGAAGCCCCTATCTGTTTCACTTCACTAGTCGGCATACTTAGATCTAAAACACAGCACGTTAAAGTAGCAAATGTGACAATAATGTAATTTATCTAGTCCATGTGTATTACTTGTGAGAATTTTATGTCAAAATGCTGTTATATCTAACACAATTTTTATTCATGTTATTGATGGTAAAAATACGCAACCAACGAGTATTTCTGAAGAAATTCAATATGTTTAAACATATCAATTGATACAGATACAAGATATAAACTTATCCCAAAACATTGAATTAAACAATCACTTACCAGACTTGAAAAAAAGTGTTTGCAAATCCCTCTATTCCATGCGACAAATCACTTATTTCACACAAGTTTTCCAATCACTGATATACCCACGTATATACAATTTAATTAAATTTTAATCAATCCAATTAGGACACTTTAATGTGAAATGATACGCTGAGCACGTATTACCAATTTTAATTTACTATAGTCAAAGATTTAAATTTTATAAAATAAAAGACAGTAATGATCCACCATCGAATATAATGTTGTTTTATATTTATTTTCTACATTTCAATGATAACCAAAATTATATGTTGTTTTTCTTTTATATCCGAACAACATCGATGTGTCCGGTTAATTGTTTATATCAACACCCGAAGTAAGCATTGATTCGTTAGATATGTAGAGTTAAATACAATTTGACAATCATAATACTATACTCTGAGATTTAAATTCCAAGTATTTAGCATATATAACCACTATATTATATTCGCCAAAACAATGTGTTCTATATCGTTATTTAAGATGTGTTTATCTTCATTTTTTTTTCAAATGAATGTCTTTGTATATAAGATAAAGTTTGTATCAGTCAGAACAATATCCAAAAGCGCCATCTAGTTTACAAATCTTTAAAACACCGCCCATAAACACCACATCCATGATGAACTTAATATAACAAACTTAAACAATAAAATTATACTTAAGCATAGTCTAGTTGAACCAGTTCATTTGTTTAAGATCTGTAGAATACAATGGTCTCAAGTTTAATGTATCCGTCATCAGATAAATGTGTCTATTGTTTGAAGTTTATCAAAAATACTGGTGAGATTTGAATCTCATTAAAGATCGGGTTTTGCATATTAATGTAAAATATACGCCGCTCTTATTGTTCTTATCGCTGAACGCACTAAAGACACTGATTATTTCCACATTTAATTCATTAAGGCTACTGACACCTCGACCCGCTCAGCGTTTGTTGACACAACCACTCCAGTGTCAATGTTCGCATTTGAAGCGCCGCTCTACGTAATAAAATGTTATACTTTATATAAATATTACGCATCAATGTTAAATGTCAAGTGTAATATTAATTATTTTTATCCCATTTTTGTTTATAAAAGCACGTAGATTAACTGCACATTAAAGAAATTGTTCGGTTAAATACGAACCAATCCATCGATGTTTAAATTTATGCGCGCTTTAAATCATTTCGTGATATTCAAGGCTGATCCCACAAAAAGCGCAATTTAAGACCATTAAATCAACCAAAATTTCACACGTTTATGACTCTATTTGATTAATATAATCAATTTTGCTTAATTTGTAAACATTTTGCCAAATAACAGCCGGTAAACTGTAAATAAACCAAACGCGTGTCAACCTTTTGCGTTCAAGAATGTCATTTTTCAATAAATTCGTGATATGAATAGCAACGTCATTAAATGCAATACCGAAAGATTTTCACATTAGCGCCTTTTATTTTTCGAATAATTTCTTCGTGTCATAAGCGACGTGAAATGTTTAAAGCTAAGATGCATGATAACAAATGTTTCGACGGTTAAATAATACGTAAAGCTGTATTGAAAGTTTTAAGTTAGATGGTTTGAATGCAAAATGAAATGTCATTACTTTAAATATGATTAAACTGTTAAATGGGCAATATCTTATTGATATTTCAAGTCTATAATTATTTCAAATAGTAGATCTATGGTTTGATAATGTATGTATGGTGAGATTACAACGTTTGTATTAATAAGTAAACATTAACTTGACAATACTATTGAGACGCTTAAAAGAATAACAATTTTAACGATTTTATATAAAATCAGCGTGTTTTAAGATATTTTGAAAGGGTATAACTTCAAAACAGATGCTTATATGTTCAAAATACAAACTGTAAGCGCCACACAAGTGATAAGATCAAATAAAATAAAGGTAAATATGATTTATTTATGTTGAATAATGTCAATGAATTTCAAGTGATGAAATTAAATTGTAATGTTAAATTAATGTGTCAGTTTGTTTATCTGGGGTTAATATTCTCATTCGTCTGTTTCAGTAATTATGTCCTTAACGGATAATTGTATTTAGTTCAAATGCATTCGTTATTTAACTTGATACTACGATACTCGGCCAAAGTTAATCTTAATAAGACCGTAGCCGTGGTTCAGTGGTTAGTACGCTGGACTAGTAACCCAGCATTCCGGGTTCAAATCCCGGTCGCGGCAGGTCATACCCGTCTATGAAAATTTGACAAAAATGCCGTTTTTCCTCCATATGTGGAGAGGTTGCTGGCTGCTGGCTGGTTATAATACAGTCCAGGAAAGCTGGTTAGGTGCACCGGTCGCCGTATATAACTGATACATTAAAAACCAGTGACAATGTCACATAAAACGAACAAACTATCTCTATCAGTAGATATCATGAATGATATGGTACATGATATTCTATATTGATAATATAGTATATTAACTAATCGCTTTACTAATATTTTTGATCATTTTAGATAAGCGGGCGGAGCGTAGCATGTTGTCAATTATTTCTGGCTATAATGAATGCCCATTCGTTCCTAGACTTTTGGCTAACCTCATATAAAGTAAGTAGTAACAGATATGTAATGGTAAAATTGAATAAATTTTAAAACACTCTTGGTTAAATTAAAATTGCCTTAAATGAAAAAAAAACATGTGACAGAATATGATCCCGTGCCACTGATATATAAATATACTTAGGAAAGGTGTAAAAATCTTCGTTCCGGTGAATGAGCACCGATTTTGCAAAAGGCAAATTTTAAAATAACAGACACGAAAAGCTTTAAAAACTGACTGTTTTTTAAATCTTACATCATTTAAGTCATGTTTCTATAAACAATATTAACCAATCAAGAGTCACGAAATATTTGTAATAAGCAATGGTGGAGTAAGATTAAAATATTCCCTTTCGAAAACAGTGAAACTGCTTCACTTACGTTTCCTTTGACGTTTTTTTTATTCCTGCGAAATCACAAAACATAGAGTTCACGTCAGTGGCGTTTTAACGGATGTCACTAGTTCATGTCACTGATGTGATCCTGTGGTCTCATATAGCATGAAGCTCAATAAATTGTAAAACCAGTGTCAGAAATACAGGCGGAACTTATTGATATTTTTGATAATTTTCATGGATACGCTGCTGTTTTAATACAGCCAAACCTGTGTTTGTGGCCACCTTCGAATAAATATCATCCTATGAATAAAGGCCATACTTTGACAAAGCGTCACTAATTATTTAGAACAAAATGACCACCGAAAAATGGCCATCTGTCCATAAAGGCCATTTTGTCTTTCCCAAGGGTGGCCTTTGAATGTATAGCTAAAACAACAAAAGAAACATCATACATCTACTTAGATGGAACTGTAAAACCTTCCCTTCATGAAGTTTGATATTTATTATTTAACTGATTATACACCAGTCGTAAATGCATGAACTTAAGGAGTTCATCCTCACTAACACAATCATCAATGCTACTTCAACATAGCCAATACATTATACATAATTATATGAAGTTAGATCTATTTAATGAAAATAATACTATGGCCATACATGAAAAAGAATCATAATATGACGCCCACTCGATACTTGGATCATAGAACCAATTTTTACTTTTAAATTATATCACAATACCACAATTTTAAAACAATTTAGACGCAATGGTCTTTACGAAGCAACGGAATGTATAAATGTCAAAATGTTTTCTTGCTATACGTATTTTCCTTAGTTTCCTTTATGACCTATCCGTGACCTTTTTATGTGGTTCAAAATATTTACAAACCACATTTGAAGACACGCATTGATTTCATGAAATCATTCAGAGTGGCATATTACATTAACATTGCATCTTACACACTTGATCGATTAGTGCCGTTGTACAGTTAGATTCCCGACGTCTTAAAGAACACATTGGCAATTCAAAAAGTGAAACAAAAATAGAATAAAGACTGTAGCAAAGATCCATCATATTTTTCTCTGAATATCACATCTTTGGCGTTTGTCGAACTAAAAAGCCTGAGTTATCCAGTTATATAAAGTCCAATATATTAGAGACATATATGATTTAACCAAATAACCCATTCTTACCTACATGAAAACTTTCGTTTCTAACTGCGTGATGAAATTGCTCTTGAAAATCCGACAAAAAATAAGTGAACATCTTTTTCATGTTTTCAATGAGTTTAAGCAAACCAACTGAGTGTTTAAAGCTTTGAGTTTTTCCGGGATAACAGGTAAATTTTCTGATTAGATTCAACAAGCAGTTGTCATTGGATAGTTAGTAGTCATTGCTAGCACTCAAATCTATGTCCACCTTTTTGTATTCTGCTTTAAATAATGCTAGAGCTGGTATGGCAACAATATACACTCCAACTAAAGCCCAGTTTGCCCAACCAGTATCTGAAACGAAGAAAAGGATACAGTCAGTACACAAACTGTAATCATTTTAGTAATTCAGGCTTGCACAGCATTTTTTAGTTGGCTATAAATATCAAATTTTACAAATTATTTTGTTTACGCCAGGTCGACAAAAAGACAACTGTGGTCATCTTTGAATAGATGTCCTCTTTCAGACATTGATACGTATTTGTAAAGAAATCGCAGAGATATCGGTTCAGCATATACTCCTTAGTAATTGCCTTTAGTTATATACACAATAACTTATACAGAGCAACCTCTCCAAAGCCAAATTTCACACGCGAGGAAGCTGACCAGCTAGCTTACAGAAAGTCAGCGGTTCTATCTAATTGTACTTCGTCCTCCACCGTTAACACTGGAAAAGTCTCCAAATGACGTTGTATGCTATACTTTACCTATATTTGGTATTAATTCAACACACATGAACACAGAAGCACCGATATTTATAGCCATGCCTAGAAATCCGGCTGTAACACCCTCAGCGATTGGATGTGATGTTTCACACGTAATTTCGAGGAACAGTGGCATGCTACTGCTGATAAACACCCCACTCATGATTATAGTTATATAAAATGCCACTGAAACAAAAAAAAACAAATTCCCTTGTTACGACATTGATATGTCACATGTTTTCGAGACACCAAGACCAATGACTAAAATGGTATTTCGGTATCATCGGAACATTCTGATTTGTTTCAGCGCCTTTCACTTGTAATAAAATATAAAGCATGGTACAAATCCGTTTTATTAGACACTAATTCAAAAACAGGTGCGACAGTTCAAAAAAGGTCGGCGACAGTGTCATACATTTTTTTTTTCTTTCAAAAATTACTTAAAACATGGAATAAGTACGCCAGATAAATTTATATACAGTTAAACCTTGTTTTCTCGAGGGGTCATCGGAACAGATTAAATTCTTGAGATTAACATGGTGCTGGAAACGAATACGTATTTGTGTGTTTGTTGAAAATCGTATGAAACTAAGAACAAATATTGACAAGACTTTAAAAACACCTCGAGTTGAGTAGGGTGCTCGTGGTATCGATGTTCGTAATAACGAGGTTTTACTGTATTATTGTATGTCCTTTCAGGAGTCAAATATTCGAGTTATATGCTCTACCTTTTGATCTCGGAAGTATATCTACACACATACAGGTGAACCACGTAAACATCACCACAGCTAGTACATATAAAACAATTATTATTAACTTCATTTTCCTTTTAAAGTGGTCGGCCAATCTGAAGAAACACATGACAATGGTCAATATTTAAGGCTCATATTAACAAGTGCCGTTTTACCATCCTTCTTATTAAAATCATCATAAATATACACATGGAACTACATTACAAACCATTTCTATAGTAGAATAACAGTTTTCCTTTCGTACAATCAAAAGAGTACATGTGTATACAAGTATTGACAAAAATACTGTATACCATTTTGTCAGTTTTAAAATAAAATATCCATAATAATTATGGTAGTTATTTTACGCTTCTGCTCCATGTCACTCAAAAATGGTTATATTATAAAGATAGTTTCTACTAATATCGTAATTTCTTTGATAGTTACCTTAGATACTTCATTTTATTTTAGTAAATTTTTAGTGTTTAAAGAGTTATTGCCTTTGTTGAATAACAGAAAAACAATAATTTCTGATTTTATTTTTATTAAATTAAATTGGAATTTTATCGTGAGCGGATCTTCCTTTTTCTTCAATCTCCGAAAACTTGGTTTCCCTCATAGACTTCAATGCTAATTAGAAGGGGGTATAACTCATTATTTATGAAAAATGTCACGGTAAATCATTTTCTATCATGGAAACCTATAAAATGTATTAAGGTCTGTCTGCTTCATTTTGAGATTCTAATTTCGGACATTATGGGTATAAAACCTTTAGCAGAAAGTTTCATTTGAAAAACGATTATAATTTATCATCATTCTAGACGTGCTGTGCTTATTTGATGTCGTCTTTCAGCTTCAACCGAAGTAAATACGGTGGAGAAATATCTAAATTACTGACCTTCCCATCACAAGTCCCCCAGCTACACCCGCAAAATTACCATAGAAACTCATCCAGCCAGCTTCTGCCTGTAACATAGTATACAGTGTACAACATTAATACACTGATTTGATGATTTTAAGCTTTTAATGAAACGCCTGTTGAATTATCATTACCTTTGAGATTTATCTTTCACGCCACTTTTTCATGTAGTTTTGTAAGGTTTGAAAATCAAATGGGCACGAATGTGAGTACATTGTATTCGTGACATATTAGGAAAATTGAATGTTACAAGGCTCCGACAAAGAAGAGGTCTTCCGAATGAAGCGTTAACAGTATGGAAACAGTAGTGAATACATTTGATACAATTTCTATTGACAGTGATACAGCATAGTTAGCATTCTAAATCATAACCTATTGACAGTGATATAGCATAGTAAGCATTCTAAATCATAACCTGTTTGCCATTGTGTTGAAAACAACTTTTGTCATGACGTTGATAGTAGCTTTCGGAAATGTAGATTAAGCTTAAAATATCGCAATGTTTTATATGTGTACAACCATCTTATTGCACATGACTTCAATATTAAATTTGGTGAGTTTAATTCGGGGACGAATAAGTGATAAAACAGTGGGATGAAAATAAAAGCAAAGAAATGTATGTGATAGCTAGATCGTACTTGTGAGATTCCATATGGAGCAATGACAACGTCCATTATAGATGACCAGTTACCATAGAAACCCACAGGGATGGCATACACGGCTGTTATATGCCACATGGCGGGAGTACTGAAAAAAAAACAAATTCAAATATCGACTATCAAACTGTTGGAAATGTTGTTAAAATACTTAGGATACTAAAATAGTACATTCGTCCTTTGTTTTAAAAGTAGTATAGATAATTGTTTTTTACGCGTTGTTTATTTTTTCATACTATGTTTGCTAAACATACATTATATTGTCATATCAGTTCTAAGGCTAGAAAAACATTGTCGCGTTACCGGTTACCCGACTGATTCTTTTTGGGGGGCGCAGACACTCTTTCAAGAAAAAAAAGTTATCAGAACCAAACTGATTAAAACATTTACATTAAATAGTATAAACGTATGGTTTGAATACCTAATTAACTTCTTCACGCCCTCTTTGAAGGTGTATTTATCTAACGATGCTGTTTTACTCGGAGCATCGCTAGGTTTGTTCGGAAGATACACTATACAACAGAAGACCAGAAATACAGAAAGTCCAAAAGCTGAAACAAAATGAAAGACATTTAAATATAAGTAAAACCTCGATATTAAGACAAGGTCACCTTTAAGACCAAAATGTCTTAATAGTTTGTAGTCTCATAATATCAAAACATAAAGGAAAGTTTGAAAAGCTCTCGGAAAAAGGAGTTGCCGTTGTAATTAGGTCTTTATTCAGAGACGGTCACTAAATGAGGCTCTTTTGTATACCATTGATAAGCACTACGTAGATTAAGTACATCGTTAGATCGGACTTTTATGTGCATCCCTGATGTTATTTTTTACATTCTGAATGCATCGTAGTTTAGATGTAAAGCGTCCGATCTCTGATCCGAAGGTCCTGAGTTCGAATCCCAGCTTCGACTGGTTATATTCATAAACTGTACAATCCCATTTCTGACGCAGTACTGGTGAAGTGGCCAGAAAGCGGACTCTAGCAGGATTACTATAAGCTGAATTGCTTGTTTCACAGTCGAACTAAAATGAATTAGTATTAATTCATGTTATTTTTAACATACATAAGCGCCGCTTGGTCCCAAAAGCATCGGGGGATACTTTAAGCTCACAGCTTGCAAAGCCCTTTATGAAAAAGTACACATTTGATATAAGTTTGTCTTGCAATTAATAATATCGGAGCCGAATGTTTTGTATTTGCATGTAATAAATAACAACTATCCGTGTACTACGACCATGCATATTGCATTTTTGTTATACATTTATTGATCAAAAATGACTTACAGGAGTAATGTAAATTTTTCACCTGACTTTTTATCAAGCCTGTGTCTGAAAAACATGACAAAATTGTTCGTTGAGATATAAGTATTGTGCACAGGTTGGTTATGATAGAGAATGATAGTGCTGATATCATAGTCTTTGTGATATCATAAAAAAGATACTGCTGACTGAACTGCTTACGAATCATAATACAATCATTTATCTAACAGTCAAAATGCCGAATTATCTGTTTACCAAGTGCTAAAAACATTTATGACCAGGCGGACTTAAGTCTACAGACGTTCCAACGTAGTCCAGAAATAAAAATCATAAACGTGATCAACCAAAAACCGCAGGTCAGTGTTTTTATTTTCACGCAGTATGAATGCGTCAAAAGAAAACAAAACACACTGCTTAATAATATATCACATCCCAAGGTCATACCAAGGTCATACCAATAACCCGAATTACAGATAACACTTATGATGGAACGTATCAAGGTAAGAGGGATGATAAAAAAGTTCGTGTACTGGATCCATAAAATTATCATGCACAGAAATAAAGTCTTTAAAATTACATTATAGAAAATTCAGTCTTTTCTCAATGTATGTGCCCAGTGTCATTGTCAGTTACCACGGTAATCGAAAGGTTTGAAATGTGCGGATGTAAATCTTTGGCGAAATTAAAATGTACACTTGTAATTAGAGCTGTCTGACAATTTGGTGTTCAGTGGTATATATTAACAGAAATAGAATTAAAAGCCCAGTCCTCGAAATTTTTATCAACCCTCGCATCTAAATTTTATGCATTAATTATGCTCATTTCCGTTTATTAACATATCTTAGCTCAGATAACAATTTTTAAACAAACACCTGTAAACCATGCCCATGGTAAATATTTCAGTCAATCACCTTGAATAATCACGTGACAATTAGGCCTTAAAGGCATTTGCAGAATGTAAGATTGCTTTGTTGCTAACAGGAGATAGCATGATGCTTCAAATCTATGGAGCGACATGATTTGAGGTGAAATATCTATATTGATTCTGATAAATATCAAAATCAATGGTAATTCAAATGTAACCATTAAAATGTTCTATTTATTTATATAAATGTGTCCATCTTCCTGTTCCTTTCCTTTAAACATTAAAAAAAATATACCAATGAAATCTTTGGAATTTACGATTGTTCCGGATTGCTTTCAACCTTGAAGATTATTCTTTATATATGTATAGTCAAACCTGTGAGCAAAGGCCACCATTGTGAAAGACAAAATGTGGCCTTTATTGACAGATGACCTATATTCAGGGGTCAGTTTGTTCTATATAATCAGTGATGGTTTTCCAAAGAATGACCTTTATTCACATTGTGGACTTTATTCAGAGGTGGTCGCAAACACAGGTTTGGCTGTGTTACAAAATCCTGAAACTCACGCTAATCAAAGTTATCTCCTTCTTCAACATGAATAAATAAAAATTACTTGATTTTCTTTTTCAAAATTTCAGCTGTCGAATTGTAACTAGAGTTGAGATATAAGACTTTTGTTAGATACGATAAAATTCAATACATTACCAGTTTCATTCAAAACAACCATAGTACCATTCCTGAAAGGTAATACAAACGTAGATATATACAAGTACTAGATATATAAAACACAGCCTTAATTTAGGCGCCTTATATATGTTTTTCTTAGGTGGATGCAAGTACAATGCACGTAACACTGATACATTTTTCATAAATTAATACGGTTACTTGTGAAATGTAAAGATCTTTCATAAAATAAATATGGTTACTTTTGAAATGTAAAATTCTTTCATAACGTAAATATGGTTACTTGTGAAATGTAACCCAATCCATGCAAACGATTCATCGGCTTAGATTGAAGAGTATAAAAGGAAACAATAGGAAACACATTTTAGTCGGTATATACTGAAAGTATTGTTATCAAGTTTAAAAATGATAAATAACTCATGTCGTTTGAAACTAACAGAAATTCCAAAGTTGGTATTCTAATATAAAAGTATGTAGAAAATGCTTCACACGGAACAAACCGTTTTTGCAAAGCAAGAGTTTCTACGAATTTAAGTTAATTGGTATCAATATCAAAGCGTCAACGAGTATAATATATTGATATTTCTTACATTTTAGGCATCGAGACAGTGAGTGGACCTGAAAGAAGAGAAGATCAAAATATATTTCTGTACAGTAGTCAGCAGCTACTATAAAAATAAAACATTCCGTACAACAAAATGTTTGAAGCAAACTTCACCAAGGAGCACCCTGCAGGAAATTCAATATGGCTGGGTAAATTTGGCTCCCGTACGCGCTGTTGGTCTACATATTGTATTCCTTCACTCAAACCACCCTCACTTGAAGCTTAGTCCGTATCTGCATAAATTTTACCATACGGATAGATGTGCTTGTGCAAAAATCCCTTATTTCTCTTAAATTCGAGTATGTTCCTATCTTTGTAGGATATTTCCGGATAACTGTTTAGTTGGCTATTACACAGACTGTGAGTACGAATCCCACTTTGAGACAGAAAAAATCACAAACTGCCCACTTGGCTTACGGGCGGCTGATGATACTGTCCAGGTTTGTAACCATATACCTTTAAGGATGGAAAGGTTGCCAAATGACTACGACTGTTGGCGTGACGTCAAACCCCAAAGAAAAAAATCATACGTAGCAGTAATATCAATTTGTTTGGATCAAGTGCCTCTTGTTCGATTAAGTGCCACATGGTCTGCGTGGGTTAATTGAAATATATCGTTGTTCTTTTTCCTGGTTATCTGCTTCACAGGAGAAAGGGTGATATTAGAACAAAAGAAATAACAAAAAAGATGCATATGATTGCGCTAGTGGAACAGAAAGAGTAACAAATAGAAAAAGGGCATAAAAATAACGGAATTGTGGAGAGAAGTAATATAAACAAAGGTAAATATAAAGAAACAAAAGAGACAAAACAAAACCTGCGAATAGTAAGGAAGATGAAAAATGCCACCCCCCCCCCAAAAAAAAAACTAAGGAAACAAAGAATATCTATTTTAGACTCGGTATAGTTTGTTACCTAACAAAAATGCGGCCGCAGCTCCTAACGTTGCGGCCAAAGAAGATATCGCGGTAGCTGTTGTACGTTCTGTTACTCTGAACCACGTCTGGGATACAACACAAGGTATTGTCATTGTTATACTTGTAGCTATACCATTAAATCCTTGTCCTATTGATATCAATCTGTAAAATTATTACGTGTGTGTCATGAAGTGTTACAATTTTTGCACTTTAACTGAAAGTAAATATATTGTAATTGTAGGGCGCGGCTTATTTATAACGTGTCAAATTTTCTAGAAAAGCATTCCCTGTTTACTAATAGTTATTATCACAATTTGCGGTATACAACAAAAAGAATGTTGGAAATGTTTTTGCATGTATTATTTGTTTAATGAATACTAATTTCATTGTAAAACTGGAAGTATACGTACATTGTAGCCAGTTTATGATCTAAAGTGATAATCCTGGAAGTTGTAGACATCATCATTGCAATTGTGCATACGATCATAGAGACTCGAATACCTACAATTTAACAGCTGATAAGGTAATTATCACTAATCACTACTTAGAGGGACTATATTATATTCAATCTTTTGAAACGTGAAAACTCCGTGAATATGATAGTAGTTGTAATAGAAAATAAACTCAATATGTTTCAAAGATATAAATTTTAGTATATTACTGCAGCGCTTCTAGTGGTGTACAGATATGTAGTGCGGTAAAACCTCGATAATAAGACCACCTTCGGGATCCGAAAAAAGTCAGTCGTAGTAATAAGTTGGTCTCATCAAGTTGAATTAAAGCCGGTCCGAAAGGAAGCGGTCGTTATGACAAGGTGGTCGTAATATTGAGGCGATCGTCATTTGAGTTTTTTTTTGTACATGACCATTGCTTTAGTCACTAGTCCTTGGTCAACAATATGCTCTAAGTTCGAATTTTGCTATGTTATAATCTTACTTGACTATAATAATTGTATTAATTTATTAACAGTTATGAATGAAGCCATGCCCTTAAAGTGGAGAGTTGCATATATTGTTTTGTTATGATTTCATGAATAATGTATAAAGAGAACATAAACACTATGATTTAAGATAAATGGTATCACATAATGTAAAATATATGAAACAAAGATTGATGTAATACGTGATACAGTGTAATGAATTGTATATTGACAAGTTTGTGATTTTGAGTTTATCTTTCTATTGGTAACGTATTAAATGATGTCTTGTCAATCACTATGTAGTAGATGTGGTAAAATGGAATTGTTTGCAAGTTGCTTTTCTTTGGAACCCATGTGTTGTTATTTTTTATATCATGCGTTACCAAAATGTTCGCCGCGACCTTGTTCCAGTGGTTAGTACGCAGGACTTGTAACCCAGTGGTCTAGGTTCGAATCACGGTCGCGGCAGGTCATACCCTTCTTTAAAGATTTGACAAAAATGTCGGCTTTTCTCATATGTGGAGAGGTTGCTGGCTCCTTTTGGAAGGGTAAGTTAGTATTGGTTAGTATACAGTCCAGGAAAACTGGTTAGGTGAACTGGTCGCCGTATATAACTGAAAAACTGTTGAAAAACGGCGTTAAACCCAGGTACAATGTCACATAAAAACATAAAAACAAACAAAACCAAAATGTTCACAGAGGAAAACAAAATAAAACCATTACCTTTAACATCGACTAGATAAATACCGAGGAGTACGGACAGAAATCCACAGATGTTTGATATATTAACAACCCAAAACAACGTATTATCAGTCCATCCATACACAAGGTACACGGACTGTGATATTGGTCCCCACGTAGCCCAGAGGTAATTGTTTAATATGTTAGCCAAAGACACAACTGTGATGACATACCAGCGGACCGAGTTCGTTCTATACTTAACATTGTCATCTACGGGTCCATCCTGAGTTGATAATTTCATTTTTATCCTGTTTGTGCTTGGCTGGCAGATGTCAATTAACGCAATTTAATTTCTCATATTATAGTTCTATAGAAACAACACATTACATTGAATATAAAAACAAAATTAAACTGATAAATCACGAGTATTTATCATGCTTTCGATATTTGACTTTATTCAGGCATTCAATCCACGGTTACATTTCTCTTCTCCGCGAAACAATCTAATTCTTTGTAAATCCACCTATACTTAAAGCTACACAAACACTACAGACACAAGTAAAACAATGACAATGATTTGTCAGTATATATCTGATACTCGTAAAGAGGTGGACCTCATATAAATAATTGTGTTATCAATTTCTTGTTATCACAAATGTAAACATAACAACTGTTATCATATTTACACATTACGATGAATATTCATCACGAACGCGATAACAAATACAATATAATACATTATACACACGTACATAATACATTCATGCTTCATAAAGCAAGCATGCGTGTGAAAATAAAATTCATTTACTAATACAAAACACGTATTACATAACTATTTTTGAAAAAGGTGTTCACAATCATGTCATACGTCCATGATATCAGATTTGTGATGAGGAAAATAAAATTTATTAAATTCATTTTATGAGCGCTTATAGATTCGTGTCAGTATTGTTTCCGTTGCATAGCTCGACGTGTATATGAAATAGTATACGAATATCCATATACTTACACAATCATTAGTTCACCAAAGCTGGGTAGAAATTGGTGATTCAACTTATCCCTAGGTAAGACTGAGGTTGAATATTTCTACCTACATTTCTGCCTAAAGTTCCACGTGATAATTATCGTTTAAAGGCAATAATTATTGCCTGATGGATTAGGGTTTGAGCAGGTATAAGTGTCTCTGATTTCGCTCATCAGGCGGTAATTATCGCCGTCAAAACGATAATTACCACGTGGAACTTGCGAAATTTAATGTGGACGTTCTAGGATTCCGTAGGTATTTGTACATTGAAGATGAAGGTTTGCTTGCTGGTGTGTGTGGCAATAGGCGTCAGATTAAAATTCGTGCGGATCCTGTAGCTTGGTAAACATTTTAACACATTACACGATCTCCAGGCAGGAAGATCAGTTTTGATAGTCTGAAAAAATACTGCTTCGTTATAAAATAAAATATTGTGTGGATACCTTTTATAGCTATGCATTTTTAGGAATTAAATTTGGCGATCATACGCTCAAACATAGCACAAAAAACGACTAACATTTATAGCGAATACAACATCGAATGAACATAATCATATCAAATGGGAATCAAATCTGTTCGTGTCTTACCTGAAAAGAAATTAAGATAAATCTTATTTTTGGCACGTTTTAGACTGGTAAGGACGATAACAAGTGAGAGCATATCTACATCTCTGTGGAGTTTTGACTGAATTACTTCCCTTTTTACATATTCTTTAGCAGTTAGACACTACTCGAAAATCCTTATATTTTTGTGTTTCTATTCATAGCAGCGGAGAGCATGATCATTGCTCTAAACATAATTATGCCACTGCTTAATTTGTTCAAAAACGGAAACGTTTTAAAACGCCAGAACAGTCTGCTCGAGGAACATTAATCCGAAAAAAAGTTAAAACCAAATCGGAAGTAAGCTTTACCTCCCTTACCTCGTACTGAATACTTGCTGTTTATTGGTTGAGACGGGTCACGTGCTGGTCTAATAATATCATGTGTCAGGTCAGTAGCAATTCATATCCAGTCAGTAATCATCATCAACACTCGCCCAATACTTATTTACTGACACTGTATCACACCGTATCGGATCAGAAAGAAACCGTTCAACCAATTGTTACACTTCCGGTTGTTATGTAATTCAAAAATTCATTGACAAAAAGTATCCATCCTAGCGTATTTTTACGAGACTATATTAGAAACCAAAGACGAACTTGCTACGCTAAGTGCGCCATTAAGCAAACATCTGTCACAATATCTTGCTGACTTAAAATCTAATATACAGCTTCTTCAAGATGTTGTTGATAAATTACAAAGAGACAAATTTAGTGACCAGAACACAAACCATCCAAGCAGGAAGCCCAAAACCTCAGGCAGTAGGTATTTGACACAAATGAGGACGGACTAACGGCTCCATGCGATGGATATAAACACAATGGCTGACATCAGCAAGGAAATACCAAGTTGAAAACTGCATATAAAAGACAATTCTATGCGAACGTTGTTACGGAACCGCATCTCAAGATAAGTACCCAATCAAACATATCGAACAAGATCCAAGCTACTTTTACTTAACTAATTTAATATTGATGTTGCATGTACAACAAAACAAGTCTGAAGAAGAAGAAGATGATGATGATGACTTCTCAGAGGATCCAGTACTAGTTTGTGAAATATCAACGTCAGAGTTAGACACCACTTTTGAAACACTGAAACTAGGAAAAGCGCCAGGTGTAGACATGACAGTAACTTCTGGGAATATTTTGTATAGGGGAGAAACTCTATATGACAACTTACACTTTGTGTGCAATATGATGTTAGATAGCTGATAGGTCTGGGACAAGAGTAAAATTGGCATGATTATACCTATTTACGATGACGGCAAACCACGTGTCGAAACAAATAATAATCGCCCTATAACATTGTTCCTCGTAACTTACAAGCGTTTTTAAAAATGTGTTGCTTATTCGACCAACTAATTGGTGTTCTTCAAATCTGGACAAATTTCCAAACTGTCAGCAAAATGCATACCAGAAACATTTAGGCTCCTTAACATCATTCAGTCTTCAGGGAGCCATAAATCATAATCTTGATTCTAACACCAATGTTTACGCAGCCATCCTAGACACAGCAGGTGCGTTTGATAATGTTAAGCATAATGCATTATTTGTGAAATGAAAAATACCGAAAAAAGAAATCTTCCTAAGATTAATGATACAATCAAATTCATAACTTCAGCGGTTGTGTTTGTGCCAATAGAAAATGTCTGAAAGGTTTGTCAAGGGGGAGTACTCTCCAACTGTCTTTTGTTCCTACACGAATTTCTGGATACTGTTGAAACGGTTGACACGATGTACTAATGGCATCAATCAAGTGTGTCAGCCAAACACTTGCAGATCTAACTGTCACGTATTTTAACATAGCTTCAGTGGAATACCAACTTCAGTTAATATCAGTCTACGCAAATAAGTGAAGATACGAATTCAATGAATCAAGTGTGTATAATCTACATCCCATGTTGGCATCATACTTACAAAAACATAATTTGCTGGAAAAATGTAGACAATCGGCTTCGGAGAGTTCTCGACTCCAGCGTTGGAGGAAATGTTCGCGACATCAGCTTAATTAATTTATCTTCCTTCATGATCATCCAATGAGTTTTGATACGAATGGCTTTTTATGCTGTAGACTTATGGTGCCGTATTTCAGAAGCGGCCTTATTGAATTCAGAACGACCTTTGAGACTAGCTGGTAAGAGCTTCTAGCATGCACCAACATTTAGTAGTGAGGAGTTAAGGATGATAGAATGACACTCTATAAGAAACCATTAGCAAGCAAAAAAATCCCTTTTTGCAAATATAGTCAAATACATATTATCAAATCATCTACAAATTTACATGTACAATAGCTGTTTTCCGACTACCTGCGTATGAAAAGCAATCGCGCAATAAAACATTAAAACTCTATTGCGGCAGTGACAAGTAAATGTGAACAAACAAGAATGAGTTCATGCCTTTTGTATCTGTTCATAACGCAGTGGGACTACCAATATGTTAGACCTTTGTTCGAAGCCAAAATGAAATAAAATGATAGCATAATCTTGTCACAAGTTACGTTAGACTTCCATTGGCAGGACAATTCAGAAGTCATTTTGTATGTAAATTACATAAAACTGCCACCAGCTATTAATTTGCATGTTGTTGGCCAGTGAAAGGCACAGAAATGTGCGTGAGAACTACAGGTATAACAGTTACATAATACATACGGGAAACATTCAAGTGATTATACAGCGTCCGCCAAACCCAAAGCATTCTTATGGAGCTTACTTAGCCCCAGCAGGCTGTGATACTAACTTCTCTGTTCGTACAGTATTACCAACAAGTTTCATTAAGCTGTCAATGAAATACATTCATGACACTGTCGGTTATTACTCATACTGTCTAAATTATCCCTAGCTACACCAGATATATATGCTTATACAATCAAACCTGTGAACAAATGTTCTATCGTACGATTCATATATTCTAAAATATTATGACATTTTACATTTTATCCATAAATTATCGAATAAATATTTTACTGTCTCGAATGTTTATTGAGTCATGTGTTTATGAAATATTTTAATATTCTAGATGACAAATTATACACGTATTTATAAGTAAACAAGTGCATCACGCTAGAATCATCCAAGCGTTACGTACTTTATGAATATTCAACGGTTAATGTATGCACGCTTTCAAACGAACATCTGAAGACTGACTAATACGTGTTGTATTGCTTAACTAAGGGTGTAAAATACACCAATGCTCAGTTGTATAATCATTTGTTAATTCTCTTATAGACGATAGTGTAACAAAAATGTTTTACGATGATTTCATCCGGAAGTAGTTTTAGGAAATGCACCATATAGAGGAAATATTCAAATTCGAAATAAAATACGGGTATCCTGTTTACCAGTATGATTTTTTTTATCTCTCGAACAAGAAGCATTTCAGATGAAGTTAACCGTTGAATGATAAAACCGAAGCGGAATGATATCAGTATTAAATGTTTCAAAAAATGTTTTCATTTTTTCAGGTGTTACGCCTTTTTCCCTGGATTTTATACCTAATAACCTTGTTATATACGTATGTATCTGCTGACTTCTAGGAATGAAATATCAGGTACAGGACGGCTAATGTAAGACGTCACGGCATCCCAAATACTATCATGTACCGCGCCCAGGACCCGAGATTACAAAACTAGAGATCGGTTTCTGAGCTCAAATCTCATATCTTGTCTTTTCATGTTTCAAATTTAATTATGATCAGACAATAATGACATTATTGATACATTATTCTGACACCATAATTGACCTGAATATGTCACACGTTTAAATGATTTAAATATTAATTATCTCAATCTTTTCAACCATAATACTTTACATAATGTAACTGAGTTTTGAGTACGGGGACTGTTATAAAGTTTTATAACCTCGGGACCAGGGCTCGGATTCGCGAAACGCTTAACCAATTCTACTAAGTGGGCGGATATACCGTTTAAACATTTTCTTATTAATTTATTTCATTATTACCCTGATTACTAGGACCTGTCAGATATGGTTAACCACTTAGACATTAATATTGTGAATTTCAGTCGACTACGTTCATCTAAAAACTATAATATGTCTGTAAGTTTATCTACTAAAGTATATACAATGTACCAGAAAAATTCTAATTCAACAACGTGTTTCGATTGTCGAAGTTTCACTGTACATTTATTCAGCACAATACAGAGGAAACCCATCTAAACCGGTACTTTTATTAACCAGTTTCTCCTCTAAATCGGTCAAATGTTCTGGTCCCGACTTCAATACTACATAATTCAAAAATCCCCTCTAAACTGACATCCCCTCTAGATCGACCAAATGACCTGGTCCCGGGTTCGGCCGGTTTATAGGGGTTCCACTGTACTCGTTGGCATACCCGCGCACCCAACATTTCAAAGAAATCTCTAAAATTTAAAATCTAAAATACATTTAAATATTCAACATTATTTTTAAAATCAGAGTTTTTATTTGAAACTAGGCTTTGTTCAAATATTTTCAATGTGCTAATAAGTATGAATCATTTCAACCACATGACCATTATCGCAGTTTCCTGACCAATCGCGATCGCCCGATTTTATTATTACGTCGCATTATCGTATCACAAAAGAAATCCTTTTATATCTTAATATTATTTATGGTGTAACTGTTGTACTAGAATGACTTTCTTGAAAAAATGAATACTAACTTAATTATACATTTTACGTTCCAACCAGTGGAAGAATTCGGAGATTCGTAATATAATGATTTTTTTTCTTTAGCAGAAAAAAATACGTTAATTACCAATAACATACTGACGCCAACATGGTAAAACAATCATTTTATGTATTTGCTCAACTATGCTGTAATACATTCGTAATACCCCGTCGTAAAATTACGAGCGTAAAATGCGAATTCGTAAATGCCATAAAAACAGACCCGTCCCTACAATTTTACATATACCGCTGAGTCTATAACTCATGTCAGAAATGTTTATAGAAAGAACAAAATGTAGGTATATCTACGTTGTTCGGAATGTGATACTCTAGCAAAATAACCTCCATGATGCACGAGCGCACGTGCTCTAAATTAACAAGTAGCGCCCGTATTTACTGCCTCGTTGTATCAAGCTACAGGTATCGTACGCGTGTAATTAATCGCTTGTATTTTTTTCTCGCGGAGTGAGCAATCCTCGACGTGATTTTTTTATCAAAACATGCGTTGATGTTATACAAAGGATTCGTATTAATGTCAAGTAGATATATTTGTATCATACACACATTGCGACTTGTTTACTCTAAAATTTACCGTCAGTTTAAATCCGATATTTGAACGTGCGCATGATTACATTGTGAACTGTGATGATAATTTTTAGATGAAATAAATCCAAGTTTCCAGTAATAAAAACACGTCATATTAAAACATGCTGGTGCATTGATACACGAAACGAGAAGTTAGTTACATCCGGGATCTGCATTAAGGAGGGGACTGAATGTATCTGACCGCAGGCATTTGTGTTAAGACGGTGAATTTTGGATAACACAAAAAAGAAAACCAAAGTGGAGAAGCATCATATCAAAAGGTATGACAAAAAGGAGTACTACCTCACTGGGTGATATCTGTTTATAAAACGTGAATTAAAATTTATTTGTTGAAAGGAAATAGACACGATAGTAGACATTTGTTTTACAGTAAACTGATGTTGTGACTCTAAAGCGAAACAAAATTGTTAGAGGTGAGTGTTTAAAATTGTTTATAATTTAATTATCAAGATATTTTCAGAGCTTCGAAATTTGCTTTCATACACAATAAATCTATTTGTTCTGTTCGTTCGTTCGACCGCCTGTTTGTTCGTCTGTAAGTCCGTCCGTTCGCCCGTCCGGATGTCCTTCTGTCTGTCTTTTAATCGCGCTCACATTAATAATCAAAATTAATTTGGTTGTATTTTTATAGTTTGTTTGCCTGGCCGTATTAATAAAGTTTAAAAGTCGTAACAGGAATCATAACTCTAAAGTTAAACATTTATTCTTCTCTTAAACATTGTATGTTAGCATTAAATTGTCCAGATAATTACCTAAGAAATGATAAAATTTGACAGGCTATCTTTGAGGTAAATTTGCTTACTTGGCAAATATTCTTATCATTTGCTAGTATCCAAAAGCCTTTCATCACATGGGAGCAAGTTTTCAAGAGTAAGCTCCACAGACATATAAATACGCCGGCGAAAACTGGCATAACTTGTGCACTGATTTCTTATCACATTATATGAAACATAGAAATACAGTGCAACCTCTCCAGAGTGGCCCTCTCTTGAGCCACCACCTCTCTTCAACAACAGCATAATTGTTTCCCTCTGTACGACTTTTCACTATTAATTTAACTTCTCTAGAGCAGTTCTCTGGTGTATGCTTAAAGCAAATATAAATTATGCATTTGCATAAAAGTAATAGATGTTTTATGCATAATTGTATGCTAATTTCATAGCGTAATTGTTAGCATATGTAATAATGACCCCCGTGACCTTATACAGCCTCATGACCTGGTAATGATACAATGCTAATTAGTCTAATTATTGACATTAACATATTTTATCGTGGTTACATCAAACATAATATTTACCACGAAGCTGAGTTAGCTATATGTGGGATATTGTTAGTAAACTTGACTCATTTTTTATTCTATCAACTTCGTACAGAATCCAGTAAAACAAGTTAAAACAACATAAACCACATTTAGGACGTCCTGGGAACAAATAGATACCACTCAAAATGCTCATTTAGTAAAAAGTTCTTACGAATATGGGCAAATTAAGCATAAAGGTTATCTTTTCTTATCTTCCTTGTGTGGTCCCATGTTTCCTGGTCGGTCTATTCATGTATTAATTATTAAGTATCTTCGGAGGAAGTTTTTTTATTAATGCTAACATGGAGCACTAGAGGTTCTTTAACCAATCTTACAACGTACATATACACGGTGATAGCAATAAATACAGCAGGTGTAAATCACATTACGGATATGTTCAATCATTTTAATTAGAAGTACAGTGAAACACAGTTATAGTGAACTCGGATGTATGGAAGAATCGGATACAGAGAAGTTTTTATTTTTCCCCGGACTCTCCATTCTTAATTCCATTGGTATGGATATAACAAAACATGAATATAATGAAGCAATTGTTCTGGTCTTTAGGAATTTACTATAACCGTGTTCTTCTGTATTTATGATATCATCATAGCTATTTCATTTCTTTTTAAAAGTCAAGATAACATATTTCAATTGCATAGATAAATGCAACGACGAACACGGTTTAAACTCTCAAGTTTATTAACATTTAAAGTTAGAGACACGTAAACCCGAAACTATCTTAGGTCGAAAAATAAAATGTATAGTATTTCCCCTTTTACGTTTTAATTTACACTTGAAGATTAAGGATTTGCGGGATTTTGGGTGGAATGGGTTTGTACTTTTTTATTTTATGTTTTGGGTGTACTATGATATATTAAGGAATGTTAGTACGCTGGATTTGAGGTAGGTATTGGTTATAACCATTTTAACAAACGGCATTATTGTTTGTGTTGCCAATGGTTGCATTTTTTTTATTGTATTATATAGTGCAACCTTTCCAAAGCAACACGTTAAATCGTACTGTGGGAAAATCATTCTGTTGTTGAAGGGAGGATATTGCTCAAGAGACGATCGCTCTGGAGAGGTTGCACTGTATACATATTAGCTAGGGCGGCACTCAGTTTATGACTAAATCAGAGCCGCCAGTGACACGGCACACTCACATACACACACACGCACACAAACATACACACATACTGTTGATGAAACGTGGCCCATTACAACTAACTGTTTGTACTTACAATACATACACTTTGACGGCCCAGTTACCTGAGATGAGTGTTAACATTTAATGAAAATGCATGTTATTCATTATCTCCAACAAAATGTGGTATAAAACGAAGAATTATTGACTCTATCCGAGGTTTTTAACTACCAGTATAATCAGGCAAACCTGTCTGTGTATTATTTTGTATATTAATAAAGAGGGCATCTGTGCTCGTAAAATCCTTAAACTATCTCAATTTTATAAATGAACCAGTTGATACTTGGATAGCTTCTGTTTTTAAATAGATTATTTTACTTTTTGATATCATTCAGGTCATCGATATACAGTCAAACCTGAGTTAGAGAACACCTCCGAATAAAGACCACACTGTGAATAAAGGCCATTCTTTGGAAAACCATTACAGATCATTCAGAACAAATGACCTCCATATAAAGGCCATCTGTCAATAAGGACCACGTTTTGTCTTTTCCAAGGGTGGCTTTTGTTCACAGGTGTGACTGTATTTGTATGAAGCGTTATTCGAATTCATCTACTCTGATTTTTATTTCGAATTATGCTTGGTTATTACTGGTTAATGTATTTCTGAATGAAGAATTGGCGAGAATATTTATTGGAAGAATAAGAACAATTTATTTGTTGCCGGTCAAAATAAAGATTTTTCTTTGGTCTCAAAAGTGGCTTTAATATCGTGGATTTAGTGCATACACCCGATGTTGTATCATGCGAATAACACCCTCATTGTGTCATGTTGAATCTATTCCGAGAAGTATCGTAACATGTAAAATTGATGATATGCCATGACATGATGACCAGATTATATGTGTTATGTATGTGTACAGGTTCTCTAATTTACGCCGTGTCTCATATAATACTGTACCAGTCTTACGTACAGCCAGAGAGGAGCTTTCAGGTTTAATATATGATCTTGCAAAATGAAGATAAACAATTTGTTTATTCCTGGTAAACAATAATTACAAAATGCTTTAAAGTTTCAAGTGGGTGATTTTAAAATCTAGAGGTACTTGAAATCAAGTGATTTAATCTCAGATGCACAGACCTGCAAACCATCAGCCGTATAATTATCTGCTGTGCGTCTGCATTGTACTAAACCGTTGTGCTTCACGCAACTTTCACAGAATTCTGGGGAAATACGAGGGAGTTGTGACTCAGAACATTCCCAACTCAACGCATTAATTAAACTTAATGATGTATAAAATCTATGATCTTTCAGATTAAAGTCTTGTTTGGGTTAGATAATATTGAACAACTCGTCTTCGCTTAGCCCAAATTGTCCCCCGAATGTCTTGGTGATATCGATTCCTCGACGCAGGATTTTACTGCACAATTCTTCGGCTTATTTCCACAACCCCGTAACTCAGTTTTTGGCAATATTGAGATTTTGGTATCATTTGTTTCTTATCGATGAGCTCTTTACAATGATCATACGTACCTGTTTGTAGATCCATCCTAAATAGGGTTAATCCCCATTCCACAAACCCGCAACTCGCTTAAAGTTATTGCAGTTCAAAACTTTAAAATGCGATTTTTTTCAAAATGAGAAAAAATGACATACGGGTTTGTAGAAATAACCTGACGATTTATCTTGAACTTTACAACGGCTTTCTGGATTCTTTCGACAACACAAAGACATTCCACGGTATCAGTTACGACTTTAGTCGACCTTAGTGTGGAAATACTGTGTTATGGAGTCTGATCATTTTTTTTCGGCCAATTGTAGTACTACAGCACCTGTATACGTTAGACAGCATTACTTTTTCCCAAGGAATTATGAAACGTACATATAAGAAATGGCTGAAAAGATAAGTATCATCATTGCCGTAAGGGAACAAATTTCAGACAAAACCGATTGTCTCAATTAATAAAGTAATAAAATTAATAGAATGACATAAAATGTTTATATTTCCCTCAGTTACGTATGTTTTATGAATGTATGGATCAGATTCGGATAAAGATAAGGAAAGCATTTTTAAAAAAGAAAAAGAAAATTCCATACATAATAAATAACCTTGAATACGACCTTGACCTTGGAAATTAGGGTCTGTGTCTTGCACATATCGTATTGTGTTGGTGAACATTTGTGCCATGTTATTCCGAAATCCATGCAGAAATCATGAAGTTATTGCTCAGACACGACAATGGGACAGACGGACGGAGAGACGGACGGTACGACTGTTATATGGCTCGGTTCGGGGGCATAAAATCACATACAAAAATCCACTTTTCGCAAAATATTGCCTTTAGCATGGTAATATATTGGGAAACGGAAAACTATGAAGAACGTCAAATGTTATTTTCAGTAATAACACTGAAAATAGCAGTTTTGAATAAAAGCACGGGGCGAGATTTCAGGTCTTTTTTTACAGCTCTAGCACTTATATGTAAGATAAGTAAAACCCTTTAATTTAATATTGTTTTATGGCGCATCGACAACTAATGGTCATGTAGCGCTCATCTACAGAATAAAAAAAAACACCGACATGTGTACAATATAGCCATAACTCAGATTAAGGGATTATCTCACCATTAGCAGTGATTTCACTGTTAAGTCTCCGTACTCATTCTGTGATATACATACATATCACTCATTTACTTTGTTTGTATTGGGTTACAAATCTGGTAACTATTAACTATACACAGTGGTAGATTCACGAAAAATTCACCTGTGTTCTTATACATCGTAAAACAACGAGATTTTCCTTTTTTCTCAACTTTTTTGTGTGATAACCACCTTTAACAAAGGAATTTTCCTCTGGCAATAGAAGCAATAATAAATTAAACCCTAAACTGATAGATTTCACTCCGAACAATCGTTATGAGAAAACATTCATTAACAAAAATATCCACATCTGTCGGGTATTTGTTTTACGCGATGTTTTCTGTTGTTATTAGGATAACGATATCAAAGGCATATTTACTACACTCTGTGTATATTATATTAGAGTCAAACCTATGTTTCGGCCACCTCCGAATAAAGACCACCCTGTGGATAATGGTCATTCTTTGAAAAAACCGTCACTGATAATGTAAGATAAATTGACCTCTGAATAAAGGCCAACTGTCAATAAAGGCCATATTTTGTCTTTCCCGAGGGTGGCCTTTGTTCGTAGGTTTGACTATATGTACAGTGCTCCCTCCGAAGATCAACGCTTGTCGGAGGCGTAAAAAGTGTTGTTCTTTGCAGGTAGTTATTGTTCGGAGAGAATTTATAAATTCGCGATAGGTGTTTTTATTATGCGTCCAAGAAATGATAGTAAAAGTCATACAAATTATAATAAAACACCTGTCGTGAATGTATCAGTTCCCTCTGAACAACAATTACCTCCAAAGAACAACATTTTTACGACTCCGACATATGTTGCTCTTCGGATGAAGCTCTGTATCAGGAGGTCTAACTGTAACGTTGTAACTAACGTCGGGCGTCGTAAATACATGTAATATTATTCATGTATATATTTACTGTGTGTAACAGAGGCAGTTTAAAATACCCATAATGAAATAAAATGAAAGCTTTCTGAAAAAAGAATAACATAAGATATCTTGATAAATATTTAGTTAGATATAAACTATGTTGTTTAATCGGTAAAAGTATCACCGAAATATTTAATATAACTTGAAGGGCAATAACTGAATTATAACACTACCTTTGAGACAAAAAATGGTCGTAACAATGAAGTAGTCACATAGAAAAATACAGGAAAAACGCTACAAAAATAAGTGGTCGATATAAAGAGATGATGTTTATTTTTGAGTGGTCGCTAAGTGGGGTTGTGCTGTATCTATATATTCGCGGATAGAATGTATTTACATTAATTTTGATGTATGCGTTGATGTACATTGGCGGAGCATGTAAACCATTTAATGATGTATAAATTACGTCTTATTGTCGCCCGATGTAAATAACTTTATGTTATAACATGCTAACAAAAACATAAATAGTGGAGATTTCGGACACACACCATTAACAGTTGATTGATGTCGGCTTATGCTATGTTTTATTACCAAGGTGTCTATTGAAAATCAAATTCAAGGTTGAGCTTTACCTTATCATAAACATGCACATATAATGTTTCTACCGACGCCAATTTTACGGACTTTAATAAAATTGACGCACAAACTAGCACTGTATAAAAATATAAAATAATAAAGTAAAAGAACAAACTATTTAACTGATGGAAAGAATTGCAATATCACCTAATTACAGTAAAACCTCGATAATGAGACCACCATCGGGCTCGAAAGATCGATCGTAATAATGAGGTGGTCTCATCATCAAGTTGAATTTTAGAGATGTTATCGAAAGCCGGTCGAAAATAAGTGATCGTTATAGGGTCGTAAAGTGGTCGTAATACTGAGGAGATCGCTGTTTGGGGTTTTACTGTAATTGACATTTTATTGTAATTTGTGTCTTAATATCAAATCGCTATTTCCTTAATACTGTATTACAGTACAGTAAAACCACGGTATTAAGACCACCTTTGTACCTAAGTGAGTCGGTCCGTCAACAGAGGTGGTCTCATTATCAAGTAAAAACCTAGAGAAAGTAATGAAAACTAGTTCAGAACATAAGTGGTCGTTTTAATGAGGTGAGGTTCCACTGTATTTATTTTTATGTCAAGTGTGGCGTGTAAGTCTAATTAAAGGCTATTAAAAAACCATGTCCGTTATCTAAGCGTAAGAAGTACAGTCAAACTTGTATACAACGGTATAGTGGACTGACAAAGTATGGCTTTTACATGTGACAATTAAATCAGGTATATCAGTAACTTGAGCTTTTTGTGGGTAATTGACAAAGTACTGAAATCCTTTATTATGATAATCCCTAAAATGTTGTGAGTGGGTACATAATCATGAGTAATTGAATGTTCAGTACATTTATGAATAGTGGTATTTAGAAAACTGTAGGTTATCACGCGATCACATTGTTACCATCAGAAGTTCCGGGTTATTAATATTTTTACTAACTTTTCCGGGTGGAAAATTCACGACTTTTAACATCGACTACATTGCATGACAATTGACAAAGTGGTGTCTGTTCTTACATTAATTCAAGCGTATATCGCTACAGGGTAAAACCAACATGAGCCCAATATATCCTGTTTCCAAAGGTTTCATAATAAAGTAATATCATAGCTGTATACAAACTGACAAAAACCATCCCGGACGCAACCCCTCCTAACGAATGAATTCGTTCATCTTAAAATGATTACAGTCTGAAATGAAGTCACTATTTTTATGCTATAGGTTTGATTACATTACTCCGATTGCTAAACACCTGGTATAATTCTTAAAGTTTCTCAGGATAAAATTTTGCTTTGTTAAATAAAAAATCGGCTTGGATAAGGTACGTTAGTTAAATTAATTCGTTTGATAATACCGTGAAAACGGTTATGATAAACTCGGGATATAGTGAAAGATTGGATATAATGACGTTAATATTATTCCAGACCGTGTCATTTTTTATTTAAATTTGTGGATATAGTGAAGTATGGATATTTGTAAAGTACTTACTCGTTTCCAAGGATTTTGTTATAACTGTGTTCTACTGTACCTAATTAGGCCAGAAAAAATATGGATGTTTACGGTTACCCGGTCGACTCCAGTTTTGGCCGCAGACCGTATAGTTTCTTATAGAAAAATCCAAAGTTCAAAAATATTTTGGCACTAGTTGTACCTCCAAAGTACGAAAGGTATATTTAGAAAAAAAATGTTAGAACAGTTTTGTCTTCCCATTTATTTTGCCGAGTAATTCTAAGCGTGTGTATTTTTTTAGCCTTGTATTCACTTATTTCCTGTAGTGGTACTAATAGCGACCACCATGGTCAAGTGGTTATGGTCTCTAATTTGTAATTACTAGTCCCTCACCGCTGTGAGTTCGAATCCCTCCTAGGAGCAGACAAAGGTCCACATGTGAGGAAACTGTCCATCTAGTTTACGGACGGTCGGTGGTAACTACCAATAGATAAGTTTGGAGTTAAAGTTGGAAAAATCGCCAAATTACCCTGGCTGTTGGTGAACTAACCGGGCTGTGTGTATTGTCCACACGCCGTGGTAATATTGTTGGATCTCTTACTGTGTTAACGTCACTGGCGCCTATCTAAACTTACAATTTCTCTGTTTTGTAAATTAACAATCCACAAAGAAACCGCATCGTCAAGCTTTCTAAGAATTCAGGGTGCTTTGGAACGATCTGGTCGTTCTATTTAATATAATTAAAGCCTATTTTTTGAAAGGAAGTAGTTTTTAATCAACAGATTCATTTTTTTCCAAAATGTAGCAGATATATGATTGTAGCGTGATTTGTAAAACTCACAAACATTAATAATTTTCAAGTTTATTTGAATATGCTAATTTTAAGATCGGCTCTATCAATGGTTTCATTAACTTTTAGAAATTTGATTCCTTCATTTTCATTAAAACCGACTCATCGGACGATCTAGTGCCTTGATCGTCATATTGACAACCTCTTTAACTGTTAACCTTGTAAATGTTGATACATGCTTCAAACAAACGCCCAGTTTCTCCGGTATTAAAAAGATGTAAATATATTACTGCCTTTGACAGAAGCAAAATTATGTTGTTGTTTAGAAGTTGTTGGTCTAGAGAGGCTAAATTAAATGTTAAATCGTGCGTTGGGAAAAAATCTTGCTGTTGTTGAAGGGAGGTTAGTGCTAAATAGTGGGCCGCTCTGGAGAGGTCACACTGTGCATGCTTACCGTGATATGATAAAGTATCGTATGTTACACGTTAAACAGATAATGTAAAAAATGTGTCAGTTCCAGACAGATGCTAATGAATTCAAAACATTCGTGAAGTTCTTGATTAGAACATTTGTAATATAATGTTTTCCAATCTTCATATGTTGGATCGTTACGGATTAGTCACTGAGTGGAATTTTCATGAATGTTTTAACGTTCTTATCAGCTTCAGTTTTATGTACGGTTAATTTTGTTGTAATTTCCGTGTTCATGATTCAAACAGCCATAATACAACAAATGTATTATTACTGTAGCTAATTCAAGTCATTTTGACAATGTAAACTCTTTGTACTGAATTTAGTTCACCTGTCCGACTAGACCGCCTAATGAAATAAAGATCATGGTCAATGTATACAGTCGGCCTTTATTCGGTGTTTTGTCTGCGTATTACATTTATACTTTTGCGTCATTTCAAAGTTGTTATTATTCACAAGTGGCCGTTATGATAAATTAAAATGTATAGTGTTTAAAATGTAGGTTGTGAAAAGTATCACGTGTCGAAATGCTGAACATAGTTAATGTTAGATCTTAAAATGTACCTTGGAGAAGATTAATTGTTAGTTTGTACATTTTTATTTTACATAATGTATGCGCAAATTATTGGACGGAAGTAGATTTTTTCTGAGGTCGTCCTATTGTGACAAGGCAACACGGCCCGTCACAAACGGTACAATTTCGTTAAGGAAGATTGTGCAAAATATTTTCAATGTCATTGTAGCACATTATGAGATTATTTAATTAATTTTAGGCTTTGAGCATTTTTTCACTGTAATACACACCGTTAAACTATTTCCTTGCAGGAAATACACAAATCATGAAAGTGCGAAGTAGCTTCACATCACGTTCACACTTGATTAATTTAAAATTTCAACTTAGTAGAAATACGTTGTACAATTAATTTATTTTTAACGAGGCGAGTGTGTCTTACAGACTGTACTGTAATTTATTACTTTACAGTTAGGTCAAATGTAAAGTAGACGAAAATGTTACTGTGTAAAACATCGTTTCTTTTAAAAACATTCTAAACTTACTCAAAAGCTGTCTTAAAATCAGTTGTTTTTACTATCAAAACTCAGAGATACCATTGTTAAGCGTCAAAACTGATTGATAAATGGATGTTGTTAAATTTCATTTCATGCTATGTGAAACAAACACAATTAAACTACCGCCTAACCCGTGTTTGTGTCCACCTCCAAATAAAGACCACCCTGTGAAAATAGACCATTCTTTGAAACACCATCTCTAGTTATTTATAACAAACTGACCTCTAAATAAAGGCCACTGGTCAATAAAGGTGACATTTTGTCTTTCCCATGGGTAGCCTTTGGTCACAGGTTTGACAGTAGTTTGATCAAGAAAGAGACATTATCTTGGTCAAGTATGTATAGAGACCACACCTATTACGTTTGTATTTAAATGCAGGGTGCAAAAATGACTTCCTGGTGTGGAACACTGAGGTTCCAGTAACAGATTACAGTGTCGCGTATGATAGTCTAGTACAACTCTCTATGTTAAATTATTGTAAACCAGAAGTAACCTATGTCTTGACTATAATGGAAGGTAGTATTGTAGTTTTCACAGTAACAAACTCTGTTTGAATGAATGAGTTGTAACTTTATGGTTGTAAGTGGAGATCTTATTAAGATATTGTTTGATGATTTTGTTACCACATTGTGTGATTAAGCGGATAACATAAAGTGAAAACTTGTTTCGTTTATTCTCGTATATGTTTTTATACAAACAGGTTGAATGAAGACGATACGCAGACATGGCGTACTACAGTTTAGACTACGCGCCTTGTCCGCCATTCTTCGTGGATGATGTATATAATATATTCATAGACACAGCCACGGAAAGTGGACTAGATGAAGCCGATATTGAATATATTCGGGAAAAATGTGCGATAGAAATACCAACAACAACAACAACTACTACTACGACCACAACAACACCACCATCGCCACCCACAACAACTTCTACCACCTCAACAACAGAAGAGACAACAACAGAAACAACACCAAACACAACAACATCAAGTAGTGTCACTTCTACGAGCACTCCTTTAACATCGTCATCAATTTCGCTGGTAACTGTAACTTCTGCGAATGTAACGGATGTCACAAGTAACGTAACCATGGTAACGGACGCGCCCATACCTACACCTGGATGTGGGAAAATGTGTATTTTTGGAATCGTTACTAGTGCTGCCTGCCTTGCTATTCTTATACTTAGTCTTATTGGAATAGCGAGTTTCATGTAAGTAACACTAATAATACCAGTACTTATATTATCTTTTTTATTATTTGCATTAGTATATCTAACGCGGCTTGAGTAATCATGGTCTCTGGCTAAGAATCATTAGCCTCTCGCCGTTGTTAGTTTAAATCCCATCCGCAACCAGATAAAATTCACGGATGAAAAAGCTGCCCAGCTAGTTTACGGAAGGTGGGAGGTTCTGTCAAGCGTACGCTTGGGGTGTCATCCACCGTGAAAGTTGGAAAAGTTACCAAATGACCCTGGCTGTTTGGTTTGAAGTTTAATCTCAGCGAAAATTAACATCCAACGCGGCCTGATAAACTGAGACTAATGGTAAAAACTTAAATCATGCAAGTTGTATGGAAGTAAATTCTATATTTGATATTATACATTTTTTAAAAAAATCTAAGATAAATCCAATCAAAACCTTAATATCAAAACCACCATTGGCGCTAAAATTAAATGGTCTTAATATTAATGTGGTCTCATTATCATGTTATAGAAGAGACACGGAAGACATACCGCATGACACGGTTAGAGTAACCATGACAAAATCTAATATATGACAATTCTTAAAATTATCGGTTTGAGTGATACAAATAATCATTCAAACATTTCTAGATCCATTTTTTAGCGATTTTGATAACAAAAATCGGTCTTTGTTTGAGATTTCCTTTGCGCAGAAATATGAGGTTCCCAAAAATGCCTATACCTACCCCACCTACCCACCCAGTTTGACCGCAAAACAACATATTTAGGAAGTCCTGGTGAGGAAACAAGTCCTTCTTTAAACCAATGTAAAAGATACAGTGAAATACGGATATAGTGAACGGATATTCCGGGTAATCAGGCATTCGCTATAACCATGTTATACTATATAGAAAACCGGTCCAAACTTATGTGGCTTTTATCATGATTTACAGTCCCTACTTGAGGTGTTACTAACTGTAATTTTGATTTTGTACATCATACTGACTGCATACTGATTACTATCTTATTGTTCGTTGACACTTTACATTCTCGTGTATCTTATCGTAAGTATTCATATTTCATATTTAACATATCCGACGCAGTGTGACTCGGTCAGGGCACCAGATGTAGGGCTAAAACAAACCAACGAGTTTGTTATCAACCAGGTTATTAATTATGTCCGCTTTATCATCCATAAACAAATCTCTTCAGGGCATAAACCACGATGGAATTTTATTCTTTGAAGTTGCGCGGCGATTTTTTCTGGCATGTGTCGAACTTTGTATCTAATAGAACAGTTTGAATCAGACTTAATCTGACGCATAAACAAAATATTTACAACGCCTGTGCTAGCATGTGTATGATACCGATACTGAGAAACAAATATGCGGGCATGTTCTATATCTGCGCAATTATGAACCGAATAACGGCCATATGACCGAATGACCGAATGTCCAATTACAGTAAAACCCCTGAAAACAGGACCCCTGAAAACCGGAATTGTCTGGAAATCGGATGATACTTTAAGTCCCATATTTTCTCTCTTCTATAAATAATAGTTCTCTGCAAACTGGAATTCTCAGAAACCAGATTTTTGGCCCAGTCCGGAAGGGGTTTTTGGTTACGCTTACCTTTGTCCATTCTTTACCAGAGTTTTGTAGCATATTTTTTCATATTTTTAATTTCGCCGTCTTTCTAGCGTTATTTAAGCCTATTAGAGCTTGAATATTCAAAGTCGCATTACACGGCTAGTGCTTCATATTGATCGAGGACTAGAAGTTATGTTGAAGGCGACCGAGAGACTTCTTACGCCGATATAATCTTCTTGACAGTTTTATATTAAATGTCTTTGTGAATAATTAACACAGATCTGTATTCACAAAAAATAATACCCAGTTTAGCAAATGCACTATATATGAGTTCGGCACCTTTCTGACGACCATTTTTGAGCTCTATTTGAAATAGAGTAAAACTTGCAAACAAAGGCCACCCTTTGGAGTGACAAAATATGGACTTGATTGACACACAGGTCAGTTTGTACTCTAAATAATTAGTGATGGTTTTTCAAAGAATGACCTTTATTCACAGGATGGTCTTTATTCGGAGGTGACCGTAAATATAGTATTGACTGTACAGTGAACATACTTTTAAATAGCCAACATGATTCGTTCTTCTTCCCTTTTATTTGTCCGTTTGATAAGCACGTGGAGGCTTTGTTTTAAAGACACTAAAATGATGCACGAGTGTGGTAAGACACGTACCATCTGTCGGTGTTTGTTTGAGCTGTAGTGATCAACGTGCATGTCTTTGTTTTCTCTCGGGTTAAAAACAACACAAGCTCACCGTTATAACAGCTGGTTTGTAGAAAAATTAATAGTTAATTTAGGTGGCTCCCGTTGTACTTGTAAATTACATGCTTGTTAACACAGTGTTTTCATGTCAGAATCTCAGATACAGTGTTGAACTGTGTAGGACACCACGCTACGCTTACACGTACCTTTCAACTCCAGTATATCATAAGAAATTATAGTTTTATTAATTAATGACTCATTTATTAATCTTTCACGTAGCTTTCATTTTGTCGTAGACGAAAAAATGATTTAAGCAAATCGTTACGTTGAAAAAAGACAAAAAAAATATTTAACGCTTTCGCTGTGTGGCATGATAAAAACTAGCCAGTATCCAAAACAACTTTTATAAACGAAATTTATTTGCCTCTAACCCTTTGTCTTTAAAATTCATATACAAACTAAACAGATATATGTATTAAGTATTTTGAAACAAAGTGAAAAAGAATAATGAAGCGTCAGTATCTTATCGACAACCAGGCTTATGGAAAACGTATAATCTTGTATGAATCCACGAAAGCTCGTTTTCCATGTGCATATTTACGCCATAGTGTATTTCCCCCAGATCGTGAAAACATTTCTTGATAGCGGATAAAATGGCCAGCAAAAAAACCATACACACCGTGATTTGTGCACCTGGAAATAAATCTGCTCCTAGTTCAGTCCAGGATGTTTCCCTCTTCAGGATTTTCGACAGTACGTTTTGTTGTCAAACTGAAATAAGTACAAGTTTACAGAAATTTTATAAGAAATCTTAATATTCATCGAGTCAAAATTTATTTATTGTTAGGATAATTTTACAAATAAGATAACATCAGCTATGTAAAGCTTTTTGCAGCATTATACGATAAAAAAATGAGATAGAATCTTTTCAGAACTTGATATTTTCAACAATTTACATCCTCCCATCAATAATATTAAGAAGAAACTATGTTTTCTCCATTTAGATTTACGAATTTATTTGTTTCGTGCATACTGCCACTGTTTTGTAGCATACTATCGCTGTTTCTTGCATACTGCGACGTTCTAAACGTTTTAAAATCTCATTCAGGTGATGAATTATCTTCACTAATGTCATAAGATAGGTACTAAACATTGAAAAGTCGAGACCGACAGAAGTGAAACAAATCTTGAATTGACTTTTCTCTTGAATCAATGCAGCATTTATTTCTGCCTAGACCCTGTTTGAGTAATACTGCGGTACTCAACACCTTTCTTTCATCTCAGAGAGAAGTTAAGAAGGCAGTATACTCACAGACTATACTTCTTATAACGCACATGAAACTCTTATCAACACCATGAACCTGTTGAACTAATTACATTTGTCGTACGCGCATAACAGGCGGGAAGTAATGAGCAAATTAGGGGGCTAAATTATCTACCTATAACATAATGTAACACATTTGATGGTCACGATAACTGACGTAATGAATGGACTAGATCACTTAGACATATATATTATATATGTATAAATGTAAGTAATAATATTTGACCTCGTAGTTTTATTGCTAATAATAATCATGTCAATTAATCGTTTTGGTTCATGACTTTGTCTAAAAATAAACTCGTTTCAATATTTGCAGCTAAATTTTGTACCATCAAGATCTGCACCCCGCTAACACGCCATACTTCTGAGCGCACCGCAACGTCCCCATCTACTTGTCGCTGCATGGCTCCCTGGGGGGGCGGTTCGTATTGCGGAGATGGCCCGGTATAGGCTCGACGCTTCAGCGCAATCCATTTTCGGGGATAGTTGATACTTAATTCTACGTTATTCACTAAAATACTACTGTGTAGTCATTATATAGAACTTAACGTGGCATTATTGTCAGAACCGAGGAACGGGGCTTCCTTATATACAGTACTACCTCACTTCGCGATTATATCATTTTAAGATCATCCAATCATACCGTTCATTCATTCAAGGACCGATTTTCAATAATTCATCTGCATTTCAACTTGACAATGATGCGACCCCAATATTAAGACCGTTTTTGATCCCAATGGTGGTATTGTGATTAATAAAGTTTTACTGTATCGAAATATTTTAATCAATCTATGAGTGTATCATTCAGATGTGCGAATTATATTAACCTACATCGGACCGACCACAATAGCATTATACAGTCAAACCTGTGTTTGCAACCACTTCCGAACGGAGACCATCTTGTGAATAAAGACCATTATTTGAAAAACCGACATTGATCAGTTAGAACAAACTGACCTCCGAATAAAGGACATCTGTTAAAAAAGGCCATATTTTCTTTTTCACTAGGGTGACCTCTGTTCACAGTTTCGCTGAGGTACAATCTAAAAATCACATCAGGATCACTGATACTCATTTTTTCAGAAGTTGGATTGTCCTCCTTATGTTTTGTACATAGTCCGACTTCTCTCTTGTTTTGAGAGAAATATTGAAATTCTCTTCTTACGCGACCGCATTTTACAATATGAAAATTCAAAATTGCTTGCAATAAAAGCTTGTAATAAACCCCATATGCCACAAACCATTTCTTTCATCTAGAAAGTGAAATCTTTTTTTAAACATGCACATCAATTTGTCACCCTTTTAAAATCCTCCCAGCAAAAGCAATAATGTTATTGTTATTAATCTTAAAAGAGGGCGTTGCTTACCTAAATGACCCGTATGAACGATATAAAACTTGGGTGTTCAGATGTCACGTGATAATGTACTCCTTGTGAGATGTAAATTACTAGCTGTGAATTCATTGCTTGAGCTTTTTGCGAAACTATTTTCAAAATTTTATGAGTGTATCCCGATTAAATTACAAGTTAATGCCTGGTGCGTAACAAATTAATTGGTTTTCACGATATGCAGTTTATAACTCTACAGTTGGTGTTTTTTTTTCGCAGCATCCACTTTAAATTTCCTACAGTGAAGTTAAATATACACCATGTAATTAATATGTTTATTACTCCGATAGCAAACTTATACCTATTACTGGATGTTTTAAAGCCGCACTACATGTTTCGTTCTTATTTGGATCACCTTTGTGTTGCCTAAACTCATCAAAATAATTTTCATTTCTTCGAAAAAAAATTAGAAATTGCTTTAATCTAGTTCAAAACGAAAGTAGCGCATTTTAGCGCTTGAAAAGAAAGTCGAAAATTTCGATGTAATTTTTTTATTAAAATATATTCTTTATTAAAACTAGGGCGAATTCACGACATAAAATTCCATGTACGGTAGGTAAGAAAGGTTTCTCTGTGTAAGTGAGTTTTACAGTGTAAATATACAGTCAAACCTGTGAACAAAGGCCATCCTTGGGAACGACAAAATTTAGCCTTTATTGGCAGGTGGTCTTCATTCGAAAGTCAGTTTGTTCTGAATAACCAGAGACGATTTTTTTATTGACCGGATGGTCTTCATTCGGAGGTTGCCGCGAACACAGGTTTGACTGTACGTGTATAATTTCCACATATTCCGTGCTCCAATTCCCAACAGTTTAGTAACACACTAGATCGGTTTAAGAATTATGCCTTTAACATAACTCATACGATGAAATTAGGTTCTTTGATTGGAACACGAATGTTATGCCATCAATTTTTTGCTGAAGTAATTGTTTTATCATCAGTGTACCTTCGTAAATGCTCAAATCTTTCCTGAAGTTGATATTTCAAAGCTTAAGTTAGCTCAATCCTAAATGGCTTACACATAATGTAGCATATTTCTTGTTACAGGTTTATGATCAATAAATGCTATGAAAACGATGTTTTAGAAAAAAAGTCAAATTACTGAGCTTTAAAGTCTATGATACTAAAACACTGGTCGGTATTAACTGAGCGTTACTGAATGATTTAATTAAATATTTATTACCACGTCTTTTTTAATCCGAATTCTCTATCCGAAATGTCTTCAGTTGTAATTGTAAATAATTGGTGATGATTTTTTAACAGTATGGATCGATGTCTTTGAGTTATATTAGTGTGCTGTGTTTTTAAGGGTTTTTTTTGCGGCTGTTAGAAACAATCGCTGTCTGTATTTTGTATATTTCATTCTATAGTTCAATTGATTTCAATGAATTCTGCTTGATTTCAATCAGTTTCACTTGATTCCAATGAAATGCAATTAGTTTCAATGAATTGCAATTTATTTTTAGTGGAATCAAATTAGTTTTATTGATTTTATTTCTATGAGAGAAACCAATGTTAACCTTTATCGCTTTTAATTGCATGACCACTTCTTTAAACAAAAGTCAATTAGTTAAATTACCATAAATATTCGATAACTCAATTCTATATTTTCGTTTATCTGTATTTTTTTTTTTTTTTTTTTTTTTTTTTGGTTTTCTATACTATCAACGCCCAATCACCACGCCTTTCTATAAAGACAGTTTATGATCTCATCAATGAGTAATCTCGTGTAATAAGTGCAAACTTTGACATTTTTACAGCTTTTATCACCAATAATAATCATTGTTTTGTGTCCAGCGTGACAGATAATGTGTCAACTGACCTACATAAAACTGATCACTTGCTTATTGTTACAACTTATCGTTACTTTTTATCTAGACTTTTACGTTACTGCGTAACGTACGGTAATACTGATAATAAATAATGAAAATTATAGTAATCGGATATGATCTAAATTTGGACATTATTCATTTGAATATTGTTTATGTTTAAATTGCATGGCATGAATACAACTCAACGAAAAGTAGTGAATAAAATATGGATGTATGTTTCGGGTGAATATTGAAACATGAAGACAATACAGTTGATGAATTCATACTGCTTATTTTAGTGACGTTAACAATAGCCGATAGATAAATAAATAAAATGTAAAATAAATCATGTGCAATTAAATGACAAATGATTATGTGATGAATATTTCGTCAGCGGATATGTCGATTAATTTACTCAGTGAATAAGATTTTGTAAATTGCTAGTAAAGACTTTGTACAAATACAATGGTTTAAAATCATTTGTATTTATCGGTAATGCATTAGGAATAATAATATGAAGACTATAGCGTAACATGTGCTAACCATTACTCGTCTAAATAACAATCTTCTTTGGGTGATATACGATAACAAATAAGAACATAAAGAAATGAAAGGAAATTTACGATGAGCTGAAAAGTTCTGGATATGGATATCAGAATGTTTCTAGCCAAATTGAGCAAAGAGGGATATAAAACATAATCTTGGGCTGCCTTCTAAAACACGTTCCGAGTGTTGTTACTCTGACGAAAACATCACAGTCGTATCAGACGAAATCAATCATAAACATGGTGTGGAGTGAAATCACAAGGTATTGTTAGAAACACAACCGTGTCTGTTATTCTTTCCAATACACACGCCGATGGTATTAATTTGCTAACCATCCGGTATCAAGCGTCGAGTTGATATTGTGACTGTAATTTAATCTGACAGGAATGCAGAAAAATCTCTCATCTCATGCATTTATCGACAATCTGAATATTAGCTACGCCAGAATGCTTCATTCAAAGCATGTTTCGTTGTATCAAGCGTTTGGTCGTAAATTAACTTGCATGATTATTTCGGAGAAAGAATTTGGTCGATATGGGTCTGAAAGCGAAAAGATCAGTGAATATTGTTGTCTTGACTTCATTCTCGCCATATCGTCTCATTCGTCTTAATTCATTCAACCATTTTGCCGAAGTTAACTATGTGATGATACATTTTTTTTTGTTATTGACTAGGTAGCTAACTTACAACTTTTGCTGCTATGTTGTGTGTTCAAATAGCTCTTGAAGTTCTTGAAAAAAAATGTAGAAAATGAAAATTAAGAATTAAGAATATTACTTAGAACTTTAGGTTAATTAATGGGTGTTGTGCTGTATTTCGTAAAAAATTTTTTTAATTATATACGCGTTTAATTTAGTATGAGACACTCACTAATGTTGATTATTGTAAAAAAACAGATATGTTTTATACCGATAGTACGCAACAGGTTGTATCGTAACATCGCGCGCGCGCGTGTCGTGTAAGGTAATGCGACTTAAGAAAAAAGGGACTGGTTATCAATAAATGAATTAATGTATGATCCTTCATTTACAGATTATTCAGAAAAAGAAGAGACAAGAGACATCGGAGTACATCAAGATCAAGAACCAGTAGGTTTGCTGATATGCCTAACACCGACTTTTATGACAGCGTAGATATAGATGTAAGATACCTACCTAATAATAGCCTTGCAACAAAGATTTTTAGGATAAATACAAAAGAATCCGGAGAAAATTTATTATTTCATATCTGTAGTATGACAATTTAGTGGCTATATCCGTACAAAAAAAACAAAGATGCTTGCCAACATCGGTTTTACAGTTCTACTTTCGGTTTTGATTCATTACAAAGGTGTTAATATGAATAATAAATATTAATAAAAAAGTCCGCAGAGTGCAAGCATAGTGTGTATGAATATGTCATGGCAAAACGCGAAAGAAAACAACAGTAAAAAGCTATTGCAAATAATATAACTGTCGACAAGAGAAACAAGAAAAGCCGAAGAGAAATATTTTACACGCTAAGGAAGAATAAATTGCTTTCGGGAATGTGAATTATTCATTACTATTGAACTGTTGTTATTAATCTCGTGCAGACTCCTGTCTTGATGTATTTTGAATAATTAAGCCTGAAAATAATTTGACTGATATTTAAGATGCTTAACTATTGCAAACTAATTATCAGTTATTGTTTGAAAAGCAATAATTGATCCGATAAAAGGTTATGTCTAATTTGGAAAAATTATGTCGAATTCGGGTTATTTCGTTTCCTTCTTTTTTGATCTATTACAGGTTTGTGGCAATGTATTGTTTAATTATAGTACAAGCTACAATTTTAATTTACAGGATCCGTCGTCGAAAAGGAATAGTGGATCATCTTTTCTGAGACGATCCGGCGATTATTCAAAAACGCCATTAACCTTTGATAATCCCGGATACAGGCGATCATTTGAACTTCGACCTCATCGGTACAACAGTTGGTATGACCCGGAAGCAACTGACTATGAATATTCACAAAATAACGCATATCTTGTGCCAAGCAAATCTCGCGCTCCTGAAAGACGGTCTATGTCAGCTTCCAGATTAAATGAAAAACATTCTATTGATCGCAATGGAAGAGGAAGTTTGAATTCTTTACATAACTATGTGCCAAAGGTGTGCAATATCGGTGGAGGTGTAATGGAACCGAATGGACAGTACAAATTTCCCAGAGAAGATCACAATGTGGATATGCCAAACAGAGAAACCGCTCCTGGAAGACGGGGACTGCCTAGAACTCAGATTGAAAAGAAAATCGACAAGAAGTCCAAATATGAACCTGATTCTCCAAGATTCAAATATACCTATAGGTCAAGGTCATTTGATCCCGATTATTATTTCGACCGCGCTCCAAGAAACGAACCTCAATATTATACTGTTGACAACAGGCATTCCAAAAATAGAAATTCCAAAGGTTCGTCGGACAGAAAAGGCGGACACGTCAGTAGAAAAGATAAAAACAATAAAAGTAAAGCGTCACGTGCTAGGGACACTGATTATGATCGGATAGATATGTACAGCCGATCACAACATCACCACAATAACTTTATGCGCAATGATGAAAACGCCATTATCAGTTCCAACTTAAATCCTTCTGTGGCATTCATATATAAGGGGCCAATACAAAGTACTGGGGGTTCAGGGTCCGGAAGTAAATCCTACAGAGAACGAAATCACCATGGCAACGACAATACAAACGTACAATATAGACACCATTCCTACAAGCCAAGAAGTAACGGAGTTAACGTACATGTTTATCAAACTAAACTCTGACATTCAGCGTTTTACGTTGCCATTCTATAGGATGACTTTGTCAGTCACTCGGCAATTCTTGAATATTTTGGACTCTTTCATGTATGGGTAAATATTATCAAAATGATATGAGATTCGATTCCAATGTATAACGAGTGCTTTACACCGTATATATATGTATTTATTATTATATTTAACAAATATATCTTCAAAATAATTATTTTCCAATATTTCAAGCAATTTATTATTCAATTTTTATTAGTTAAATTTAATCGATCTCCTGATTACTATGAACGTTATACTGATGCATTTTGTCAAGGTATATGTCTACATTGTAATCATAAATTGTTATGCATGAAGCACTTCACTGGGTCGTCAGCAGTTAAATTTGTATTTTGAGAATTTCAATTCGATTGACGCAAATGCTCAATAAATAAGTAAATGAAAGATAGTTTCTTTCGATCAAGGTGGTCTTATGGTATGTTATACTGTCATACGAATATATCAGTAACACCCAGAGCGTTTTGCAAGCCCATTGTCAATTCCCCATAACTGACGCGGGCAAGTTTCTTCATTTCATCGAATGATAAGAATATTTTTTTTACTTAAAAGTCAATTTTTAAACAGAATCCACCTAGTTACATCGTGGAATAATCTGTTATGTTTGTCATAGGGGCGATCATCACACGAACCAACGTTCAGGTATAACGAAGTACAGTAGAACCTCTCATCCGAACTTGTATAACAGACAAAAACGTTCGGATTAGAGAAGTTTTCTGAAAACAAAGGATTCGTATTACTAAAGTTTTTTTAGCATTAAATATTAAATGATCAGGATCAGCTGACGTGTTCGGATTAGAGAGGTTCGACGGTACTAAGTATTTGAAAACGACTAGAATTTTTTTCACATTATATGATCATCGGAAATTTTACCATATTCAAAGTAAATTGATGTTTTATAAGTACATTTCGCAGAGATTTTTTTACTTTCCTTGACCTTGCGACAGTTTATTAGTTTGTTTGGTTCACAGGGTTTAACGCCGTTTTTCAACAATTTTTCAGTTATATACGGCGACCGGTTCACCTTACCAGTTTCCCTGGACTATATACCAACCAGTACTAACTTACCCTTCCACATGGAGCCGGCAACTTCTCCACATGTGGATGAAAATCGACATTTTTGTCAAATTAACATGGAAGGATATGACCTGCTGCGGCCGGGATTCGAACCAGGATCTCCCCCTAGAAGTATAACACTAGAACGGCTGCGTTCGCATTTTAATCGCAAGATAAAACTATCCAATTTCGGAATATATCTGTCGTGAATATGTTATAATTATATGCCTTTAATATTTTAACGTGCAATATATTAAAACAAGCAATTTTCCAGCAATTGTGTCTGTAACTTTTGTGAAGCTTTTGTTATATATTTTCGTATTTTATAATTTGTTTGCGAAATATTAAAATAATTATAATAAATAATATGCAAATGTCTAAAACTGTGTTTTGATTTCTCGTTTTAATGTGGTTAGGGATTCAATTGTGTTCTATGCCTGTCATTCTACGGTCATCATTGACTGGCAATAACACTTACAAGGGAGACAATCCATACACATGAATAATAATTACAGATCCAGTGTTGTCCCCCCTAACCAGTCTAAAATTTTGAAATAATGCGCTAATTTGTACCCGAATATCATTAGTTGGAAATTCCAACATGAAATCAATAGGTTTGTTTCCAGCGACATCCTGAAAAAAGATGGGTCGGTAGATAGGGATTTTTTTTGATTTTTTTTGGTAAGTATCGAGACAATATTCGGTATAAGTAACCTCAGTTTAACTGATAATCCAAGTCAAAAATTAAAAACCAACACTTTACTTTTTTACAAATTTTCATTACATTTTAAAGTCACCGCAAGTAGACTTTTCGCCATGATCGGAAAAGCACCTGTTGTTTACAAAGGAACAAGATCGAACAAGACTAAATTAGTGTTGCCTTCTACAGGTTACACAGAACTAAATATTGGCAGAAAAAATGCGATCGGCAGTAAAAAGAAGACGGTCGACCGGGTTACAGGAAACAAACATATTTATTAAGCTACTCCCATAGATCTCAAAGCAAATTTCCAGAGACAAACACTTAAAGGATTGTTATTGCGTTTGAAAAATCTCACAGCTAATCATTTTTTATCATAGAGACCTATAAAATGATGAAGTTTCCCAGTATGAGTTAATAATTTTGGACATAATGGGTATAAACCTTGACATTTAAAACTAGATATATACATATATATTTATATATCAGAGATTATGGGTTACTTGCACATGATGATTTAAATTCTGATTACACGTATCTGTCTATGTATCTCGGCTTATCCTATTAATATCTGTATTGTATACACAAACTATGTTAAACATTTGTATATAATTTTTGTTTGTTTTCAACCACCATTTATACAATATTTCAATCAGTTTTCGATGTTTTACACATTTTTTAACAAAAAACACCGACTTTCACGTACGTGTATGAGTAAAACTATAAATAAATTAGCTGTAAACTAAAACATTTTCATTAAAATTAAATTTTCATTAAAACGCAAACTGCTAGAAACGTGATAGTGATTCCGCTAACTTTTTTACCACCCCACGTATCGTTCGAGCGCATATCATAGAGACATAAATCATTTAAATGCAAGAAGTAACAAAATTATTAGAGAATGTTTCAGATTTTACAACCCTTCGACTGTGTTGTGGGGCATAAAATTTTAAGTGAAATAACAAGTATTATTAATTTATTAGTAGTAAGAAGTAATTGGTCGTAATATTAATAATTAAATACTAGTAATAAGAAACACATCTAATTTTCGTAGCATACAACGGTTGAATTTGCACTTAAGGCAAAACTACATTAAAAGTGCACAATGCGGTTCGGATTTATTTATTACCATTATCTTATTTGTGCAGCCTCGGCCGTGGTTAAGTGATAAGTAACGTGGATTTGTAACCCGGAGATCCAGGTTCGAATCCCGGTCGCGGAAAATCATATCCTTCTATGATAATTTGACAAAAATGTCGATTTTTCTCCGTATGTGGAGAAGTTGCCGGCTCCTTGTAGTACATTAGTACATTGTATACAGTCCAGGAAAACTGGTTAGGTGAACCGGTCTCCGTATATAACCGAAAAATTGTTGAAAAATGGCGTTAAACCCAATGAAAAACACTATCTCATATGTAACCAGCTATCTTGACATAAAACAATGGTATGTTTGATACTGGCCTTAGTAGGCGTAAACTGATACCAACAAGTAATTGGAACAAAACTAAAATACGGAAAAATGGCGAATTCAATAAAAAAAGAATTGTTTGGAAAAACATCGAAAGAGGAAGATGTTTACAAGTACGTATATTTTACTTTATTTTATATAAATTTATTTTAAATTCTTTACATATTCATACAAAATGTAAAATAGATCACACCGTAATTCACCGTTTAACATATTTTTATCGTAGCCAGGGACGTAGCGCAAACAGGTATGAAGGGGTGCGGGTAGCGAACTCAGCCAGAATTCAGATAAATGTTGAATGTGCTTCCTGCTTTGTATGGTAAAAACCAAATCAGTTTTCTTAGTGGCCTGATTGTTCCACTTAGAATGTGTCATAAGGATTGGTAGTACCTTTTGCCCTAGAAAAGTTGACGATTCCTGGGTTCGATAGAGAGAATCTTTTATGTCATTGTCAGTTTTCAAGGCATCTTAATTGACCCCCTCCCTTGAAAATCGATTTTATTGTATTTGACAGTGTCTCATAATATTCTGTTTGTGAACTCAAAATAAAAAAGTAAGAAATAATTCTGCTGACTCGGAATTTGAGAAGTATACCGTATAAAATATTTAATAGGCTTTGAGCTGAGAAACGAAATCGCCATTGCTAAAGATTCTAACAATACATTTCCAAAGTAACGTGGCTACCTTCATGGACCGTATTTATCGTATTTCTAGTCACATCGCCGTCAACAGACAGCTTCATTCTCAAATTACGCGCATTTATTTTATTGCAGATTTACTTTGACAAACAACACCAAAGCTTCTATCAGTATTTTGAACTTTGGATGTGTTGTCTATGAAATCAATTTACCTGACAAGGACGGAAATATAGTAGATGTAAATTTAGGCTTTGACAACGTGAAAGGTAAGTATAATTATTATATCAGGTTTTTTCTCGGCATTTTGGGAACTTGACCCGACCCCAAAAATTGGGAATTTTTGCGACTTTTTGGACAAAATTGGGATAAAGTCACATTGTATAAAATAACTTAAACTAATCATATAAAACTATGAAATAACAAATATTATGTTTATTTCTGTTTTAGATATTGATAGCTTTGTTATTTGAAAGATTTAGAAATCAATAAACATTTGAACTGCTGTGAATTTTTTTTCGTTTTTTTTTTCTGATTTGAATTGGGTATTTTCGCCTTACAATTGGGGAAAACACGTTTTGCCATTGGAAACGCTACCGAAAATCGGTCGTCTAAACGGTCCCCAAAACGCTTGGTGCATAATTAAAGTCAGGTATAACTAAATGCAATCTTAAGATTTGGACATTGAATGTTATTAAGAGATAGACAGTTTTATCAGTGGACACACACATGTCTAGTATAATATTGCTACTCAATTAATAGTTTATCTAACGAATTGCTGTACACATGTACTGTATGGTAGATATTATCATAAATGTAAACAAGGTTAGCTTTTGAAAAAGCTAGAGATGCTGGGTCTTTGTCTCTCTGATAAAATCAAGAAACGGGGTCGAGGAAATGTCAAGAAGGAATCTGTTTAGGAGAAAAACTATCATGCATCCATATCAGATTGGGGAGGATTTAGGAAGTGCTAATAAATTACAAACAATTGGTAGAGCGCATATGAGATATTACATAATATTTTAAGCTTGGGTCTTGTGTCATTACCAACAATCAGATCAAAGAAAACCAATACAATTATAATTATGAAAACAACCTTGACCCGATCATTGACTAGTCAATCACAACACATGTACCTCTGTCACCATCAATAAATAACAACAACAACAACAGGAACAACAACAGCGAATCTAGAAACTTCAAATGAGATGGAAGACCTTCAGAAGCTCAATTGATATGTGTACAAACTATCAAAACTTGAACACTTCAGAACGTAAAATCACTTTGATCGATCACTTCTGTCAGTAAATTTCTATGCAATAATACATTCAGTATTCTGGTTTTCAAAACTGGTGTATCCACGAGTATAAGCCTTCAGTTCTTGACCCATTTACCTCACAATACCGCATTTCCCCACATCTGCGGCGGACAACTTTTGAAAACATCGTGGCAAAGAAAGCCATTTATTGTAATGGGCGATGGCTTTTTTGCCACGATTTTTATCACTCCGTCAAAAATATAATCCAGATTTCTGAAATAAATTGATCATACGTATTTTTTTGAATTCGGAAGAGCCCAAAATATGCTTATGAGACAAAGCGTTAAACTGACGCCTATGCTGTAAAATCATGCTGACGATTCTGAAAGACTGAAACTTGATTTTATATATTTTAGGTAAATAATATAGTCGTCAGCATGTTTTGACGGTCGGTCAGTTGGCCATCAGTCTATAGTCCCAAACAAAGTTTCAATGTTTTGTTTTTAAACCATTTTTACATCATAGTTCATTGTATTCTTTTTCAGACTACGAAGGAAACAATAATTACTTCGGTGCCTTATGTGGTCGTGTTGCAAACAGAATAGGTAACGCGAAGTTTACGCTGGATGGTAACACGTATGAAGTATCAAAGAATGACCCCTTTGGTGGTCACATGGTCCATGGTGGATTTGTTGGTTTCAGTCGGGTAGTCGCCTTATACTTACGTTCATGTCATGGTTGTGATGTCTAAAGTGAAAAATATATTCTACCAATGTTTTATAGTCTTATGATAATTATGAGTCGTACTCGGTAATAGTGACCTTTTATCGGGAGTGCAATTACATTTTGGTCTTAAATCGTCCTCAGATTTTTTTTGTTCTAGTTTTTTCACTTATACATATCCGGAAATTCGTGTGAATGTGAATTATGCATCTTATAAATATACCAATTAATGAAGGTTTGAAAAGGAATTTGAAGGTGTCCTAGTTGGCGAAACATGACACGGCCTCAGTTTACACAAATAATTGAGGAAACTAGACACTCACTGATAACGGAACATGTTTAACAGAATTTACGCTTAACGGGTTCGTACAGGTCATATCGCATCTGAATATACGGCCTATTTCACTGAAAAACATCTTACCTTGTGTACATCAAATTAAAGAGTGCCGGAAAAGCTGTACGTCTGCGTAAAGTATAACGTTTTGTGCACTTAAATGCCGCGAAATCGGCGTACACGTGGTGCACAGTGATACTGGCATGTTTGTCAAGCGTACTGTCGACTAAATGTATAAACAAAATCACGATTTCTATATTCCGGAAATGTTCTAGAGAAAAAATACATAGCCATATGCATTCATCCGAATTTCAGAGGGTCTGGGACTTTGAAATTGAAGGCAATCAACTAATTCTTACATATACTGACCCCGACGGTAGTGAAGGGCTTCCGGGCGAGGTTATAACTAAGGTCACTTACACCTTTGACGACGATGGAACATTGACAATGGATTACAAAGCAACGACAAACAAACCAACGATTGTTGATATGGGGAGCCACTTCATGGTAAACCTCGCTGGTCACGTAAGTTGAAAACTAGTCTTCTATTTTGTTAGCTTTCATCTGCTGTTTTAGTTTCTTGATATAACGCACATGATTCAGTTATATTCATTTCGTGGGCTTATTTCTACAACCCCATTATTCAATTTTTGGCAACATTGAGATATTGGTATCATTGTTTTCGTCTCGATGAGCTCTTTATAGTAATCATACTTATCTACTTGTAGATCTATCCTAAATAGGGTTAATCCTAACTCCACAAACCCGTAACACTTAAAGGTATTGCAGTTCAAAACTCCAAATGCGATTTTCTCAAAATGGAAACAAATGGCACACGGGTTTATGAGAAAAACCCGACGAAGTGTAACATAATGTTGGAACATATCAAACATATAAAGAGAGTCTCATTGAAGGAGTACGAAAAAAAATCAAGTTGTGTTGCATGAGTATGCAGCTTAGTATAACGTATTGATGTTTCAATTCATTTTCAGGACAAGGGGGCGATTAGAGATCACGTGATTACAATAAAAGCTGACAAATATCTAGAAATGGGTGATGATTTCTTGCCAACAGGTTTGTACACCAGATTTCAAATTTTATAACACAACAAATGCTGTGAGTTAGTTGGATAAAATATTGATGTATCGCTTTAATGTATAACTTAGTATATAACAAAAAGTGTGTGTACATATTGAATACAGGAAAAAAGGTTCCATAATTTCTTTTTGAGTGAAAATTATCGATCACCTTGTTAAATGATAAAGTCGGTTAATGGAACATGAATGTATCACTTCAAAGTCATTCAGTATCTCTTGTTGATGTTTCAGGAAAGTCTGTCAATGTAGAAGAAGACAAAGTGATGGATTTCCGTAAAGCAAGGTCACTTGACGGAGACGTGCTGGAAAACTTGACTGGGAATACTGCCTTCCATCATGCGTTTGTATTTGAAGATGACAAAAGTGAAGGCGATGCCAAAAGATTCATGGCAAGGTATACAAAAGTAAAGCGGCTTTGGTAAGAACCGAAGGCTAAACAAGAAATGTCTGTATAAAAGACAAACGGCGTAGAAATGAAAAAAAGAAATTTTGCCCGTTGAAACTTAAAGTACGGTCAATGTTGTTCTACTACCTTATCTTTATGAAATTCCTGACGATATGCATAACTAGGCCATAAAACGCGTCGTTGGTATTTATAAATGACCGCAGTGAATGAAGCATCTCAAAAAAATACAACACAAAAAGTAGATTTTAGTAGAAATTTATTTTAGACAGCTACGCCGAAAAAAATATAGGTTGGAACTGATATTATACAGCTATACTGAAAATAATCCGATACACATTCATTCGAAATCCGACGTAAGGGAAAATTCCTTATATATCAAACATTTAAGCAGAATATGAAATAACATAATTATTTATATTAATCAGATATTTAAGATCTTGGTTATTATGTTAAAATATGTTAATCAATTTTTTTTCACTGGGTTCAACGCCGTTTCTCAACAATTTTTTATCAATATAATTTCCTGGACTATATACTTACCCTTCCACAGGGAACCGGCAATGTCTCTACATATTGAGGAAAATCGACATTTTTGTCCAATTTTCATGAAAGGGTATGACCTGCCGCGACAGGGATTTGTCGAACGAAATACTATATGATCTTGCACACTACGTTGTTCTAGTATTGCAAGATGTTATATTTAGTGATTAGCAAAAAGAAAACTGGTGACGAGTAATCGGATGATTACTGATGGAAGGAAAATTCCAGTCAGAAAGACCAGTCTAGTCAAACGAGGCTGGTATGTAAGTGTGATTAAATATCAATGAGTCATAAAATCAATGGCGAATTACGGAATCCTGTTTCATCCACATTACGGAATCTTATTTCTTGTCCTGGTGTGTTGGGTTTAGGGCAGGTATAAGTGTTTTTGGTTTTGCCCATCAGGCGATATTTATCGCATTTAAAACGATAATTATCGCGTGGAACTAGCGAAATTTAACATGGACAAAATAGGATTCTGAAGCGAATTGTGTTTTAATATGGCAAGTGACGAGAAACCACTCACTCCATACATGAAATCTTAGTGTAAACTATTTTTTTATATAAAACTTCAGAGTTGATCATCCAGAAAGTAAGCGTTTCATGGAAGTGTATTCTACGAATAAGACAGTTTTTGCGTACAGCAACCATTTCATGGACGTAATTATGAAAGACAAACCATGTAAGGACGGAACAGTCTATCAGAAATATGCTGCTATAGAGTTTATGCCGATGGGTTATCCAAATTCAATTAACCAGGTATTTAAATGTTTAACCATACAGTCGAACCTCCCTAATCCGAACCTTTGTAATCCGTATTCCTCTCAAAACAATCGCGTCTGCTCATCCCGAATTTTTACTATGTATTCAAAGCTAAAAAAAACTATGTAATACGGAATGTATCATAATTAAAATGCTTAGTCACCTGGAGTGAAAAACCTTTCTTATCCAAAACCTCTGTCATCTGAACATTTTTGTTTGTCCGGACAAGTTTATGTTGGAAAGGTCCTATAACTGAAGACTCTTCAGCATGATTCTTCTTCCTGTTCGAATTTTTTCATAACCATAAATAATCAATGAAAACAAATGACACATATGTAGAAATATGTGATAATATTGTATAATTCATACAAAAGGGTTTCTTTCCAGTTACATGCCAACAAAAATATTAGTCGGTAGGTTGGGATTCTTTTTTATTTTATTTTTGTTTTACATAAACCGGCCACAGTGTATGGAATCAATCTCTATCCAGAGTTGTCGTTCGTTATCCCTCCCATACATCTCTGTTAACGTCTCAGTGTTTTACAAGATTCTTGTAAAACAAGAAATAAAGCCACAAAAGGTACAAAATTTACAACTAAGCGAAGCAATTTATTTTGCACAATACATTCGAGACAAACGATGTTATAATTTACCAGAAAATCAGAGAAATTATTTTATTTATGTAGTGCACTATTTCTCGACCGAGAGTATTTGTTTATTTTCGGTAATCAGGTCAAAAAGTTATACCGCTTAAATGGAAATGAAACGCAGAAATCGAAGTTAATGGTGTAAAATTATGACAACAAATGTACATTTAGAGAAACAAAAGTGTGATTCTGTGTATCAGATGGAAAGTAAAGGAGACACGGACACGTGTTTTGAACTGCTTTCCAGACGTTGACAGAGATGTAAGTGATGGGTAACGAACGACAACTCTGGATAGAGATTGTATGGGAATATGTGCGCCGTAATATTAATGGGTCGTGAAAATTACAATACAGTGCTACGATTCGGACGTGAGTCGGAAGGTAAAATATTGGATCGGTCGGGTAACCGGATACAAACCTCTTGTTTAAGGCCTAATATGGAAACGAATCATTCGGATCTGATACTTGATGCATTTGGAACTATGTTTCTACAGCGTGTCCTCCAATCTTATGTGAGCGTCGTATTAAACATAAGGAGTATCAGTGTCTACAGATTTAATGTGGCTGCATTACTGCTGTGTACTGTGCATTTACACATATACTCATAGATCCGTGTAATCTGCGTATTACATTCACTCAACAAATTTCTTCTCAATTTCAGGAGCATTTCCCTCAGTCTGTTTTGCGACCTGGAGAGGAATATCACCAAACGGCTTGGTACAAATTCGGACTGGCTGAGTGAATAAATAAAACATATTATATGTGGCCGTATATCAAACTTTGTCATCTTTGATTTCATGCACTATAATAGATGAATTGGGCAATATAAAATCACTACGATATATATATATATACAGTCAAAACTGTGAAAACTAAGGCCATCCTTGGGAAAGACAAAATGTGGCCATTATTGACAAATGACCTTTATTCTGAGGTCAGTCTGTTTAACTAAATCAGTGATTGGTTTTCAAAAATTGGCCTTTATTCACAGGATGGTTTTCATTCAGAGGTGGCTGCAAACACGGGTTTGAATGTGCTTATATATGTTCTTATTTAAACTTGTATACAAATATTTTATATAATACTTTTATAGTATATTGTCAGTATGTAATTTGTTGCGTTATTCCGGGACGTGGAAATGCGTGCAATACGTTTGTAATGCGTGAGGGTTTCTTTGATCCCAACCTTTATTTTTTTTATATATAACCATAAACGTTTGGAATTAAGTCCAGCGTACTGAATTATTATCTTTTATATTATCATTCGATATGACACGTGAATAAAATAAAGATCCCGTCATTCATTTTGTTCAAGTCTGTTTTAGTCCAAAGCGTACTACACTCAAGCTTCACATTATTTTTTAAAATATCTTGAAAATGAAAACTGATTTGTATTTTATGTGACTTATTGTCACTGGGATTTAATGCAGCTTTTCAATAATTTTTCAGTTCTGTTCGAAGAACGATTCATTTAACCAGTTTTCCTGGACTACTAACCGGTACTAACTTACCTCTCCACAAGGAGCCGGTAACTTTTCCATACATGGAGTAATATCGACATTTAAGTAAAATTTTCATGGAAGTATGACCTCCCGCCACCGGGATTCGAAAACAGATCTCCGGGTTACATGTCCAGAGCACTAACCACTGGACAACGGCCGGGGCATGAAAATTGAAATTGAGATATTAAGTAAACCACATGAATCATAGACCATAGACATAAAGGCATTGTATGGTCATATGTTGTCAGATACTTCCCATATCTCAGATGAATTTCAGTCCATAACGCCCATAATAATTTGTTTCGGTGTTTCCTAACTGAAGGAGACAATCACTGGGTGACGGATAATGTTCTGTAGCTTATCTAACGGGAACAACGAAGAAGAAGAGAAAAACACTAAAAAGTCCCATGTAGCAATCGCTGGGCTCGAAACCATAAAAAGTTAGTTCCGAAAGTTACCAATGTCCGACATAATTGCGATGCCCTGCTTCACTATTAAGTGAGGCATGCGGATAAATTATTTCATGTTACCGTAGAGTTGGCCACGCTTGAGCATTTTTTGAATTAGTGGCCCAAGGTACAGATGCCCCTAGCGTAGTATGTGCAACTGCATTGTTCCTCTGTGTTATTAAAAGCTTGTTCCAGAGCACTCGGTGCTATCAGAGTGGTGAGAAAAATGTTTCAATCATGCTAAGTTGAAATGATCTTTACTGAGTGCGATTTGGCATTGTTAAATGAGGGCATGACATTTTCAGAATATACGTTTGTAACACCAATCCGTGCTGATATATTTCCTAGTGACTGCAAACTTTGGTAAAATTTATAAGTATACACTAATTCTTTCAACAAATTTACACTTAATGAGAAACTTTTGAAAACTAATTTGTAACCCATACATCAAAGTGTTATAAAACTAAAGTAATAAATTTTAAATTATTGAAATAGTGAAGATAAGTAGTGCAAAAATATCAATAGAAACACGGGAAAAACGAAAAGAAATAGTAATTATAAATTGGTTCATTGAAAGTTTCCTGAAATTAGACTATCACAAAGACTGAGAAAATGTTATGTATTTGCTAAGATCAGTGATTGGAAGGTCAGTAGTAATTATAGCAGGTTGTTCGTATTCATTTTCGACAGTTTGGAATTTCCACATTCAGAAGTCTTTTTACGGTCAGCAATGGTGGGGAAAGGCAAAATATATATAATACATAACATATACTGCTCAACTTTTGCTAAGCACCAAGTTTCTCACTATATTATGAAAAGTATAAAAAGGATTAATTATTTATGTTGCTTAGTTTAATTCAGCGATGTTGTGAGATGACCCCCAACCTAAATGTCGGGATGATCACGCCACGTGGTTACAGAAAGTATGCACCCCTCGTGTTTCTCTTGTGTTTTAGTGGGAGCAGAGACACATTATTGTCCTTATACACATTACACAGTTATGGTCATTCAAAGGTGCGACTATTTTACACTGATCGCTTTGACGTGGCAAAAGATGGCTTTTGAGTGAAGCAGATATGAGGAGGGCTGTAGGGATTGTGGAGCAGGGGCTACACACTGTGAGGTTGGTGTGGTGCTTGGTGTATACCACATCATCATCACCAGAGCTGGACAAGGTACCAGCAGTATGGTACAGCCTTCTGGAGGCATGGCGGGGCAGACAATGGGTGACGACAATAGCTCAAGACCGATTCTTGATTTTCGGGACCCGTCGGCCCGTTGCAACAGCAAACGTGGTGAGAACTACCTGAATCAAACTATGCAATATAAATAATTGAGTCCCTTTTTATACTTTTCATAATATATTGAGAAACTCTTGATGCTTAGTAAAAATTGAGTAGTATTATATTCCGGACATTCTTGGACGTCGGATACAGAAATTCAATCTTCCTGCACAGAATCTGGACGAACTGGAACCAGCTCTGCATCATGAATGGCGACAGCTAACCATTCAACAACTTCGGCGTCTGACAAATATGATGAGACGTAGGGTCGATGCAGTCATCCGTATACCTGGCGGGTCATCCGTATACGTGGAGGGTCATCTGTATACGTGGAGGGTCATCCGTATACGAGGGTCATCCGGTATTGACCACATTGATCTAGAGACTCAAATAGACATTTTTATCAAGAAACTGTAACATAAAATGTGCTGATGAAATCGGCTGTTCCGTACTTATTTTATGCAAGAATTTTACGTGTTGAATATGAGAAAGTTTGATACTTACCCTGTAAGAAAATCCGGGGATACTTAATTTTTTTGTGCATATTATGATACATCACAGCTGCTTTAGACTTTAAGGCAAAATGCTGCCATATAATGGCATATAATTTTGGTTTGAACATTATGTTCGATTCTTCACAGAAAATGTATGATTCACGCTAGTGCATCCGGTATACATCACATTCTAACGTCTTGTTGGGATCCTGATGAACGATGCGTTTAGTGTTCACTCATGTTTTATAATAAACGAAGACAGAACTTTATTAATTATTCATATGACTTGTAATCGACAAAGTAGTTATAAACTGCTTCGTGACAAGGAAACACATTATGCGGGACGAATAAATGATATAACACATTGTATATATTGATATATTGATTCCTAATTTGAATGATACCCACAGACCTCTTTCATGGTCAATTCATCATTATGCACAACCAGAAAATGGTCGATGAACGGCAGGAGTATACACAAATAAACAAACAAAAAGAAATGCAAATGATTGGTTCTATTGTCTACGAACACCACTGATGTTGATTTAAAGATGATGCGAACGCATATGCCGTATTATCAAGTTATTTAAATAATGGACGTATACTATATTATGGTGTTGTAATCGCATTTTCACTGATTATGCAATTAAACTTAATGTAAGATAGAAATGTTGTCTTAGGACGCGACGCGGCGAACAAATTAACGACACTAAATAACGTAACAGGGGCATTAATCCATGTTACCTTATTAATTCAGGAATTACCTGATATTTTCCTCGACAGTAGGTTTATACTATTTTAAGATGATCCCTAGTATTTTAGTGGGATGCACTTAAGAACTGTGGTACAATCGGTTATGTAGTTCCGGGTCACTAACGATTAAACTGCGGCCATTGTTTTAATCGAAATTTCAAGCGAATAAAACTATACATACTTTGAAAGACCTATATCTCAGCTTCAAAATGCTTGATTGTAATATTTATTTTTGACATTTTTTTTTGCAGGACAACAAATGATTGCAGTGTAAGTACGGAGTCTATTTTATATATTTTCGATGTTAAACAAGAAAAATTTTCCGAGGTTCAATATCGGCAGCCGGTGTTGAGGTAGATTTTTTTACTGCGATAATTGGAAAGTCCCTTTCCGGTCCATTGATCAACGTACATGACCGAAACTTCACCGATTTACTTCCAGTATATATACCTTGTGAACAAAAATATGTAATATTCGATATGGAAGTGTTATCATTAATTTCGAAACCATTAATCTCTCAATTATGCATTTGGATTTCACAGTACAAACAGAGCACGTTTTGCGGAGACCAAAAAACGAGACCACAGTCCAGGAATTAGTGTCTTAAATTTATTAGTGTTAACATTGTCATGTACATATAATAAATGCTTACGGGAGCTATAAGCGATACATGTGTTTTAGTGATTTTCAATTAAACCACTAAGCACATAAACCCATCATTATCATTATTGATTTACTTTTTACCAATATATATGTCTGATTAGATATGTGTACAGTGTCGTAGTTAGACCCGTATTTGAAACGAGGCAATCTAGGAGGGAGGATCCGACGGCATACTCCCCGGATTTATTTTTTCTAAAACCTGTCGTTTTTCCCATTACCTGCCCAACTTTTAACCGAGGCACGCGCCTCTGTGTGTCTCAGTGTAACTACGGCGGTGTGTTTATCACTATTAAGGATCATGTAAATTTGTGTGAAGAACCTCAATGTATTGCTGCAGGTCCGATGTTTGCATGTTCAGATGTTAAGTTGTACCGACAGATGTCAGATAATAATGATAATTCAATGTTATAATAGTATGAACCTTTACGTATGAACTCAATACATTTCTGTGCAAACTTGTCTGAGTTATCCGAGTACTTTGCTCTTCAGGGCTCAAAAACTTCTTCCAACGCAATCTCTACCCAGAGTTGTTGTCCGTGATCCATCAAAGGCATCTCCGTCAACGTCTAAAATGTAGTTCAAAAACAGGTGTCGGACTCTCCTTTTGCATTACCGACGGTAAACAAAAACTCCGTCGGGAGTGTTCTTGATAAATAAAAACAATCTGTGATTTTCGGATAATTTTTTCATCTTTTGTCTCGAATGTACTGTGCGAAAGAAAATGTAAACTTTGTGCCATTTGTGACTTTATTTCTTGTTTTGTAAGCATCTTGTAAAAAGCTTAGACATTGACAGAGATGTAAGTGAAGGATAACGAACGACAACTCTGGACAGAGATTGCTTCTTAAGTACAGAGTATCCCAGAATACTGTTCAAACTTTTGAACCAATCGACTGATATGTTAACTGGAAGGTACTCTCTTTCCAGGATATAGTTTGAATAATTTCCTACTCACAATAGTTGGCAATATCCTATTTACATAATAAAGCTTATTAATTTCAGCTGTGTTAGCCATTTTGGAAAGCTGAATATTAATAACGTCATTTATGGCGTTATAAAACATTACCATGACGTCGCATGACACCATTTTAATAACGAAAAACTTGCATTTAATATCTTTCGTTTGAGTCCAAATTAGATATTATCTAATCATTACGGTTTTTTAATATTTAGTGGACATCCTGTGCAATCTAACAATCTAACAATTTGTATTTCTTTAGGTTTCCGGAACATAATTAATTTGGTCCTTTTACGGATAAAGGTACGTCACTCTAAACAGCCATGGACTCCAAGTAATGAACAAGAATGCAAATGATTTAAGAATAGAATAATACAATATTGTGCAGAACCAACGAGCTGTAAGTTGATCGGAGCATTTGGTCTATCCAAGGGACAACAGCAACGGTCATGGGAAATTGTTTGTCTAACCAAGGGACACAAGGAACTGTCACGGAAAATCGTTCGTCTATCCAAGGGACACAAGAAACCGTCACGGAAAATCGATCGTCTATCCAAGGGACACAAGAAACCGTCACGGAAAATCGATCGTCTATCCAAGGGACACAAGAAACCGTCGCGGAAAATCGATCGTCTATCCAAGGGGCACAAGGAACTGTCAAGAAATATAAAGAAAGACCATCACTATATGGCAAATTGAAACTTGGAGTGTATGACTCTTTTCATTTTGAGAGCAGTTTTGATGGACTCTGGGATTATACATTTGACTCATATACTGGCATGTATATGCCGAATACGGATATTAGATTTTCATTAGAAGGAAAAGACTTCTATGAATCTTTTATGGAATATGTCGTCAATACTGGTATATCCTTCAAGAGATCGAAGAAAGAAATCGCAGATATAAAACACGCGGTAGATGAATATGTGGATGCAATTTCCATTTACTTTAAGAAGTCTGTTGGATTAGAAATCTGTCATAAGTATCTCGTTGGTAGTATGGCTGAAGAGACAAGGATATGGGAACCGGATGAATTTGACTTTATTTTTGCTGTACGTGATTACACAGAAGATGATGTTATGATTGAAGTTTGTACTAGATGTGACAAACAAATTGATAAAGGTACACATCCCCATCTCAGAATGAAAGATTCTGCCAAAGGTAATCGACTCCAATTTGAAAAGTATTTTTATGACATAAAGCAAGGAATTAACGAGGAAATGAAACCTCTGCCGACCGATTCAGGTATATTAGTCTGGAAACAACTAATTCCTTACCACCAAGGTCCTGCCATAACTTGCTTTTGGGAATGGATACCAACAGAGGGTAAAACACTTAAAATTACAGCAGATATTGTACTAGCCATAGAAAGAAGCCATGTAACAAGCATTATTGATGGGAACAAGATTTCCTGTGAGAAATATTTGCCGCATCTTTTACAAGAAAACAAGTATTTCATTATAAAACATCTTCACAAGAAAGCTCAATTGTATAGGATACGCAGTGATCAATTCAAATTTACATTTACTACAACTGAAATCAAGCTTATGAAAGAAGTGCTGTCAGACAAACACAAAATGTGCTACAAATTTCTGAAATTCTTGTACGGCCTTTATTGTCATTCTAGACCAAGCAGCTATCAGATGAAATGTCTTACACTGAGGCATGCAGCACAGTGTGATGAAAACCAAACGTATGTGCTTGATTGTATTGAAGATATTATGCAGAGAATTGTGATTTTGTTTAACGGAGAACGTAAATGTAAACCAACTGATGAAGACAATAAATTTTCAATATTTCTATCAGATACGAAACTTTCCAATTCAGTTAATACTGCATCAGAGAGAGCCATGGTTACCACAACTTTTCGATTAAAACATATCCTTCGTGTTATCGCAGATCAATGGACTGGCGAAAAAAGCAACCAACATGTTTTTGAGTTGTTGTTGAGTGAGTTATATAAATCATTCGCATTGTAAACTTGTACGTGATTAAGGTTTTATGATTAATTATGGGACTGTTTGAAGCAGTTCGGATTTGAGATGTTTGTCGAATCGCACATGTTTTTATTTGAAAAATTCAACTACATCAAATCTTTTTTTTAAATATAATCACAAAAAATACATCATGAATCCATATTGATAAATAAGTGTTTTTTTTTAAAGGAGGAACCCCTTTTTCTGTATAATTCTCATGAAAGTAAACTGTTCTTTCTTTATCAACAAATCTTCACTATTTAAACTCATAATTTAGTATCACTTCAGTCATTTAATGACATTTAAACTTTAACACTGTGAGTGAATTATGCCTGCATATTCTAGTTTCTGTTGATTATAATGCAACTCATTATGCATAATGTCGTTATAAAAATATACACAAAACTATGTGTGATGTTTGTGATATTTAAATTTGTTCTTTTTGATATGGTGAATTATTTTAGTTAGTTTGTTTGTAAATATAGTGACAGTAACTATTTTATGATTATATGAACGTTTTTTGTTTAATACATATAATTTCCCCAATTTAGTACATATAAGGAAGAAAAAAAGAATTACATCAATTAATCAATTACATCTCCTCATGTTAGTGACAATACTTCCTTTGTGTTGACATCAGGAAGAAAAAGATGGGTAAATGGCAGACGGTATCACAATGCAATTTTTGTAACATTCAACCACAATTTTAAAATTAACTTACGCAGAAAATGTACCAGTAGGCTACGTAAAAGAAACGTGAAATCGTGGAAATAAACTTCTTGCGACTACCATATTTTTCTTGACCCAAAATTATAGAAGTGGAGGCTCCAGGAAGAGACTGTGGTTACAATACTTTACAAAAGCTTTCTGTTACATATCCATGTTTCACCGTACATTCCATTGCTGCCGCGGCCTTGGTCTAGTGCTTAGTGCGGTGGACTTGTAACCCGGAGATCCGGATTCGAATCCCAGTCGCGGGAGGTCATGCTCTTTTATGAAAATTTGACAAGAATGTCGATTTTCCTCCATACCTGGAGAAGTTGCCGGCTCCTTGTGGAAGGGTAAGTTAGTACTGGTTAGTATATAGTCCACAAAAACTGGTTAGTTGAACCGGTTGCAAAATATAACTGAAAATTGTTGAAAAACGGCGTTAGACCCCAGTGACAATTCCACACAAAACATAAACACTCAGGTAGAAACACAGCAATGAACAATAAGTCAAATACAACTAAACAAAACATTCCATTGCTGCTAATTTACATTTTTATTTTCTTTTTCTCCCCGTTGAATTAAAGCGATAATCTTTTCTGTATTCGCATTGATTACATTGCCCACCTCCCACATATTCCCAATATTTTCCACATCTCGACAGACTGACTATGACTTTCTGTTTGTTGTGCAGTATGTATCTATTATGTCGACATTAACATTATTATTAAATACGTATTGTCCAGGGGAAACAGTTAGTGATGGCAATTTTTGAGAGTCCGCCATTCTCATATTTCTATTAATCCCGTGAAATTGCTGCGATAAATACTCAGATAGCATCTGTCTCTTTTCACCTCCACATTTCTCCTTTTTTCCGTGGTTTTGCCTTTACTTCCGTATTGTATTAATCAATTAAATTGTTAATTGTTAAACTTGTTATAATAACAATAGTACAATACATGTGTAGTATATCGTCTACAAAATAGATGGAACGTTGAGTAGCAGTTAATTTTTATTTCTAATCAGGACAAACATGCGTACAAAGTACGCAAAGCATTTTTTTCCATAATATACAAACAATGTATACATGTACATGTTATGCTTAAAGTGCATCATTTTATTCTATACTATATCATGTAATGTTAAACAGGACATATATTTTTTTATCTTATGTACACATTGTGTTTAACTTTGACTCGTTTTGAGATATATCACCTCTGGTGTCATATCAATACAAATGTCAGTTTATAATAAGGTTAACTGTTAGTGGTTTTCTATTTTTTTCCTACATGTGTTAAATATTCTTATTTTTTTATTTTTCACTGTTGTTCATTGTAACGTTTTTGTTGTATTATTGTTAAGCATTTGAATGTGTGACAAATATGAAAAGAGTGCTATACATATGTGGTAAATAGCAATGATAATGCTATTGTGATCATCAGCTTGAAATAGGTCTACTTATGTCAATATCATTTCATGGTATAGTCAAAGAAAGGCGAGTTCATATAATAGCAAATTATCAAGATTTCCAGATAAGTATGAAAATAATAATAATAATCTAATATTGAGTTTAACACTTTTTTGTTGAAGTAAAAGTTTGTCTAGATCTACACATTTGAAGATTGTTCATATCCCATCGATTTTTCCATAGTATTTGTAGTGTAATAAAAGTGTCGTATTTTGCTGATGTTTGAAGTTTTCTGTCTTCATCCTGAAATGTAAAAACTTATGAAATTGGTAGAAATCAACTTAGTGTTAGTTAACGTATGCAATCACAAAGAGTAGTTATATACAAATCAAGTTACTGCAACAACGGGAGTAGGTGAATATGTACAAGGCAAAGTATGAGGGCGTGGCCAAACAGGCTCCGCCTATATTGATATCATGCTATTTATGACAGATAATCGTAAAGAAGAACATGTTAAAATGAATATTAGAATTTATTTTTGCTATAAATCGATTAGCACCCCCCCCCCTCTTAGCTCCAAAGGTAGAGCGTTAGGTCAGCGGACCTCTGGTTAGTGAATTCAAATCCTAGGTGAGTTCTGTATTCTAAGTAGTGTGAAGACATTACGTCTAAAGCCTACAGTCTAAGTTCTCTCCTCTGATCAATTATATTTTTTCACTGAGTATAACGCATATAAAATATGTGTTAGTCTAAATACAACGAAACCTCGAATAGCGATCACCTCAATATTACGACCACCTTGTTATAACGACCAATTATTTTCAGACCGGGTTCCAATAATTCACTGATAATGCAAATTGTTAATGAGACCATCTCATTATTACGACCGATATTTCGGGTCCTCAAGGTGGTCACATTATCAAGGCTTTACTGTATAGCATAGAATTTCAGCAAGATAAAAAAATGAAGTAAATAAGCGGAACAGATTTAACTGCTTGTTGCATTCAATTGCAAGAAATAACCTAGATTCGAAACCAAAGTGCTATATTGTAAAGATCGATGTACAAGAACAGCAACATATGTACTATAAGCATAATATTGTAAACACCCTGAAAACCTGACCATTTCCGCACTTGGCCAAAAGTCCGGTTTTCTGAGATTTCCGGTTTTCAGAGAACTATTGATTATGAAATAGAAAAATCTGACTAGAAAATTCGTCCGATTTTTAGAGAGTTTCGGTTTTCAGGGAGTCCGGTTTGGGGGGGGGGTTACTGTAACATGTAGGCTCAAAACATTTTATGAATGCAACATTCGGACAACAATCTATGAATCAAGAAAATATTAGGTCAGAATTCAATCATTGGTCATAATATTTTAGTGGTTTTATTGTCAACTTGAATAAAGAAGCAATAAAGAAAATCAGTTCGAAAACACGTGAATTCTGAGATGGTTTAGAAATTCACATGAGGTTCGCTGAATACAGTAAAACCTGGATAATAAGACCATCTTCATTACCCGAAAATTCGGTTCCAATAATAAGGTGGTCTCGTTATCAAGTTGAATCATAAGGGAATTATTGAAAGTCAATCCAAGAATAAGGGGTCGTTATATTGAGGTGGTCGCTATTTCAGCTTCTACTGTACATCAATGTATGTCTTCGGAACTAAAATACTACGTAAAACATGTATTACTCTATGTAAGTTTTTTATCATACAAACCTATGATTGATGGGTTTAGGACGTCTGCAAAGGAAAACAAGTTTGTATTAAATATATATGTAACTTCAAACATCCACACAAAGAGCCATGCACAGACCGTATCAGATAAAATTGATATAATGTAAGAAATCTTCAATTTATCATGTATAATTTTATGACGTTAACTTAACATATGATAACTTATGCTAGTATCTAGTATAAACCAGTCAAGGCATTTGTGTGATGTATACATATTTATACAAATAGAGTGTTTACCTATTGGATATGCTATGACATTTTTTTATTGGAGTTTAACAGGACACCAACATCCAGGGTCAGTACGCGACTTTCCAGCTTTAACGATGGCGGAAGACCCAAGGCTTATACCTTGGTAGAACCACCGACCTTCCGTAAGCTAGCTGGACAGCTCCCTCACATATGAATTTGGTCCCGGGAGGGATTCGAACTCAAAGCGGTGAGAGGCTAGTGATTACAAGTTAGAAACCATAACCACTCGACCACGGAGCCTCCCACCCCCCCCCCATGACATAGAGTAACTCATAAAACAAATATAGTGCACATGATCATAACATAAGGAAGTAAATGCTACAATTGCCGAATCATATGATCGCCTCGTAAAATGATCAATAAAATACAACGTACTCGTGTTTCAATTTCAAACGCATTAATATGCTGAACGAAATATTCATGTCTGTGCTTAAAAATCGGGAACCTCATGGAAACAACAGTGTGTGTTATCAACCACTTTGTCGTAAATTTTAACAGCTTTTATTAATACAGATAAGGCCCAAAATAGCTTGTTTCCGCTACCGGCTCTGATAAGTAGGTTGGGATTTATTTTTTTTATTTCTATTTTTATTATTCCAGAATATTATTGTGCAAATCTACAATTTGACCAAAAAATCATGGGACGGCGGCTAAAACTAGGGTCGGTCTGGGTAGCGGAAACAAGATATTTATAGGCCTAATAAAAGTTTTCCTAAAAGCAAAAATATCCCATACGGGTACAATAAACAATCTCCCCGGGGGATACTGCTTTAGAATGGTTTGCAGCACAGCTGCATGGGAACTGGCATTTAAACTGGTACCACGGGCTCAACCTTACACTACTTCCCCCCCCAAGAAATACTGAGATATGTTACCTTTACAGTCTCCGTCACTTATAGTTAAATCATCAATCGCTACATCTCCTTCATCAGTTGACCCAATGTCTGCTTTGATTAATATCCTGTAGTCGTTAGGAACATTGTTTTTGTTGATAGTATTGGACGATCTATGCCATTTGTTGCCTTGGTTACCTAACTCTAAAAATATCCGAGTTTCTGTCTGTAGACAAGTATCCTGAAAAAAAATATGGAAGTAAGTGGAACATTAAGGCATAAAAAATTTTGTTTCTGATTACATGCTCATTAAAAATAAGGGGATTCAGGTAGGGATTTTATTTTTTTTTTTTTTTGATATTTTTGTAATATTCTTGAATGAACCGGTTGAGATCATTTTGCGTCGAAAGCTAACAAATGTGAGACAGTGGATGTCCTGTTCTTCGGGCGTAATAAAACGTCTGGGGTGGCGAGGAAAATCAGGGTATATGTGGTCACCAGAAACAAACAATTTTTTCACGCTTAAGTCAGTCTGACCATCTCAGACGAAAGCCTGAAAAAGTAAACACTGACGGATGATTTGATCTGTTTAAGTTTATTCCATTTTCAATCACATGACGCTATCTCGTTCATGAATGTGTTTGGTCCAACATACTGTCGTCTGTCATGTCAACCGTATACAACTAAATATTAAAGCATTAATTAATACTAAATTATGAAACATCGACACATCACACGTAGAGAGATTCCTTAGTACAAACAATGGTATACAGCTCAGAGTTGAACTTTGCATTTACCTGTAATGCAGCAGCTATTTGTCCAACATCATTTCCATATAGGTAGTACCAAAAGTCAAAACACAAAGTATGTTCCGCTGGCAAGATGGGCGATGCAAGCATTGCTCTATCATCAAAGTTTCTGTTCAGTGTTGTTTCAACGTACAAATAATTTCCAACAGCTGCACAGTAATAAGAATTTAAACATTTACGCTATTTAGAAAACAGATTTTCAACAGAACAATGAACTACTATTTTTTTTATCTATCTCTATCATTTTGAATTAACCAACCATCACGCAACCACTTTGATAAAAACAACGGTCCAGAGCAAGACTGATGTTAAGAAGAAATAGTTTGTTCGAGATCCCAGCTTAAAACAGATCTCTGGGATCATCGTTTTGTATCCCCACCCGATTTATCAAATAAGGATAAAGGTAGTTGCTTCACGAAAAATGAAGGGAGGAGCTGATCCTAAGCGGTTGGTAAGAGTCACTAAGTCTAGAAATTTAATAGTCGGTAATTCATTTCTTGGGGCGTTTGTTTCATGACCAAAATACACAACACATACTTTCCTGGAGTTAGTAAACAAAACAATCCAACCTTTTGCAAAGAAAGTGTTGTTCGTTGAAAATAGCATTTTAAAGCAAAGAATTTCATCGACGTTTGATCTCTGACGCATAGTGAAAGACGAATGTTTTTATTCGTAAAACAATACACGAATCTAACGCATTGTGCATGTAATCTACAGTCTAGGATAGCTTATAGATGTTTTTACTTGATGCTGTATGGTCAAACAATATCCCTCCATCTATAGACGAATTTATTCCATTTCGTAGTACCCAATCCATGCCACCATTGTCACGTTTGTTCCATCTACACAGAGAATTATCGTCAAAATTACAGGTTTCAGAGAAACCATGAACTGAAATACATTAATTTAACAGTAATTGATCCTCAAATTCAAACTTTCTTAGATATAAGGATCAAAAAGCTTAAATGACATCAAATTTACTAGAAATTATTAAGCCGCTTAAATGAGCTTGTAGTGTGTTACTTGTATTAACATTGCGTTTACTGTCGACTTACATCGATTTACCATTTACTTTGTTCACTGGATTTAACACCGTTTTCCAACGATATTTCAGTTATATACGGCGACCGGTTCACCTAACCAGTTATCCTGAACTGTGTACTAACCAGTACTAACTTACCCTTCCACAAGGAGCCGGCCGCTGCTCCACATATGTAGGAAAATCGACATTTTTGTCAAATTATTATAGAAGGGCATGACCTGCCGCGACCGGGGCTTTACCATTTACTACATGACATATCTGACACATATATGACATCAAAATACGGCGAAAGCGTTCGTCTGTAACTCTTGATTAACATTTTCTGGTTTAATGTTCTGCTTTACACTTCGTGTGAACGTTGATCAAGCGCTTCTAGCTTCAACATGTCGATAACAATAATTGGTTCATATATATCTGGATATATCTTTAAAAGCGTTCATTTTACAACTCCGCATCAGGCATACTATGAATAACATTATTACATCGTCAATTGTTGAAAATAACTCCGTTCTTGTTTTCCATATTTATAAACCAAAGACAATTGTTTAAGGACAACTACAGTCAAACCTGTGTTTGCAGTCACTTACGGATAAAGGCCATCCTGTAAATAAAGGCCACATTTTGTCTTTCCCAAGGGTAGTATCTATACAAAGGTTTGATTTTAGATAGAAATAGCATCGTTATACTAACCATTGACATGAACGTGGAAATATTTGGTAATATTAGGATCCTTGCTGTCTGTTGCTGTACAAACAAATGTTCCTATGTTTCCTATGGACGCACTCTTAGTCACTTCAAGAACCGAACCTGGGTTAAAACAACTGTGGTCAAACATACCTTCCTAGAACACTTTGTGGAAAGTAAAAAGGTGGTTCTTGCCGAAGGCTTTTTAGAGGATGAAATAAACTGTAAATGTTCTACCGAAAATATGACTTTGTCTCCACAGTCCATGAGTCTATACATTTGTAACATTTAAACACACAAACATCCTAGATACGTGTTAAAGATAGCATAAGTACTTTGAACGCTTGAATGACTTAACTCATTGTACTGGCGTTTGTTCTTATTTTGCTCAAAATTAGCATAATAGAACAAATAATGATGTCTAAAAACTCTAAAATTAAGCTATACTTGCCGTCATAAGAAAGTAACCTTCATAACAGTTCTTCTATTTTGGCCTATTATACTGACTTTGAAATGTTAATGGTATGCAGTAATTTTATGGTCAATAATGGATAAAAATATGGTTACACATAACGGTAGTAATGGTTGGTTGTCTTACTCGTTTCAGTTATTTTCAGAATTAAATTCATTTCGATTACTTGCGCTTTGTCTATTTCATACCAACATCACTGACTGGTTACTTTCTTATGACGACCAGTATATTTTAAGGATAAAATAAAGGAAATCTTGTGTTACCAAATGTTTTATTGCTCAGGTCTTCACATAAATTCATTTTATTCCAAACAAACGTTACAGGATTGTTTGATGACACGGAACAATTCAACTTTATTTCACTTCCGATGTTAACATTGAGTGTTACCTCTTTCGGCCCAATCAGCTGCAGTCCCGCTGAAATTAAGTCGATGAAATTCGTAAAATAGGGATTAAACACAAATGTTGATACCTATACAAAATCAATATAATACATTTAGAATAAAACCACAATTTACGACCACCTCATTATAACGACCACTCAATTCTGGACCGGTTTTCTATATTTATTCCATATTTGAACTTGACAAAAAGGCCACCTCGATATTAAGACCGCTCTTTTCGGGTCCAAATGGTGATCTTGATATCGGGATTTTACTGTACACAGAAAATGGTCTCAGTAATGAAGATAACAAAGACATTCAGTGTATTACAGACAAACCTCGTGAATAAAAGCCACCCTTGGGAAAGACAAAATGTGACCTTTATTGACAAATGGCATTTATTCGGAGGTCAGTTTGTTCTAAATAACCAATGAAGGTATTTCAAAGAATAGCCTTTACTCAAAGGATGGCCTTTATTCGGAGGTGACTGTATACACAGGTTTGACTGTATATATTTGTTCAACATTATTAGTGTTTATTGTTTATGTCGTAACTATTTGGAATCTCTATACATCATTATCCATTAAGTATCTAAATATGATACAAACAGATTATCGTTCTCTGTATAGGTCATTGTTAATAGTATAGGATTGTGACGTTCCCCCCAAAACTTCAATGAGGCCCGCGGTCGAATGGTTACGCTCTATGATTTGTAATCACTAGCCTTTCATCGCTCTGAGTTCTAATCTCATCCGGGACCAAATTTCACATGGGAGAAAGCTGTCCAGCTAGCTTACGGAATGTCAGTGGTTCTACCAAGGTATAAGCCTGTGGTCTTCCTCCACCGTTAAAGCTGGAAAGTTGCCAAATGACCCTGGCTGTTGGTGCGACGTTAAACTCCATTGAAAAAGAGATTTTAGTCGCACGCAAAAATAGTTTCATGTTAATGAGTAAACAGTCGATTATTCGAACGAGCAAAATTTTTGTTCGATTTTGTATTTACCGAACGCATGAATCGCGTTTGTCTGTATTTTAATACAGTGCAACCTCTCCCAAAGCAACACACTTTGAAAGAAGCAATATTATATTGTTGTCGAGAGGTTGTTACTCTAAAGAAATCAAATTAATCGTTTACTCGTACAGTGGGATTAAATCATGCTGTTGTTGAAGGGAGCTTAAGAGATCTTGCGCTGTATAATGTATTACATGTTTTTTGTAGGTAGACGTTGCCATCCATGAAAAAACAAGATTTAAATAAAAAATTACAATAATTTTCGCAGAAATTTCCTGTGTACCGCTGTGGACAATCACAGAAAATCTGTTGCCCCATGGAGAAACATACCCCTGTATTGCATGGATTCGGTATACAAGGATCAACGACTGAAATAAAAGATATTCTTATTAGTATTCTGATAAAGGTAAAGCAACCGCACTGTTTCTAGATTCGGACAACAACCAAATGCCGCGTCATTTCTTAAGGAGAACGTTGCTGACTACATTTGTGAGGCAAACTCCGAATAAAGACCACCCTGTGAATAAAGGTCATTCTTTGAAAACCCGTCACTGATTATTAAGAACAAACTGTCCTCCGAATAAAGGCCATCTGTCAATAAATGTCACATTTTGTCTTTCCCAAGGGTGGTCTTTATTCAAAGGTTTGACTGTATAAACAAAATACATTTTCTTTCCATTGTAATTCAGTATGTCTTTATCGTACGTATAGTAATTACGGTCTTGCTGAAGTCATTTTTTTTCAGTAACATGATATTAAAACTAAACTAATGAAAGATTGTAGAGAAGAGTTCAGATAATTCAATTTTATTGTTTCCAGGGGACCTTACTAATAACTGTTTCAAAGGATTAAACGATTTGTTAACTGTTATTCTCCGTTTTGCGTGTTTACTGTCTTGTGTTGGTGGATGATACTCTTCTAAAAACAAATTTTACAACTATTCATTTTAACATTGATTGCTTTTGTTTCATTACTTCTAAAAATGGTCGCACAATGCATAACAGAGCTTTTAGAAATAAATTATTGGACTCACCCTTTTCGCACATGACTCCCGCATAACCTGATCGACAATAACACGTGAAGTGATTCAATTCATCGTGACAGAATCCACCGTTCAAACATGGACTTGAGGCACACTCGTTAATATCTGCAAGTATTGTAATCTTATGCTTAACTGATGAAGAATTCAATTCCAACAGTGCAGTTACCATGGTTACTGTGACATTGTAAAAACTTGGGACAGTCCAAAGCAACTCTAATTATCAAAGCAACTACAAATTATTAAGTGAAAAAGTTCGGGTAAACTAATAGTATTCGAGACGGTTATAGGTTAAATGATTAAATCGATAAAAATTTAACAAGGTATTCAAGTCAGCCTTATTATAAATTACAAGTACATTCATAATCTATTTTTTGAAGGTAGACGATTTTAATTTTCCAACAAAATAATGTTTTTTTCAAAACATTCACTGAATTCTCTTCGTCGCTGAAAATGTTATTCTATGATTAACACGGTTGCCGAAGCATTCTTAGCGACATGTACACTCCCTAAAAACCGGAATTCTCTCTAAATCGGATGATTTTTCAAGTCCCATTTTTTTATCTTCTATATTCAATAGTTCTTCAAAAACCGATATTCTCAGATAACCGGACTTTTGGATCAGTCCGGAAGGAGTTCGGTTTTCGGGGGTTATACTGTAAATGCAATGGATCAAGGTGGTCGATCAGAATGTTATTCAAGTAATACTTAAAGACAGCATTGTAAATGCATGAAAAAGTTATTAAACACCACGACACATTAACAATTTTACATTTGTCGCACGGAACAATGGAAAAAAAGTTTAGGACATGAATTGATGTATATACAGTAAAACCCCGATAGTGACCACCTTTGGTACCAGAAAAATCGGTCGTAATAATGAAGTGGTCTCATTATCAATTTGAATTATAGTGGAGTTATTGAAAATAAGTGGTCGTTATAACAAGGTGGTCGTAAAATTGAGATGGTCGCTATTTGAGGTTTTATCGAAACTATAAATTGTTATAATATATTCTACCTGTCTCACAAAATACACCGGTGAACCCGGCAGAACAATTGCAGGAAAATTGATTGATTTCGTCGATACAAGTACCACCATTCATACACGGCCCAGAGGAGCATTCGTCGATATCTATAAATAGATCAATATAACCATTTCCACGAAACCTCACGTGTGATTTTGACATTCCACAAAAGCAGTGTAAGGTGACATCCATTATGATGTACGTGGCAAACATGGATTTGACAATAATGTACATATACTTTTTCTCTTTTCTGTGTAAGGCTACTCTTTTCATAAAAGGTCTGGTTTTCTGATATTTTAGCTGAATCCTTCATGTATTCGTGATTTTTGTTGGGTTTAATGTTTTGAAGGATCTTTGTGGGTGTTCTTGCAGAGTGGGCATGACCCTCCCGATGTTACCATTCTATGTTTAATAAATGTTTCGGACAAAACGCGAATGTAAATATCATGGGTGGTAGTTAATTCCAAAGAATTAGGTAATGGTTTTAAAGTCTCTGATGTTTCCCTTGTCATGTGGAATAAGATTTTCTGTTGTGATCAAGCCACCCAATGAGTAAACTTTCATTTAAATATATACTGTACGTGTAATACTAGAAATAGATATTAATCGATTTTTTCTTCGGCTTGGAATATTTAATGAGAATAATATTATGCTGAGACAACCCCTGTCATATGAGCTTTGTCCGAAGTCAATATGGTAGAAAGCAAAGATAAGCTGGAGATGCCTTGTATGTTCTACCTGTCTCGCAATGTTTGCCTGTATATCCGTCCTCACATGCGCAATGGAAAACTAACAAATGGTGAAAGCACCGGCCATGTACACAGGGATTCGAATCACACGGGTTTACCTCTAAAATTGAAATACGGTATGAAACTCAGAGGTACAATGATTGGTTATTTTTATCACATTTTTTGGGTTGATATTATATCACATTTTTTGGGTTGATAATTAAAGTAAGTCAGAAACATGTCACTAATTATGGGGAAGGACTTTTATAAGGACATTTTACTTAGTCCTGTTTCGTGTTTATCGTGACAGTAAAGTAATACAATAAAATTTGATAAAAATATTATTGAATTATTGAAATATATATACTCTTATACAAGTAAAGGGCTGAATAGCCTAATCCACGATTAGATTCAAACTTGTAGACGAACGTAATATAGCACAGCTCTAACATTTTTTACATTCGTAAAAGATCACATTTTTTTTATATATGATCACATTCACAACACCGGGCGTTTGTTTGACCCTGGTTACACGCTCAAAAATATGGCAGGTTGGTAGGTATTTTTATTAGTGTTGGACGCCACTATTGGGACTATTTTTGTGCAGAAACTTTGAAAAAATTAGCCAATGGTTGTACCGTTACTCGAGCCTAACAAAGAATCTAGGGCAGGTCGGGTAACAAGAAAAAATACGCCTTATGTGTTTGAATTCCGCTACATATGTGACCACATTTGCAACTATTGTTCCAGATTAGATCACATTTTAAACACCTGTTATAAATGTGGTCTTACACAGATCAAACGTAGCTTATGTATTCTATTCTTACTTACAGAGGCACCAATAAATAATTTTACCTATTACATGAAATTAAATGAATTCTCAACAATTCAAGATAATAAGAACGCTCGCCTGTTTCACATCTGTATCCTTTATATTCGGGGGTACACTGACAAGAATATTGATCTATTTCATCATTGCATGTTCCGCCATGTAAGCACGGATTAGACACGCATTCATTTACGTCTGAAAATTAATGATAATTTATGTACGAAACAGTAAAACCTCATTATCTCGTGGAGTCATCGGAACAGACAAAATGCTCGAGATAAACGGTGTGCTCGTAAAACACATTCAATATTAAAAGAGTATTTAAGTTACTGAGACTCAGTACATAAACTTCGTGCAAACCAGTTCGTGTAAATGTTCATTATTTCTTCAAATGCCTATGCATACAATTTTAAGCAGTGGATTAAAAATGATTGTATAAAACAACATTCTTCATACTTCAGTTTTAACCGCTCGTTATTATAAATTCACGTTTTTTAGTTCAATAAATATTACACTTGTCACAGAAGCGATTTTAGAAAAGAATAGCAACTGATTGCTACTGTAACCTACTTGTTTGACATCTTTCTCCAGTAAAACCCGATGAACAATTACATGTATAACTGTTGATACCATCAATACAAAGTCCTCCATTGTAACATGGTTGTGATGCACATTCATTCACATCTATACAATAAAATAGATATTTTATAACCGGAACAACTATGCAATAGCAATGATACAATCATCTTAATTCGTACCATTGATTATGTTGTTCTCTCTTGCCATATCATCATTGTCTATGTTGTTTAGTATATCAGGCAACTCATTTCTCGTCAATCAGATGTGTGCCAAATGTAAGTTCGGGACAGTAGTAAGATTGTCATTGAATTTATCGTCTTCTTTTCTGGCATGATTTGGCATCTTAATTCAATCATTCTCACAGGTCCACATGTTCAATGGTAAACAATGGAATGATACAAGCTATAAACGATATTATTTCAATGTTATTTTAATTTGTTCGCGCGTACAGAACAGCAATATAGCAATTAACAAAATATAAGAATTACATTATTCAGTGTATATATTGTAAAATTGTTATGAATAATATGAAATATAAGAACAACAATATTCAGTGTATATATAATAAAATTCTTATGAATAAAAGGTAATGTGCAGGCTAATTATTCAAAATAGTAAAAAGTTACCTATAGTACAAGTTTTTCCATCATAACCCGGGGGACAGACACAGTGATATTCTGTTTGATGGTGAAAACATAGGCCTCGCTCACAAGGGTCAGACGCACAAGGATCAAATACTACAAATATCCAAAGCAGATGTACAACACATACACATATTTTTAACGTCACGCTACGTAAATAATCAGACCAGTAAACAAAGGCAGTGGAAGAGAGAGAAGAAAGGTGGCCCATGCGCAAAATTAGCTTTCAATTCATCTTTAATTTTGTCTATTACATAAGCTAATTTGAACAATTGTACACCGGTGATATCCATTTTCGTGGGATCGTATCCATGTAGAACAATTTTCGAAATGGAAATGAGCAAGAAAGAAACAAGAGTGAAAAAATAAATAAAATACGCGGAAAACGTGTCTTTAGTTGGATTGCAAAACCGACAGTCATCTCGCAAAAAATATATTACCTTGCACCTCACGGCTTATTAAATATTTTGCCTGTTTTATATTAAGCGAGTTTCGTAAATCTAAGGGAGGTAACTATTCTATCCTATGTTATATTATGTGTATTTTGGTAAAAAATGTGTGCTTCTCAGTGAATAGAATGGTTTTTCCTTCAAAGATATTTGGTATATAAAAATAGGGCTTTTTAAACTTTTAGTTGAACGATTTGAACGAATTTTGTCTATATTAAATGAACCACGTTCTAGGTAAGTCGATTGTTGGTGCAACAATACTAAATATGTTCTTGAAAAGGTCAGTGGATGTTCTTTTGATTTAAGTATGAAACTTCCTTCAGATTTATTTATTTTTGAGTATGATAGAAATGGAAGAAGAAAATGCAGGTTTTTACTTTTAATGCAACGTTGCATATGCTACGTTGTTTATAGCTTGATTAAACGATGACCATTATGACTGCTGCAAGGTGTGAAATGCTTTAATAACGGACCCGTATTTGTACGGAGTGTATATATTATGCCCCGGGGGTACAAGTATTGACCTCGGAGAGGTAAAACAACACCTGAGATTTTACATTTTCATTAATATTAATTAAATTGATGGTTCAAATATTACCAAATTTGAACAACAGATTGTAAATTATAAAGTGAAGCGCCGGTGATTTTTTTAATTGATTTGGCGCTACAGGGATATAAATACACATGAAATTACACCTGAAGTATATTATTATTCAAATTTGTAAACATTTTCCTATTGTTGACGTGGTCGTATAAAAGATAGAAAAAAGTATGGGGATCAAGTTGGTCTCTACAGGCCTTCTTCACAAGACGTATTGCGTCTACGTTTCAATCGTCCCTCGGTGTCGAGGGACGAAAACCCGTATGATGCGTGTATGTGGTCGCACGGTCATGCAAAGTTAATCCTGTAAGTCATCTCCCTTAAAATTATTGTCTGTTTGCACCTTTTAGATATCACTCTTTAGTCTGAAGAAAACTGGTTGTCTGCATTGGCTATTCCTTTAAATTATTTCTATGTTCAACTATTTAACCTTATATTTGTCCGTAGTCTTCAATTAATTATCAAAATCAGATTTAGTTGTTTTCAGCTATAAGTAATTGTCCGTTGATCTTTATTCGTTGGCTGTTTGCATCAATAATTTTCAACCAGAAAACAGGGAGATGACTAGGTAAAAAGGTATCATTAGGCCCAAATAGGGGAATGGGAAGGTAAGGGAGTAATATCCCAGGGGAGCGCAGTAGGGTACTCTGAGGAGAGTAACCTGGGGGAAGGCAACATTAGGAGGGAAGGATCCTCCCAGGGGGCAGGGAGGTGGAAATGGGAAGGGAGTGGGAGAGGGGAAGGGGACGGGAGGGGAGGGAAGGGAAGGGGAGAGGGGGTGAGGGGGAAGGGGGAGGGGAGGGAAGAAGGGGGGAGAGGGGAGGGATACATGAATGTTATTTATACAGCTGTCACATGTAATAATAAACAAGAGAGCCAAGATGGCCCTTTTTCGCTCACCTGAGTAAAAATTACAACTTCATGTTGTCATTAATTCAACACATTCTGACAAAGTTTGAGGTAGGTCCAATCAAAACTGTGACCTCCAAGATATCATTGAGACAAGCATTTTGACAAGGTTTGGTGAAGATCCAATCAAATCTGTGACCCCTAGAGTGTTAAAAAGGGTTTTCTATGATTTGACTTGGTGACCTAGTTTTTGACCCCAGATGACTCATGTTCGAAGTTGTCCAAGATTGTTATGACAACAATTTTGCCTTTATTTTGTCCGAAGTTTGGTTTTTAAATTTGTACTGTGCTGATATTTGATAAAACATATTAATTTGAGTAATGTTAAACAAACAAAAACATAATATGCATGTAGGTCTTTATCGCTGACAAAATACGAAAGCTCGGATACTTTGTTCCACTAATAAGACAAAGAATGCACTGGTTCGAATTTAGTGACTAAGACAGCCTCTATAAATAATCCATGCATTAGTAAGATGTCAAATTATGCATTTCGAAAATTGCCAGAGCAGGCATGTCTTAAAAGTGTTAACACGCAATATTATGATCTGAATAATACTGAGGGTCATAATTCTGATATAAGCAGGTGGATCATAATGACAAAAAAGACGGCTTATCTCTTATGTGTGCACGTCCCCTCAATTTTCTGGGTGTCTGGCCCATCTCCTTGTTAGTAATGGGAAACTGCCCGCTTGAAACAACATTGAGTGGCGAAAATCCCACAGTTTCCACTCGGACTCGAATGCGCAAAAACACTCAAGCCCATGGCTGTACCAATTGAGTTAGCCGAATAGCTGAGGCTGTTAGTTAATTTCTTATAATACCAACTATATCATGTATTCTTAAAGCAGACCAATCATAATAGAGAAATAAAAAATACAAGCTAAACTTATATATATATATATATATATATATATATATATATATATATATATATATATATATATATATATATATATATATATATATATATATATTTATATATATATATATATATATATATATATATATATATATATATATATATATATATATTTATATATATATATATATATATATATATATTTTAAACTAAAATAGCTATGAACGCAATATAGCTATTAACCTCAATTTCTTAAAATGTGTTTTTTCTGTTCGATTGAAAAACCATGTAGATGACACTAAAGTTTTCGTTGGCTTTCATTTGTAGAAAAACTGTCTATTTGTGTCCGTGACACAAAATCCAGGAAAGGTTTTAGTAAAAAAAATTAAATCATATCCCATATTATATTTTAATCAATAACAAGTTTTGATATTTCTGTATTGACTTTATTAGTCCATAATTTGTAACTTTGTGTTCGTCATCCAACTTTAAATATATTATTTCAACTAACAATAAAGTCTTAAAGGATCCAAAATTTCTAAAATGATGGATTGCCATATACTACGCTGCATTTACTATAAACATTAAGTGATAAACAAATAATAAATACGGTTGGAAAACTGTATTATCTGAAACTATTGTGTCTTTATTCCAGGTCTAAGATTATTATGTATGTATAAACTCAATTCCCACCTCAGGTATTATACAGCACTATGAAAACTTAGGAGCAAATAGAAAATGACAATAACAAGCAGTCATTCGGAAACATTTTAACACTTAAAATCTGTCACATCAGCAATAGACTATTGATATAGATTCTAGATATAAAACATAAATGGTCAGTTTAAGGTATCGCTGTATCATTTATCCGAGAGCTGGATATGTTGATCGTGATTTATTACCCTGATAAGAATAGCCTGGAATCATAAATTCCTATTCAACTATCGGTAGAATTCGGAAAACAGTCGATCACTTCCGATTGTTACCGATTCGAAATTAGTCAATTTATCAGTCCCTAACATAGATCGATGATCTGCTAAGATGAAAATCTGATAAGCGCGAATGTTGACTGGAGGTTTAAACATTCCTTTATCATTTAAGTCGGTATTGTTTTCAATATAAGACGTGTACAATAAGACATTTTGTTCCTTAGAACGAGACGACAGAACACTTTCTTGCGTTTTTCATCTCAATATTTCGATCTTTAATTATATTGACGTGAACAATATATTTACCGATCTCACAATGTTCACCGCCGTAACCATCGACACAGAAACATACATCCAGGTCACAATATCCACCGTTTGCACATACTTTATTACAAGTAGCCGCTATAAGTATAAAAACAGAGAAATGGAGTTAAAGCACTTTATGCAAACAAACCGTATAAAACGTAATAAGCACGAAAACACATCTCCAATGTGTAGTCTGTTACATACGATGAATTACAGTCAAATCTTGAATAAAGAACACATGAACTTATAGACAATTTGTGTGTCTGTAAAGACCTGAAGTTCTATTTCTAGTACATGTACCTGATTGTGTACTTTATTTTAACGTTTGAATAAAGAGCATCCCGAAATACTGTATACGTCATTCAATATTGGCGCTCGTTTTATTTCGTTGACTTAAGCGGTCAGTATAGATTCTGCGAAATCTAAGAATTTGCCAATAATGAACACCGCCAATTACTTTGTCAAGACAATGTAACTTGCGTTCCGAAATCACATTATTTGTTTATGGAGGCAGAACATGGGTTTATTTTTGCTTTTGGTTATGAAACTGCCAATTCTAGAACTCACCAATTCACGAACATCTTAAAAACGTCAAATTATGCACCTACAGAAATAAAAACGTAATATGTATACAATACAGAGTTTTCCTACCTGTAGTCTTTACAGGTCCTATTGTATTGTAATGTATTTTATGTTTTTAATCTGAGCAAACAGTTGTCTGACTGGGTATGTATACATTACCTGGAGTACAACTTGCACCAGTGAATCCAGTTTGGCATACACACTCAGCAAAAGGTGGACTCGTAGTGAAGTTCGTCACGCATTTGAAACGGGATATATCACCACAGTCGTGGTTACGACAAGGAGAGGAAACTGCAATGGCGTAATAATTCGTAGATCAATAATTTTTCAACAGACACTGTGTACAATAATTATGCAACTTGGGTTTTAATTCCTTCTGCAGCTAGCAACAAGGATTTTAACGCAGTTGCGCTTCAACTTATTATCAACACTTAGTTTGATAAAAATTACTATGCAGTATGTTAGGGAAACAGAACTGGCCAATGGTTCTTGTTAATTTTACAGTTATATGAAAATATGGCGCTATGTCTTCCTTGCACCAGTCTGGTACAAATGATTCGTGTGTGAGTGCATAATAGATGACTCGAACGTGTTGAACGATTTACACATTCAAAAACAGATTGGACATCAACAGAAAACTAAGATTTCTTTTCAAAAAGGAAACCTGTGATTACCTTTATCGTAAACTTTGTCTACCACCTTAATATTCACACATCTGATTTCGCCAGGTTTTCTACAGAAAATATGCATTCGACAAAATTAAATAGAACATTACTATATGCATGTTGTTTTGAAACAAACGTAAGTTGTTTTGGACAGTCGACAGAAATAGATTTTATCACAATACCAATAACAAATCGTGTTGACTTAGAACAACTAATGTTAGACTCACAACGTTATAACCACGAAATAGATAACTCTAACAGCAGTACTTAATTAGTCAGTTAAACCTAGTTTAAAAAATGTTCACACTTTAATCCAGCCAAAAATATCATTGTTAGTATTACAATATTATATACAGTTGAAAACCAAAATTCGACAAATCTGCGCAATCCCCCGACACAACTTTATTCAACACCTACATAAATACATATTTACGCATGACAACATTAAGACCGTTGAAAAAATAGCGAAAGTCTTTGATCTGAGAGCAATCGTCTTACCCAGGAAGAGAGACTTGAAGACACAGTTGACGTGTAACATTGGCTTCAGGAGGTACATACACTACGTCATTCTTGCAATAATGTGAATATAACTTGGGTTCAAATATATGCATATCATTAAGTGAGACGTCATTCGCTTCAACCATTTGTGGACTGAAACATGATAATTGGCTACAGTTCATAACTGATAAATGTGTCGGTGGATGTTGCCACTTTGCATTTATTGGACACTAGGAGGAGGATAAATTACAGTGCAACCTCTCCAGAGCAACACCCTTTGGGAGAAGAAAAATCATGTTATTTAGATGTTGATGCTCTAGAGAGGTAACATTAATACATTAATCGTACAGCGGGAATAATTCATGTTGTTGTTGAAGGGAGGTTGTTGTTCTAGAGAGGGCTGTTCTGGAGAGGTTGCACTGCACAAAGCATTATTTATAATTATTTTACTTCATTGTCGTCAATATGTTCCATACATGATGATGATTATATTATTAAGTACAATATTATGTCCTTGCAGCAGTGACTAAACATGTTATAATATAGCTTCGTCCTTCCTTAGAACGAATTCAAAGTTATAATTAAAAGGAAAATATGAAGGTTCCAAAAAATGCCACATGTTAACCTAACCGCTCAGACTACACATACAGCCTCAAAGAAATATAGAATCTTGGCAGTACTCGCGAAGACATTCCAACCTTCCAACGCGACTTACGCTTACCCGTCTCCAATCCCCTAACATAAGACAGTAGACGAAACGAAGCTCACAGCAATAGCGACAGTACTGCAGCATCCAGAAAATATTATAAAAAACCTAAATACTGAAGCTGCAGCAAAACCTCGTTATCTCGAGGAGTCATCGGAACAGACTAACTGCTGGAGATAAATGTGGTGCTCGTACGATTGAGGTACTTGTTTGTTGGTTGAAAATTATACGCAACTAAGAACAGACATTGACAGAAACTCCTCGAGATAAGTGCTCGTGATATCGAAGCTCGTAGTAACGAAGTTTTACTTAAACAACTATACCGTTATCCGATTACAATTTAAATAATTCAGGAAGAGTTTTATCTCGAGTAACAACAATTGTTGTGATCGTACCAAGTGGCACCAACGCCGAACAGGTCGCCTGTGGTGTAACGTAAATCTAGATGACAAGATTTATTTATTTCACATAGTACCACCGAACCATCGGGTAACGTGGGTGCTAAGAAGTATGGGTAATTCTACAATAAAACAGAATAAAAATGATATGACAGAAAAACGGACAGAAAGTTGTAGCACAGATATTGGGCCAATCTAAGTTTTACACGGGAACGAGTCAATCATAGATGGATTATTTTAGAATTTTCGAAACCAATGTACTTTTGTGGATGTATTATTAATTGTTCAGAACATTTATTGAGCAAATTAATTTTAACGAAAACCGATATGGACAGCAAACACTAGGACAATAACATCTTTGCTTATTTAGAAACTGTTTTTGTTCGATAACAAGTTAATGTGGTGACGACTTTTCACTGGATTTAACGCCGTTTTTTTTTCAACAATTTTGCAGTTACATACGGCGGCCGGTTCACAGTCCAGTTTTCTTGGACTGTATTCTAGCCAGTACTAACTTCTAACGGCAATTTCTCCACATATTGTGGAAAATCGACATTTGTTTTCGAATTTTCTTAGAAGGTATGACCTGACGCGACCGGGATTTGAACGCCGGGTTTCAAGTCCAGCGCACTAACCACTTGACCACTGTCGCGGCTGAATGTGATGATAATATTATAGAAAATAGCAAAGAAAACTGAAATAGCGATATTGCTAAAAGAAGTGTCATTACCTCATCGACGTTTCGTTCTGATCCAGCTGCAAATAAACAATATGAATAAATATTTTGTCATAATCTCTTTTTTTCAATTATTTCAGTAAATGCATCTGGAATTGACAGACACACTACTACTGTAAGATATAATGAACAAAAATCTTCCACTAGCTGATATTTTGCGTAACAAAATATAATTAGTTGATTAATTAATTATAAATAAATAATTGACCGAGTGGAACATTTTCTTTTTGCCATTTCTCAACGCTTTACCACGTACCGAGATAGCTCCCTTCATATCGTACAGACTTGTCCAATGTGAGTTACATAAAAAGAGGTCCACGTTTTTTTTTTCTTTTTTCCTCCGACAAATCACTGAAAACTGAATTTGGACCAGTACCTTTTTAAGGGTTTAAATGGGGGCATAAATGCCACTACCTTTTTAGCAAATAAGATTAATCTTACACTCACTGAGAGATACAAATGAAAGACAAAAATCAAATCATTTCAGTAAGTAATTAATAATCTTACAATTCGGACCAACGACATTCACAACAACACATACATCGTCTTCTGTTCTGCTGAAAAATATAGACAAAAGTTTGTCTGAATTTACGGGAAAAAAACTTTTGCTTTAGTAGTAATATATTTACAATTTACTTATACATGTACCGATAAATTCACGATTTATGTATACATTATTAAAAGCAAACATACGAAGAAAACAACACGAGTCACATGGTTTGCAGTCTTTAACGTCGTCCCTAACAAGGTATCTATTAGGAGAGACTATTTTAATGGCTTGACTTCTTCTATTGTTACCATGTATACTAGTATGTGGGTACTGCTAAAAGATTTAATACCTTTATATAATTTCTATACGGCACCATTAAAATAGACGTAAACGCTGAATTGGGATGGGACCACTTCCAAAAGGACTTTAAAAAGCAATAAAAAATGAGAAGAGATAAACACATACCCGTGAGCTTCGGTTTGCAAACAAACACTGTGTGTTCCAGTCGTGATACAGCTTATGTTCGCATATCCAATATAGTCCTCTGTGTTGATTTTAACAATAAATGGACCATCCACACCAATACTGCCATTCGTATACCTCACCTCGATCTTCGGGCTGTTTGGTTCGATGAGCAAAGTTCAAAGTTCAAAAGTTTATTGGCTTATAACAAAGAACATTGTCTTCAGCCATTTATAGAACATAATACAAAATGGCATAGACAGAAATAGTCTATACAATATACAACCATAGACTATACATATACACAAAAAATAAACATATTAAGACAATAATTAAGTTAATTTAAGAAACAGGTACAATGTTTAGGACATTAAATCAATGTAACATGGCATTCGATGAGCGAAATAAAGACAAAAGTCCAGGATAAATTTCGCAAGTTCCACGCAATAATTATCATTTTAAAGGCGATAATTATCGCGTGGAACTTGCTAAATTTAATGTGTACGAAATAGGATTCCGTACAAAAGATAGAGATATCTTACAATAAACAAGTAATAAAAACTGGATACTAAGATCACTTTTGGGAACAACCACATCAGTCTCGATATTAGAATACAGTGCAACCTCGCCAGAGTGGCTTTCTCTTGCGCAACAACCTCCCTTCAATAACAGTTTGATTTTACTACCGTACGATTTAACTATTAATTTAATTTCTCTAGAGCAACAGCCCCTCAACAACAACAGAATTTTGGAGAGGTTGCACTGTGCTCTCATTTTATATGTTGAAATATGTAGAGAAAATATTGAATTTAAGTCAGACTGATATTTTCAATGTTGAAATTGTACATAGGGTGACCACTTCGTCAGAAACTTTTCATTGAATCGATAATATATCAATGTACAATATCATGTACCGTCTAATCCGTGTTTGCAGCCACCTCCGAATAAAGACCTCCCTGTGAACAAAGGCCATTCTTTAAAAAACCGTCATTGATTATTTAGAACAAACTGACCTCCGAGTAAAGGCCACCTGTCAATAAAGGTTTTGTCTTTCCCAAGGATTGTCTTTGTTCACAGGTTTGACTGTATTGTATATTTATACATGTCTATAGACGTTATTAAAGGTATATTTACGCTTTGTAGTCTCCAGTCCCGGGTTTTCTTATCACTTGGAATGGTATAGATCCAACTGTTCCACTTTCACATTCAATCTCTGACGGAACAGCGATATCTCCAATGAATGTCTAAAATATAAGGTCTTCATTTAAATAACTATAAGTAGATATAAAGAAAAATGATGTATAAAATGTATTGACATACACAAATTGGAACTTTCGACTTGAAATTGTAACACTGCGCATAAAATAAATAAGAAATACATAATGTATACATGTATATTTGATAAACATATTACGTCATTAGTAATTCTACAGTCGACCACTACACTGAATGCACAAACCGGAACAAAGTAGAATAAATCATGATATAATTGCCTAGACAGGACGTCGGCTTTTTTTACAACCCCGTAACTCAATTTTTGGCAATATTGAAATTTTGGTATCATTTTTTTCATCTCAATGAGCTCTGTATAATAATCAAACTTATCTGCCTGTTTCTCAAAATGGGAAAAAATGACATGCTGTTTTGTAGAAATAATCTGACGAGGAGTGTGATCTACAGAAATAACTTACGTGCTTGTATCAGTGGTTACATATCTGAAAGTCTGCTTAAAATACTTCGTTGACTTTCTTTAAGCCCAATTGTACGGAACCGCTATAGTGACATTGTACACTTATATTTCAACTTGTATCCCTCTTTATATACGAGATGCGAAATACAATTTACTTTCAATTCGTAAATACGGCGTACTACTTCGTAATTACGAAATGTTATTTCGTAAAAAATGAAATAAAAAAGAGTGCTACAAGTTAAAATATAAGTGTAGAATGTCGCTTTAGGGGCTCCGTACAATTACTATTAAATTTCTCCAAATTTAATTAATTACCTGTGTCAAATTCGATGATGCCGCCATCTGTATTTCAGCTATAATCGGATAAAAAATAAGGACAAGTTTCATGTAATTGCAAAAATGTCCATGTTAGATAAAGATTTGTCTCTATGAAAGATGTCATTTGAAATCCAGGTTCGCCCAAGCGCTGTTGATCTATGACATAGAAATGCCATTCTGTGACAATATTTCGCTCCATTACATGTAAATTGTGTAAAGCAAGTTACTATGTCTACGCCATGATAATGAATTACAAAATCTATACTTGTCTTATCAAAGCGACGAATATGTTCGATTCACGCGTTTCTGTTTAAGGAGAGATAGGTCTTTGTAGTTATTGTTATCAGAAAAGTGTGAATACCTTTATCACACTGAACACCCGAATATCCCTGTTTACAGAAACAGTGTGGTGTCCCTGATATATGACCATCACAGAAACCTTCGTTTAAACATTGTAGTGTCTGACATCCAGACTTAGCTGAAATACAAGTTGATTATGTGTGAATAATGACAAATAAGAGTAATATATATATACAGTGCAACCCCTCAAGAGCGGCCCTCTCTTGAGCGACCACCTCCTTTCGACAACAGCTTGATGTTTTCACACTGTACGATTTAATTATTAATTTAGCCTCTCTAACAACCTCTCAACAACAATATAATTTTGCTTCTCCCAAAGGGTGTTGCTTTTGAGAGGATGCACTGTAATAATAATTATCCGATAAATATTTCATACAACTTGTAACAATTTTGCATTGCTCGCAGGCTTTTTAATGCAGCTTAAAGAATATAAGCTTTGTAACATTGACTGAAATAAGGATCGGTGTTCGCAAGACTTCGTTAAGTGACAAGTTCAACGTGCGTAATTACGATTGACTATTTTAGCATCATGTTAACCGCCAATCAGATGTTCAACCTTGTTCTAGGGTTGATTCAAACTCAATTGTCGAAAGTAACTTCACCAAGGAATAAGTCTTTAGAGATATGCTTTATTGTTCGACATTATTTAAGTTCTTTCATTTGGAGTAATTAAAAGTGTATATTTTTAAAACGGCGCATACTTATTTTTCTGATGGTAAAACACATTTTGTTTGCGTTACGCTGTAGATATATTGGTCTTTTATTAAAAAGATTAATATCGCCGTTTGGCAGTCATCAAATAACAGAACAATATACGAATGTCACTTAAAAAATTACTTTTTCATAATATGATTTTCCGATTTTTTATCTGTTTTTGAGTCAATTGTACGAACCATCTTACTTTCCGCCAAAATGGAAATACTTTAGTACAAAAACAACGTTATATGCGCTACCTGATAGTGTATCGTTTTTTAATACTGTAAGCTTAAATGTTCTTTGTTCGCCTCCTAATCCAGATCTGAAAAAAAGTGAAAAACATTTATTATTATATTCAATTAACTGTTGTCACTTGTAATGAGTGCTATTTAAAATATGTTATCGTATTGACAGTTTCAATAATATATTTAATCATGTGTTTTATTGCATAGTAATCATTAATTATATCGTTCATGTTATCTTTTATCTTATAGTAATTATCAATAATATATTTTGTTTTTTTTGCAGTAATTATGAATTATATATTTAATTTTATAGTAATTATGAGTTATATGTTTTATTTCGTAGTAATTACCAATAATATATTATATCATATAGTAATTATTAATCATATGATTCATGTCAAAGCAATTATCAAATATATAATTGAATGTGTTTGATTGAGTGATTTTCATTTTCTTTCATATGTCCTTTTAACTAGTTATTTAGTTATCTGTCACTGTAAAATGTTCCATAATATACATTTGTGTCACTGAATTTACATGAGGAATATGGAAAAAATGTTTCAGATGAGTTGCACCTGGTAAATAGCGATACAGTGGAAACTCTCTGGACCGATTCCACTATAAACCGGTTTCTCCTCTAAATGGGTCAAATGTTCTGGTCCCGACTTCATTACTATATCATTCAAAAATTCCCCTCCAAACTAGCATTCTATCTTAAACGGCTAATTGACCTGGTCCCGGGCTCGACTGGTTTAGGGGGGTTCCATTGTACATACTATTCTTTGTGTTTTGCAGACTTCATTTGAAGTATGGAACAGTTTATTTACTAAATTGTTCCAAATAAATGACTCAGAGAGTGAAAGTTGATACGATAAGAAGCATTGAAAAAAGCATTTATTGAAGTTTATGATTTGTTTTTAGCCTGGAAGAGTTAATTAAGACAGGGATGTTTATTATGACATACTCGGTAATTAAATAATTTGTAAGAAAGGTGGTGATTTAAATGATGAAGTAAGTCACCTACTTTTTCAGTCTTGCAAGCACTTTAAATGTGTGGTTTGTACCAGCTTCTGTTACATCTGTAACTATAGATACATCAACTGTACACGTGGCGCCATCATTCCCGTATATAGAACACGTATCACACATAGAAAACACGTGGTACTTCGCAAAATCGTCGCTTGGAGTAATTTCAACTTCATTGCTGAAACAATAACAGTGTTTGTTTTCTCAACGCGCTAGGTGCGACAAAAGTGATCAATAATACTGAATGAAACCAATGCACAATAAAACATCGTTACTATGAGCATCGATATAACGAGCACTCCACTTATCTCGAGGGTTTTTTAAAGTCCCGTCAATGTTTTGGTTAATAGTCGTGTATAATTTCAACCAACAAGCAAATATCTTGCTATTACGAGCACCACGTTTATCTCGAGGATTTAGTCCGTTCCGGTGACTACTCAAGGTAACGAGGTTTTACTGTATGTATAAATATGGAATATCTTTTTCGAGATCATTACTTTATAGGTACGTCAGTAGATGATTTCACTTATCACTAATAAATCTTTCGCGTGACACAAGTAATCACGAGTCGTGGCCGTGGTCCTGTGGTCAGTGCGCTGGACTTGTAACCCGGCGATCCGGGTTCAAATCCAAATTCAAAACTGAAAAATTGACAATGTCACATAAAAACAAACAAGTAATCACAAAGCATGCGTTTGATCATTTAAACCAGACAATTATTCGTAATTATATATATTTTACCAATCATTCTCATTGCCTTGTCCCTTTGTTACATGGTATAAAAGGTGACATGGTTCTCCGGCGACACAGTCCACGTTTGCTCCTGTTGGTAAACTGGAGCCAACAAAATGAGGTCGATTCTAAAACAAGAATTTTATACATTATTCATAGAAAATGAAAAAATAGGCAGTTTCGTTTACTACAATATTTTTTCTCCCGCTTAAAAGCAAAGCGTCACATGTTTAGCTAATTCTAATACAGAACACGTGTTATGGAAAGTCAGAAGTTACAAACTAATTACGCAAACAGTTGAATTACCAAGTGATATTGTATATCTACGTCCATTCACTAAAGTATCCGTGTTGTTTACAGAATCGAGTAATATGTCAATTTTAGCAACTTATACAATGATTCAGGCAGATTCCTGTTTTCCACTAATCCAACCGACCCTATTTTTTTCGTTAGATTTATTTTCGGTCACTGTCAATTTCTCCTCGTTGATATTTTTGTTTTCTTATGAAATGCATCACTGAACTTTTTTGCTGACCCTGTGTTTTTGGTTAATGTGTGTAGAAACCCGGTATTTTTTCTCACTAGTCTTTGTGAGTAAACAATTTACATGTCTGACATCGTTTACGATTAAGAACATAAAGCAGCATACATTTAGATTGCTCTCAATGACACTGACTCCTTCCTATATATCCGGACTGTGCACATTCGCAGCATTTGAATTATAAGTTTTAAAGCCGTAATTCAGTTCTTCCGGAAAATTATCCTCAAATCTAACTAGGACGATGTTTAAATTTACGATCGAAATGTGGGACTCTACTTTCATTTTAAATTCGCTTTAAAGTGATTTTGTTTACAATGCTTTTACGTTATATGGACAAAGTAATATGTATGTTACTATAAGCGGTTACTTTAAATGACACAATGCATAAGTTTTTTACCTTGCGTCCATACAGAGTGTAAGGATCTGAAAAAATCAAGGATATGTTTAGATAATAATAATTATACAGTAAATCCTCACATAGCGACCACCTCAGCATTACGACCACCTTGTTATCCTCATTTTCAGACCGGTTTTCAATTACTCCCCTATACTTCAACTTGATAACGAGACCACCTCATCATTACGATATTTAGAGGCCCGAAGGTGAAATCAATATCGGGGTTTACTGTATACGTAAACAGGGAAGTTTTAGATTATCATTATTAGTGGCACTGATAATTCAACCTGTCTTACAATATATAACACAACTTCTGTAACGTAGATCATATCTAAAGGCTTAAGCCAATCAAATAATGTCTTAATTTAACCAATCAAATGCTGTATTAATTAAACCGATCAAATGTTGTCTTAATTAAACCAATCAAGTGTTGTCTTAATTAAACCAATCAAGTGTTGTCTTAATTCAACCAATCAAATGTTGTCTTAATTAAACCAATCAAATGTTGTCTTAATTAAACCAATCAAGTGTTGTCTTAATTCAACCAATCAAATGTTGTCTTAATTAAACCAATCAAGTGTTGTCTTAATTCAACCAATCAAATGTTGTCTTAATTAAACCAATCAAATGTTGTCTAAATACATCGTGAAAAGATTACCTGTTATTGCTCTTACTTTGAAGCAGAATTCATCATCAGTATGCCTAAAATACAAACAGCAGTACAAAATTAATATCATTTATATTGCAATTGTAAATAATTTAAACATCTAATACATGCATAAAAAGTCTGGAATAAATAATCCCCCCCAAAGAAAACGAGACAACTTCTTAAAGTCTACTATCCAATCGCTAATATTGTACCATGAACAAATAAAATAAATTGATAATCATATAAATCTTAAATTTGGGATAGAAAATAAATATTGTTTAGACTATACAGTAAAACACAGTTATAATGAACGCGGGCATGGTGAAGAATCGGATTTAGTGACGGACATGTATTTATTTCAACGAAATCGCCCTTCTTTATTATATTACTGTGAATATAGTAAAATGTGAATATAATGGGATTTAATGAAGTGATTATTCGCAACCCTAGGATTTCGCTATAACTCTCTTCTACTGTACACTTTTTAACAAAATCCACAACATTCTTGTGAAGCATACAAATCATAGAGGTAAACAAGCTTATGATTATGCTGTCAGGTACAGTAACTAGATACGAATACCATAAATGCAATTATACCAAAGTCGTGCAAAGGCTTTGATAAATATAGCAATAAATACTTATACAGGGTGATAAAATGGTTATGATAGGATAAACAATTGAAATAACTTTGTCAAATAATGAGATAGAGAATAAAACATTTTTTTGTTATTAACAAAGAACAATGTTACATTTCAAATATATGTTTTGTAAAGTAAATAAATTCTAAGATTGAAAGTGCTATCAATTTTTTTATCTTATCATAATCATTGGATCACCCTGTATTATGTCCATTAATGTTTCTATAATCGCACTGGAGTTTGACGTCGCACCAACAACCAGGGTCATTTGGCAACATTTGCAGCTTAAACGGTGAAGGAAGACTCCAGGCTTACACCTGGAAGAGCACCCTAAGCTAGATGGATAGCTTCCTCAGATGCGAAATTTCGTGAAACTCACAACGGTGAATGGTTAGGTATTACTAGTCAGATACCATAACCACTCGGTGACTCGGAGGTCCCATAATGCTTCTGTAGTAACAACAGCAGGAGTTTTGTAATAGCCAGCATGAGATGCCACAGAGGGACGTACATACCAGTGGCTTTATGTGTTATGATCGTAAAAACTGCGTGATGTCAACTGCTGCAAACAATAACTCTTGTGGTTTTATAAACTGTATAATATTCCATCTTTCAGTGAAAGGTGTGTCTGTAAGCTGGACTATTTGCCATTTTCCCCTGAGAAGAAAGAAACAACCCACATTTACCCATTTTGATTCCTGATTTGGACACATGCGTCATAAAGTCCGGCACGTTCAGCTAACATCATTAAGTCTGCTTCAAAAGAATGATAGTATGGAACCACGTTTGTGTTAACAGTCAGTCCAGTACTTACAAAACCATTCACTACGTCAGGTCTGCAATAATAATATAAATGAGCCAACTAACCATTAGGAACAATACAATACTGTATCAGCATTCAATGGAGCTACAGACCATGAGCAATCGATATTATATTTATAATCTGGCTGCAGAACATGTTTTACCACTGTTTTTGTTTATTTTAGTCCATATTCGCATCAGATGTGATTTTTATATATCTAAATATCTTACGATATTCATGATTTAGGGTAGTATTCTAACCAAAAGTAGCGTTACTATTGTAACGCATTTGAGCAGACTGACCTTGTTAACTAGGGATCCTTATTTTTCCAAGTGCAAGCTAAATTTTGCAAACTTGGAATGGAGTGGAATGATTTCGTCGGAAATAAGTATTTTCTGACGATTTTACCTTTAAAGAAATATCAGTTTTACGTTCTATCATGAGATAAAAAGTAAAAAATTGTGGAGTCGTGTAAAAAAATAAAGAAATAGACTTTTGTTTAACAGGGTAATTTGGTGCACGCCATAGAAAATAATTATCACGTGAGTGATATGTTGGAACAATAATGATAAATGTCCTATAAGTTTATTCAAGCGACTTACTTGTTTGCTAAATGATTTGATACTTCAATGATTTGGGAAAAACTGCAAGGTTGATTCACTACGCATTCTATTATGGTAGGCTTGGCTGCTCCGTAGAAATAAGCCTGGATAGAAGACAATGTATATCATGTCAAATTAAACAATGAAAATTATTATATTTTTTATAACTGTTTCAACAAGATTCTGAAACGATGACCATATACAGTGCAACCTCTACAAAGCAACAACCTTTGGGAGAAGCAAAATTATGTCGTTGTTGCTGTTGTTGTTATTGTTGTTGAAAAGGTTGTTGCTCTAGTGAGGTTGAATTAATTAAAGATTGCATTGTAATACATGCATAGAGTCGGTATCATTTTCTTGTATGGAATTCGAAAACAAATTGTCAGATTCTTCTTAGTCACGTAATCATTGCAAATGGACCAGTATATTTTTTGTATATCATTGGAAATTGAAAACCAAGCACACAAAACTCTACAGCCGTTACGTTTAGTTCAAATCTTTATTGAAAATGAAACAAATATCTACTTAGATACTTATTTAACACATATATTGACGAAATAGATTATAAAATAAAGCTTACCGGTTTAGATGACTGAGACTGTACGTTTGCGACTGAAATGAATGGAAGGGGGGAGTTTCTAATTAAACATGATAACATACATAATTATACAGTAAAACCTCGTTATCTCGTGGAGTCGTCGGAGCAGACTAAGTGCTCGAGATAAACGTGGTGCTCGTAATAACGCGATATTTGTTTAAACACTCGTCGAAATAAATCGGGTGCCCGTGGTATCGATGCTCGTAATAACGAAGTTTTACTGTACTAGTTACTCACGAGTGTACGTTTAATGTTTTGTTGCAGATCTCACAAAATTGCACAATTGAAGTAGCCTTAAATTGATCTTTAGTCGTGCATAGCACGTCAATAAATAAGGTCACAAACAATTATTGTATTACAGTTGTCATTGACGTCTTTGTCATGATCAGGTATAATATATAAGTAAAAGATCTGTATATAACTATGACGGATTATTTACAAACTGGTCGTAAAAATCTTCATGTCACTTTCCTTCGGTATATACGTACATAAATTCACGAAATTGTACCATAGTCAAACCTGTGAATATAGACCATTCTTTGGAAAACTATCACTGATTATTTAGAACAAATTGTCCTCCGAATAAAGGTCATTTGTCAATAAAGGCCAGATTTTGCCTTTCCAAAGGGTGGCCTTTGTTCACAGGATTGACTGTATTATAATAATTCATCATTAAAAGACGGTTGTGCTTATTTGTCAAACCGTAAACTCTTAAATTGTTTCTAGTCAATTCCTTCAGTACAAAATTTACGACGACCAAACTAAATCCCCAACAACCATCCCAAACTTGGTAAATAAAACCACCAAAACACATTAAATTTTGATTATGAATATTGATAATATATTTTGTCCACAAATATAAAAGAGGCATTTGATGAATCTATTCTAGAAGTGTGCTACATACAATTTTCACATTTTGACCCAGCATAACCAGTACGACATATACATGTATTGGTAGTTTTATAGGATAAACAGTACCCATCATTCGTGCAATCATCCGTCTGCTGACTACAGGGTCCTGTGAAAAGAAAAAAAAATGGTTTAAAATAAATTGGTACAGTGCAACCTCTCCAGAACGGCCCTCTTGAACAACAACCTCCCTTCAAAACAACATGAATTATTCCTGCTGTACGTTAAACTATTAATTGTAACCACATTTGAACAACAACCTCTCAACAACGACATGAATTTGTATCTTTCAAAGGGTGTTGCTTTGAAGAGGTTGCATTGTATTGTGCGTAATAATTAAGCAGGGAACCAATAACAAATGTCACAGTATGTGATGTCAGGTGCTGTAAGTATGTACAGTGGACACACGAATGTTTCAGACATTCGTAATTTATTTGTAAACTACACATTTTATATTACATATCAGTTTTGGAAATTACTATGTTTGACCTTCAAGCTGTTAACAAATATCCAGTGGATTGTATATAAAACATGAAAATATATCATCAATCAATACCTAGGCACCTTCTCCAAAACATTTCTCAATGGTTAAGACAGCTGCTATTTCGTGGACATGTAATAATTAGCAAATGCTTCGGCGTCACCCTATCTATAACAATTATGATAGATAGCTACATACGAAGACACCTTTACGTGTAATGTGATTATCAGCGTGATTATAATCATCCAAAATTTTAGACAAGTGAATTACATTACACACCTGTTTCACAATTATCCCCGACATAACCAGGTTCACAAACACAATGATATTTAAGAGGACTGTCATAAAAACATCGACCTTTATGCTGACATGGATTATTTACGCATGGATCTGAAAATAAAGAGCTTTTTTTGTAATAAAATCATTAAAACCAGTAAATTGAACACAGAAAAGGATCTAACAAATCCCGTAGTTTGCAGTTTTGCAAAGCTGTCGATTATTCAAGCATCATTGGGCTCCCTCCATTTATTTAGCCATCGCACGAGACTAAAATGGCAGTTTTCATTTTTGATTCATTAAAGGGGCAATAAAGTATTTAAGGACCACACGAGCACTGGTTTATGCTGGCATATTTCTACATAAGATAATCAGAATATTTTCGCGAAAATCTACCAGATATTCATGAAAAAAGATATTCATGAACAAATACATTTTAACAAAAAATACAAATCAATTGGTTAATTTTTGACATTTTAGCAATGTAAGATCATTATTCTTTATACAGTCAGATAACAAATTTTTGTGTAATATAATGAATATACTGTAACAATAACTTTAAAACTCATTCGTACAAATTTAGAGAATCAGTGAAAGTAATACAAAATAAATATATATTATATGACAGTTTCACTCACTCTCTTGTGGAGACAACTCATTGACCATCAAACATAGTTGTTGGTAATCTGTAGAACTGAAAACACAGTTAAATGCCAAATATTTAACTTCTCTACGCACAAATGACCTCAATACAATGCCTTAGCACTGTGTACTGAGACGGAATTTATCCGCACCAATCAGTATCCAATTGTACAGTAAAACTCCTGAAAGCTGGGCCCCTTATGGATTGATCCAAAAGTCTGATTTTCTTTTCTGAGAATTCCGTTTTTCAGAGAGCTATTGACTATATAAGATATTGACTATAAAAATGGGACTTGAAAAATCGTCCGTTTTTCAGGAAATTCCGGTTTTCAGAGAGTCCGGTTTGCAGGGGTTTTATTGGTTATCAATGGTTAAAAATAACCACTGGGTTAAATGTATTGCTAAAAAAATTTCGGGTACAAATTTTTTAATAAAGTGATCGAATAAATCTTTAGTTAAAATTATCCAGATATAATTCCAGACTAGATTTTAGCCAAGTGTCCTGTATGGTTAAGAGATCGTCAAGATCCTCAGTTTGTCTGTTTACTCGTCAAAATTGTGACGGTCATCTAGCATTTGGCACAATAAGGTCAGCCATCTTGTTTCTGGTAAACTCTTGGTTCAATTCTTGACCAAACTTAAAATTTAACCCTGTGGTAAAATTTATTGAATTTTACAAAATTGGATTACATCTTTAATATGCTATATAACAGACATAGCAGCCCAAGAATAAAATAAACAATTGTTCGTTATGTAAAAAACACATTTAAAAACCTTCGCAACATGCATAGTCGTAAATAAGAAGAAGATTTAAAGATTCGAGTTGATATCTAGCTACATTTATTTTCGATAAAGTCTTCCAAGCCTACATTTTTTCCGTTTTATACAATTTATACAATCTACATAACCGTATTTAATAGAGATTATATTTTACAAGTTAGGCCATACTTAAAAAATATTGGTATGCATTTATGCGACGGACTCATACAAAAATACCTGGGCTCAAACATTTTTGGCGATTTTAACAAATTTTTCGTTCTTTCGTTCAGAACAAGCATACAATGTTTAAAAAATGGAGAACAAAAGCAGTCCTCCGAACGGGGAAACCGCCTTAGAACGGTCTTTATCAAAGCTAGAGGAGGGTTCAAATGATTTTGAGGCCCCAACCTCACAGTTACCTCCAGCAAAAAATAAATTGCATGACTAAATAATAGACAAGCTGAAAACAATAAAGTCACAGCTGTGGAAACCCTCAAAATTGGTTCCTCTATAAACCGGCTTCCCGCTAAATCGGCCAAACGTTCTGGTCCTGACTTAAACACTATATAAAATCAAAAAATCCCTCTTAACTGGCATTCCCCCTAAATCGGCAAAATGCCCTGGTCCCGTGTTTGGCTGGTTTAGATGGGTTCAACTATATAATCAACAGCAAAATTAAATAAGTTGATTGCTCTCATCTTCCCTAACTTATAACTAAGCTACGAAGCGAAATAATAACAACATACCCTGCTAAAAAGCACACTTCAGTTTCTGTTCCATTTAGTTGATTAATGTCAACCTCTGTAGAACATATGCGGGTATCGTTGTGATAGTGTGCTGGAAATATTGTCACTAGATTCGCTGTCGATGTTGGGACGATATCACGACTATGGAAAGCAAAGCATAAGCATTCTGTGAAATTAGTAGATAGCTGACACGTTTGCGAAATTAATGCAATATAAATGTTCCATTAGCTTACGACCAATTTGAGGGCCGCGACCGTGGTCCAGTGGTTAGTACGCTGGACTTGTAACCCGGCGATCCGGGTTCAAATTTCACTCGCGGCGTGTCATACCCTTCTACGAAATTTGACAAGAATGTCCATTTTCTTACATATGTGGACAAGTTGTGGAAGGGTAAGTTAGTACTGGTTAGTATACAGTCCAGGAAAACTGGTTAGGTGATCGGGTCGCCGTATATAACTGAAAAATTCTTAAAAACGACGTTAAACCCAGTGAAAAAAATTCACGAACAATTTGGGGTTTAAGCCAAAATTGTCTCACAAGCCCTCGGACAAATTAATGACATGCCAAGAAGCAATAATTTCATGTATAGATATGTTTATATTGCTGCTTACGTGCCTCACACAAATTTATTCTGAACCATAAATATCAGAGGAATGATAGTAAGTGTTTCCATTTCTTCTTAACGTCGTTGTTGTATAAATTGTAGTATGAATTTTATTTGACTTAAGAATTTCCCAGTACTTAAACTTACCATGTTTCTTTGTAAGAGTTCGTGAAGAGCATAATACGACAGGGTTGTCCAAGGGGACACAATATTCTGCTCCCATGATTCAAAGTAGGCTCCAGGAATTTCGAGGTTGCCTAGCAATCAGTAGAAACAACATTTTAAACAACACACATCGAACCTACATATTACCGACGCAAAATATTAATTATCTTTACTTACGCATTTAAACTAATTTGAATTTCACCATGGATTTAGAACTAAACAATAAAAGTTTTATGAATACCACCGATTGTCTTATATTCAGTACCTGATATAAATAATATATATTTTAAAAAAAAACTTATCATATACGGTTAAACCTGTGAACAAATGCCACCCTTGAGAAATGCAAAATATGGCCTTTATTGACAGATGGCCTTTATGGACATCTGTTTGTTCTTAATAATTAGTGATGGTTTTTCAAAGAATGGCCCTTATTAGTTGGAGGTGGCCGCAAGCACAGGTTTGAATGTACTAAAATTTATAGTTAATTTTCAGATGTTCAAACAAATACATAATAATTATAATCGTAAATGACGTACATTTTGATGTAAGTACTGTAGAGATACATTTGACGCCATAGCTGTAAGTTGTTAGAAAACAGATAATAATTATATAATATCTATACAGTGCAACTTCTCTAAAGCAACAACCTTTGGGAGAAGCAAAATTATGTCGTTGTTGGGAGATTGTTGCTCTAGAGAGGTTAAATTAATAGGTAAATCTTACAGTAGGAATAATTCATGCTGTTGTTTAAGGGAGGTTGTTGCTCAAGAGAAGTTGAGCAATAACAACATCACCCCCCCACACACACACACACACACAAAGGCTGCAAGAACACCCCAGATTATTATCGTATCAATCCGATGAAAATGGATAACAGAACTTAATAAACGTATGGTGAGACTATGGCTGCTACACTACATGAATAAAACTGAAGCAACACCAATTACTATTCTTATAATCATTATTTCCACTTACTTAATTACGATTGCTGATATAAAGATAACTTTATTACATAAACAGCACTTCCGTTTATTAAATGAAGGCCGTGGCCGTGGTCCAGTGGTTAGTGGTTAGTGCGTTGGACTTGTAACCAGGAAATCCGAGTTAGAATCCCGGTCGCGGCAGGTCATGCCCTTCTAAGAAAATTTGACAAAAAATTCAATTTTCCTCCATACGTGGAAAAGTTGCCGGCTCCTTGTGGAAACGTAAGTCCAGGAAAACTGATTAGGTAAACCGGTCGCCGTATATAACTGAAAAGTTGTTGGAAAACGGCGTTAAAGCCCAGTGACAATAAGTCACATGAAACGAAACGATTATTGAATGCAGTTTTCATAAATAAGACTTACGATCTGGCTGAATATTAATTGAGTAACAAACACTCGACTCTGAACCACTGTGAATGAAATTTAAAATAATATATAATTGATGATACAAGCAAAATAAAAATCATAGTGCATTCTTGTAACAAAAAGCGCTTAAAATAAATAAGAAATAAGTTTTTCACTTATAACAATCTCTATCCAGAAATTTTGGTTACGATCTCCCAAACACTTACAAAATCAACATCATTTTGGAGCAAACTGGACGTCATATAGAACATCTGTTGTAAAAATTGTAAGTAATTGAAAATTTAAGTTATAAGCCTGTAATTTTCTGTACAATTATTTGTATGTATACACATTAAGTGTTTTTAAAAGTTTGGTATCACATATGATGAAACACCATGTATCTGTCAACATCTCAACTTTTACAAAAATAAAGCCACAAATAGTACAAAATTCACAACTAAGTAAAACCATTTCTTTCGTACAGTACTTTGGAAACAAAAGATGTTATAATTTACAAGAAAATCACAGCCAGTATTTTATTATTACGCCCACTATTTCTTGAAGGAAAGCTTTCAATTTATTTTCCGTAATTTGGTTACAAAATCTAATCTCTTTCAGACGTTGAAAGATATGTAAGTGAGAGATCACCACCCTGGATAGACAGTCCAGTTTTCACGGTATGAACTCCGTTACAAATACAACGGACAACCACAATATACGAGTATTGTCAGTGCGTCGTTTGGACAACGTAGTTTAATTAATTGACAATAATTTCCATTACTTACGAATGGAGAAAATTCAAGCACACATATGGTTGTTGGTTAGCTGTCAAGTTGCCTTGTAAAGTAGTCAACACGGAAAATACGTTTTTGTAATTGTTGATTTCGTTGGTATGTTCAACTTTCCAGGTGGTTTCCAACCCAGGCGATGTGTCCATCTTGACATTAAAACTAAAATAAGGTCGAGATAAATACACTCCATTACGCCGACAGAAGAAATAAAGCATTTATTTCAATGTATGACATAATATTACGATATAAACTTGAACAACGTATGTCTGTCCACTCTATATCAAAGAAAAAAACTCGTTATCTCGAGGAGTCATCGGAACAGACTAAATGCTCGAGATAAACGTGGTTCTCGTGATAACGAGGTGTACGTTTGTTGGTTGATTATTATGCACCTCAAAGAACTAAATTGACAGGACTTTAAAAACTCCTCGATATTAGTCTGAAGCTCGTGATATCGATGTTCGTAATAATGAAATTTTACTGTAAAAAAACACTGCATTAAAAAGCGCAATTTGGTATTTAATGGCTGGTGCACATTATGCATTTCTAATATCATCTTATCTATTAGTCTAACATTCTGATCTAATAATTCAGTAGATTTGCAATCACGTGATGTCTCATTTCAAAGTTCTCATTTTTACGATATCGTTCCAGACAGAGTCTACTTCTGATAAACTATACTGGCCGTCATAAGAAAGTAACCAGTTAGTGATGTTGGTATAAAATAAACAAAGCGCCAAGTAACTGAGATGAATTTAATTCTGGAAATAGCTGAAGCATTTCATGATATGATTTATTGTTATCCATTATTGACCATAAAATTGCTGTATACCATTAAACGTTCAAGGTCAGTATATTAGGCCGAAATAGAAGTATTTTTATGATGGTTACTTTCATATGACGATCAGTATATATCAGTTTAGAAAGATTTGTTGAGATGAAATACCAAATACACTGGTGAATCAAATGCATATTTGTATAATATGACAAGAATGTTGGTTAGTATTATAAACCTTTTATAGTATCGTCCCCGACTACGTCTTGTTGATGTCTGCAATGCACACGTGCTGCCCTGACAGACATACGTGCATATATGTATATGCATTTTAAACAATGACTCAACACAGTTCTAACCCTAGTGTCAAGTAATACAAACTTAAATCTGGTGAGCATTTTAATACACTCGAAGCATGCCTTTGTCTAACTTTGTAAATCCATGAATAAATTATTTGAAATATCATGACAGACTGTATAAGCTTATTTATACTAAAATAACTCCACTGAAGCGTAATTGATAAAAAAGATTATAATTACCGTACCTATTGTTTGAGCGGACATATACCATCAGATGACACGGTAATAAACTGTTGTTGTTTTTATAACAAACAATCTGACTTCCGTGAGGTGGTGATGGTGGGATAATCTGAATTTCTGCCTGGTAATAAATTAAAAAAAAACACTCAACATGGGCTACATCTTTCAGCGTAAGAAAGAAAAACAAAACCGCTGTTCAATATACAATATCGTAAAGGGGCACCTCCCGTTGGTTATTAACAATGTCCCGATAAAGCTTTTGGCTCAGGGACAAGACCATTCGGCTGGTTTAGAGAGGAAGCTAGTTTGGATGTGTTTTTCGTTGTGTCTCGTCAACAGGTTAGTGATATATCTACTTTGTTTGGCCAACAGCTACCTTTGTTGCTGCGCACCTATTCTTGATAATAGATATAAATGTTTTTAAATAAAATAGTTTCTAGAAATATGACAAACATGTTGATGAGGTGGGTTTATATTTTAAATGGTTTTTTTGGGGGGAGGGGGGGGGCGTCCACTTAGAATATTGTTTCTGTTGCCACCCTTTCTTTTTTGTTTTTGCTCCAACCGCTGTTTGTTTCATTAGGATTTCTCCTTTACCTATTGGTAATAGTTTAATAATTGCACCAATATGGTACCTCTTGCTATCACATTGACAATTTTACACAATGTATGACGTCATATTTTGTACTCAACCCCAAGACCATTATTGGATCTTAGGTTGTGAAGTTTGAGGTCAGTCCCACAGCTCAAACCGCAATATTGCGTTCTCATTATTGTCAACTAATTTTGATGAGACGATATGATATCTTAGGTATTAACAATATCCTGTACACATTAAAAGTGAAATTCATGGAAAATATATATAATTGTAAACTATCATGTAATTGTTTATGAACCTGAGTATGCATGTATGTCGCAATAAGAATCTAAGTATAAATTTAAAGGACTGAAAAACACAGATTCGCAACACAATAGTTTATTATAAAAAAATCAGCCACAGTGCTTCCCATGATGTGACGTCATAGTTGACTCAACGTGTATACACATTCACAGGAGCTTAATGCAGCGCAAGTGTATAAATGCATTAAACGCATAAATAATACTTTAAAGCATTTTAAATTATTTACAATTATTAAACAATTATCCACGTTGATCTGAAATATATTGAGTACAAAAACAATATTTGAGCCTTAAGACTGATCTCGAGTTTTACAAACTAGGATCCTGATCTATCGGCGAGTCTTCTTCGCGAATTCATCGTGGTAAATTTGTAATAAAATGTTAATAAAGTTACTTACAGTGTTTTGTGGAGCATCAATGGCTGCAAAAGATATTTGACTATTATTTTAAATAGCTGTAATGTTTTAATACACTGCACAATACTTCAGTAAAACTGTACAAGAGTTGTGCACATGCGCATTACATTTGCACGCTTCAAATATGACACAACTTCAAAAAAATAACATACTAGTATTAAGATAGCGGATGTTGGCAACGTAACATGTGTTCAGGGAATACAAACAAGATTACTGATGCAGAACACGAAAAAAAAACAACCTGGTACAGAATCCAAGTACAGTAAAACCTCGTTACCTAGATGAGGCGTAGGAACAGACTAAATGCTCGAAATAAACAGGGTGCTTGTAATAACGAGGCATTTATTTGTTGGTTGAAAATTATACGCAAATACGAACAAAAATTGACGTCAGTTTAAAAACTCCTCGAAATAAATCAGGTGCTCGCAATATCAAGGCTCGTAATAATGAAGTTTTACTGTACAATGATTACTGATTGAGACCATCACAAACCTGTGTCACATAAATCACCCCGATATCCCGTCACACAAGTACAATTGGGTCCAGCACTACATTTGCCATAAAGGCATGGACTTGGGTTACATTCAGCTACAAGAAAAAAGTATGATTTGTGGTTTCAATTCATTTTTACATCAATTTACTGGGAGTTTGTAATATTCATACATGTATATTGAAATGATCTCACAGTAGACTTTTTTCAAAATATCAATCATATTCATGTTTACGCCAACGATGTTCACAATGGAATTGAAAGGATAGTTTTAATTGAAAGCGGTATGTATAGCGACATGACCATATGTCTGTTTTTTAGTGTAAAACATTCCATACGCAGTTTTCTTCACAACAACTGAAATAAAACGTGTATATCCTGTATATCCATGATTGATGTAAACATGAAAATGATTATTGTTATAAAACTGAGGTAATAACACATGAGAAGTATATGACTTACCATGTACGGAGCAAGAAAGTTGGTCTATAGGCTGGCCTGGGCATAAATCTATCAAATGAAAGGAAAATTTATTGTCCAAATGAATAGCCCCAATTTTATAAATAGAGTCAAACGATACAGAATGTGATCAATGTATTAACCTCTTTATGTTAAATTCCGATGTGTACTAACCAAATTATGTATCATCAAGTTCATACATGAGAAAGCTGAGTGAAACAAGGTCTTGGACATTATCTAAAATTCATCTATATCACTTATGCGTAATTGTCGGCATGAGGGTCCTTCAAATTCCCTGTATATTATGTTGTATACATGGAATATATAATGGTTGTTTTACACATCATTATATGTAAAAACATTAGACAGCTATTGTTACGAATTACAGTAAAGACTTGATATTGAGACCACCTTCGGGACCCGAAAAACGGTCGTAATAACGGGGTGGTGTTATTATCAAGTTGAATTATAAAGGCGTTAAAATAATTGGTCGTTATAACAAGGTGGTCGTGATATTTAAGTTTTATTGTACATTGCAGCTGCTTCCGAAGATAACAAGTCAGATGTCATTGGTATTTCATGAATATTTTGTGTGAATGAATATATAAAATGTAAATACAGTGCAACCTCTCCAGAGCGGACCTGTCTTGAGCAACAACTTCTTTCAACAACAGCATGATTTTCCCACTGCACGATTTAACCATCAATTCAACATCTCCGGAACAACAAAATCTCAACAACAACACAATTTTGCTTCTCCCAAAGGTGTTGATTTGGAGGATTTGTACTGTATAATTATTGCTAATATATAACAGGAACAATACATTACCAGTTTCACAATTAGCTCCTGTATATCTTTGAGTGCAGTCACAACTATACCCGTTGACTTTGTCCACACATGCGCCACGGCTGTTACAACTTGTTGCAGGACAATCATTTATACCTATGTAGAAACGTAAAACATCAAAGTTAAATATATTTTCACAAAAATATGAAATAAATATCAATGATATGGACTGATATACTGCATTAGTAATAAAGCAGCAACTGAAAGATGGTGGTTGAAGGGGATACAGTGAGCGACTATTTGGTATCAGTTTATCTAACCTTATTGCACAACTGTATAATCATTGAGTTGACAATAATTGGAGGCCGCGGCCGTGGCCCAGTGGTTATAACGCTGGACTTGTAACCTGGCGATTCGGATTTGAATCCCGGTCGCGGTAGGTCATACCCTTCTATGAAGATTTTACAAAAATACCGATTTTTCTCCATTTGTGCAGAAGTTGCCGGCTCCTTGTGGAAGGGTAAGTTAGTACCGGTTAGTATACAGTCAAGGAAAATGGAGAGGAATTTATATAAGTTGTGCTTTTTTCCAATCTATAACATCTTAATTTTGTAACTAACATAATACATGCCTGTACGTGTATGTATGTATGTATGCTTGTATGTAATTGTAAATTCAAATAAAATAAAGTTTAAACCAAGGAAAACGGGTCAGGTGAACAGGTCACCGTATATAACTGAAAAAATGTTGAAAAACGGCGTAAAACCCTAGTGACAATAAGTCACATAAAACAAACAAAACAATAATTGGAAGCATTCAGCCAATGAAAAAAAACTATAAATACAAAAAATATGAAAGAAAGCCTTTATTGAGACAAAGACGAAAGCAATTTCCAAAAACGCCGTATGAGTTTAGTTGCTATTATTATGTGAATTGATATTTGTGAAGTGTGTTACAATCCATTGTTTCTTAGACTAAGCATGAATTATCACATGACAAACAATGGAAGGGGGGACTCACTTGTTTCACAGTATGTTCCCGTAAAACCAGGCATGCAATAGCAGACATTGTATCTAACATTCTTTATACAATATCCATGTACACAGGGATTAGGGGAACAGCGGTTTTCCACTGAAATATATCAAAATATTTTTTACCTCAATTAACGATTATACATTTAATTGATTTAGGGAATATAAAATAAGTTATCATTGAATTACAGTTGCAATAAATTGAACGAAACTAAGTCACATCTGTGAATTTGCGTTCGATTATGGTCAGATGAAAGAGAATATAGAAAGGTTTTATCTTCGGATACAATTATGAAACAATTTTAGTGGGTTTGAATGTTAGTTTGAATTTTAGTTAAGTCTAGAAAGGATATAATTGGTTCATTACATATTGGATATGTGTACAAGTATATTAATTCATATGAATGATTTATTTCATACAAACACGTTTATTACATAATGTGATAATGATTGAGATTTTTCCGTTTAAATTTATGAAAGACCAAATGATCGGACAAAAAATCATAATGAAATACTTTGTTCACAAAGTCTGCCTGAGTATGACGGCATGCATTCACAAATGAAAGCCCCGGACGCATCCACCATCTTACAACGTGCAGAGTTTTTGCAGGGAGATGAATAGCACGGATCTAAAAATGAAAATAAATCAGAATATGTGTAAATTGAAAACTAAATTTACTTTTATACAAAAAAGTTTGGAAGCCGACTATAGTTCCGGTTTCTTAACATTTTGAATAAAGCTGTGTTCTGGGGTTGATTGCGAGTCAAAATTAAATGAAATTTAATGAAGTAAAAATCACTTCATCCACAAAGCTTAATTCAATGACAATTTATTTTACACTACATATTTACATTTTCTTTGTCGGTTCGTTTAGAATGATATGTCGTGACTATTCTAAAACGTATTTCTATACATCAACTGTACAACACTTCAATTTAACCACCCACCAGGCTTTTGAGATAAAAAAATAATAATTTACCGTCTTGAATAATTTCCGCATTGAAACACGCTTCATCGCTTGAGACACTGCAGAAGTAAAACCGTGATTAAATGTTAAATTGATATTCTGACAAAATAAAACAAAACGCGATACCCCGAGTACAAATAACAGTTATAATGTACTTTACAAAATGAGTCTAATACGCAAGGTGCGCGAAGATTTCGACAAGAAAATACACTCAAAACTTTGTTGACGCCCCCCTCCCCCCTGTAAACAACGAAGAACTGCCACACGAAGATAGCTATGCGTAAAGTCAGTATAACTTCCTTTTCGTTAGAGGTTATTTTCCACAAATTTGACAGTTATTTTTTTACATTATAGTCTCAAGCCAAAAGGTCATTAATGTCAATATTAACTTGAAACGTATTAATATTAATTTAGTAAATGCATTAAGTTATTAAGTAAAACTACGATGCGTTTACCCATGTTCATCCGTCGCAACAACACAGAGTTCTTTCGTGCCGTGGCTATCGTCCATAAAAGAAACATCGTCTTGATAAAGTAGTTCACCATTTCGAGAAACTGTCCTCATTTCCGAGGATTTTGCCATTTTCGTGTAATGCTTTATTACTTTTACCGAAGTAACATTCCTGTTTAAAAGAATCAAAATTAATTGTAAAAAAAAAACAGTTTTCATAATATGTAAAGTCATTTTCATGATAGTTTATGAATGAAGCAGAACATTTTTACATAGAAATAAAAATTACATTGCCATAATAAGTCATAAATTGGGTCTACCCCCAAAAAACCGTAAATAGCTGGGACAAAATCATTATTGCATATTTTATGCAACGAAGTATACTCTAAGAAAAGAATATTATCCATATTTGGAGAATAACAAGTATAGTCGAAAATATAAACCGGGTAAAAAATCTTGGATATATGTCATGATATTCCATGCAAAAGTTAATCTGATTGGTCAATAAAATACCGTGCAGATTTTTAAGTGGCTTGATTTTTCATTTTCAACTATTATTGTTAAAGTAGGAAATAAACCATGACGTTACGTGTATTATTGCTTCATGTAGCACGCTTTTGAGTTCAGGCGTGTAGTAATCTAATCACACTGACATCTACTTTTCAATGTAAACGTACGGTGCTTTAATAATATTGCACGATACTGTTTACTGTTACCTGACGTTACCGAGTAAACATGTAACACCGGTGTCTATTCATCCAATTACATGTTAATGACGTGTTAGAATGGAAATCGATGTTTTGTGCGCTATTGTTCCATATAGCACGATTTTTCATTCAGGCGCATGCAATTGATCACTCAGGCATGTCGGCCTTCGTGATTAGATTACCACGCACCTGAACTCAAAACGTGCTATGAAGCAATAATGCACGCAATGTCATGATCTATTTCCTGATTGATTGTTACTTACGATGCAGATTTTACATACAACGGTAACACGCAAACAGTATTCCTTGAGCATTTTACACGATCACCATTGCCTGGAAAATCGACGAAATATGGCTTTGTCTGGAATAAAATCAACAATACATCTAAACAAAAATGGCCTGAAAAAATACTGAATTAAGTTTTACTCAATATTAATATAAGATACAAAATTTATTAGTCATAATATAAAGACTAGTAAAACGTCACTAGTTCCACAAGCAATACTCACAACACGAATGGAACATACGAGCATTCCTTTCTACATAATTTGGTGATAAAACTTTTTCTCTGTAAAAACGAATGTTTTGACAATGAATTATTTGAATTTGTTTCGACCCCAAGTAATATTGTTATTTTGACCATTTTATTCAATATTATATTTACCGTGCTGTTGTTTGAAGTCTTGTTGAATTTTTCCCCTGAAATAAGATACTGCGATTTTTATTTGTCAATCACAATGAAACCACGGACATTTTCTTTACAGGCTCTAGAAAAAATAATTAAATCTTAGGAAAAATTTTTTTGATTGTCGAATCATTCAAAATTTAGTTTACTGGTATATAATGAGCATGGAACTTTAGTATTAGTAATGCTAAATTCAAACTTAATTACACCATATTTATATCGCGTGACTAAAGCCAATAATATTTTCCACACGTATCATGATTTGAATAGGCCGTGGCCAGTAGTTAGTGCGCTGGACTTGTAACCCGGAGATCCGGGTTCGAATCCCGGTCACGGTAGCTCATACCCTTCTATGAAAATTTTACAAAAATATCGATTTTTGTCCATATGCGGAGAAGTTGCTGGCTCCTTATGGAAGGGTAAGTTAGCACCGGTTAGAATACAGTCCAGGAAACTGGTTAGGTGAATCAGTATTAAACGGCATTAAACCCCAGTAACAATAAGTCACATTAAAAACAAACAAACAAAAAACATTTTTGAACAAGAAATATAATTGGAGGTCTAGCTCCTTTAAATGTGTTGAATGCGTAAATACAACACGCGTTACAAATATCAAATATGTCGCGGAAATCAATCATATTTTGTGTCGAATGTGATTTTACTTATTCCAAATGTGATCACTATAGTAACAAATCTGTTAAGATATGCGATAAGTTACTAATGTAGTGCTATATGCCAGTCCTGTAATAATTTCAAGCTTGTAATGATAACATGGTGTTTAGAACCAGGTGGCGTTAAGTACATTTGTAAACTATTTTCACCTTACCTTTCACTTCAACAACATAGCACCTGTCTTTATCTGAAATCATTCTGGAATTGAATCGCACGGATTATTTCAAATACAAAAAAGCCCCAATAGCTTACTAAAAAAAGATTGAATTATTGTAACACACAAGTACATTACAATTATCTTATTATGTCATTCGTATTATCACCTGCATAACGAGGATGTTATTTTGATAAATGCTGACGAAGCAGACGTACAACATTTTTTGTGCTTTATTTTCTTATGTTGACTTATAATGTAAAGATCAAACTAGAAGCGGCGTTGTCGACACTGATAAGATCCTATAATTCAGGAGATTTCATAATTTCTCAACCCAATCTTATCAGGGGCAGAACTTCATCGTGTTAATATTATTCTATTGACACAGTCTTCCTCTTTTGAGATAAAAATATCCGGTTATCATAAAGATTCTACATAAAATTGGACCAATAGTAAGGAATTTTAGTAATAGCATTATAAAGTATACATAAAGGGTCATTCGAGACGAACCTATCTCTGATTGGATTTAATATTTGTCGTATCCAATCATGTTCGGTAAAGTTTTACTGAGCTTCATTGTCATAATAATGAATCATAATAATTACTGTTATAATGAATCATAATAGCACATATGCAAAATTCTATAGAATCTACATCCACTTAAGTTTGCCCTTTAATCTCAAGGTGGTGATGGAATCCTCTGTGAGTGAGTGATTATGGTCTCCGACGTGTAATCACTAGCCCCTCACCGCTCTAAGTTCGAATCCCACTCGGGACTAAATGTCGCATGTGAGGGAGCTGTCCAGCCAGCTTACGGAAGGTCATTCGTTCTACCAAGGTGTCTTCCTCCACCATTAAAGCTGGAAAGTCGCTAAATGACCCTGGCTGTTTGTGCGACGTTAAACTCCAGTGGTCTCGGGATGGTGATGTACGACAATAGCATTATTATCACTATTCGGCAATGTTACGATTTGGAAAGTTACTTCCCTTGTGTTGAGAAACGAAGTTACTGAGGTTTTCGCAACATAATCGACAAAATATCTTCATCATAATATGGATGATAAAAGGATTCCCAGCAACAACCATTAAACTTCCACCCTCCCTAAAGTACTTGAGAACCTCAAAAAGCAACCAAATGCCAGCTCAACATACAGCACAATAAATATGGAACAACTGCTGAAGTAGATTTTGATAATTGTTACTTAGCTTACCCGCCCGTATCAACAGCTGCTATACATATAAGATGCGGACCTATGTCGACAGCGCTTGGTGACCAAGACAATTTGGCGCACTTCACACCATCTGCCCCATTTTGTAAGGTAGACAGTGCAATAGGAATATTATCTTCCGTTTTAAAGATGAACCTTGACATTTCACTGAAACAAAATATAAGATACTATCTCATTCTTGATTGATTTGTTAATATACAGACTGAATAATGATAATATTATTGCCTATTCGCGTTTAATATCATTTACTCATAAATTTACTAACACCCATTCCTTATAAATGGTTTTGATTCTATTTATGACTATCCTGTGTATTTTCCTACCCCCCCCAAAGCCCTGGAAGGTGTGTTTGCTTTGTTTCGTGTCCACTTTAATCACTCGTGTGATTCACACCCTGATGAAGATCTTAGAGGTAGTTTTGTTGTTGATATACATCGTGCTTTACAAAGTGATACATTAAGACTTTGTGAATAATGAACTAGAAGCTGTGTAAACATGCAACGAATATTGATACCATACACATGAACAAAACCCTTAAGTTAAGCGGAATCATCTTCAAAGAATTTGCAAGAATGTATACGGGACAAATGAGTCATTCGATTATTTACTTTCCCTTTTTATTGATATTTCCTACTTCAAATGGAGGTAAATGGTTCAATTATCATTATCAAAGTATCACCTAGGAAACTTTTACCAGAACATGTCACAACGAATTTACGGTAAATATCACGCGAAATAAATTTGTCGCAAGACAAATAAATATTTGTACACGACAATACTGTTCTGTTGGACCACATTCGTAACAGATCACATTTGTAACAGACTTTTATCTGATTCGTAACAAGTAAAAGAAATATTCAGCATCGATCACATTCGTCACAAAATATGTTACATGTTACATATATACTTGATTTCCGCTACATATGTGATGGCGTTTGTAACATTTGTAACAAAAGTGATCTGTCATGAATGTGGCCTAATATTACGTAGATAGTGTGTCTTACTAATGTTCCGATCCCTTGGCGCACATACGAACGTTCCAATCACTGCCAATATACTGAACGTATTTCTGTCCTTCTGATGGTGTTGGTTCAACAAAGGATGGTCTAGTGACGGTGTTGATGATATGTATTGCAAACTGCAAGAGTACAAAATACACTTAAACCCTTTTTTGTTGTTTAAAAACGATGAATAGATAAAGATAAGCCTTGGAGCGGTCGGCAGCAAAGCTACGGGGGGGGGGGTAAACTAGTTTTGTGGGCCCACCCTCACACGTAACCCAGGAGAAACAAAAGCTACAAATTGTCTAAATAAACAGAGATATATTTAAAATTTAAGCACACTACATGTAGTTATATATTGTATGTAACAGTAGGATTTTACATAAACTGGTATTACAATCGTATATTGGACTAATGTGTTTCAAAATGGCACATTTACAAACTATATCTTTGGAATTCTCACAGTCCGATCAAAATGGATAGAATATTTGATTTACACATCAATTGACTGACCGGTCAAAATATACTTACAAGAATCCATATAATTTATTATACTGAACAAAAAAAGAAACTTCCGATTTCTATACATATTTTTAATGTAAAGAAAAGAAATCATCATGTCCAATGCCCTACATATGTTCGGGCGAACGATTATGTGTCAAATAAAACCAATTATATACAAATTGTACGCATTACGCAAAAAAAACGTTAACCTCGATTTTCTCGTGTATGCACGGATTAATCCGTGTTGATAAAATCAAACCTTCCAGTCTGATCTTATAGACTTTGTTAATAAGAAAAAGACGGTGAAAAAAGAATTTTATTAAGTTTTCTTTCTTTTTGATATGCCTTGCATTGCACCAAATTTGCGGGTACGTTGGAATGCTCAATACTGGTATAGCGACGAATGAGGTTGCTAGGGTTGTTGGCAGTTCTAGCCGTTCTATTCAAAACTGTAGGCAACGTTTCCAAGCAACAGAGCGTACGGAAGATTACCATGTAGTGGACGTCCGCGCGTCACGATGCCCTGCCAAGAACACACACCTACGCAATTGTCTTCAAACTGCCACTGCTGCTAACAGCCCTGGTACACATAGCAACAGAATATCCCCAAAACTGTACGCAATCGTCTGCACGAGGGTGATCTACGAGGACGTCGCCCTTACGTTGGCTGTGTATTGACACGACGTCACCGCGTAAAGTGTGTTACTTGGGCACTTGCACATCATCGCTGGATAAGGCAACAATGGAATGGCGTTCTTTTCTCCGACGAGTGGAGATTTTTCATTCATCGAAGTGATTTCAGAGTTCATGTATATATAAATATAGGAGAAATGAACGTTATGCCGACTGCTGTTTACTTGAACGAGATCATTTTGGGGCGGAGGTGCCGTCTCGGTTTGGGCAGTCGGTTTGGTTATCGCACACCTCTCGTCGTGATTGATGGGAATTTGAATGCTCAACGCTACCGAGATAGTATTCTTGCGGTGCACGTCATCCCATTGTTTCAAAATAATGGCAATATCACTCTGTTTCAACCGGTAACGCCACCAGCCATACAGCTAGAGATACTGTGAATTTCCTCAGGACGAATAATATCGCATTCATTAATGATTAGCCCGCCAAAAGTCCAGATCTGAATCCCATCGACACCTGTGGGATAATTTGTACCAGCGTGCAAGACGTCGCTCTATTCCACCGTCGAACACCAATAAACTAACACAAGCCTTAATCCAGGAGTTGAATAACATTCCACAAGCATGAATCAACACACAAATCGGTTCTTTGCACCAACGATGCCGGGCAGTACTCGGTGCTCAAGGTGGCCATGCCCGGTATTAATGTGTGATTTTGGTCTACGACCCCTACCACATTCAGTCAAACATCTCATCAGTTTATCGTGATTTTTGAGCGATAAAATTCACATTGAAATAGGAGTAAAAATAATTTAACCATTCTTTCCATGTATACGTATATCTGCGCTTAAACACAGTGGAAGTTACTAATTTTGCTCAGTATATACATGTATTGACAAATCAGACAACTCAAATCAGACTTTCTTATATTTGAACTAACTTTGAAATGACGTAACCGCCCGATTTTATTTTTTAAAACTCTTCTAACCTGTACAACTGAATGCGACATGTAGTATGATTTATCCAGTGGCAAAAATACGTCTGATCCTATCTTTATCACATCCGTACTGGAATCTCGCAGTACTATGGCTAATCCAAACCAGGTATCATTTCTGTAACCATAGGACTCGAGAGCGTCAATCTGAATGGAGCAATTCTGCAAAAGAAAATACGATGGATTGCCACTATCAAGTCGGCCTCCAATAACATCAAGTTAATGGCGTATGCATAGTTCGTGATAAATAAATCCAAATTGGCCTAAATTAATATTATGAACTGATTTTTTTAAATGCGAGTACCACGAACAACCGCGTTTTTATCACTTTGTGAGTATTAGACAGATACCTGTCAAAGTCAATGACGGATTCATCACCATCGTAGTTTGTTCAAGGACACACTTTTTGTTACAATTGATACTGAACTTTATAAGAAAAGCCCGAACCTCATTGACTTTGACACCTTGTTGAAGTTTAAGAACCCCGGCGTCTATGTATTTAGCTACGTCACATTTGACCACATCGCCATCCCCGTCCACAGTGGTTAAGCGTATGATCGTGGTGTCATTCCATTTAACGCTGCAATAAAGAGTTCAATGTTTGTAATAATTTAACTCAAATGTTTTCACAGCGAAAACCCTTCGAACAATCATCACAATACTTCTTTCTGACGACACGGTAATACAGTGCAGCCTCTCTAAAGCAACACCCTTTGGAAAAAGAAAAATGTTGTTGTTGACAGGCTGTTGCTCTGAAGAAGTTAGATTAATAGCTAAATCGTACAGTGGGAAAAAGCATGTTGTTGTTTAAGGGAGGTTGTCGCTCAAGAGAAGGCTTCTCTGGAGAGGTTGCACTGTAAGTTCTTCTTTCAAGAAAAGGATAAGCTCATATGAAAGAAACACAGTAATTCATTCGTCGACTTCATAAAAACATGAAATCCATTTTATTCCAATTTGGATATAATTTTATAACTACGAACAGGAACAGTAAGTGAATAATAGGCAAAATCACAATAAATAAAGTACGCAATGTTCAGACTTTCAAATTAGCGCAAGTAATTATGTAACGGAAGTTTCTTTCCTTATTACAATCACGGACTCTGAAAATGGTTTTCATATAGGAAGACTATTAAAGAAATGAATGTTCATGTTTCAACTTGTTTAAATTATTAAACATTCAGATTTTGTTTCACAATCCTCTACAAACCTGTAATATGGTCGGAGCAGCACTTGTGGACCTGAGTTTGGTTTATTGGTGTCATTTCTGATAAGTGTACTAATAGTATTAACTATATTCCAAGATAAATTGGAGCCTTGATAATCAAAATTCTTCCAATATTCCCCGACGTACCTGTAGGGAGAAGAATTAGTTTAATTTAGCAAGAAACGCCATCATCTATTGAGACTAATTGGTAAGTGGGTTTATGACGATGGTTTCCTGTATTTCAGTAATGCAAGCTTGAGTTTAACCCTGCCGAGAGTGATAACATGTATCTTATCAATACTTAAATGTTCCCCAGCGATTTTCAGTGCGAGATAAGGTAGAAAAAAACGTTGTTTACTGTATCAAACTTGGAATCTGCAATTATTTATCCCGGACTTGATTAGGCTTTCAAATAGTGAATAAAAATCAAATTATCATTCACATAAAAACAGTCATCATATCAAAAAGTTACGCATGACAAATTAAAATACAAGTCTTGAAACATGGGCCTTTGATAATATGATTCTTACACATATCTCAATTCCTATCTTCAATGTTCTAAAATTAATCACGGCAGCATTATATTATGTTACAAATGGTACCCTGCATACAGGTCAATTGGTCAAAACATTCACTAACCAATATTGATACAGATTTAGAATGAGAATGAAAAACGGGGACCATTTCCAAGTTACATAACCTCTGACCATAAATATGTCTAATTTTGATTCTCTAGATGTTTGATATACATGTATTTACAGTCAACATCAGTCAAAATTTATTACATGCATTTAATGAAACATCAAAGTAACAATTTGGGGCACATTCAAATCATTAAAATCAATGTCTTCATGTTGAAAGGGGCCTGCGAGTGGTTCACTAACCACTCACCGCTGAGTTTGAATTCCACTCAGGACGAAATTTCTCAAAAGATGACGCTGTGACCAGCTAGCTTACTGAAGGTCGGTAGTTCTACCCAGGTGTAAGCCCCGAGATCTTCCTCCACTGTTGAAACTTGGAAGTCGCCAAATGGAAATGGCTGTTGGTGCGACGTTAAGCCCCAGTGAAAGAGCCACTCAATTTCAAATGTAGTTCTTATACGTTGCTAAATTTATGTCAACAAAGGAATAAAACAACGAACTTAAGTAGCCTTACTCAAGCTGGTGTCTTTGACTTTTATTCAAGTGGATTGAAAATTTCACCAAATCCTGTTCCCACTGTTCTTTCTGGCTTACTGCAATTATCTGTACCTTCATCGTGTTGCTGATCTGGTCATTTATATCGATTGGGTAAAATCGACCAAATTCTGGATATTTCGCAGTTAGATTTGTCCCCAGAGGTATTGGCAATGGCCCAATATCTGCTGTACTACATCCTTGCCCACATAAACCGTGTCCCAAAACCCAACTTGTTATCAGTTTTACGTCAGCCTATATAAAGATACAGATACAAAAGTAAAGATACAAGTAAGCATAGGAACAAGTTTTGTTTTGCTATTGAACAAAACCTGTGCACAGAAAGCTGAATGAAAATGGCAAGTACGGGACAAGTTCGGTTGATTGTTAGACTTTGGAAAATTATTTGGCGAGTAACTGTATACTAGTACATTAATTTTGTATTATTTGGAAAACAAATGGTCCATCGAAATTGTGTATGTGATATTATGACTTACAAGGTTTGGTTTTGAAGTGGATAAGTTTGTCCGCTGAACATTTGAAAGTAAACATTTCTTCTGTATTATCTATACTCTGATGTAGAACACAATGCTAATCAAAGGCTTGACTTCAAGCTTCGTAAATAGCTGGATGGCAATGAGGAGGGATGCTGAGAACAACACGTACTTATACTCAGTCTACACTATTGCCATCTTTTATTCGTATTTTGAATCTTTTCTTGTCTAGAGAATATCCAAAATCTATCCAAGATCATTCAAATTGAATTCAAGCACAATAAACTGGTAGAGTGAATTAAACTCCTGAGTATTGCATAGAAACCAGAGTTTTGGCAACAGTTAAGTTTGTGTTGTTCCCTTTTGTCGTATTTATTGTTATTTACTTCTGCGAAGCTTATAGTAAAACCACATTATGAGATTATCTTCAAAATGACATGACATAAAATAAAAAAGTGTCTGAGTTGAGGCGTGTTGAGGATAAATCTGTTTAATTGTTAACCATTTAGAAATGGCAGCGTCGGTTTCATTAGCTTTGTCAACCCTTTTTCCAGATAGGATTTATCATGATTTTATTTGCTCGGCGAAAGTACTAGTCAGATACAAAAAAGGATAAAGATGTCTCAATTCAAGGTACTGAAACATATGTATTTCGATATAGTGAACATTTGAAAAATATCTCACACGCGGCTTTATTCGTTAAAAGCAGGTATTTTATGAGATATACTTGTACGAGGAGCCTGACAAAAGGTCTGTCATTTTGGGTGGATTTCAGAAGTGAAGCGTTTTAAAACATACCCGTTATCAAACTAAAAATAGCTATTTACCGTGTTGTCATCTCTGAAGTTATAACTCAGGGACGCTCCAAGAAAATTTTCACAATCTACATGACATAGGAAAAGTAGCAAAAACACCAAATGCAGTATCATCATTTGAATATCTAGTCACCTGAAATATAAGAAAAGAATTTTGTTTATTATTTTTATTTCCATACACCCTGTTTAAAAGGTTGACTGTAGATATGGAATATTATTTTTACTGGGGTTTAACGTCGCGCCAATAGTCAGTGTCATTTGACGACTTTCCAGCTTTAACAGTGAATGAAGATGCCATGCTTACAACTGGGTAGAACTACCGATCTCCCATAAGCTAGCTGGACAGTTGCCTCACATGTGAAATGTTTGTACCGGGTGGGATTCGAACTCATGGCGATGAGGGGTTAGAGATTACAAATCAGAGACCGTAACCACTGGACCACGGAGGCCCTTGCTATGGAGTAACCAGTACGCAATTTAAGAAGAAACAAGAGGAACCAGTAAACAGAAGTGCTAACGTCTAGCCGCTGCGCACAATTATTTCAAATAAATGAATTAAACCAAACACAAACAATTTATTGTCGAAAGGATGTAGTTTTCACCAAAGTATAATGTGTGTATATAGCTACGCAAGCAAAAACAGGAGCAGGAAAAGTCCTGTGTGTGGATAGACCCAATTACGATTGAGAAAGCCCACTAAACCGACATAATTTTTGTGGGGTGATTTATTGTGTTTTATGTCTGCATTAGTACAAACCTCCTTGGTTTAGCACCGGATATGCAGATCTGTATAAAAAAGTTCACTTTATTGCATGATAGTTTTAAAAAGTACTGATAAGATTCGAGGGTGTCCGAGTAATCAGGCCCCAGAGTCAAATGTGGAGTAGTATACAACTGCAAAGCTGCAAATGCATATTTTTTTACTTTTTTTCAATGGGTTTAACAATTTTTCAGTCAGGTGAATGATATATATATATATATATACAGTTGTATGATTTTATACTAACCAGTACTAAATTTCCCTTCCACAAGAAGCCGGCAACTTCTCCACAAATTTTTATAGTAGGGTATAACTTGACGCAACCGGGATTTGAACCTGGATCGCCGGGTTACAAGTCCAGCGCACTAACCACTAGACCACAGTCGCGGTCTGTTGCGTATACACGGAGTAAATATTGTAATATGGAATATCGATTTCGATTGTTGTCTTTATTGTTTAAATCCTTCTTTAAAATGAAATTTGCCGAACGTTGTAAGTTAAATCTATTTTTGAAAGCCTATGCAATTTATTACCAAAATTGTGATATTTGATCATTGATTTGTGAAAATCATTTGTCTATGCCTAAGTTAATTATTAGTCATCAAAGTCAAGACGATCTTTATTGAGTGTTTAAATGTACACACCGTCTATAGCATGCGATCCGATAACATGATTGTACCTATCTCCAATTAAGTAATAAAATGCGTGCACAGGCAGTATATACATGCGTATTATACCTCTCTGTATTTCAGAGCACAATTAATCGATATGAAATTTCGTAACTATTCGACAATGCACCGCGATTTAACTGCGCATACGCCACAATATCAAGCCTAAAATAGACTTAATGTGTGATAAGGTGGCAGAACTTTGCAATAATTTCGTATACAATCTTGTCAGGAGGTAATTAAATAATTTTGGTAAGATTATTTATGTTTTTATCTGCGTTTATGTAGTCATGTACATAAAGTTTTACTGTCGTTTAAAATGTGTGAAACTAATACCCGTGGCTAGGATTGAAATTCGTCAGTATTTTCTGTGATTGAGAGATCAGTTGAATCTTTCAGTGGTTATTCAAGGAATGAAGTCATATAAACTATGTCTATACAATGGAACCCCTCTAAAACCAGCCGAGTCCGGGACCAGGTCATTTGGCTGGTTTTGAAGGGATGCCAGTTTAGAGGGGATTATTTTTAATTATATAGTAATTAAGTCGGGACCAGAACATTTGGGCGATTTAGAGGAGAAATCGTTTTATAGAGAAACCAGTTTTAAGGCTTCCACTGTAGTAGTTCCGTGGTATATTACATTCTATCTAATAAGAACATTAATTTAAATTGTTTTGTGCACGATTTAACAAGAGTAATACAGAAGAATTCTCGCTGCCATACTTTAGTGGGTCGGTAGGACGACCCACCAATTCCAGCGTTTTGATTGGTTAATGAGTAAAATAATAAATAAAATTTACCGATAAATTTGTGCGAATTAAATTGATGTCTGGATTGGAATGGTCCGCATGTTTTTTTGCTGTATATGTAGCTTATTATCATATCATGAAAAAAGCTCTTTCTTATATAACTAGAAAAATGAAAACTATAATCAGCTTCAACGTTCCTGCGATCATAGCCTTGCTTTATAACATGTTCTCAAGTCTACGACATAAAGATACAGAAGATCTACATGAAGGAGAATCACCTAATGACGATCAAATCCCGAGAAGGGTAAGCAATATTTGAATATATAAATCATTCATTTGTACTTTCCCGGAGGGTATGGCAGTTAGGGTCGCAGCGATATTCCGGTATATCGATATATTTTGGTAATTGTATCTGGAAACACATTATGCCTTATATGGCGTTGATGATACACAGCCCTCATGGCTGCATTTCAATAATTATTTTCTTTTCTTGAAATATAAAAAATGCAATTTTAAGTCCATTGCTTAAACAGAAGTATATATTAATCTAAACATGCAATGAAGAAAGTTATATTAACTTCACCTTTATTTTGTATTATCTATGTAAAATTATAAGTTATGAATATGTTAAAAGACTTTTTCACGTGATTTTTCAGGGTGCTCACTAGATATAAAAAGTTGAGGGTCAAAAATGACCATTAGATGACTATAATTTGAAAAGTCAACAAAAGTTCCGACTGATGTTAAAATAAATTTTACCCTTTGGTACAAATTTTCAAGAGTCGGAAGCTTTATTTTACTACTTCCATGAGTCAAGTGTTATTTAAGGGTCAAAATAGTGTTGTGTGCGTGTATTGTGCTTTAAAATATGCTTATATATTGCATTTAGGGTGGTTGCCGATATTTACAAACTGAAGACTTGTGTGTTGAACAAGAAATGGATGAACAAAATGATCACAATGACGCGGACAGGGAATATGAGAGTCAAACTTCACAATAGAACTTAAATAGAATGATTATTTGTTGTTTGTTGAAAAATACCGTATTTAATTTAAATAATCGAAGAAGTTACAGAACGTGTGCTTTTAATTCTGATGTCGTTCTTCTAGAACCAGACGTAGTTGAATCGAGAGCGAATACATCATAAATGACTGTATTAGATAATGTTAGAGTACTGGTCGAATCAGTCGAATTCGCCGATAGTTTATGTGTAAATTGTGCAAATATGTACATGAATAAAGACTTTTAACTGAAATGTGTTACTCATTCGATTGAAGTTCTTAAACATTTAGTGGTGAATTTTGAATTCATCTTAATGAACAGACTTAGGTCGTCAGATTCCGTTTACTGTCAACCATGCACAATAATACAATAAAAAAAAACATGAAAATTGGACCCTTTCCGGACCGGGCCAAAAGTCCGGTTTTCTGAGAATTCCGGTTTTCAGAGAACTATGGATTATTGGAGAGAAAAAATGGGACTTTTCATGGGTTTTACTGTACTTCAAAATTAATACCACCTTCGGAACCCCTAGAAAATCAGTCTAAATACTGAGATGGCCTCTCAAGTGGAAATATAGATGAGCAATTTTATACCGTTCCGAAGATAAGTTTGTTAAAATGAGGGGGGTCTTATTAAAGAGGTCTAACAGTGAGGTTTAACAGTAGGCCTACTACGAGTATAATTAAGACTGCAGTTGAATTAGATGGCGCGTTGAGATCATAGCTCTGAAGAAAATTAAGATTAAATGTGATATTAATAGAACCCTACTTTGAGATAAAATCATAAACATACAGCATAATACATATAAATGTCACGTGTTTTCTTTACTCCTTAATTACAGGACTTTATAAAACATTAAAGCGTTAAACCCAGTGACAATGTGGCATAAAAGCAAACAAACCAGAAACCGCAGTGTTATGATCAGATTTTGTATATTAATTACATAAATCTGTTGTGTCCAATATCGATTTGTATTCAATACAGTTTAACAGCTAATTACAATGTTAAACTGCAGCTTAATACACTACGATCTGCATTTTATCTTTTGTCACATTAAACAGACAAATATATTCCTGTGATATTTATAGCTTTTTAAACTATTTAAAATATCAATACCGAAATAAGAAGAAATAATTCTTGGTATTAATAGGATAAACTTTAACTACAAGCTAGAGTAACTTAATGCTTAATAATAATAATTGTCAATGAACATACTTCTACTCAATACATTACTTTTATTAGCATTTTCCTAATAGGAATTATCACTGCAAAAATTAACCCATTAACTTATTTGATTAACTTAACCAATTTTATTGGACGTTCATATTACAGAAAATCATGACTTAACGAGTTCATCAATATTGAGACTTTTTTATTATAACGATTACATATCGTAGGATTGGTTGGACCTACTATCTATCTATAAGTGATTCTTTTTTTGAAATTTAATGATGAGGCCACTTCAACACAAAAGCGTTGTTTTTGTCCTAAACGTGATCTTAATATCAACGGTTTTCTTTGCACTCTATTCTTCCCGGCTTCCGTAAAGAAAACAAATTGTTTAAAAGTATCCCTACAGGTGAATTTTATGTGTAGTGTATGTGCAGTTGATAAAACACATTAGCGGAAGGTCGTTCCTTGAACAAACAAATCTACGCAGAGATACTAATTCTTAAACATCGAAATCACGCATAAACATTTGCATATAAGGCACTAGCTGCGAACAGGTTTCAAAAATGTCATCAGAATACAATGCTAGAATATCACACGTTTTCTTTGCAGACTTAGAATGGCACGATCGAGCACGAAACGGATTTAAGTTACTTCACGAAATAGTGAAAAGATTGGTTAAATGTTTTAGAATAAAAATGCAACATAACCATCCGTTATTCGTGCTCTAACAAATTAGAATTAATCACACAGTCTTTATATAACAATGACTTTATGTAAAATAAGACAATGGGCAAAATGAAAACAGTTTAGGACACAAATTTTCACACTACAGTAAAACCTTACATAGCGGTCACTTCAATATTATCTTGTTATAACGACCACCTATTTTCGGACCGGCTTTCAATAACTCCCCGATATTTCGATTTGATAGTAAGACCACCTCATTGTTTCTATTCTTTTGTGGGGTCCCGAAGGAGGTCCAATATCGGGGTTTTACTGTATATGCTATAGAGTGTGAATCTATATCAACTGGTGCGATCGTGGACAAATATTGCAGGGTTAGGGAAAAGTCGTGCCAGCAGCTGGCTACGAGTCCATCGAAAATCTATCTGGCTTAGAAAGTCAAGCAAATAAGTTTATTTACCATACATAAATAATGGTTCACTACTCGAATGCCAAATTTTGACCTATGTTAACATACATGCTTTCATACATGATGTTGGAGAAGGGACATTAGGGACGCCCGAGGAACTCGCGCGATCTGGGTTCAAGGTTATAAAACTTGGGATCGGTCTCTGAGCCTAAATATTATATCTTGTCTCATAATGTTTCAGACAATTATGCTAATATTGATACAATATTCTGACAATATGATTGACGCTAGTGTGTTTGTAAGTATTAATCAGCTGTATCTTTCAACTATATACATTGGAAATGGAACTGAGACTTGAACTCAAAGGCAGGCTAAATAGCGCAGCATGACCTACTTAGCTGTATTTACAGATCGATAATTGAGACGAACGAATTTTTAATGTACAGTAAAACCTCGAGAAGTGACCACTTCAACATTTCGACCACCATACCATAATGGCCGCTTATTTTTGGACGGGCTTTAAAAACTTCCATATGATTCAACTTGATAATAAGACAACACTAATGTGGTCTCATGATCGAGTTTGCATGTTTATCACACATGAAATTGGTGAGGGGGCACAAGGGACTCACGTGGTCATGCTAAACCTGACCAACTTAGCCTCATTTTCAGATTGATAAAAGAAGACGATGGAAAAGTGTCTCAGTTTTATTCCGAAGCTCTTTTTCAAGCTACATGTACATGTATCCAGACACATTATTCGTGCTAGTTAGATCTTTATACCTCCTTTGCTCCTTCTAGATATTTGTTTAGAAATTAATTTCCCACCCCCAAACCTTTCTCAACCAATTTCATTCATTTTTTTAATTTGTGCTGTTCTTCATTCCCGCCATATCAATATTTATTCATAGTGCATGTGTGTGTATTAGGGAGTTATTAGTATTTCCCCACCTGTAATGTTATATATTTTGGTTGTTATGCATAGCATAAAATAGATTACAGATAAAACCGCCATTTCTATTGATTTTCGCCATATGTGTAGTTGTTAAATTTCTTAGCAAACAGAACCAAGATCTTTATCTGTGGTATGTGTATTTATAGTAACACTCGAGTAGTGGAGCAAAATCTATTACAAGTCTAAAAAAATCGAGGACGATTTTTAATTTGTTATATACAGTCAAACCTGCGAACAAAGGCCTCACTTGTGAAGGACAAAATGTGGACTTTATTGACAGATGGAATTTATTCGGAGGTCAGTTTGTTCCAAATAATTAGAGATTTTTTTAAATAAATGCTTTATTCGCATGGTGGTCTTTATTTTATTATTACTGCAAACACGAGTTTGACTGTAATGCTGAAATAACATCCCACACGAACCAAAACCATCTTAGGCTGCATGACTGACATGGTTATAGACAATCGTAGTTCTATAGCCAAAGTCACATTAAGGTTTTAAGTCTGATCAAGGTTGGTTTACCCATGGACACTACATCATATGTATGTAATGTAGAGTACCGATGTTTAAAAATATTAAAAAGTGAAATCTATGAAAATTTGACAAAAATGTCAAATATATATGTCCATATAGGGGGAAGTTGCCGGCTCTCTGTTGAAGTTTTAGTTAGCACTGGTTAGTATACAGTCCAGGAAAATTGGTTAGGTGAACCGGTCGTCCTATAAACACTGGCCGTCATAAGAAAGTAACCATAAAAAAATCTTCTATTTTGACCTGATCTACTGACCTTGAAATTTTAATGGTATACAACAATTTTGTGGTCAATAATGGATAACATTAAACCATATCATGAAATGTTTCAGCTATTTCCATAATTAAATTCATCTCGATTACTTGCGCTTTGTCTATTTTATACCAACATCACTTACTGGTTACTTTTTTATGACGGCCAGCATAACTGAAACATTACTGAAAAACGACGTGAAACCCGGTGAAAAAAAATTACCTTATGTTTATTTGGCTTACAGAAAGTACGTCCGTCTTGTAGTAACATCCAGATTCCAATGAGAGCAAAATGTCCGTAAGATAGGCATTTACGTAATAACGTGTAACGATAGTAAAATAAGACCCCCCTACCGATATCATAAAATGCAGTAGATTTAATAGAAATACCTTTTTTATTTCAATGCATTAATACCAACAGACGAGGGCAAAACTTAGACCTAAAACCGATGTTAACACATTATCAACAAAGAAGGCTTACCTAGCAATTAATAATTGAATTTTATCTGTGAAATTTATGGCCTTCAATCTTGCGCTTATATCTTTTGTTTGCAAAAGATAAATATGGCCCCATTATTAAGGACGGGCCTGTCAGAGTTTGCGTCTTCCTAATGATAAAGTACGAAATGGTTGAGAAGTATTACACGCATGTCATACAAATGGTGTCAAGTACAAGAGATAACTTTGTTTAGGAAAAAAGCTGTTATCATTGTTTTTGATTGTGAACTTAATACGCTTAAAAACATTGTTTGATAGCCTGTTGCAATGGTACGGCATGCGATGAGTTATTTTAATTTTTGTACTGATTGAACCAAGTACATTCAATAACCGAATTAATCCGTATATGCGTCTGAGAACTACCAGAAACTCGTTATATTATACTAATTCTTGTAAGTATTTGACTTTGAATTGATTATATATGTGTAGCCCGCTTTATCAGAAAAATTCGTAAAATGATCAATCAAACATGTGAGTAATAATCACCAAATGTTCAGTTGGTTGGTACTTTAGTTTTGCACGCCATTTAGGGCGAATTAAATTTTGGTCTACGAAACGTGGCGGATTATGACAGTAAGGCCTGTATAGACAGATGTCTGTTAACTTAGATTTGGCTTCAAAGTTTTTTTTACAGTTTTTCAACACTTGAAATGTGACAAAGGTTGGAATTCAGAATCGCGAACCACGAGCTGCATTCAAAGTTTCAACTTTCACCTTAAACTTTTACAATAGCATCCGGATTTGAACTGAGAGTATTAACCAGGGGGAGTAAGTCGTCAGTGTACACCACGTCAAATTTGTAGCAGAAAATTAGTTCCCATGACAAAATGATATAATCACCGTCATTACAATTAATTTTTGCCGGATTATGTCAATTCGAGCATTATTTTTATAACATCAAAACTATGTTACCGATGTAAAAAGCAGTTTGACAAGTTGGTAGTTGGTTTAATAACAAACTCATATCTTTAACTGAAAACAAATGGCCATTAAAACGGTCCGCATAAGTGATGTATGTCGTAACCGAATTCTTTATGTATCAGTGGGGGAGATTATCGTAGCAAATAGTGGACTAAACTGGTTCCCATTGACTCTGATTGTACTGCAGCTTGGAACGGGAACCAGTTTAATAGTGGACGCAACGCTTACCTCCCCTTTTGGTACATTATGGTTGAGTACACTCGTGTTCAACGTCGCACCGACAATTATGGTAATTTAGCGATATTTCTAGCTTTAACGCTGGAGGAAAACTTCAGGTTTACAACTATGTAGAACCATCTACCCTCCGTAACCTAGCTGGACAAGCTTCCTCACGAGTGAAATTTTGAGATTAGAATTCACGGAGTTGAGGGACTAGTGATCTTTGAATACAACGGAGATATTTGAGTTATTACCCTTTGAGAGTTAATGAATTACAAATTATTTGACGGGTTTTTATCCACAAGAAATATTGTCTCAAGACATATCAGCAGTATTGAACCTAACTAGCTAAATGCATCAAATTTAAGAGGTTCAGTTCCTTTTAGTATTTATTTGATAGTCAAGGAAATATGCTGATACGACACGAATTTCTCCAAATCGCAATATATCTAAGTCAAATAATGTTGGCTACAAAACAAGGAACGTCTTTATGATACTTAGCCTGAATACATTAATATAATCAAGCCCCATCAGCGCTAACAAATTCAGCACTCCAAAAATCTGCGCTCTAAAAAATCTGCATTAAAAAAACATAGATTTTAAAAATCTCTATTCAAAATCCAGCACTCGAAAAAGTCAGCCCTCCGGAAATGCAGAATTTTCAGATTTGAAATTAGATATGAATTAAACAATTAAATTTTAATTTTGTGTGACCCATTTTGTTAAAAAATGTATTTTTTATGGTAATCACTAATTACCTATTTATTCTTGGTGATTTGTGAAATTCAATCGCTGGTTTCCGGTTATTACAATATTATTATTTTTAAAATGTTAATTATTGTAAAAATAGATCTATAATACAACATACAGTAAAACATCGTTACTACAAGCATCGATATCACGAGCACTCGACTTATCTCGAGAAGTTTTTAAAGTCCTGTCAATTTTTGCACATAGTTGTGTATAACTTTCAACAAACATACAAATACCTCACTATCACGAGCACCTAACTAATCTCGGGTATTTAGTCTGTTCCGATGACTCCACGAGATAACGAGGTTTTACTGTAGTCGTGTCCGCTTTACTTTATTAACTATACATATGTTATTAATATGATATTTGATAGTCTGACAAAATATACTAATGTATATAAAAAAAAACGTACTGTGAGGTTATGGTTAAGATTTTTTGTATAATGATAATAGCCTTTTAGGAGATCAAGAAAGAGATCATACAATTTATAAAAGGAGTAGTTTCTCATGAAAATAATTTAAAAAAAAAACATTAACAGTGAATCTGTCGTATGTAGACTTCGGTAGAACATCATGACAGAAATGAATAAAGTTACTATATTTAAATGACATAGTTTTAACTTTTTTGTGATACGCTTTATTTTCGGATGAATTTTTGAAGGATCTTCTACTCAAATATTGTTAGAATTCAATAATAGTCTTAAAAAACGACAGTTACTTTGGCCGCTCCAGACATGAAAAAATGTTCATAATGTGCATGTACATATTTGAAGCAAGAATAATTTGCTTGGTAAGAACACATTAGTAACAGAACACATTCAAGTGTTACAAAAATTATTACATATGTAGCGGAAATCAAGCACATAATTATGTAATACATTTTGAGACGAATGTGATCAAAGCCAATTTCTTTTATATTTTACTTGTTTCGACTGTGATCACATTCGTAACTTATCTGTTTCGTGTACAAATATGATCTGCTACGAATGTGGTCTTTCACTATTATCTGGGAAGCAATATTACTATCAATCGTGTCTGGTTTTATATTTGTGTACAGTGCAACCTCTCCAAAACAACACCCTTTAGGGGAAGCATATGTTGTAGTTGAGAGTTTGTTTCTCTGGAGAGGTTAAATTAATAGTTAAATCATACAGTGGGAAAAATCATACTTTTGATGAAGAGAGGTTCTTGCTATAGAGAGGGCCCCTGTAGAGAGGTTGCACTGCATTGCTATATTTCATGATGTTAAGACATCGCACCTAAAGTCTTTCGTATCCCACTACTCCATTCATGTGGAAAGATCGGAAGTTACTGGCAAAGACTAAAGTTCGTACTGGTACGGTTTCCGGAAAAACGGGTTATGTCAACTACCCAACGGTATATAACTGAAACTGAAAAATGGTTGCAAATAAGGGTAAATCCGAAAGAAATATTTATCTACATCAGTATGGATATCTTAAAGCATACTACATGTACAGTCAAACCTGTGAACAAAGGTTACCCTTGAGAATGACAAAATACGGCCTTTATTGAGAAATGGCCTTTATTTGGATTCAGTTTGTTCTAAATAATCAGTTAAGGTTTTTCAAAGAATGGTCTTTATTCACAGGGTAGTCTTTACTGACCGCAAACACAGGTTTGACTGTATATCATCCGCTTCAAAATTTAAGACCCCCCTCTCTCCTCCACAGTATGTACAGTCCCTTGCAATGACCGGCATTGAGGCATACGACACAGTTTCATAAAATTATCATTAAGTTACTCATTAGGCCTATTGTACGATTTTTAAGACCAAATTAATACAGTATGACATGAATTTTTTAATGCATTTGATACGTGACTCCATTTACGACTTGGAAAGGTTTTGCTATTATTGAAGTTAACCCATTTGATGTTATAATGAATAAAGAGCAATCCTTTGTTCGATTTCCTGTCTTAATTTTGTGTGAATAGATGACACAGGAAATTCGATTATAATGCGGCCATGACACGCTGTCACCGTTGATATACCGTATAGCGTATGACTTTGTACAAAAGTTAGCTTAGCGAGAACATATCATGATCAGTATTTAAGCAATTAAGCAATTGACATAACAGTCCGCGAAACAGCACCCATCGGGAGAAGCGAAATTATGTTGTTGTTGAGAGGTTGTTGCTCTAGATAGGTTAATTTAATAGTTAAATCGTACAGTGGGAAAAAATCGTGCTGTTGTTGAAGAGAGATTGTTCCTGAAGAGACGGCCGATCTAGAGAGGTTGAACTGTATAAATAATTCTTGTCTTATGCGCAGTGTTTTCATAATTGTAAATATGAATACATTCTGTATAGTCGAATCACATACGCCATGTTGTAAAACGACTGACATTAAGGTATATATAATGTTTTCTATAGACTGATTTACGCGAATGTTCCACTCATAAATTTAATGTAATTTAGATGTAAATATCGTTGTAAACTAAATATCAATCACAAGTATAATTCGGGATACTGTATCATCAACTTCAGATGCCCTGGTAGACGGGTGGCATATGTCTTTCATCCTGTAGAACGCATGACATAAACACATTCAAAGCGACAAAAGTTACCATTTGACTTGTTATATCTTTATATATTTCTCCAGGGTTTAACGTCACACCAACAGTCAGGGACATTCGGCGAATTTCCCAGATTTAACGGTGGTGCAGAACCCGATACGTACTCATGGGTTGAACCGACGACATTCATTTCATAAGCCAGCTAGACAGCTTCCTCTCATGTGAATTTTTTCGAGTCCCGGGTGAGATTCGAATTCACAGCGGTGAGGGGCTAGTGATTACTAGGCAGTGACCTTAACTACTTGACCACGGAGGCCCCCATATCAATGGTAAGATAAACAACCTTGTATCAATATCATTTCGGCGTAATACATTCAAAACACAAGTTATGTAATCTCATTTATTCACTAAAACACATCTAAATTATAAAGCATTACAAATAATTAAAACACGTATATATCTACATGTATTTGGACATATTAACTAACAGTATCATAAAACCTATAATTACCTTCTAGATCTACATGATTTCTGTATAAACTATAATACTGCAAAATCTTAATGCGAGACCACTTTCTGTAAAGACAACCCAGAATAGACCACTTATTTTCTGACCGGTGATCTGTATGTCATCTTTGTTACAGTTTGAGATAAGGTCATATCGATAATAAAACAGACAGCAAAGTTTTAATGGTGGTCCTTTAATATGGTTTTACTGAAAACAGAATACTAGTATAAGAATCACGTGACCGCTTAACGACCGTACGCAACACGTGACTAACGTATCGTAAGATTGGAACTGTATAATAAATATTTTTTTTACTGATCAGCCATCACTTCATGTCCAAGAACTAATTCCATCCGAATGTCGTCATTATTATTTAGTACTTTAAACAAACTTGTGAGAGAGACGATTCAGACTATTTCAAACAATATCAAACTATAGTTTCGATAACAAACGTATACAATACTCAAATCGTTATCAGCTCGCAAAATTTACACTTAAAAGCGTTGATAACTTAACTTTGAGAAACGGAAAACATGTACTCTACATGGTTGGTCTGAATAGTGGATGTGGTTATTTTCGTCTTTATTTGGAGAGAATATGCTAACACAGGAAATCTCTGACATTAAAACATTTTGATCGAAATTTTAAACGTCCAAGTAACTCATTGCCTGCTAACATCGATTTGGCTGCGGCAGGGAATTGTGTTTGACTACATACTGACACCGGGATTATATGTAATACAGTGGAAGTCATCTATAAACAGTTTAGAAAACTCATATATCGATTCTCATACTACAGTAAGGCCTCGAATAGCGACCACCTTGTCATAACGACACCTTACTTTCGGACAGTCTTTCAATAACTCCCCTATAGTTCAACTTTATGAGAGTACCTTAATATTACAACCGATTTTACCGGTCTAGAAGGTGATCTCATTATCGAGGTTTTACTGTAGTTGTATTTTCTCAAAGCTGTTAATTCTATCAACATTTGTAGCATCATGAGTTTTTCGGAAATTTTTGAGTTTATTTTTTTTTAATTTAATTCAAAGCTTCTTCATTTTATTTTTACATGTTTGAAGCGTTATTAATGATCATTTTATGCTTAAAACAATGAACTTGTTGATTTGTTGGTGATAGCTCTGTATAATAAGTTTGTCTTTGTACGTTTACATTATTAGAACACACAATTTTTTTTTACAATCTTGAAACATCTTCGTTTTCATCCTATATTATCGTAATCCATTTATCCATCAACCTTGGAATTGTTTGAACATGGACATCAAATTTTGCATAAATATATTCATCTTTCGTCTCCTCTCCTCTTCTTGCTGCATAAAGTTTTGGAAAATTTGGGACGCGAAACCAAGCCGTATTTGAGGTTCCGACTGTGACGGTTTAATATCCATTTTTGTATTAACTGGCCTGATAACTGAGTTAACATCCGAGTATTTTATAACAACAGTTGGCTCTTCATCCTGCAGCACAAAAATATATAAAATGGCATTAAATCCTCAATCAAGGATCTTCTTGTTGATTAAGGCTAAGGAAATGTATTCATGGTTTTGGTTACTTGGCTAAAATATGGGTAGACAGGGCGAAAACCTATTCTGCTGTTTTTTTCTAAAAGCACGTTTTGTTAGAATACGAGGTACGATTCATCCCTAAATATGTTTGTTCTTTGGATTTTCCCGTTAGAAACTTTAGGGTCGGCGCCAGAAAAGGGTTCAGTCAGGTCACGCTACTTATTGTCAAGCCTAAACCAGACCACTCAATTATCGTCCCTTTCATTATCATCAAATTGTTAGATACACGAATCTCTCCAAGTCTTAGTGCAATGATATCATTAAAGACAGATGTTGATCTCTATATTTCAAAATTTATTTCTGGATCGTAAATCACATTTTTACCAATAAATGCCACAAAATATTTCCAGAGAAAACCCAGCAATGCAACTTGCCAGCTTTGTTGAGCATGCACCAAATAACTTTTTAACAATAATTCTTATTTCATTCGTATGCGGGATGTTTTTTTTTTGAAAAATGATCTCCCTACATGATGAGCAAAAAGGCATGTAGTAAAACTTCGTCATTACGAGCACCCGAATTATCTCGAGGATATTATTTGTTATTAGTTGTGAATGATTTTCAACCAACAAACAAATACCTAGTTATTACGAGCACCACGTTTATCTCGAGCATTTAGTATGTTCCGATGACTCCTCGAGATAACGGGGTTTTACTGAATTCGTTTCCTTAACCCGAGGAGAATATCAAAACATTAGTTTGTCCTTGAATTAAGTTCACCTCTCAGACTTCATAGAAATGCACTTAATATTCATTTTAAGTATAATGTGTTTGGATGATGATATGATAAACTTACATCCGTCTCATTTCAGCATAAATCCAGGAACACTTATGCTCAGTCTGCAAATGCAGGGTTTGTAAATTCTATTTTTAATTAAATTTGAGCTAGCCGGATTATTTAGATTTGTTAGAACTATAGGCATATCGAAGCTATACCACTGAAAACAGGAATCATTGATCTATTTAATGAACCACAATACATGCGTTTTGATTACGAGTAAAAATGGGTTCATTATCAGTAATAAAACATTCGCCTACCTTTTTCATTGTTGTTGGCTGTGCTGTTGTAGTTGGAACTGGAGTAGTGGTCTGAAAACATCAGAGGAATGTTTCATTTTATGTAAGACTTTTAAGCAGGAAAAGGGGTCTTTTACTAATAACACGATTTATGTACTTATCTATCAAACAAACATTTCTTAAAACATAATGTAATGGAAGATATTGCACACGTTTCAGCAACACCACCCTTATAAATAAATCAAATAATTATTTAACACTGACAAACTATTTCCTTTGAATCAAGCTTGAGTTGCCTTTCAATATGGCTTTCTTTACACCAAGCTTCAGTTTTTGTAACACACTTAATGATTGATTATGAGTTGTAAATAATACGTCATTAGTTTTCAAAAGACTATGAACGACCAACTTGTTTTGTATGTTTGCTATTGAGTGCATTGTCCTATATTTTTGTATATACATGTGTATGTATTATTCCTTCATGCAATTTTATTTTTTCCGAGGGTAAGTGTGAGGTTGGGCTCATAAAACTAGCTTAAACCCCCTGTATCTTTGCTACAACCCGTTTTAAGGTGGTACCGTCCGGGAGACTGTGTTTTGTTCTCTGTTTTTCCGTATGTTGGGTGATTTTTGGTGAGTTTTAGAGAATGCAGCATTTTGGCAAGGTGGGAATTTTGTATGGTGTGTTTTTTGCGAATCATTTTTTATCTTTACTAAAAATGATAAGATTTAAAGAATAGATTGATCACTGTTTTATAATTTGCTTTATATTTACCTGACTCAGAACATATTGGCAAGTCTTCTTGCACCCAGAAGCAAAGCCATTGCTACAAAGTGAGTGTCTATTTGGATAAGCCTCCCTGTTTGTGGGATCTGTCAGCCATGAGCATTTACCCATACTACCATCAGCAATCCACAGACAACCATCGTCACAGGTATCTGCTCAAATTTGAATAAAAATAGTCAAGAATACAATCAACTCAAGAGTAAATTTCAGTTTTTTTTTAGCCAATGTTGTTCGCATTTTCAATAAAGGTTGCAACGTTTTGTTATTGCTGTTTATAATGTGTATGCACGTAAATCATTTTTGTTCATATATTTCTGAGCGAAAGCTTCTTCTTTGCAAAAATCCAATTTGTTTTTTTTTTGGAAAAATACTGATTTTAGGGATTTTAGGGGAAAATATTTCTGTAAGCCACCAACCTTGTTTGTATTTTAAGTAAATATTCATTTTCAAGTTACAGCAAAAGTCCACATAATTCTGGGACACTTCTCGTACAACCAGGTATCATTGACCATGCAGCGCTTAACTGGGATCATTTATTCAGTGTTCGTCGACAATGACGAAGTTAAAGCTGGGAAATGGGTTTACATATACAAACAGTGCATATCATGCGAATATTTACAAGGGTGAAAGTCGAAAGTTTTCAAAAACAGGAAGTCTTAACCTCGGAAACAATAAAAACCAGCAGGGTCCGGACCTGGGAAAAAACGGCGGTTCCGGAAAATTCTGAAAAACTTTTAACCATGTATTTATACCAGTACCATCCAGAATATTTCTATGCTGTTTGCAGCAGTTAGTGTTACCTATTCTACAATTCTACGCCATGCAGGCAAACTGCAATCGCAGAACGCAACATTTCACTTATCATCTATGTATACTTTTGTATCCTTGAGTTTTTATAACAAAAAATAAGACAGATAATGAGCCAACTGAGAAATATAATTTAGTTCCGACCAATTGCTACCATGTGGAGCGCAAAACAACGGAACGAAGTTGTCAATGAGCCTTCACTTCAAGGCAATGTCTTGTTAAATAAATAAGAAAAAATCTTCACTTTGTTTGCACTAGCTGCGAGAAAACTATTAATTCAAATTACGTGAACGAATCTTGTCTCATAAATTTTACACAGCGCTATTGTTTCTGCTATAAATATCAGTACAAATATATCCTTTTCCGGAAAAAAAATGTTGCAAAATTATTATCAATTATGTTAAAACTGCGTTGCAGCGTTTTCAAATTTACGCACTATTACAGAAAGGCCTATAAAATGTTAATGAAGAGTTTAGAAGTATTTTGTTGACAGTCTTAAGCGAAATGCTTTCTATGTGTCAGCATTTTGTTATTCAAAAATAACAGGTTACCAGGGATACATCAACAAATGAAAGAATGATTCATTCTACCCTTAATGCAAAACAAGTCTTAACGTTATCTTATTTCAGAAGTCAAAAAATTGACACTATCGAGGGTACATTCTAGGAGGATTCCAACGGTTACGATCTTTTATATGCTAATCAATACATTAGTTTTACCCATATCACCATTAATATATCTACCATGGTGTCGGTTCGTTTTGAATCGTGGGAGACATATCTTACTAAGAAGTCAATGAAAAACATAAATTATTTTGGCGTCTTCTGACACCCCCTCCATATCTGATTGAGCAGTCCTGCGAACTGCCACTTGGACTGAACTGGTTACCTAATTGAAAATAAAATTATATTTAAGATATAAAACAGACATTTAATGCCATATATCCACGCTTTTTCTTACTTACCTATGATTTCTTTGGTAACAGGTTTATTTGTTACACCTGGAGTTGGTTTACTGGTCGTCATGGTAATTTTGGTAGATTCCTGCACCAGAGGCTGAAAAGCAAAGGATAGAAGTCTAAAATGTGCACTAATAGATAGATAATTTAAATTTTTTGAAATTGTGTTTTAATGTCATCACACAATGGCTAGGAATCTCTGGGAAATGCATATGTCTGACAGTGTGTTTACCTAAAATTTGATATAAATGTACATGTATATACTGTCCGTTAATTCTATATTAAATGAAAGCGAAGCGCCCTCTGGAAGTTTGTGTGAACTAGATACTCCTAGTTTGACTCACATTGTCGAGTATGACTTCATTATCAATGAAAAGCATTACTAGTAATTATTGCATTATGGTGCAAATACAAGGACCTTTTTCCGTTTGAAAAAAAAATTGAAACTCTTTTTATGCTCTTTATCCCACATAATTATTATTGACATTATCATTCCTTGATGTTCTTAGCCAATATGCGATGTTATAGACATATCTAATCTTCTAGGACATTACTATGTCCTATATTACTAGTTGCTCTATAGACGTCTTGTTGCCATCTAAAAATATGGAATATGTACCTGCTCATACCATAAAAATGGCTGTCATGATTAAATTCATGCTTTTGAATAAAATATGTTTTTATGTAACAGTCTGCGTTGGAATTTTATTCCATGCTATTGGTGCTTATGTGTTACGGGTCACAAGATAAAACATTCATTGCTCGTTGGAGTCCATGAGAAATGTGTGTAATTATCAATGTTCACTAGGTACGTGAACCAAAACGCAACGATCTGTATCTAGATAATAACTAGAAATTTGTAAAATGTGTTGGAAAAAATAATGCATTGGCCAATCTGTCAGACGTGAGTTTGTTTTCATGGGTAAGTGAGAATAGGATATCGTAAGCATACATTTTAATAAAATCATGCCTAGTCGGCGCAGTTTTAATGTCATTATGAATTGAATTTTTAGATTTTGGTCTCAGCTCATACAGTGGCAAATGGCAAAATCTTCTACAGTTGTATGAAATTTTGTATGACGTTGAAAACTGTCACCGTCAAGCTTGAAATAATGACGTATTTAGGCCAGTCTATAATTGTTTTATGGAAACACAATGACATTTAAAAGCTAGATTATGACGACAATAGGCAATTAAAACTTGTCTGCGGCATAGTTTTTGTTATGGTTGGTCAAGAGATGCCAGGAAGAGTGTTTTAAGCCAATGATTCTTATGATTTATTAGTAGATAGCTCTTTGTGTTTAAGATCAGAGACTATATCAGTTCAGCAAGATGTCTGAGCTATGTAAGCAGCTATATAATTATTTTTATGCCTTGCTTTGGGATTATCGAGGGATACGTTTGAGCAGGTTTATGTAGGTACGTTTTTCTTTGTTGCTGTTGGGGGGTAGAGGGGCTGTGCATCTGTGTTTGTTTTGTTTGGTAATTTTGGAGGGTGTAAGTGAGAGCATGTCAATGGGCTTATGTTTTTGATTTTGTTTAGAGGCTTAGGAGATGTTAATGGTAGCCATTTTGGTGGATTTATTTATTTTTGTCATTTTTGTGACATTTGATATTGTTGTTTGTTGTCGTGATTAATGATTTACGGTTATGTAAGCTGTACGGTATGGTTGTATTTCTATATGTGACATATTATGAGAAGTCTATTTTCTTTATACTCAAATTGGATTTATATTTGATGACGGTATAAACCCTGAAAACCCGACCCCTTCCAGACTTGGCCAAAAGTCCGGTTTTCTGAGATTTCAGGTTTCCAAAAAAAAAAACTATTTACCATAAAACAGAAAAAATGGGATTTTTCAAACCATCCGATTTTCAGAAAATTCCGGTTTCCAGGGAGCCTGGATTTTCTGGGGTTATGCTGTATAGCAAGCTCACCTGGTTCTTGACTATTTCACAGGACTTGCAACAACTTGTGGTGCCCCAGCCGCATACCATATGTCTATTGTTGTATATTCCTATGTGTTTATCTTCTTCTGGGATATATTCTAGTAAGTACTTGCAGTCCTTGTACATACCCAGTATATATATACCGTTCGGTTGATCTACACACCTTAAAATGAGAGGATATTTTTTCTTTCGTTTGTACGTGTGATAACAATAACATCGGTGATAAATACGATTTTGAGAATGGATTTAAAAAATAAAAGACGTATGTGCACTCATAATATGAATGAATAATGTAACCGTACATGATCAGCATAAAGTACGTATGTGTTCGTCAGTAGGTATGATGTTCCGAAGTAAAAGTATTCTACTATTAAAAGTGTATTCTGCTGATAAAAGTGCACTCTACTAATAAAAGTGTATTTTACTGATAAAAGTGTATTCTACTATTAAAAGTGTATTCTACTGATAAAAGTGTATTCTACTGATAAAAATGTATTCCACTGATATAAGTGTATTCTACTATTAAAAGTGTATTCTACTATTAAAAATGTATTCTACTGATATAAGTATATTCTACTGATAAAAATGTATTCTACTGATATAAGTGTATTCTACTGATATAAATGTATTCCACTGATATAAGTGTATTCTACTGATAAAAATGTATTCCACTGATATAAGTGTATTCTACAATTAAAAGTGTATTCTACTATTAAAAGTTTATTCTACTATTAAAAGTGTATTCTACTATTAAAAGTGTATTCTACTGATAAAAATGTATTCTACTGATAAAAATGTATTCTACTGATAAAAATGTATTCTACTATTAAAAGTGTATTCTACTATTAAAAATGTATTCTACTGATATAAGTATATTCTACTGATAAAAATGTATTCTACTGATATAAGTGTATTCTACTGATATAAATGTATTCTACTGATATAAGTGTATTCTACTGATAAAAATGTATTCTACTGATATAAGTGTATTCTACTGATATAAATGTATTCTACTGATATAAGTGTATTCTACTGATATAAGTATTTACTACTGATAAAAGTGTATTCTACTACTAAAAGTGTATTCTACTATTAAAAGTGTATTCAACTGATAAAAGTGTATTCTACTGATAAAAGTTTATTCTACTATTAAAAGTGTATTCTACTGATAAAAGTGTATTCTACTGATAAAAATGCATCCCACTGATATAAGTGTATTCTACAATTAAAAGTGTATTCTACTATTAAAAATGTATTCTACTGATATAAGTATATTCTACTGATAAAAATGTTTTCTACTGATATAAGTGTATTCTACTGATATAAATGTATTCTACTGATATAAGTGTATTCTACTGATTAAAATGTATTCCACTGATATAAGTGTATTCTACTATTAAAAGTGTATTCTACTATTAAAAGTGTATTCTACTATTAAAAGTGTATTCTACTGATAAAAATGTATTCTACTGATAAAAATGTATTCTACTATTAAAAGTGTATTCTACTGATAAAAGTGAATTCTACTATTAAAAGTGTATCCTACTATTAAAAGTGTATTCTACTATTAAAAGTGTATTCTTCTGATAAAAGTGTATTCTACTATTAAAAGTGTATTTTACTGATAAAAATGTATTCTACTACTAAATGTGTATACTACTACTAAATGTGTATTCTACTATTCTACTACTAAATGTGTATTCTACTACTAAAAATGCATCCTAACTACCAAAAAATGCATCCTAATTACCAAAAAGTGTATTTTACTACTAAAAAGTGTATTGTACTACTAAAAAGTGTATTCTACTCCTAAATAATGCATCCTAACTACCGAAAAGTGTACTCTACTAGGCTTAGTAATCAGGGTATTCCGTTTATCGGAGAGCACTGCCGCTTTGAATGATGTTCAAACATAGAAAAAATATTCAGGAACATTTTTTTCGAACAGCAGTAAATAAGCTAAGAAAATCAGACGAAGAGTGCAAATAAGTTTTGAACATGACCTTGTAATAATACATACACCTATGTTCAAATACTTACTCAAGTATAGCTTTGCACGTCGCACAACAGTTTGTGGTACCCTTACGACATAATTGTTCTCTATGTTTGTAAATGCCCACTTGTGTCTCCTTATTTGTTGATAGATATGAACAGTCATAGGATTTACCCAATATTTGAATGCCTGCTGACTCATCAACACAGACTTCTGAAATGCAAACAAAACTTTAATGAGAAAGGCTTATGCAATTTACTGTTCAAATTCCGCACAGACATGTGACGCAACCAGGATCAAGTTACTGTAGTATTATTTTTGTAAGTGTATCGTACCATATGACCATTGTGATAAAATCTGCAAGGGATTGACAATATCATGTATAATTGATTGACAGTCAATAGAGTGAGATGGGGTGAAAACAAATGAACAACAGAATTCGTTATACAGTACAACCTCTCCAGAGCGGCTCTCTCTTGATTAACAACCTCCCTTCAAAACAGCATGATTTTTCCCATTGTTAAATTATTAATTCAACCTCTCTAGAGCAACAACCACTCAACAACAACATAATTTTGCTTCTCCCAAAGGGTGTTGCTTTGGAGAGGTTGTACTGTATTTGAGCAAAATATGCTGGGAACATTACTGAGAACTTATCAGTAAACAACTGGTAGGTAGTGCTGCTTTGGAAATAATTGTTTAATTGTTGTCGACTTGGATAAAAAGGTGTGAATTTATAATGAATACTAGTAATACGGCGGCGTTTTTCTTAGTGTAAAATTGATTTGTATTAATTTAATACAATCGAACGGTGATATTAGACTCCCAGGAACCCGAATAATTACTTCATTATAATTTTATTTCACTAGATACATTACATAGAAATAATGATAGAAGACGGACGCGTTTAAGGCAAAATTTATTCTTCGCTGTATCCGATTTTTCGCTCTATCCGAGTTCTCTTCCACCGTGTGTTACTTTCACTGGCTTCTGGGCGGCTATGTACATATAGATTTCGTAATTTTTTCCTTCGTTTGATATAGAAGTACTCTTCTTATCAACACCGTGGTTCACATTCCATAAAAAAACTTAAGATCACTGCACTCATCGACCGAGTTTCATTCGAAATTTATCTTGTAATTCTCGGCGTGTCATATTGTTAGTATCTGATATAAAAATTACACAAAGGCAATAACTTCCATCAATGCTCATAGTGGGAGATTAGCTTAATTCAATGATTATCGGTGGAATACAAAAATATATTTTCGCCAAGGAGACAAGATATCAAGTCCAGCTGTGAATTATAGTTATACCGATTGATATTCATAAAATCAAAGCGTGAGTCTCTAATAACATCATAACATTGCGATACACACTTAACGTTCGTACAATTATGGTCATTAAGCTTCATAGATTCATTTTTCATACCGTTCTCGAAGTATGCTTGTTGTTATTGAGTGTTTTGATGATTATTTATCACTTCTTCAAAGTTCCAAACGTGTAAACTAACAAATCTAGCACTGGTTGTACAAATGTTTCAATAAAAACTTTTGAAGGTCAAATTTTGCTTTAATAGTGCTTACTAAAGGTTAAGCTTTACTAAATATGTGCGTAGAATGTCTAAAGTCGCTAAAATTGAGCTTATAATAGGTCGAATGTCGCTAAAATTGAGCTTGGTGAGAGTCAACTTTTGCCAAATTAAGCGCTTATGGCTGGTCAAACGTCGCTAAAAATGAGCTTACAGGGGTTGCTATGAGTGTGCTTGTAGAGGGTGAAGAATTGATGGAATTATACTTATAGAAGGCCAAACATCGTTAGAATGGTGTATAGTGCAGCCATCTCTCGCTAATTATGTTCTTCTATAAATCATACCCGGTATTACCACACACACAAATCATACAAGTTATCACACAGGTTTATCATTCTAAGTACGCGCAAAAATATCAGCAAATAATACCCAATTAGAACATGTCATGAGTCATATCGGTCATTGAACGCACATAAATTATATTATCCCGATATTATCCAACACATGTCATACCTATTAAAATCACACAGACATAGAAGGATCTTAAAATAGATATCGCTTTCAGCTGTAAACCCAACAACAAAAGTCAATCGTCAATTAAAAGTATATGAAAAATGTGAGCAGTATTCACTTAAATAATTAGATACGTCGCAAAACTGAATCTATTAACTTGATTGGCCTTTCTAAATGGATCTCAAACGGTTTTCTCACAGTTTAATAGGATGTACTTAGTGGATACAAAAAATATAATTGCATGCAATCTGTTCACGATCGAATAGCGACTAAAATGTAAAATGCATTCATAATATGTAGCATGCACATTTGTATAAACATTCATCAATCAGCGGTGTTGAATACTGAGATAACATTTCGTTCTCATGAACTTTAATGTTGCTGAGTTTAAATTCAAATCAGTGTCTTAATAAAAATGTGCATTTCCGCACGATTACCTAAAGGTTACTGAATACCTTTCACTTTATTATCAAAATGCTCGCAACTGAAGAGATGAGCGCGAGAAGGCACCAATATTCTTCTTTGTCAATATGGAGGTGAGTCCATCTTGCTCTCAACCCATCAATAGCGCTATACAAATGGGGTTGTAAAATTAAGTTGTATGTTTCATTGTGTCAGTGCAGTTTTTTGTGTGTGTGCGCAGTATCTATAAGTGTTTGCTTATGAAAGCGAACGACGCAAGATATTTGATATTTGAATGTAGAAAACGTCGACCTTGTTTAACGATCGAGTACAGTTTGCGAAAAACTAAAGTTAATTCGTTACGTACAAATGTGGTCGTTCGGTCGGTCGGTCGGTCGGTCGTCACATCTATCCGAACACTGGCAATATCCGAAAATGAAAATCATGATTGGTTCTCATATCTCCTGTGAAATAATCGCCGCGGCAAGATGAAAAAGGAGTTTATCTCGACGGAAGAGATAATAATTTAAAGCAATCTTTAACCCTTATCATGCTAATAGTTTAAGCTGTATTTACCTTCTCCCCACGGCTGAGAACTAACTAGACACGCCCTGTGCCGGTTAATGAATAAATTGATTCAGCAGTGGACGTGGCTTATCAGTCATTAGGGATACAGTATGATAAGAGTTTTAAAAATTGTTGTTTTTGTAGAATAAGACGTTTTGTCGATAGAACTAAAACAAATCGAGAAACATTTTTTCTAAGTACATGCTACAGACACTATACTTCATTTCATGAATTACTGAATTTTGTTTTGTTGTAACAATATCGTATTAGCCTTATTGGAGATTAACGGGTCAATTCACGTTAAGAAAATCATTCATATAGACGGGGTGGCTGAATGACAAACAAATGACCGATACAAGATATCGGTATCATATCGCCAGTGACGCAGTTAAACCTGTTCAAAGCCTATGTCAAGGTCTGCAATATATCCAACTTTGTCATCCACATAATATATACACTAATATACGTTATTCAGAAGTGACGAAAATCTACCTGTGTCTTATCATTTGACGAAGTAAGGGTAGAGGTTAGCTAGCGGAAACATTAAATTACGAGTGCATAGAGTGATAAAATATGGATACTTTGTATTTATTGTATCGAATTACGTACAGTGCAAACTCTCCAAAGCAACACCCTTTGGGAGAAGCAAAATTTGTTGTTGTTGAGAGACTGTTGCTTTAGAGAGGTTAAGTTAGTACAATGTAGTTAAATCGTACGGTGGGAAAAAATCAAAAAGTTGTTGGAGGGAGGTTGTTGCTCAAGAGAGGGCCGCTCTGGGGAGGGGCACTGCATAGTATTATATATATTCATGTACATATATTGTACATTAATTCTTTAACATACATATATATCTATAATATTACTGAAAAGCATCAGTTGAATAAAAGACTAATCCACAGTTATGATATTTTCTGTATTTTAGAGTGTATACATTTAAAATGTGCTACAAAATTGTTTTAATTAAGTGTAGTTTCATTGTTCTAAAACGCATCTAATTTTGTGAAGGGTCAAAGAAGGCTGTTTTATTGCGTACCGCAGTATGTAATTGTATCGGCCAATCTGAAACGGGATACGTATCGTATTGCAAATACCCTAGCGATGTATCGTATCGCATGTACCCTGGCGATGCATAATATCGCATGTACCCTAGCGATGAATTGTATCGAAAATACCCTAGCGATGTATTTATCGAAAATATCCTAGCGATATATCGGGTCGCATGTATCATGTTGATGTGTCGTATCGCATGTACACTGGCGATAGACAGCTTTGGTATTTATCGTTGATATATTGTCACACAACACTCTTGGATAAAATCAATTCTTTTATCCTAAAGTCTGGTCGTACAAACAAGTTGTCTTTCAAGTGTTTGTAACCTTTGAGTCTGATATGCGGGTATTAATTAGATGTTTATAAAACTGATTATAATAATCTAAATTTAATGATAGAGAATCAACGTATTTCTACATAATGCATCATAAAGCTGTTATATATATTTACACTTCAGACCGACTATCAATATTTGCGCAAGATAAATTGTCTTTATTTCAGTAACATTTGTTCGAAGTTGTAAATATTCTGATAGAGCACTGGGTTCGTATTTATTCTTGCGTACTATTTAATATGTTTGTATCGGGTCTACAATACGTTTGCTCAAAGTTATAAATCATTATGATGTTTGTCTTGAATAAATGACATTTAGGTCAATTTCATTCAAAACAGAGAATAGTCTAATCCGTACATTTGTCTTTGCACGAATTTGCGAGGAAAAGTTTTGTCAGTTTTATATCTTATACTGTGGGTACACAAATTTTGGGTTGGGTATGTATTTTCATGGATTTCATGGGTGGCTAATCCACGAAAGAAAGTCCAAACGAATAAAAGTGCTGAAATAATAGTCAGCCATCCGAACACTTGCGATATCCGAATGTTGGCTGCTTACCAAGTAACATCCTCATATTGACCCCTAACGGGACAAAAGCACAAGGACAATGTTAAAATAATGTTAAAAAACGGATGGACATGATGTACCCAAGGAAGATATTAGCACGAAAGGCCCCATAAAAGTTTGTTTCATCTTCTTACCTAAGTTGATCCGCAAATCTTAGCATTCATAATAATTGGGCGTGTAATAGTTCAGCTGAGAACCTTTTTTTCTTCAGTTTTTTCCTTGCATTGAAATAGCAGTTTACCTAACAAGAACTCTACACTTATTGACTGATACCAACCGCCCACAACATGTCCAAAAAACAGTCCCGTATGATGGGCGGATCATACTTTGGATGCCTATAACCAGGGATTTAATGCGTTAAGCCATGTTGGGGTATTTCATGTTACCATTATAATTAAGGTTTGAAAGTGAAAATCACCAACTCTACGTACATACATTCTGAACTGTGTGATTATAATATATTAATGATGAAATACAGCATGCAAAGTATGTTCTAACATGTATGTACTCATACTTCTCTTTCATGAACTTAGTTTACAAGTAAAATTGCTGTAAAGAAAGGCAAGCAGTGTATTTAAAATGCATGTTCAACATGAAATCAATGTTGCGTATAGTGTCTTAAACGTCAGACTTCTATTTTTAATATATAAAATGTTTCGAAATGCTTCAATCAAATAATATTTCAATAAATGATAAATTTTACGTAAAACCAGAAAACGTGGGAAACCGCTGGGCTACATTAGCCAATAAATTAAACTTATATGCGCGTTTTTCCTGTTAAATGCGAGAAATATTACGTAATATCTAACACTGACTTTGATTGAAATAGGGAAACTACATGTAAATGATAATTCGTTTAGAAGGGTACTATAAATTTAAAGGTTTTTTTTCTTTCAACTTTATAAAAACATAAAACTTCAAAGGAATTTAACATCACGATGTAATTATCAAATACAACGAATGTATACTAGCTAAATCATGAGTCTCGCATCTTTTATCTCGGATACAAAACTTTAAAACACTAAGCTTGTATGTACTGAAGATTATAATTTCGATTATGAGTGGTTCGTGTGATTAGTAATAATTTATTATTTGTCATTAATTCAGATCCAAACATCTCACTTTACATTGTAAAAACTAAATACTGATTTAGTTGACATTTCTACAAATTTTCAGTTTAAGTAAATAACCAAGAACAAATTTTATTCTATTAAAAAATTATTTGTTTTATCATAAATAATAACAATTGTTCAAAAACGTAAAAATATTAATAAAACCGCTGTACATGTACATTTTACATGACAAATATGATAGATTTAATTATGAAAACAATCCGGTAACCATAGACGACGTGAATTTCACTAGCCGTCAAAAGGTGAGGGTCAAAAATGACCTTTGGCTGATGAACATTTGACGAGTCAAATAAATTACTTCTAGTTTTATTGTAAATTTGACCTTTTGGTACAAATTCTCAAGAGTCAAAGCTTTATTTTACTGATTTGAAGAGTCAAAGTGCTGTTTTAAGGGTCAAATAGAAGCCCTAGACAAGTTTTTAATGTAAATTTATATGGATTCAATAACAGGCAAAATAAAAAATGTCTGTGCTTATACAGTTTTTATGAGTATATACGAGTATGTCTATAAGACTACATATACACATCAACAGGACCAAATACGCTCATTTTTAAAGCTTACGTACCAGTTTGCATATTGTATACTTTCTTACAAATGAAAAAATAGTGAATATAAAAAAATCAATATTTTAGTACAAAACTATAAAAAAATGAACAAATAAGTTTCAGAAATTAAACTCTTACCTTCTGTCGCTACGGTACAAACGAATGTTATCACAGTCAAAAATATGAACTCCATATCTATTGTTTATTTATTTATTTATTATTTTGCCGATTTTTACTAAATTCAACAATTCACTCCGTAACACCAATCCTTTGATCCGGTTCAATACAAGTTGCAGTGTATTATGTTTCAATGTAGCCGTCTACACTGGTCTTTATCCTAATCCAACCATGACGGGAGATGTAAACAGTAAGCTTCAATGACGCGTTGTTTCTCCGTTCACCGTAATTCAAATTATCGAATACCGACTTCGAGAATATATATGTATATATAAATATATATGTAATAAAATATTGAAGTAAATTGTGTCCAGTGGCCCATGAGCGTGACGTAATATGTTAAATAGTATGTTTATAACATCATAGCGAACATAGCCCTCCACAAAATTTTATTTGCTTTGCCCAACGAAACCTGAGACCATTATGTGTATAATGGTCTCAGACGAAACTGATGAACCATTCGCTTCCCGTAACTATGTTTATGATAAATACTTATTTTTTTCACTTAGACATTTCAATTAGTAAACATTCATTTCAAAAAGCCCATAGGCAATTTTTATAAAAAAAAAATACATGAAGTTTCCGGTCTAATTATTGTTTTTTGACGACAATTCAAATTCATAGTTGTAAAATATCTTATCACCAAATCTTTATTGTGATAACTTCCGTAAGTTTGGCCTTAAAGAGGTCATAATGTTTCGCATTCTTGATGTTTTCCGAAAAGATTACATGCACTGGGAAAACATTTTTCATTTTAAGCGAAATATGATAAACAATAATTGCTTAATGGTACGTGCTTGCATGATATGCCTTGGCTGCATGTTGTGAGTACAATATTTAATGTTTCAATACGATAAAATAACTTTTTTAAATCAAGATAAAATGACGCTCTTTCTTCTATGGAGGTAAGAATGTGTTGTCAGAATGAAAGAACAGAGGAAGTTCTTCTACTTTCCATCAATATATCAATTTTATGGGGCTTTTTTCGGCTAGTATTTTTTATTTTGTATATTAACTGATTAAAAAACAAACGCATGTATTGTTTTCACTTTCAATTATATTATCAATACATGTACATAGAATAAGCCGGGTAGATTTGGGGTACGTTCATGACTAGCGTTTTAACTTGCGGCGCCAGAATGACTTCTGTCAGCTGAGAAATGTTGTTTTTTGCTGAAACCCGAGTGATTGATTTGCTAGATCTGTCTGAGAAAAGGTTTTATTTTATTCATAAATGTAGAAAATTTATTAATATATTACCGTAAAACATCTGTTTAAATGTGTTTGTTAGTTAGTGTGGTTCATAAAAAAATTCGTATAAGTTCACAACCTGGTTTAACACGCAATGTTTTAGCCAGATATCAGCTACGTTTGGATTTAACGATTAAATATAACTCAGAGACGACTCTAAAATCGGCCGCATCGGAACGACTCCCAGTCGATTTCAAGATACTCCGTTTTCGCGACATGATGATTAAATTGTTGTGAATAAACTGCAATATATGAGAATATAGTAGCCATAATTGCAGTTTTTGTCCCATAGCATGATTGTGAAGAGTATATCACGTGTTTCTATTTTTGTGGCAATATCTTTTCACTGCAAATCTAGCAAAGGTCGTGTTTAACTGGTTCCTGTTCCATGTTGCAGCCCACCAAACAGACAGAGTAAGCGGGAACCAGCCTAAAGTCTTCTGAGATTCATTGCAGATTGAAGCTAAACTGGTCCCCGTTCCATGTTGCAGTGCATCAAAGGTCTCTGTACAACCAGAGTCCACGGGAACCAGTTCAGATTGAAACTGGAAGCTATCATTCCATCATGTCGACTTAATGTTAACCTTCTTTTGATGTTATCAACAAGGGTACAACCATTTTCACGAACGAATTCAGATTAAATGAAAATGGTTAAAAAACAATAATAATTTCACCTTTGTACAAACTTTATAGCAGTAAATGGAACCTCAGCAAAAGTATTATTTCTATTTTCCTTTGATGTCCAATTTCTATCTCTTGATGTAACATTTTGTAGATCGTGTTGGTATTGCAGATTTGTGTGATTGATGTGTCCAAAAACTGGTGAAATATTCTCAGTGAAACATGAATTTTTGACAATTGTGTGTTTATTAATAACCTTCCAAGCATATCCCTTTAGAAAACCGCAAATCTCATAAACTGTGCAGATAATATCATTAATGTCAATTGTCGATGCAATAATTGTGCGTAAGTGTTAATGACTAGAACTTTTTGCTAGGAATGACGAAAGAATATTTCAAATAACTGAATTGTAATTTGAACAAAATCCCTAGTTGAAATGCATGTCACGTACAGACGCATCGTGGAAGTTGGAAATTTTGTATAATAATGGCGTAGGCTAATTTCCATGTGTTCCGGACCTTTTCTAGGGTCACGTGATATGATGTTCAGTGCACACAAGGGCGTGAAATGACCCGTTGTGCTCGTTAAGATGCATAACATAACATTAAGTTCTTCCCATCTGCCATAAACATGTGATAACACCTGCACGAAATAAAACGTTATCAAAATATATGATATGAATAGTTTAATTAGAAATCTTATTGAAAGTGCTGAAGTGGTATTAATATGGTTCAAGAAAGGAATGTTTTATTGTATTACCGGGGATGTATGGGTATGTTCGCTATATCGGAAGCACTGCAGTCAAGAAGCAAAGTGTTTCTTATTTTTTTATATCCCTAAATATCTATATAGAGTGACAATTCCAAAGGGGATAGCTTACGCTTTGAAGTCGGGTTTTTAGAGAACTATTAAATATAGAAGAGAAATAAATCGGACTTAAAAATCGTCCGATTTTTCAGAGATTTCCAGTTTTCAGGGAGTCTAGTTTTCAGGGGTTACAGTGTACATGTTAGTTACAAGTTTCCGTAACGTCCTGTAGCGCAATGTCAAGTCATAGAGCTATGAAATGGACCTTGGTGAGTTATTTGCAGGGAGTAATTTGCATTTGAACAGATTAATGAAGTTTCTCAAAAGTTAACACCAATATAGTAGATATTATCAAGTGGGACAAGAACCAAACTTGTTTATTTTGCATCTGTACTTTTAGGAACCTTCGAAATGAAATTCAACATTAATAAAAGTACATTGAGATGATCCATTATATTTATTCCTCACATACCAGACCCCACAAAAAACTGAAGGACACTGTAGAGGTTGTTTGTGAACCCCTTAAAACATAATTAGCGTGACAGGTGAACATTTATTTATCCAAATCTGTATTCAAATTGCGGGTCTTAAAGTACAGTGCAACCTCTCCAGAGCGGCCCTCTCTTGAGCGACAACCTCCCTTCAACAACAGCATGTTTTTCTCCCACTGTACGTTTTGACTGTTTATTCAACCTCTTCCAAAGGCTGTTGCTTTGGAGAGGTTGCACTGTACTAACAAAAATAATTCTACTGTCATCAACGGAAATGTGTATAATTAAACGATCATATTCAGTTCTTGTAAACAAGAAACTAGACTGATTTTCTAATTTAAAGTCTAGACTTATGTAATAGTTTCTACGCAGGAATATATAATCGCTCTCAGATCCAGGAATTATAAATTGTTTGTGTTCCATCCGGGCGCAAAACGCATTCATTGTATATAAAAACAACAAATTCTACAACGAGTGTCATTAATATAGTTACTGGTAAGTCTACACAACAATGAGTGTTGTGTAATTTTCTCTAGTTATCTGCTGTAGCATGCTAAACATATTAAACAAATTTCTCCAATATTTCTTTCATCATCGTGTACAAGAGGGTTGACCATAAATTACCCGGGTGGTGTACTTTGATACTAAAGCATTAATTTCTCAAACATTTCTCTAATGTTTATAAACAAGAGGGCTGACCATAAATTACCCGGGTGGTGTATTTTGATACTAAAGCATTAATTTCACAAACATTTCTCTAATGTTTATATACACGAGGGTTGACCATAAATTACCCGGGTCATGGACTTACGTGCATATTAAGAGACATAAATACTATTTCGTCTGCTATTTCTGTAATAAATGAGGGTTGATTGTAAATTACCTAGGTGATGAACTTACGTGTGTACTTTAAGTATCAAACATTCATTTCAGTCTAGCTTTTGTCCGCGAATTTTTAGAGTCTCGTACTTAATAATAATGAGCTATTAGGAGGATCACATGACGATAATGATTATTGAAATTTTATTCCGGCAAGCGCAATTTGGATTTTCTCGATTTCTGTAACCGCAACAATTTTTAACCCAAAATTATGAATGAGTCGATGGCCGGAAGTCACCATGGTTTCGAGACCTGGGAAAATCATGTCTTTTCTGAATTTGACTCAAAAAAATCTGCCTCAAAGTCAAAATAAGTAGATCTAGTAACGGACCCGTGAGGTAAAATTGCATAAATTCTATTTAAAATGTTTAAGTGAAAAAACAGTAATTTTGGTTTAAATCTGAGTATTTCAAATAGAAATATTACAATTTTACCATCACAGGTCCATTACTACTGCGTATGATAAGAGCTACAACTCGTAAAATCAGAGATAAAGTATGGCCAGACAGCAAGCCCTAAAGCTCTGATCATTTCAACAGACGGCAGCACATAGCCGAAACACTGTTTTTACAGATTATATTATCAAGTCCAACAAAATATGTCATGATGTCAAGAATCTGACTTCGATTTATGAAGAGAAGATTTTTAAGTGTTTTTTTAACTCTGATAAAAACGTCAAAAGTCTTAAATACACTTAAGGGATATGTATACAGTAATATAATCTTCGAATATCAATTTGCATAAACCAGTGGTTAAAGATGAAATTGTGATGAACGTTGTTTTATTTAATTTAGTGTTTTGAATTATCGTCAGGTAGGGCAGACGTTTATTTCGTTTTATGTAAATAATTTCCAATTAATTCAAAATAGGTCGTTGACTTATAATCTTTTGTATCAACAATAATATAGGTCATACCATTACGATCGTTTTATAAAAGCCGATATAATAAATTTTGTCGTCAGTATCACGGATCAATTATTGATCTTTATACTTATGTTTTTTAGGATAATATGGACCATATTTCGTTTTTCATTTCGGTACACCTGCACTAGTCACAAATCGGTTTATTCTGGTATTATCCGTTCTTATTCGGCCAAGGTTTATACTGGTCTCCGTTCCATGTTGCAGTGCACCAGTTTAGCCGATGTTATCCGATCACTCTATATTCCGTACAAACCGTTTTTGTTCAGCGTTTAAATTAATTTTTCTTGGAATGTCTTTGGTAAAGAAAATAATTCGATCAAGATCTTATCTATACTAGAAAAAGTCAATTTAGTTTGAAAATGAAATATAGCGCAATGTATGTAATTAACGCAAGCATCATACACATAACACGCCTTTGGCGCACGGTTACTTCTCATGAAAATTACTTAACAAAAACATCTGATTAAAGCATTGTCATAATAATCGTATCATCTTACGATAAAATAGATAAGATCACATCAGGAGACAGGTCGTATAAATGTGTCATATCAATGAAATGCGTAAATGGTTCGTCTTGTTTTGACTTTGAAAAGATTTGGCGTGATTTCGGATGACCCTCGGGCATTTAACACGAGTGTAACAAAAATCAATTACTATTTTTGGTCTGATGCAAATTGAAATGAGAATAAACGCGTGATAAGAGTGTTCCTTTTGTTGGCCGCACATATCAAAAGCAAGGTTTTTATGGCCGTTATCTATTGTAATTGTTTGTGGAAAAAGCGGTAATTTCTTCTTTATATTTTATGATACCTGACACATAGAACTTTATTTTCAGACAACGGTCAAATAAAACATTTTTACATCTTTAACTTTCAAAATGAGCCATTTTTTTAAAGAAATACTAATTTTTTCGATGGTATAATCTGTGGAGAAAAATGTCAAGAAAATGGCCGCCTACTTTCGTTTTGAAAGTTCCTCTATACCGTACATATCCCGGTGTCGTTTTGAGGAAGAAGATTCATTCTAAGATCATTGTGACTGTGATAAAGCCGCAAGCAAAACAGCGGGGAAGAACAAGTGCTGATTTAAGACAACCCAAGTATTTGTCGACATTAACTTCATATTCCTATACATATACACGGAAACAAGAAAAATTCAAATTGAGTGACTAAGTCGAAACCGTTGTTCCTAACAAAAACCTTCATTATTGTGTTGTAAATGTCTTTCTCCTGAATCATGGATACATCTATTATAAGGCCTCCCATCTAGAATGTTGTTACAAGATTAAGTATGGTATTTATGAAGTAGTATGAAAATCATTGAATATTAAATATTTAAAAGTTCTTTTGCTTATTTTTACAGTTTTGTTTTCGAAAGATTCATTAAATAAGCTTTACAGAGTTTTTATGCATGTGAAATATCATAATATTAATGTTATTAAAGATTGATCGGTATAACTTAAAATTCCAAATTTTTTAATACTTCAAAGCAGCGAATGTAAAAATTAACTGATTTTTATAGATTACATTATTTTATCATACGCAATCACATCCTATTCATCTGCATTCCTATCAACGACGTATGGGTCGCCATGTTTCCGATACATTTAGGCCTATGTAAAGTGAATAATTTTACTGTAGCATCCATATTAATCTAAAACAGTTTATCAAGATCAAATTCGTATTGAAACATTACGGCACCTACACGGCAACATAATTATGTACGTGTACAATATAATATTGAATCTTTATACAGACACGGTAGCACATCGACACCAAGACCACTTATTGGGACCAAAATATTTTCTAGATGTTGTAAATAAATTTGCATACATTATAATAGTTGTTTGGTATATGATACTACATTTTTTGCAACATCAAGCTGGTAACATGGTGATAGATACCACAGAAACTTAAAATGCAGCAATTAATATCATAAAAATCCAGAAAGAATCCTTTGTTGTATTTTATTTACAATGGAGGGGAAAGCTAATTTACCGAGACTCATAACAAATTAAAGTTCATTGACCGTACAGCTACAGGATACGAACAAACTACTAAACCATACAAGGTACAGTGCAACCTCTCCAAAGCAACACCCTTTGGGAGAAGCAAAATTATGTTGTTTTTGAGATGATGTTGCTGTAGAGAGGTTAAATTAATAATCAAATAGTACAGTGAGGAAAAATCATCCGGTTGTTGAAGGGAGATGTGCTGCTCTGGAGAGGTTGCACTGTACAAACCAGAAAAAACGTAGTCGCCACAATAAATTATTGACACTGACGTAAGCGTGACTTGGATAGCCTGGGGTCGCGAAACATCAATTTCATTGTAGGTACTCATTAAGCAGTTGCCCTGCAGAAATATTCTTTTTTGCAATAGTTTAGATTATATGTCTTAATTTCGGTTTTATCTTTAAATAAGCTTTATGACGAAATGATTTGCCAGGCAGTAACTTGTTCAAACTCTTCATATAAAATGGAAACCGCGAAATGACTAATTTTCGGGAAATATTTTTCATTACATTTTTTTTCATTTCAGCAGTTATGCCGTTAAACTCTTAAAGTTATAAAGCAACTACAAACTAGAAATTACAAAATTACAAAAGTCATTTATTCAGCGAAAATATGTGATTATAATGCACAGATTTTTAGTTCACAGCTGGACATAAATTAGAGCAGATGAAACAATTCTACACAGAAGATACACAGAGGACAACATTATCATATTGTTAATTGTAGGCATTGAATGATAAATTCTATACTTATGGAATAATCCTTATTTATCCGTTAAGAACTGCCCTGACCCGTTCTACCCTGCCCTGTTCTGCCCTGCCCTGTGCTGTCGTGTTCTGCCCTGTTCCGTCATGCTTTGCCCTGCCCTGTTCTGCGCTGCCCTGATCTGCCCTGCCCTGTTCTACACTGCCCTACTCTGTTCTGCCCTGGTCCGTCATTCCCTACTCTGTTCTGCCCTGTTCTACACTGCCCTACTCTGTTCTGCCCTGGTCCGTCATGCCCTACTCTGTTCTGTCCTGGTCCGTCATTCCCTGCCCTGTTCTGCCCTGTTCCGTCATGCCCTGCCCTGTTCTGCCCTGGTCCGTCATGCCCTGCTCTGTTCTGCCCTGTTCCGTCATGCCCTACTCTGTTCTGCCCTGGTCCGTCATGCCCTGCCCTGTTCTGCCCTGGTCCGTCACGCCCTGCCCTGTTCTGCCCTGGTCCGTCATTCCCTGCCCTGGCACGAGATTATGGTGATTGATAATTTCGCCCGAGAAGAGACGACGTTTGATAATAATACAAATCAGCCACCATACAGGGTTGAAATCAAAACAAATCCACCCTCCTCCAAATTCGTCCGAACGCCTTTAACAGAGGACCACGTTCCCTGTAATAAATAATGTACTTTTATTTGACGTTCACCGAATTCAGATTGACATATTTAACATAAACATGACCATTAATATATATTATATATATATATATCTCCTTGTGTATTGAAGTGTAAATGTTTCGCTTCATTTCAACATTAATTGAAAGAAAACCTATTTTGCTCTTGGTTACAATAATACTACAAGTTATGCCCGTACGGAAAATTATGGTAAATTTATTTAGGGTCATTTTACCGGATATAGGATAATGAATATACGTGTATATTTTCCTGATACGTGATAAGAAAATGGTCATGTCGATTTCAATACAATATGCAAGTAAATGCAAAATACAAATCTACGCTTAAAGTAAATTCTCGATAATGGGACCACCTTTGGGACCCGAAAAACCTGTCGTAATAATAATAAGGTCTCATTATCAAGTTGAATTATAGTCCAGTAATTGAAAGTCGGTCCGAAAATAAGTGGTCGTGATTACAAGGAGGTCGTATTATACTGAGGTCACAATGTGATGTTTACTGTACAATATATTCAACAAAAGTACATACTTTAAAGCATTATTTCAATCATTTTAATCATACGACCATCCCATTATAACGATCACTTGACCTGTTTTGTTATTTCCTCTCTATATCAATTGAGGACCACCGCCTAAAAAATGTTATGGCTCTTTTTGGTGGTCTCATTTACATGATATTAAACTACACACATACTTAGACATATGTATATATATATTTATATTTATACATGTTGTGTTTATCAATATATCTTACATATTTGTACGTACTAATCGATACTTCAAACGACCGTCGCTAATATCCTCAAATAAATCAAGCATTAACGACATTTTGTCTCGCCTTATTTCGTCCCACCTCCAAAAAGACAACTGAACCAAAAACATTTTCTTGCAATGGCATTGTGATAAAAAGTTTTGTGAAATTTAACACAGTTGTTCCTGATTAAACTATCCAATACTAAACAAATTACTTGTTGGATTTGAATCTGATATCGTCTTCCAAATCACTTCAGACAAACATGAATGTCGCCATGAGTCTCGAACACGCTACCTGCCTGTCACAAGTGCTGCCATCTACTGGCTGTGCTAAAACGGTTGTAATCCGAGATCTTATCGCGAAATGGTTCCTGTGAAATAGATAATAGTCTCAGTGCTGGCTAAGATGAGTCCTAGGCTCGTGTGTGTTGGACTTCAAGAAAAATACAAATATTAGTCTATGCTATGTAAGATGAACATTTGTCAATGGATGATTTATTCATCACAATTCCAATACGTATTAATTAGCATTATTATCAGATAAAAAGAAAATATTTGAGTTTTCCTGCAAAGTAAAACCTCGATATTATAACCACTTTTCATCATAAAAGCTTTATTAATATCAAAGTGGTCGCATTATCGAGTTGAATGCATAGAAGAAATGGAGAACACTAGAGGTCCTCATGAGAGAAACTGAAGTGGTCGCTAAAATGAGGTGTCACCGAATCTAATTTATTCACAATTCATTACTTACGGTTATTTACCTAGGGTAGCTTTTTCGCTGATATGGATGAAATAACAAAAATATTTAAAATATCGTTTTAAATGTAAAGTTTTGTGGCGCAAGTGTTGTGATGACATACGGCCCAGTATCAAGGTAACATTGGTGCATTATATACGACTATTATAAAAAGGGTACAGAGGAAGCATTGACAATATCTGAATTCTTAATGAAAGGTTCATTAATATGTATAAGTTATTCTTAAAAATTAGAATTTATTACAAGCGGAAGTTGTATAAATGATATCAAGATTTATGTGTAAGTGTAAGGTGACATGCTTTTTTTTATGTATATATCTAGATTTGGGTCAATGTGCTTTGAAGTGATTCTAAACATGTAATTGTTACTGTAATAGGAGGCAGAAAAAAGTTCTCGGTGCGGGGGCTCGAGCCCTCGATCTTCTTCTTGCAAGTCAGCTGCTCTACCAATTGAGCTAATCGGGCGAACGGTTTTACAAACTACTTTAAACACTAATATATAGACCTGTTACATAACATGACCGCAATCTATGAAGGTTTCTTATACGTACATAGCATAAAGGATACGTTCCTCGGAATCACACTGGTTAGGCAAAACGAAATGACTCCGGATTTATGCAGTAGCACCAGCTATCGTAACGCACATACTTCTGTAAAAACATGGATGACAAAAACACACACGTGAGTGTAAAATTTTACCATTTTTACCACATTAACCGATAAATTTAAAACAATCAATGGCTTTACGGAATGTGTATAGTATTTCTGAACTCCGTTATGGATTTGAATGTCACATTAAATCGTTATTGTAAAAGTTTACTAGAAATAAAGTCGACAGTTGAACCAAAAATTGCGCGTAAAATCATTTGAATTCGACATTTTGAACAAAATATTCGTAATCTGAGCCTCTCTGATGGACATATGCTAAATAAATACATCCCCTATCAGAATATATCATTTAAAATACCATTTGCCTTAAATGTGTTGAGATATGCGCAATTTTGTAATGCAACGAATATATCTCCTACAAATGTTACAATGAAAGTGTTCCAGGTCATTTTTCACTACTGATATTTAAGCGTAAATGCCTGCAAATTCGTGACAATAGTATGCATGTTAATTAAGTAAAATTAAGTTAATTAGTAGCCAATTGTCAAAGGATTGTGAAAAACAACATAACTAAATCATTTCATTTTGATTTATATTGATAAACGAATCATTTTAAGCAATTTATTTCTATTATGAGAGCCGTTTTCATCATCAGTGTTACAATGCAATAATTGTTCTTTCGCTTTTTCAATATAACATGTCTCTTTCTGTAGTCGGTATTTACTTTCTGTAACATTGGTTTACTCTCAAAACCAAACATATCTACATCTCCAAATTCTGCATCTAATCCTGGAGTCACCTATTTACCATCAACACAAATCATAAATACATTTGTATGCTTGTAATTTGTCATGGCCGTGATTGTTTGTGGTATCAAACCAGACGTGAGAGTTTTCTGATATTCATCTCCCATTGAAATTTCCATGAAACATTCGATACACCGCAAACCAAAGACGCTTCAGAATACCAAACAGATTGAACGTTAAAGCATTTCTACCATCTAATCGTTTCAATCCGAAGTAATAGATCTATATCATCCAACGGATAATTTCAATCTTTCAGCATACCAAAGAAATGTGTTAAATATAGAAAACAGTGCGGTATTGAATAAACAATGTAGAACACGTAGCAATTTCTATGAATTCATAGGCACCTGCGAGCATTTTATCATCCTGTATTGGTTGATAACTTCCAAATTCTTGGGGTTCAAAATGAGACATGTAACATGATGACAAGTATCTAAATCTAGTCTTTTTTACATTTTTTTTGTGTAATTTTTGTACGACTTTCTTACAGGACTTCCTGACACATATTTCACTATACTTGGAGTCCTAGGTGGCCTTACTGATGTTTATAGCGGTGTTGATATCTGATTCATCCTCTGTTCAGGCTTGTTAAGCCAACACAACACTTGTCTTTTTCTCTTTCTCATTGTCCACTGGAAACATGAACATTCTAATAAACTTTTACAATAACGATTTAATGTGACATTCAAATTCATAACGGAATTAATAAATACTATAGACATTCCGTAAAACCGTTGATTGTTTTAAATTTATTGATTAATGTGGTAAAAATGGTAAAATTTCATACTCACGTGTGTGTTTTGTTAAAGTCAGCCCTGTTTTTGCAGGAGTACGTGCGTTACGATAGCTGGTGCTACTGCGTAAAGCCGGAGTCATTTCGTTTTGCCTAACCAGAGTGGAATAGTGTATAAATCTAAGATCTGATGAAGAAACTTTTGAATTGCGTGCATGCAAACATTCATTATTATGGCTTATAGAGTCAATTCAGATACGTAATGTGAGTAAGCAACGGACTGAGGGCATAGGTGCTCTAATTGATATTCAAGGAGCACAGCAAGCGAAGTCCGGCCCCGGTGAACTATTGTTTTTAGTGTGTTTTAAAACACACAAAAAATATTTGTATTATTCAGGCAATAATAACATTTAACGACGATTTGCATTATTTGTGGAAATTATTTGAGGAAAATGTTTGAAAATTGCCATAATATGCTGATCAAAGATATTTGATTAGATTGATACACATTGGAACGTGATGTGTGTCTCAAAGAAATATTTACCTTTGGGTTACATTTAATATGAAGTACCAAGGGAATTAACAAAAATAAATTAAAACGATTGCTGTAAGAGTAGTCCCCCTCGAACTTACGAAGTTTTGAACATTGTATGGTGCGTAATAAACTGAATTAAGTAAGATAAAGATACTGTTGGCAGAAAAATATAACAGAAATAAACATTACTATTAAAACATGTAAAAAGTGACACTTTTCATATAATAAAGACAATGTTTATTTCTTCCTTAAAAAACTACAAACTAAATAAACGTCTTTTTTATTGCTAGGCTTTGTCAGACAATATAGGACTGCTTTTGAACAATACTTTTCACTGCCATTCGATATCAGCCTTTCTATAAAATTTACCATTGGTGTATTTCCAAATATAGTCAAATCAGGCATTATACAGTCTTAGAAATTCGATGTATTTGGTGCAGCTATATCTTTATTGACAGAGATACGGTTCTTGAACTTTTTCGCTATCATTGATGCTCTGCTGGTTTCGAGAGCTTTAATCAAATAAACTTTAAGTTGCAAAGTCAACTCTGGGAAAACGTTCTGATTGTTAGGCTAACGATCTGTTGATTTTTCCCTTCACATTAGATAATAAATTAATATTAGCTCATGTGACCAATCAAGCTGTAGTGCAAGGCAAGGTTAATTGCTAATTTACTAGGGTTGTAACAATACGATCGGTGTGACCATTTTAAGCCTAATTTTTAAACCGACAAAAACTGGTTTAGAGAAAACGAACCGGTAAAAAGTCGTCTGAACTCGTGTTGCAATATTAACCTGCATGTCGGCTGAGAATGGTCTCAGGTAACGACTAACCGTTACACCACTATTATTTACTGTGAATGTTTATGAATTTTATTCTTCTTCTTCATCTGAGAACTTTCTCATTATGAAATCTCATGATCAATAAACCACCCAGCAAAACGTATGATAATGTTAACGGAAATTTTGAGAGAAATTTTGCCTAAACTAAGGCTAGTTGTAGAGCTTGTTTTAGAGTTGTATCAAAAATTTTGAATATCCTCCACGTCCGTTTTAGCGCCATAAAGTAGAAAAAATACAAACAATTAACGAGTGGTTATCTTAAAAATCACTGGCCGCGGCCGTGGTCCAGTGGTTAGTGCGCTGGATTGTAACCCGGAGGTCCGGATTCGAATCCCGGTCGCGGCAGGTCATACCCTTCTATGAAAATTTGACAAAAATGTCGATTTTTCTCCATATGTGGAGAAGTTGCCGGCTCCTTGTGGAAGAGTAAGTTAGTGTTGGTTAGCATACAGTCCAGGAAAACTGGTTAGGTGAACCGGGCGCCATATATAGCTGAAATATTGTAGAAACACGGCGTTAAACTCCAGTGACAATAAGTCACATACAAACAAATCATCTTTGACGGACATTTAGCAGACTTACGCCTATTTTGAAATTAGGTTGCTTACGCCTAAATAGTGATCCGGATGTAAACTGATTTTCACGACTAGCTTCTAGTATGAGACGGTATGACTAAAGTACGCAATGGAGATTTTATGGCAAAATGGGCGAAAAGGGCGAAATGGAGATAACATCGAGGCAAAATGGAGATTTAAATAGGCAAAATGAAGATTTAAATAGGCAAAATGAAGATTTAAATAGGCAAAATGGAGATTTAAATAGGCAAAATGAAGATTTAAATAGGCAAAATGAAGATTTAAATAGGCAAAATGAAGATTTAAATAGGCAAAATGAAGATTTAAATAGGCAAAATGAAGATTTAAATAGGCAAAATGAAGATTTAAATAGGCAAAATGAAGATTTAAATAGGCAAAATGGAGATTTTGCGGAGCACTTCATTGAAATCTTGGTTTAATTACAATTTTGGCTTTGCAATGTTTGCAAATTTAAGATATTTCTGGTTATGATCATATCTTTCCTGTAGATATTCACCGACAAAATAGAGATTTCCATCGGAAAATTGGAGATTTCTTTTGGCAAAATTGAGATTTCCATCTGCGTAATGGTGATTTTTTGCACCACATCCGAAGATAATTTGTTGGGATGTAACTTCCTAGAAACGTACTTTATATATATAAGTCCAATATAAGTATTAAAACATGAATATGAAGTAACACCCATTACTTCCATTTTTCCAAATCTCCATTTTGCCGAGGGAAATCTCCATTTTGCCGAGGGAAATCTCCATTTTGCCGAAGGAAATATACATCTCCATTCGCCAACTCTGTTGGATTAATATTGTTTAATTTTTATATATTATATACGTCAACACTTTAAAAAAAGTAGTATCAAATTCTCCAGTTGTGCCGCATAAATTCTCCATTTTGCCGATATAAATCTCCATTTTGCCCCGATGTAATCTCCATTTCGCCCTTTTCGCCCATTTTGCCATAAAATCTCCATTGCGTATTTTAGTCATACCCTAGTATGAGATAAGGCTTTTAACAAAATATTTCGTGAAAGGTAAACAAAATTATTTGTTGCTGTTAGACGAGTTGTCAGCTTGTAATTTCACGATGAAAATTTGGATATCTACATTTCGAAACATTTTGCATAAAGCGTCAGTTGGATATCCTCTGCATAAATTCTCAAACATCGTCAGAACAACAAGTTCTTGCAGGACATTGTCCAACAAGTCTCCGATCTCCACGACAGAGTTCCCAGAATTCGATAGAGATGGACTCGCCTCACATGAAGAATTACATCGTATGAGTTTGGAAAAACCAGATTATTTCTGGGGTACACTTGCAAGATCGAGATTGACATGGTTTCAAGATTTTGGAATGGTGAAAGATTGTGACATGACCAAGGGTCATATTAGGTGGTTCTTAGATGGAAAAATAAACGCATCAGGTAAAATCACTTTAAGAAGCTTTTGTTTGTGTGTTCAAAATTTATGTTAGACTCTAATTGGGTAGTTTTTGCAATTTTAGGGTAGGATTTTCTGTTAGTCATTTAATAGCTGATACAGGTTTACAGAAATCCATATCAAACGCCTCATGTGAGATTAACAAGGTTTATTATTGATCTGGGTAGTTTTTTGCGTATGGTTCTTTTTAGCCAGATATCAAAATATGACTGTTGAGATTGTTGACCAAAGATAACAAAAGGAAGCAATCAATTTGGTATGTATTCAGTTTTATTTTTGCAATTTTGGAAAAAAGTCTGGGTCTGGTTCAATTGGGAAAAATGTGTGGTGTGATGCCAAAATTTGATTTTTTTCATAAGGACTACTTTGTTCGTTTGTTTGTTACTTAAACAAACACTTATAGTAGGTGTACAACACACAAATAAAGACAAAGATATAAAATGTAGAATGATGTATTGCACTGGAGTTGCCCATGACCCGGTACTGGTATTAGGGAATAGAAACCTCTGTAAAGGTATATACACTGCAATCTAGAGGATCTAGCCCATATGTACACTAACCAAAGTCCCAGACACTCACCAAATACAATATAAAATATTTATACGCAAGAGTTGACTCCAAATTTGGTACGAGTATTAGGAAGCAGAGATATTCATTATGGTACATATGCCACAATCAAAATGCTCTGACTCGTGTTTACGCTGACCAAAATCCCAGAAAGGCCCTTATACAAAGATCAGTACTAAGAATAACATATCAATTTGTTCGATATACACTCTCCTAGAACTAAACCATCACCACTCTGAAATAGGCTTCACACTTTATGTATATATGTATACATCTTGACAGATCCTCTCTCATTGGTCAATAGAGGATTGATATAAATACAAAAACAAGTACTTAAAATATTACAGTCATCCTCATAATTCACATTACTAACAGAAGAAAAAACAATTTAAACCAGCTTATTTATGATATATTCTGTCAGACAAAATTTCATTTGGTCAGACAGAGTACTTTAAAGAAGCTTGTGATGTTGATAAAGTCATGCAGTCTGGCATGCTTCTCAAAACTGCTGGAATACTTGCCTGACATTTTGTCTAACCAAATGAAAATTTGTCTGACTGAATATATTATAAATAAATGACAAATGCTTTAAATCGTGCCTGACTGACAGACATCTGGTCTGGTACTCACCAAAAAGTTAATGGACCTGCTTGAAATTTGACTAACATTTCGGACAGTCCGAAAACTTTCAGGAAGCCTGGTCTGGGAATAAAAATAATTCTGATTATGGCCTTAATAAATTGCAATATTTATAAGAATGGTATTTTTGATATCCATTGAAATATCTTTTATTAACTTATTTTGATAAAACTGTAATGTTGTGTTAACTGATTTGCATTGTGTGTTTTACATTATACATCATTTGTTTGCATAACCATGTTTGTATATTATTTTTATACAGTGAACTGTGTAGACAGACATGCAGCTAAAAACCCAGACCGAGTTGCTCTAATCTGGGAGAAAGATGAACCTGGCACCCAAGAATATGTCACTTATAAGTAAGTAAAATAATAGTAATTTTTTGCAATTTCAGGAAAGGGTCCAGGTCTGGTCCATTTTGGAAAAAGTGCCCAGTGTGATACCGACATTGGGAATTTTAGGTTGAGAATTAGGAAAAAATACCTTCATTTTCAATTAGGAAGGGTCGGTCTACCAGAATCCAAACAAAGAAGATGAAAAATCACTGACAAAACGTGTCATGCAACACAATTACTCATTCAGACATCCTACATTAGATTTACCTTACTTATGTTCCATCATTCAAATAGTATTTTCAGTTCTTCCCATCCTGGTTCTTGTACTTGCCCCTTGTGATTGACCACCAGGTGAGTTCTGTAAGATGAGATAATGTAAATTGTTAGGCAAACTCTTTAAAGTGGAGATCTTGTACCATTTTTTGGTCTCACAGTGGAGAAGGTTGATAATTATGAGAGTCACAATCAGTTTAAGTATCTGTTGTTCTTTTTTCAGAGAACTACTGCAGCTGGTCTGTAAAATGGCTAACTTGTTGGAGAGTAATGGCGTTAAACGTGGTGATAGAGTTGCCATTTATCTACCTCAGTCCCCTGTTGCGGTGGCAGCCATGTTGGCTTGTACCAGAATTGGTGCTATTCATAGTGTTGTTTTTGCTGGTTTCAGTTCTGAAGCTCTTGCTGGACGTATAATGGATGGTAGGTGAAATACTGGTGTAAAAACTACTATCACCAACTGGGGAAAAATATGCGGTGTGATGCCACAATTGGGAATTTTTAGTTTGGGAATTGTGAAAAAATGTCTTTACTTTCCGTTGGGAAGGGTTTGTTCACCAGACCCAAACAAAGAAGGAAAAAAATCAATGCATTTTATATACAGTGTCTTGGTTGACATATTTCGTCTATCTAGTAACGTTTTCATGTTTGTCAGTCCTTTAGTCCAATTATAGCTCGTCTTTTGCATATACTGGTGTATGCATCTGCATGTTAAACAACTTTGGACAAGATGGAAATTGCCCCTTTTTCATATTAAGTATATATGGTATGATAACAGCATTTCTTAATTCTCAATGACCTGTTTAAAAAGCTTAAGTCATATTCTGTGAATTTATTATGGTTTTATCTAAAAGCTACAATTTCCAATTATTCTGTGATGACATCTTCTTTCTGCAGGTATGGCTTGTACTGTGCACTGTTATGCCATGTACATCTCATACAATTACAGTAAAACTTTGTTATTACAAGCATCAATATCACAAGCACCTGACTTATCTCTGGGAATTTTTGAAGTCCTGTCAGTATTTGTTCTTAGTAGTGTACAATTTTCAACCAACCAACAAACACCTCTTTATTATGAGCTCCACGTTTATCTTAAGTATTTAGTCTGTTATGATGACTCCTCGAGATAAGGAGTTTTACTGTACCATGATACCAACCATTTTACCGCTGATGCTTGTATATTAATTCTTTATAAACCTTTCTGTCCTCCTTACCTTTTTCCATATCTCCTAAGGCATGTAGCTGCCCATACATGCAGTATGCAGCTAAATCTACATGTTAATAACAGAATGTGCAAATTTTTTCTTTCAGTCTTGTAAATGCCTTTTCATGAAATCAACTCATATCAAACATTACTTGCAAACATTGAACCACAGTTTAACTGACTATGATATTTACATAACATAGTTACATATAATTTTAGTCAGATTTGATTTCAAATATATACAATACAAATCAAGTTTAGTAGCTGTGTCTGAATTTTAGTTTATATGGTAGATAACCTAACTATGAACTTACATTGACCTGTATGACTGAAGTTTGCAGTGTTTACAAATAAGTCAATGTAAATAAATAGCAACATTTTATCATTAACGATACACAGATGTATATCAGTTGCAATGAAAAATATAACTAGATTAAAATTTAATTCATATTCAGGGGTGTAGAAACCAGAAAAATCAACTGGCTATTTCTGCATTCTCGCCAGCTACTTTTTCTCCACAGGGAGTGTTGTCCCTTTGTCCCCTACTTGGGGAACCCTCAGACCCCCCATTCTACTTTAAATAGCTTACCCTCTACATGAAAACATTACTACACCCCTGCATATTTTCTATATTAAGTGTTTGAATTTTGTTACACACTGACATTTTCAAATGTGTGTTTGAAGCCAGTCTAAATAGCAGTAAAACGTGTAATTCATGAATTTTTAAACCTCTACCAGAAGAGATTTCAGGTTTTATAATACTACTGTAACTAAGATTTAAAAATTGAAGGCATTGCATTTAGATTAACACCAGACCTTGAATCTAGACTGAAAATATTGAAATAAAGCTCTGCATTGCTGTGTATCTAAGTGCAATATCTGGTTATTTTTCGCATATTTTAAAAAATTATGTTATCTTGTTCATGGATATCATTTAATTGATCATATAAATGTGTTTATCAAATACAGTCTGATACGTACATTTGATGACTGTATTTATATCACTTATTGAACAATTTATCATGAGGTTATTTGGTTTATTAATATAATCTATTGAACACTTATTTCAGTTATCGGAAAAGGTCATTTTTTTTGTAATGCACCATCTGTGTGAGTCATGAGAATTTTGAAGATAATATCCCTACATAGTTTTGTTCTATAAATGGATAAAAACAAAACTGTACACATGTATATACATAGGCTGAAATATTATTACAAACTTGGCATGACTTGATGTGTCTTTTGACTGTCTCCTAATTTGTACCCTATCGAATAATTATGAGTCAGACTGTACATGCCTCTGTAGTTGTTTGTGTCTCTTCATAGTTTGAGTTAAATTGATATTTCACAAACTCAGTGATTTTTTGTTGGAATTTTCAAAACTACCAGTGGCTTTCTGAAGAGAAAAATATAAAATGATAAATTAGAAAAGAGGGGGAAAATTTGAAAAACTGTCACTTATTTATATCACATTTTTAGGGAATAATATATCTTTTTGGGGGCTGGGAAAACAGCCATTATTTGGCTGTAAAATATATGAAAAAAATCACATATACTTTAGCTGACTGATAAAAATTCCACTTAGCATAGCTGGGAGTTGATTGTAAAACTGGGAACAATTATGTGTTGAAATGTGGCGTGTTATTTCTTCTGAAAAGTTTTAATGCTTTGTACATTACATTGAAATCTTCATACAAAATGCAAAATAAATTAATGGTATGGGAAAAGTTAATATTTGTGAACTTAAAGATAACTTCTTAATATTTGTGCCAACTATGAATGGTAGAACCCATACCTCCGTATGGATCATGTCTAGTTGTTTATTGGTTTATTATTTTAATAACATGTAAACCTACTTTATTCTTAGTTTTTGAATTATTTAGTTGAGTTTCCAATTTGTAAAGATATAAGTGTTTGCTATGTACAATTCATTTTACTATATCTTTAGTGTTTGTTTTATAATGGTTATAATTTGGAGTATGCATTGTTTAAATACATCCTTGTAGCTGTCATCTACTAGACAATAATTATGTTGACCTACATTAATACATCTACAAATGTAGTTGTTTAGTTGTAACAATATATCTTTCAACCACCTTGGTGTATGTATTTAATAGTGCAGTAATGGGTGTAATTGTGTGTTTATTGTGTATTTCACTTCCTGTTACAGTAAAACCTCTGAAAATGGGACTCTTTCTGGAATGAGTCAGAAGTCTACTTTTTTGAGAATTCCAGTTTTCGGAGAATTAGTGATTACCAATGAGGACAAACGGGGTTTTCAGTGGTCATACTGCATTTATAAGAATTGTCTTTCTGAAGTGTTATATGATCAGTTATCTTGCTTGGGAAGTATACACAGAATGATGTAGAAGCTTTGTCTTAATTCTGATCTCCACAGCTGTCCAATCTAGACTAAGTGCAAATGCATGCAGAATTTGGTCCTGGGTGGGATTCAAACTCACAGCGGTTAGGGGCTTGTGATTGCAAGTCAGAGACCATAACCACTCAACCACAGAGGTCTCTTATTTGCATTAGAGGCAGTCAGGACCTTGCTGTTAGGTAGAATTAACTATTGAAATTCATAGAATTAGAAGGCATCGTAGTCTAGAGGTAGAGCGTCCTACCTCTGGTCCTGAGTTTGAATATTGAACTTCCCATTTTTCAGATACAGTGTTGGTGTAGTGTCCAGGAAGTGGAATCCTGAGTGATTAATATAAGCAAAAATGCTTGTTTCACTATTGAGCTAAATAGATTAGTATAAACTTTAGAATTAGAAGAAAAAACACTTGTTTCATGATTTTAATCCTCGATACTAACTAGAATGTATTTTTATAATTTTGTAATATTTTTTGCTATAGCGCAAGCAGAGACTGTGATAACAGCAGATCAAGGTATAAGGGGAGGTAAGGCCATAGAATTGAAGCAAGTCGTAGATGAAGCAGTGAGTTCTTGCCCTTGTGTCAAGCAAGTGTTTGTGTATCAAAGAACTGGAGCGGATGTACCTATGGGAAAACTTGACATCAACCTAGACAAGGTAAGGCTAAAAAAAGTTATGTTTTGGGCCACTTGACCAAATAATTAGGGTAGGAAGGTTGAGAAACTTCTATTTTTCTTTCTAAACATACCATTAGTGAGAATCTGAGGTATAATTCATACCCAAATATGTTCTTATTTATTAGTGTCCTTCTTTGAAAAGGCAAGCCCCGGGGTTGTAGGCTAATTAGAAACATTACGGTAAATTACTTCATTTTTATACTATCTCTACTATTTCAGGAGTTAGCTAATCAACCTGATACTCATACCCCAGCTGTGTTAGACAGTGAAGACTATCTCTTCATGTTATATACCTCAGGATCTACAGGGAAGCCTAAAGGCATCGCTCACACACAGGCTGGCTATCTTCTCTATGCTTATCTTACTACAAAGGTTTGTCAACTTGTTAATTAATATCTACCATAAAACGTTGATAATGCAGCCCTTTTTACGGTTATGGGGAACAGGTATCGGGTCCCTTGGATAGAGGAAATTTGTGTCATGAAGCACTTAATTGCGGAATTATTAAGACTTACATTCATTAAGAACTAAACACAGTATATAGTTTTATTGATATGAAGACTTTTTTAATTATAGGGAGTTTTTTCTTTCGATATGAAAAAATATATACTTTTTTACTTGGAGAATGGGGCAAAATACTGTTAGGGAGCTGTGCAAAATACCAGACACAAAAATGGCATAAAAAAGGCCTGCGACCACCTTCAGGACCTGAAAAATCAGTCATAGAAATGAGCTGTTCTCATTATCAAGTTGAAGTGTAGGGGATTTATGGAAATTAAGATTTTTTTAAGGATGGCCCAAGTATCATCTTATTAATAATTTGTATGATTTCAGAAAAATGATTAAAAAATCTGTGACATTTCCCTCTTTTGCTCTTCATAAAATGTCAAAGTTCACACGATATCTAAACATGATAAGGGACTAGTTTTTTGTTTGTTGTACCGTGAAACCTTGGTAATTAAGACCACCCGCACAACCAAAAGGGCATCTGAATATTTTGATAGTATCATTTTCAAGTTGAAATGTAGTAGAAATTTTTAAGGGGGCATCCGTGGTCTAGTTGTTGTAGTCTCCGACCTGTAATCACTATCATCTCCCTGCCGTGAGTTTGAATCCCACCCTGAACCAAATTTCACTTGTGAGGAAGCTGTCCAGCTAGCTTACTGGAGGTTGGTGGTTCTACCTATGTGTAAGTCTGGTGTGGAAATTTTCGTAATAATGGAGTAGTTGAATGAGGTTTTACTGTACTTACGATCTTGGGGCTGTTCTGGCAGCACGTTGAATACATGACATATATAATTTCTAACTTTAATTATTCTATTATTTCCTTTTATAGTATGTGTACGATTACAAAGAAGGAGAGATTTTTGGCTGTGTGGCAGATATAGGTTGGATAACCGGCCATTCATATGTTGTGTATGGACCTTTAAGTAATGGGGCTACGACCTTGCTTTTCGAGAGTACCCCAGTCTATCCAGATCCCGGCCGATATTGGGAAATGATTGAAAGATTGAAAGTGAATCATTTATATCTTGCACCGACTGCACTCCGTATGTTGTTGAAATCTGGTAATTCCTGGGTTACTAAATATGACAGATCATCTCTAAGGAAACTTGGATGTGGTATGTAGACTTGAAATTTCTACGTGGACGATAGTTTTCCTGGAATTTCTGGCTCTTTCCTGTCCCATTCTGTATTTGCTTGACTGAATCGGACTGGAATTTGTTGTCTCAGCAGCGCCAAGCCTTGATTTTCAGGCTTATCAAAATTTATAACTTTCACTCATGTGACTAAGTAAAGTTGCTACAATATCATATACATGTATTGTCTAATATTACCATTCTAATATTATGACATATAACAAACTCTGTTGATTGGTATTTAAAATACGCCCATTTTTTAACAAGCTTCTTTGAATTTTGTAGTGATTTCTTTGTCACTCAGGTGATCATTTGGTTTTCAGAGATTCATACTTATGGAGTGTGATTTTCTAGTATTCACTTTATAACAGTGACTTTTAAAGTGTATTTTCCTAAAATCAAAATCATAAATCCTATATGTCATTAAAACAGCTTAGGAGAATGCCTCAGTTAGATGTCATTATTTTATGTCTCATATTTAGGTTATTTGATATTTATTTATATATGATCTTTATTTTATTTACAGTGGGTGAACCCCTGAACAGAGAAGCCTGGGAATGGTATTATAACGTTATTGGTGAGAAGCGTTGTGATATCTGTGATACTTGGTGGCAGACAGGTAATCTTGCACATATTTTACACTGTGTTAATATCAACTCACCAACGATTCAGTGCTACCTTCGACAGTATGACAAAAGTTCACGGATGATCAATATTATGGCTTTAAGAAGGACTTTAGAATTTGAAAGTTTATGAGATGAGCATGGTTACATTGTATACCAACGTTTTATGGTAGTTACATTAGGGAACTTCAATGAATTGATGTTTGTTCTGAAGAAGGATTCGTTATCAGAATCTGGCAAAGTGAAAATTGTATGACATGTCCTGTTCAAGTTTAAGCCTGTATGATATTTATAGTTACATGTGTTTCTTTTTTGCTGTGTCAATTTGATATTGGTACTGAAAAATGGCGTTAAAACCCAGTGACAAGTCACATAAAAACAAACAAACAAACAAATGATTCATAATATCAATTTTGATATTAATGCTTATAAAAGGAAATATGAAAATGAAGATCTTTTATAGATTTTAGTTCTATGAGCTAATTCAAAAAATGAAACATACCTGTTTGATTGAATGAAATCTGATACAATTACAAAGACTTCTTGTATTATAGAAATCATTTTCATATTTGTATATATCTATATATTCTGTTAGTTTAATGAAAAAAGCCTGCTTCATTGAACGAAGTCTTACGAAATTTCAGAGACTGGTGGTATAGCTATCACACCTCGTCCTTCTGCTCCAGATGCTGAAATCCGACCAGCCATGCCCATGAGGCCATTCTTTGGTATAGATCCAGTTCTCATGGATCCTCAAAAGGTGAAACATACTTTTAGTCTCATATGTATTCAGGCTAGAAAAAATAGTCATGTTTACAGATACACATCCAAAAGTATAGGGTAGGTAGGTTGCCAATTTTTTTCTGAACATACTTTTTGTACTTTGGAGGTACGATTGGTCTCCAAATACTTTTGAGTTTGCTGTTAGAACTTTTGGTGTCAGTGCAAAAAACAGGGTCAGTTGGGTAACCATAAACATGACTATTTTTTCTGGTTTTATTGTATTTATGTACCCTCACAGTTTAATGTTGAAGTAGCATGTAAGTAAAGAACTATGATCAGACAGTCAGCTAATACATATCCAGATCTATTTGTTAACACTTTCTGTATAGGGGCCACTAGAGCTAAAAATAGAAATATCTTAAAATGACTTTTATCATGATTCTACGGATGGATTAATACCTAGCTTGGTTTTTAGCATCTTTAGATAGTGTTCTATCAGATTTGCTGAAATAAAAATGGTTGGCCCCAATTAGGGGCCGCTAGAGCTAAATATAAAAAACCTTAAAATGACTTACCATGAACCAATGAATGGATCATCGCCAAATTTGGTCTGTGGCATCCTTCAGTTATCACGAATATTCCTTTGTAGTTTTCTTTGATGGTCCTTCATGAAGTTTATTATTGTTCCCCATTATTTGCCCACAAATGTACCTTTATTACCTTTTTAGTTACAAATTAATTAACATTTATTCTGGTGAGCAATGCACTACCATCGTGGCCCTCTGTTTTTATTTTTGCATCAACGTTTTTTTTTTCAGTAATGAATTGTGCTATGACCACATTACTGATTACATTATATTATGTGATTTTGAGTCTATCAAAAGATTCAGCTGAACATTCCTTTTAGAAAATATCATAGATTATCAATAGGTATGAACACTTATTGTATTAAATAAAATTAATTTTTTACCAATACATTTTAAATGATTTCTTTTATCTGAAATATTATTCATTGGTTTGACTTAGCAAAGGTGCATAACTGTGGTATAAAAATAAAATCCTTGTGCTATATATCTTATTGACGTACAAAATGCTTCAATTTGATTTTGGTGTTATGAAACCTAAACTCTAGATGCATAGAAATAATTTCAACAACCATCTTTGTTAAGTCTTTGGGCTACCTGCCTATTACTTATGACGCAAAGACTGTCACAATATTTTCTCTACATACTGACGGACAGAAATTCTATTTGCCTACAAGACAGGAGATAAAAGTCAGTTACATCAGTGACTGACAATTATTACCGCTTTCATTTTTAAACTGGCTGTAAATCGTAAAAAATCTTGTTAGTTTGTTAAATACCATTAAGATTTTTAATTAATCATGTTCATTACTAAGTTCAACCTGCCACCTGACACGAAATCTTGAATCCCTGTGTAAGAACAGTAAATAATGAATACATTTAATTTTTGTTTGTTTAAGAAATATTGTTATACATGTAATTACAAACTGTCAAATTCATGAGGCGTTCGCAAACATGTTCAAAACATTCTGATCAGTGCTGTACTGCATACATTTCTAATATCATTCTCAAAATCTTTTTGTAAAATTAACAATATGCGAGTACCACTGAAGATTTTTAACATTGTCTAACCTATTCATCAACAAAAAATATAATCTACACATCTATGTCACAATTTTTTTTGTTCGTAATGAAAAGTGAAAAATGGCAAAAGGAGAGTATATACTTACCAATAAAATAAAAAGGTCTTAAGTGGCAGATACCCCCTACTCTGCTAATATTAGTATTAGTGAAGTCAAATTCTAAAAGCTATTATCTATCATTTGAGCCCCTTTTTCGTTTTATAAAGTTATACAGACCAAAATATTAAAAGGTTGTAACTGCCTGTTAAGTCCTTCTAAAATTAGATGATGTTGTAAATACAACCTTTTATTTGGTTGCACATAGACCATGTGTACTTACAACCTATTGTAGTTATGACGCCATTAAAACAACAGGAAGCTGAAATTTAAACAGCACATGCGTAGGAAGCGTTTGCTTTTAAAACTGTATTTTGGTAAAAAGGGCATAAGTAACACTTAAGCCATTATAGCACTGAGGCGTCAATTTGTTTTTTAGGGTACAGAGTTGACTGGTGGTGATGTGAAGGGAGCTTTGTGTATAAGAAGGCCCTGGCCGGGCATGGCTCGTACAATCTATGGAGATCACCAAAGATTCTTAGAAACATACTATCATCCTTATCCAGGTACATTGACTTGTCATATTATTGTCGACATACAGTTACTGTCAAAACACATTTTAATACTGTCAACATTATTTACTGTCAACATATATTTACTGTCAACATTCAATTTCTGCCAACATCCACTTACTTTTGACTTTCTGTTCATCTGTTAGCTCAGTTGGGAGTGTAGTACATTGATCATAGGTCATGGTATTAAAACATTTCTAGTCATGGTTAACAATATTGATATCATTTAATCATGCTGCATTTCTCAATTCATTTTAATGGTCATGTTTGATCATTTTTGATATGATAATTACAGTGGACTATTTCTGTTCATAGAAGTACATTAGATAATTACTAATTATGGTAATGAAAATGATTAATAAGGATAGTTTGTAATTGAGCATGATTTATGAATGGATTACGTGTGATATTCATATCATTATGTTATAGGTGTGTATTTCTCTGGTGATGGTGCCTACAGAACTAAGGATGGATATTACCAGATCACTGGTAGAATGGATGATGTACTCAATGTTAGTGGACACAGACTCGGAACAGCAGAAATAGAGGATGTTATTGTAAGTTCCATGAAATTTTTTATCTCTATCCAGAGTTTTTATTCGTTATCCATCACATATATCTCTGCCAACATCTGAAAAGCAGGCTTCCTGAAAGTTGCCAGACTGTTTGACATGTCTCGCAAATTTCAAGCTGGTCCAATAACTTTTTGGCGAGTACCAGATGATGAGATCAGATGTCAAGCAGTCGGACATGATGTACAGCATTTATCACTTATTTATAATACATTCGGTCAGGCAAGTTTTCATTTGGTCAGACAGAAATTCTATCTTTGCCTGACTAAATGTCGGGCAGTATTCCAGCAGTTTTGAGAAGCTTGGAAAAGTGGTTCAAAAACGTGTGACTGAGTCTCCTTTAGTTTACATCTTATTCTCAAATGCCTTTGTTTTTCTCTAAATGTGTATTGTATTGAATAATTTTATTTTCTTATATCAGAATTATAGTTATTCTATGTATACATTGATAGGATGATCATGAGTACACAGCAGAGTCAGCTGTTGTTGGTTTTCCTCATGAAATCAAGGGAGAAGGTAAGCAGGTTATTCTATATATGTATGGATAAATATGAAACTACTTTCATAAAGCTAGAGTTAACTGTTTAATATGAAGATGTCATGTTTCATGGACTCCGTGTTTTTTTTTCGTTGGAGTTTAACATTATACCAACAGCCAGGACCATTTTGCGACTTTCCAGCTTTAATGGCTGAGGAAGACTCCAGGCTTACACCTCGGTAGAACCACCAACCTTCTGTAAGCTAGCTAGACAGCTTTCTCACATGTAAAATTTGGTCCCAGGTGGGATCCGAACTCACAGTGGTGAGAGGCTGGTGATTACAAGCCAGAGACCATAACAACTCAACCAACAAGGCCCCTCTGTGTTTACTGATTTTAAAGCTTTTTATTTTGAATATCCTCATGATTATAATAAGAATGGTGATACTGCTGATAAAGCTAGTAAAACGATTGTCTTGTTTACAGATACTTCACCGAATAAAAAAATTTGATTAGTTTTCTATTGTAGATTAGTAGTATGATTCATCCTCAAATGTTTTTGTTCTTTGGATTTTGCTGTTCAAAAACTTTAAAAAATAGGGTCAGGTAACTGTAAAGACAATTTTTTCTGACCTAATGATGATGATTATTCAAATTCTATCATCATTGCTGATTTTGTTGTGGTAAAGATAATAATGATAAAGATGATATTGGTTGAGATGTTGGTGATATTATTGCTGGTAATGATAGTGACTACCATCATAATGTTGGTAGTGGTGATGTTTAAGATTATGGTAAAATCGGTGGCATTTATGATGATGGTGGTGATGATGCTAGCAATGATGATGATGATCATGATGATGCTAATGATGCCTTTGATGATTATGACTTTGATGATGATTTTATTTCAGGTATATATGCCTTTGTTGTACTGAAGGATGATGTTTCATTTGAGGAGAATAAGATGACAACTGAATTAAGATCAATGGTGAAGACACGCATTTCTGCCTTTGCTCAGCCTGATGTCATTGTGGTATGTTAACTATGACAAGAAAATTTTTTAGTTCTAGGAATATAGACCACCATCCTGGAAATGAAAAACATTTCATTTACAGTCAAACCTGTGAACAAAGGTCATCCATGGGAAAGACCAAAGGTAGCCGTTATTGACAGATGACCTTTATTCGGAGGTCAGTTTGTTAAAAATAATCAGTGATGGTTTTTCAAAGAATGGCTGTTATTCACAGGTAGTCTTTATTCGGAGATGGCAGCAAACACAGGTTTGACTGTATTCAAAACAAGTCTGATTTTAATAATACTTATGGAATGGTACATGCTGTGCGTTTGATCATGATATTCTAATTTTCTACAAGACTTTTTTCATTGTTTTGTCATTGGAAATAAGTAGTTTAAAGAATCCTCTCCAAGTCATGCAAACTCTTTAATGTAGCCCATTACTCAAACACTTATAAAGATATCAACACGACACTTGGTATACTTGATTATCATGACTAAGCACGGTTGCAAGACAAGGGGCATTGTTCTGGAAGCTATATTTAGAGTTATGCCCCTTTTTAACTTAAAATCTTAGTCAAAATTGCTTTTGAATAGAATGATGTAAAACAGACGACCATTGGTGCCACTCTGCAGAGCTTTCATTTGCCTCTTGAAATTAAGTTGATCAATTTAATGGATGTTTTGTGATGATTTCATTATATGTTGTGTTCAAACTTGTAGCTTTTGTATTTGTTCTTTCAGTTTACCCCAGGCCTCCCTAAGACTCGCTCTGGAAAGATTATGCGCCGAATCTTACGAAAGATTGCTGCAAATAAACCGGATGAACTTGGGGATACTTCGACTCTTCTAGATCCGTCTATTGTGGATACTTTAGTTCAGAAACATAAAGAAATTGTCGGAAACGATAAATAGATTTTGTCCCATGATTTTAATGTTACATCAATGTGATAGAAAGCTTAGTGACATAACTTGATCAGGTGGTTTTTTTTTTATAATTTTTCATTTTTTTTCTAGAGCAAAGGTACTTTTTACGTGTACATGCATATATGTATATATAAATTTATAGAAAATAATTTGAGTGTACATATATTATATGGTCAGAGAAGAAAAAACTGTACTTACAATATATGCTTATATCAAATGTTGTTAAAATGTTGAGCAGGTGTTTTTACTGACTGTGGTTTTGGATATGCATGTATTAAAGTTTATTCTACTTGCCAGTCATTTTAAGACAATATAATGTAACATATATACTGTGTTATAGCACTGTGTCATTATATTTTGTAGTTTTTTGTTGACAAATATTACCTATGCTTGATGCATACCTATTGTTGAAGTTTAATTTACGTATTCTAGCTAATGAATTTCATGTTGAGACAAGATAATTACTATGTAAAAAGTGGTACTTGCATGCGTGAAAAAAATTATTCTTATGATGTACAGTTATTTAGATGTATATTTTACATACTTCTGTGAGGTGCTACAACTTGTTGTATAATGTATGGATTATTGTTGAGTACTCATGGATTTGGTCATGTATCGTTTTATCGTTGTTTCAATGCATAAATATTTTAACACTGCCTTAATTTCAATGTTGTGTATTATTGCTTTTACCAATTTTGTCTTTAAATGACATGATTGTTTTGTTTTTAAATACTGTTGCCAAAATATGGTCATACTGTTTTACTTAATTTTTATTCTTACTTTCTAGATTGCTTGAAAGAAAACACTAGTCTAGAATTACAAGGCCACAAGATTTAAACAACTACATGTCAGTAATCAAATATTATTTGTCATTTCTATATTAAGTATTTTAAAAAGTAATCTAATTAGGTCATCCTTAAAGAAATGTTGGTTTGCAGTTGTTTGACACTCATTTAAAATCCCGACCCATTAAATTTTTCAGCGATTTTTCCCCAGTTTTTTTCACTCTTTCATGGTTAAAAGTTTTCCGGAATTCTGCGGAACCTCTGGTTTTGCCCAGGTTCGGACCCCTCTGGTTATTATTGTTTTCGCGGCATTGAGATTAAGATTTCCATTTTTTTTTAATTTTGAACTTTTACCCATGTTCTTTGTCCCACCTTTTCGTTTTCAGTACAAACATATAATGTTTACAAAAAAGAAATGCCTTCCTTCCTACCTGTCCTAAAAGTTTGAGTCATATAACCATAAACCATTATTTTCTTAAGGATGGCCTAACTTATAAAATTACTCTTATTTTCTGAATTATTCTTTAAATTTCAAAAAATAAGCATTTTTAAACTTGTTGATTTTCTGCTTTACATACAACTTAATGGTTACTGCGCTGTTTTATTGATATAAGTTCCTAAACTATTGTACAATCAAACTTGTGTTTGCAACCACCTCTGAAAAAAGGCCACCTTGTGAATAAAAGCAATTCTTTGAAAAACCATCGTTCATTATTTAGAACTGACCTCTGAATATAAGTCACCTGCCTCTAAAGACCACACTTTGTCTTTCTCAATGGTGGCCTTTGTTCACAGGTTTGACTGTATACAGTTAATTTTGTTAATATCGTATTGTTGGCTCTCCTAACCATGTGTGTATATATATAAACATTTCTATTGCTATGTGATATTTGCCATCAGACTCATTTACATGGGACGTATCAGGTAGTGTGGTACCATTTATTTTCGGACTTAAATTCATGGAATTTATATTTTTTCTGGATTTTTGCCAGATAACTTATTCATATCGGTTGGCACTTTATTTCATGGGTGAACTGGCTCATGAAATCCATTTGATCAAATCCTGAAAGTTAGTGGAGCCATAGTATTTTAAGTTGCAATTGAAATCAAAAATGGCATGATTTTCTCACAAAAGATTGTTGAACCAGTCTACATTTTGTAGTATATATGAGTGAGAGTATTGTTGTATCTTTTTTCTTACGTATGTTTATGATGTAAGAGACCAGATTATTTAATGTTGCTATCTAAAGTCAGGGCTCAACAAATCCACTCCTCCGCTCATAATTATGAGTAGAAATCCACTCAGGACGAGTTAAAATTGCTGTAGAACTAGTTAAAATTCTAAGCTGGTTGTCTTGCAGGATGAGTAGTCTGAGAAAAGTTAGTTGGGCCGTGAATATCTACATTTCGTACTTATTAAATGCTGTGCTCATTTGATTCATATAATGTACATCCTGTTCTTTATTAAGTACCCTTATTAAGTACCCTTAATTTATATAACTGCGCTTATGAGCAGTGCCTTATTATTTTTTTCTCGTATTTCATGTCTGAGATTTAATCTTTGTTGAAAATTTTATAAGATTTTAATACTTATTTTTAATTACATGGACATACGGCAGATTTCATACATATCAATGAGAGAAATGTGTTAAATACATGTACCATAAAACATCATTATTACAAGTATTGATATCACGAACACGCAACTTATCTTGAGGAGTTTTTAAATCTCCCATCATTTTTTGTTATTAGTTGTGTATAATTTCCAAGTAGTTGTGTATAATTTCCAACCAACAAACAAATACCTCGTTATTACGAGCACCACATTTATCTAGAGCATTTAGTTTGTTCCGACGGCTCCTTGAGGTTTTACTGTATATACATGTTGTGGAAATAATTGTATATCTATGCAATAATATTGACAATCATTTCATTTGTTTATAGCATTTTACTGAAATTTTGGATGTCTGTTAAAAATACTGATATGAAGTATATAATTCATTACAATATTGTTCTATATTCCATTGTTCTCTGAATCCAGGATATTGATGTATGATTGTATGTTGTGCTGGTTTTTTGTCACTTTTATACTTGTGTTTTTTATGAAGTAAAATTGATGCTAGTCATGTATGGAATGTTACAAAAATTATAGGACACTGTATATTTGTTATTTACCTGTGTGTGTTCTTTGATTGTTTTTTTTAATGATAACAGATGAATTTAATCCCAACACTTCAATGTCAGCTCTCAAGGTGTGCTTGTAAGCTTCCAGTGGCAAGTTTGGAAAGTACTAAGTTGGTGAAAATAATAAATGGGTTTTAAATAATTTTATATTAAGTGGGGTACTTTTTGTCTCTTCTTTACTGAAGATTAAACAATTATAAGTAAACAATGAAACCTCTCCTCAGGATATATGGAACTGTTCAGTTTTGCAAGTAAATTTATCCAAGAACAGTCTAAACATGTTCATATAACAATGCTGAATTTGAAAGTTCAAGTATTCTGAAGAACAGTTTGTGTAGAAATTAGAAGGAAAAAATTAGGACTGAGAAACTTGTTCGATGTTTGGAAGTTTCTATTTTTTGGAGGGTTCTGTATTCAGAAGTTATGCTGTAATTATTGATTCTCTGAATGCTGAATGTGACACACTGAAACATTCAAAAGTAGCTCAACAGTTTCATTTTATATCTTCGGGGAACTACTAGTATTCCATTTAATTAGAGTACTGATACAATTCCCACAATTCCCAAACCTAGATTATTACCCTCATCCTCTGAAGAATTTTAGAGAATTTGCAGGCTGAGATTTAAGCATCAATTACTTGTGAAACTGGAATATTTTTGTATGAATCTTTTTTTATGGCGTTTTTTTTTCATTAATTATTATGCTGTTCACAGCTGAGATTTGACTAAGAATTAACTACAGCTTATTTGTAATAAAATATTTTTACTACTGGAAAATGATTGTTGAAGGTAATATGTCTGATGGAAAGTGATTTGTCCACCACTTGTAATTTTTTGTTCTTATTTGGATGTTTTTTTCTATGGCTAATTGAAGAACCAGGTTCATACTGATTGATAGGGAAGATGTGCTGATAGTCAGGTCTTTTAATGAATTAAGTGCTGTTGTAGAAAATGTGTAAATCCTGCTATTAAGGCAAGAATGTAAAATTGTTTTCTTGGTAAGTTTATGCACATAAATACATGTACTTTTCCTTCTAGTGCTTTTTCATTTTGCATACTTTACAATTACCCGTGTTTCTTTATAAGATTGTTAACAGATTTACAATGATTTATATATACATTTGTTTTGAGTGTGTTTTTATAACCAATATAGCAACAACATATAGTTAGTATTGTGTATTTGGGACCAATTAGTCTCATATTCCACTTTAGAAAGTGGTTTATACATATTTGTTATTGTTAAGTTTGACGAGTGTTGTTAATCATGCCAGTCCTTGTCCAATTACTTCATATGTCAGTGTCTGGTTTCTACAGTATTATTAAGCAGATGAAGTTTTTGCACTTTGAATAATAGAAATATATAATAACAATGCTAGTTAACTGAAATATTTGTTACAAAAGTAAAAAATCAATCTGTATCATATATCTAATGTTCTCATAAAATAACAAAGCTAATTATTGTAATACAAATAGAGCTTTTCCTTTTTGCATGAATTGATGCATATAAGATTTGAATCTGTCATGGATTAACAAGGCTAATTGTTGTTGATAATAAAAAAAATTAAGAATTTTTCCATCTTATTTGAATTGATACATTTTTACTTTTGATCACCATATTAAATAAATAAGGTTTTGCAAACATTAGATTGGCATGTTACACAAACACTATTAAGCAGTATTATTTGTTGTAATCATTTGTCAAGCTTGCATCATGCATTCGTGGAGTTAGTTTTAATTTGAATGTGTTTCACAGTACCAGGTTTTTATAACAAGGATCATTTTCTCAGATAAATTTCACTTTGTTTCATCAAATTGTACCTTTTGTACCTTTCATCAAATTGTACCTTTTGTACCTTTCATCAAATTGTACCTTTTAGTAACAAACACTAAATATTGTTTCTGTCATTTTTTAATATCTGTCATTTTAAGTGTGATTTAGCTTTAGTCTGGAAGGGGCTTCCATGATTGTGGTCCTTGACTAGTAATCACTAGCCTCTCTCCTCTGCATGTTCAAATTCCACCCAGGACCAAATTTCACATGTGAGGAAGTTGTCCAGTTAGCTTACCAATGGTTAGTTGTTCTTACCAGGTGACACCTAAGGTCTTCCCCCACCATTAAAGTTGGAAATTGCCAAATGACCGTGGCTTTTGGTGTAATGTTAAACCTCAGTGAAAAAAGTTTGGTCTGGTGGGTACAAATGACTGCATGCAGCACATGTTGCCATGATTTTTTGTACGTATAAAATGATGCATATAAAACTTCAGTCTATAGTATACATTTTGAAATCTGAGAACTTGTAGATAAAATGCTATTATGTACATGTAATCAACAGCTTAGCTATTTGAATTTGTTTCTTGTATAATGTGTCTGTAATCCATTGTCTGCTAATGTATGATATATTTTTATAACATATGAAACCTAAGATGCCAGATGTAAAAAATATATTCAGATCAAGATGATATCTTCAATTTATAACTGAGTTTGTTGTTGTTGTCCTTATTGTCTTCTTTATATGGTAAGTTGGTATCCAAGGTTACCTTTTGAATGTACATAGTCCAAAACAGTCCTAATGTTATGCTGACATTTTCATCTTATAGTGAGACCAGAAAAATATAGATGTGTTTATGGTTAACTGATCAACCCTGTTTTGGGGGGGCCGACCCTCAAGTTTCTGACTGCCAAATTCAAGTATGAAAATATTTTGGTGGATTTGTTCCTACAAAGTACAAAATGTATATTTAGAAAAAAAATCAGAAAAGTATTGCAACAGTACTACACCTCTGATCTTTGTCAAGTAACAATAAACAAGACTATTTTTTCTAGCCTAATACAATATAATTCTTGCAATTACATGATTTTTACTGAAGATGTTGCAGGTTTAGGACTATAGTTGGATGCCTGGTTTCTGTGTGACTAGGGGTCTAAGGATGCTTAAATAAAGGTCATATGTTGCCATCTCTGGTTCACAGTTAAGGTATTACGTGTATAATGTCGAAAATTATTATCTCAAAAAGTGGTGTTCAGATTTATGGAACCTTTGTAAGTTTCCTTGATAGAAAATTATTTACCGAGATTTTTGAAAAACAATGTCAATCCTAACCTTTGAGTTATTGTTCCTTTAAGTTCACATTTGTGACATTTGAACCTAATTTTACCACTCTTTGCTATGGCTTGTAATGTCAGGGGTGCAGAAAAGTTTTCATGTAGCTGGAAAGCTACTAAAAATTGTAGAGGGTTTCTGAGGGTCCCAGGGTGCGAATGGGCTGCAAAGGGGCAACGCCCCCTGTGGGGAAAAAGTAGTCAGCAAGAGAGCTCAAATACCCGGTTGATTTTTCTGGCTTCCGGCTCATTTTTACACCACTGGATATTCAAACCTAGTTTTACCTTCCTTCAGTATGGTTTGTGATGCTCGAACCTTATTTGACCATTTTTTGACTGTGAATAACTCCAATATTTTTCACTGGTGTAAAACCCGCTATAATAATTCTATAGATAAAAAAATGTAGAATGGTTCTAGTTTTTCACATTTCACAAGGCTCACACAACCAATTTTTATGGATTTTCATACAACTTATATTGTAAAGTATTATATATCATTATATCCTTGACAAATTTCTGAAATTCATCTAAATCAAATGTACTTATTCCTGTTGAGTCAGTGGCTAGCTAATACACGGCTTATATCTTAAAATTTGCTATATCTAGAATAGCAGATGGTATGTCTCAGAAGAAATTTTGATTACATTCCTTACATTTCGTTGTAGTTCAATGTTTGTTGTTTCTAAATAGATAAACAAAATGTGGTGTTTTGTTTTGACTCCCATTCAAACAAGAGCTCCTTGACTGTAAATATAATCAATAAATCAGTCCATTCATTCATTGAAAATTAGCTCATCTGAATGTTCAGTGTACTAGTATTGTTTTAAAGTAAATTGTTTCAAATGAAACCAGAGGTGAGAAAAATCCATGGTCCTAATCGGAGATTGAACCCAGGACCCCCTAGGATACTCAACCTGGTCGCTAGAGTTAACCCAACAGCAAGGATGTTGAAAGTACTGGCTGGCTGTAACTCATATTCTTACAATCACTATAGTTTTACACATATGATAATTTTTTTATTATTATCTCTTGTTTCTTTCTCGCATACTGATAATGTACAGCGACGTATGTATACCTGTAGCTAGATGTAATTACACCATTGAATGATGAAGTGTCTAATTATTATGATTCATTAATTAATTCCGTTATCTGATTATTTTTACATCATATCCGATACTGTGCCGTTTGAAAACTTCTTAGAGATTTCTTCTATCTAAGAGCGTTAAATATATCTGCTGGTTTTCTGTTCGAATCGACAAAACGTGTTATTTAAGTTAATTAACGCCTCTTTAATTATCACTTGGGTGGATTAAACTCGTACGTTTACTTACCTGTTCTGAATTCCTGTTACCATGGAAATGCTTGTGTAGAACGATAAAATAGAAGCTTCAGACAGTCGTCGGAAGTGATGGTTATAAATGTGTTATAAATTTAAGAGACTCTCCTTAAGTAATCTTTTATCGCGACGGTTCGGCTATAAAAATAGAAAGGGGATTTTATTGTTTCATATTCCAATCAAATCTGAAATGTTATTAACCGAGTAAAACGACGAAACAACGACTCCAGTGGGAATCTAAAACCAAGAATACTACAGAAATAATTATTAAATAAATGTCAAGAAATACAATATGTGTTCTACGGAAAGCTGGTGAAAAATTACCCCAGTAACAGATGGTGTTTAGAATAAAATTGTTTATCGAGACAAGAATGGATAAGATCCACGTACGTAATATCGCCAGTTTTATTGGATCTGAAGAGTTGAATGGACTCGTAGCACGGATCTGCGGGTCTAATTCTTAGGGTTTACCTTTGAAATGCTGCGCTGGAACATACCTTAGTGAGTTAAATCAGCAGGATTGTGAATAAAAAACATAAACTATAGATTTATCACAACAACAGAGTGCTTAAGGATAAATTCATTTTTGAGCAGGCGATGAATACAGCAGGTAACAGGCGAGTCGGAGGGACTGACAGAAGTGTGTCCCATCTGGAGGTGATTCGAGACATGGCAGACGACATTATGTCGAGGTCGCAAGAATTTCTAGCTCGAACTGAGGACCGATTTCACTATAGTTTTTACCAAGCAAACTACGATGTGAAGTTTATCAGCAAAAAGGCCAGAGTAATTAGTGTCATATTGTATGCTGTGTTTGTGTCAGTGTGCGCTGTAATACTGGGTTTATATTACATGTTTCAATATCACCCACCTACTGATAGATTGTTCAAAGAACAGTAAGTTTATGTTCGTCACGATACTCAATTACATCAATAAAACTATTCAAATGGACAATAAGTACATTCTTTTCATCAATATGAGACTGATCAGTTTGAAAGAAAACGTTATGTTACGAAATCAAATGTATGAATCAAAAATTAAATAATACACGTGAAAAAGACGTCAAGTTGGGGTCGAAAGATGCCTGACTTTCAAATTAATCGTCATGGAAAGCTCCGATCGTGATTTGGTTGTGATTGTAGTAATGTAAAGGTTGAATAATCTTATTTTTGAAATTTTTGAGCGGGTTGATAAATGGTATTTTTTTTTGTTTGTTTAGCCTACGAGCATTTTTCTGATATAGCCTTCAAAATAATTGATTTGTGATATTGAAAGGCAGTATTATGTACATGTACTGATTGAAAAATGAAATACATGCATATACATTTACATCTTTTCCTGTAACTGTTATTTCATGATTTTTCTGTTTATGTTTTGTTAACTGAAAGAAGTATAGATCGATGTGTTTTTTTTATTGATACTTCATTTTATGTTTGTTGAGATTGTGATAGTTAGTTAAACATCTTTCTAAAAAAATAGACGCTAATTTCAGTTTGAAAAATCCTCTTGGATGAATTCACATCCTGCATGACAATCTCATAAGGCCAGAAAAAATAGTTGATTTTACGGTTTCTCGACTGACCTTGTTTGGCACCGACACTAAAGTTTCGTACATCAAAATCCGAAGTACGAAATTATTTAGGGCGAATTCTCATAAAGGCAAGTTTTGAAGAAAAAAAGAAAGTTTTTCAACCTACCTACCTACATTAATTTGTTTCGTCAAGAAAACCTAAACATTGCCATTCATATAGTCTAACTCTACTTCGCTCTAGCTTGGTTTATGATCATAACATAGCAATCAGCGAATGGGAGAAATAAGTTCTGCCTTTTTTATGTATGAATTTGTATCTATACAATAATACAAACACGACTTTGGACACTTGTATGTGATCTTACGTTTCAAATAAATGTGTCATATGATTCTAATTGTGTTTTAGTATAGTATTATCACGCCACTTCGCTGTAGCAGCTGCGTGTTGGATGTCATTTTATAATGTCTATATTCTCATTACATGTCTGGCGTGCTGCAATTGATTATTTATTTGCTCATATGCTTGATACAAAACATATGGGATTTTGTACAGGGTGACTGTCGATGGGGAATTTTTCATATTGTATTTGAACTATGTTCTATTTTCTGTCTGAATGTGCTTGGCGTACCTAAAATGCTCGCTAGGAGTTTTTCATATCTTATGAAATTACAAAGAGAAAGAGGAAAAATAATTTTATATATTTTGCTTTTGTTTTTGCTAAAACATGTACAGTACATTCTCGATCATGAGGCCACTTCCGAGACCTGCAAATTGGCCGTAATAATGAGGTGGTCTCATTATCACGTTAAATTATAGGGGAGTTATTGAAAGCAGGTCCTAAAATAGGTGGTCGTTATAACAAGTAGGTCGAAATATTGAGGTTGTTGCTATTTTAGGTTATATGTCCTATAAAACGTCGTTATTAAAACTACCTCTAGATCGATGTATATATAGAGGTAGCCTCGTTATCAAGTTAAAAAATACGGAGAAAATGTTGAAGCCCGTCCCAAAATATAAAGTCGTTATAATGAGTCGTTCTGATAATGAAGAGGTCGCTAAGTGCGGTTTTATTGTATTAAATTTACTTCACTAGATCTACAATTAACACAAATTGAAAACTCAGCATGTTTACACGTAATTTCTAACAAAAAAGAAAAAGGGAAAACTGTATATTTTGCCGAGCAAAATTTTCACGCGGCAGAAAATTAGTTTTCCCGTTTTCGTGCAAAAACTGCTCATCTATCGAAAAAAAACTTTACATTGCGCTTATAGTTCACATTTTTGGCCTTAGCCTCCGCTTTATTTGATAATATTTACTAAAGAAATAAAGAACTAACATGAAGTTGAGGATTACGAATCGACCGCGGCGGTTTGTTGATATAGTTATTATTTTGTTGGCCGTATTACCAAAATGTCACGTGGTATGGGCACACTGATTATACATACATGTATATCATTTTCATAAGGATTAACGAATACATTCTTGTCACGCGATTTGTCACACACTTGTTTTATAAAACCGTGCAATTAACTTTCAATAAAACAACACACGTTGAAAGTAAATTAAAAGTTTTCAAAGTACATTTATATAATTACTTTTCAAAGTCCCATTGAAATGAAACTTTCTGAATATGATTGACCAGTCATGTGACTACCTTCGTCGATAAAGAAAATGCACCTTTTCGAATACAATTTGTCAATTGTGTAACGACCTTTATAGTAAATGAAACAATTCACCTTATTTTTATCTGCTAAGTACTACTGGCCCATTCAACAACTTTTAGAGCCGCCTCCAGAGAGAGGGCATATATATATATATATATATGCTTACTCTTTTTTATCATCTTAACAATAGCTAGAATATGCTGATGAAGTGCAAAACACACAAACGGATAACACTAGTTGATTTATAATGTAAGGCAAATTGATAGATATTTTAATCCACGAGTATAAAATACACAGTCACAAAATGAATGCAATTAACGCCGGGGTCTGCTTTTTAAACGGTCTGAAGGTTTGCAACGAAATAACCAGGAACATTATGTATTTAATTGACATCAAGTTCGTATATTTCATATTACAAGAAGGATTAGAAAAGAAGTACTGTATACGTCGTAATATTGGCGCCCGTTGGCACCGAAGCCACCAAATCTAGGCCACGCCCATATATAACATTGCAAGTAATAAACACCGCTCAATCAATCAATCAATCCATCAAGTATTTAATACTCAGTTTACGTATAGTTTAATGTCTAATACAATAAAATTTTTAAATGTTATCGATTCATGACTAGTAACTCTTCACTATTCATGCAAATCAGATCAGGTAAGTGATATCAAATGTTAAAAAAGACTTTTACGAAAATCAACGTAACATGTGGAACAATTTCGCTTATCAAATTAGCGCTTTACGCTTAAATTGGCGCTATAGAATATAGAAGGAGCACTGGACATTTGGTTTAATATCTTTTTTATTAATCATTTTACAAAAAATGTCCCATCATATTCATTAACTTCAATTATTCAGCTATATTTATATGCAAAAATATTTATTTTATTTTGATATTTTGGCGGGGGAATTAGCACTTTTGAGTACAATTGTACTTTTTACATTGAATACAAAGCAATTGATGTGAAAATTTCTGAAATAGTCTGATTTAAGTCCGTTTTTCCCAAATCTGAAAAATGAAGCAAAAAATGTCCCACCGCGCGTTAAAAATCATTTATCGAGCAATCCAATGGTGTTATATAATAAGATATTAAATAAAATTTAGGCGGGGGAATTTTGAGTTTGACAGGGGAGGGGAAGGGGAAGGGAGGGATCGGTTTTTACTGTTGAATCATGTAATTATTATATGAGTGTTTTTATATCTACCACATATGAGTGTTTTTTATGCATCTGTCACGTATAATAGTGAAAAAATCATATAAAATTTGTCTAAATGTGTAAGCGCTGGAACGTCGGATCCAGACAAAATTATATATATCAACACGGGTCATTATGAAGCAACTACACATTTCTCCATTTCAATCAGAAACTTGCGATGAAAATGTTTATTTTTTATTTATTTTGTCCGAAGTTTGGTTTTTAAATCTGTTTTGATGCTGATATTTGATAAAGCAAATTAATTTGAGTAATAGCTTGTTCCACTAATAAGACAAAGCGGGATCGGGTGGCCCAAATTCTAGAGTTTCGATTGTGAAGCAGAGGTAATAGGCCATCATTTATGTTATGTACATTGTTCCCGGAGAATGCACTGGTTCGAATCTAGTGACTAAGGCAGCCTCTGTAAATGATCCATGCATCAGTAAGATGTCAAATTAAGCATTTCGAAAATTGCCAGAGCAGGCATGTCCTGAAAGTGTTAACACGAAATATTATGGACTGAATAACACTGAGGGTCATGATTCTGATATAAGCAGGTGGATTATAATGACAAAAAGACGGCTTATCTCCGATGTGTGCGTGTCTCCTCGATTTTCTGGGTGCCTGACCAGTATACGCCATCTCCTTGTTAGCAATGGGAAACTACCCCACTTGAAACAACATTGAGAGGCGAAAGTCCCACAGATACATGTAGTTTCCACCCGGACTCGAATGCGCAACAACACTCGAGCCCATAGCTCTACCGATTGAGTTAGCCGAATAGCTCAGGCTGGTAGTTAATTTCTTATTATACCAACTTGTCTGTTCGAACAGCACAATTTCTTAAAATGTGTTTTTTTCTGTTCGATTCGATTGAAAAACTATGTAGATGATGCTTAAGTTCTAGTTGACTTTCATTTGAAGACGAACTGTCTATTTCTGTCAGTGATACAAAATCCAGGAGAGATTTTAGTAAAAGAGGTTTTAGTAAATAATCATATCCCATGATATATTTTAATCAATAACAATTAAGTTTTGATCTTTCTGCATTGACCGTATTAGTCAATAATTTGTAACTTAGTGTTCGTCATCTAACTCTAAATTTATTATTTCAACTTACGATAAAGTCTTAAGAATCCAAAATTTCTGAAATGATGGATTGCCAAATACTATGCAGCATTTACTATAAACATTAAGAGATGAACAAATTACAAATACGGTTGGAAAGCCGTATTATCTGCAACCATTATGTCTTTATTCCAGGTCTGAGACAATTATGTACGTTTACAGTCAATTCCCACATCAGGTATAATATAACAAATAGGAAGTTTAGGAACAAAGAGAAAATGACGGAAACTGTTTTACACTTAAAATCTGTCTCCTCAGGAATAGACAGATTCTAGATATAAAACATAAATGCTCAGTTTAAAGTATCGCCGTATTATTTATCCAAGAGCTGGATATAAGGATCATGATTTATTACCCTGATAAGAATAGCCTGGAGTCCTAAATTCCTATTCAACTACCGGTAAAATTCGGAAAACAGTCGATCACTTCCGATTGTTGCTGATTCGAACTTAGTCAGTTTATCAGTTCCTAACATAGATCATCGATGATCTGTTGGATGAAAATCTGACAAGCGCAATTATTGCGTATGGAGCACACTTTCTTTTAGAACGATCGCAATGTAATGTGTATGGAAGCCAGTGAGGCAAGGGAGGTTATTATTGCTGGACTATATGAAACAAATGTAGTTATTTCCCTTGAAATCGGTACTGCAGGTCAATGTCGGGCAAGTGGGGGGGGGGCAGATTTGAATCTTTTCACTAGGGTTATACGTTGCACAAAACGGCCAGGATCATTTGACAACTTTCCAGCTTTAAGGGTGCATATACACCCGGGTAGAACCACCGACCTTCCGTAAACTAGCTAGTCAGCTTCCTCGCATATGAAATGTGTCTGGTAGGGATTCGAACTCTCAGCGGTGAGGAGCTAGTACCTTTTATACAGGGAACATAACAACTTGACAGCGGCGTTCCCCGCCATGGAACTTACTGATTATGCTGCTGCTGCTGCTGTTGCTGCTGCTACTGCTGCTGCTGATGTTGATGATGAAATAAAACCATATAGACTTCTAGTTGTCTGTGATAGGTCAAGATGAACTTAAATTTTTTCTTTACGTTTTGCTGGAACAAAGCAGGAGATATGGAAAGTGGTGATAATCAGAAAGTTCTCACGATTTTAAATGCAACCCAAGGAAAGCACAATTAAGAGTTATATCTTAACCCACGATCATGTACATAAAATGATGTGTGTGTCTACTTTTGATGATGATGATCTTTCGATAGTCTTACGTTTTTAATTAGCACGAAATTAATATTGTAGAATAATTTTATATGTTTCTGCTGTGATTAAAGAATTCCTCGCTGATGAATGTTAGTAGGTTGGGAACTGAAGTTAGTTGGGTATCATGACACACATACATGGAATAGTTCATTCTATTCAGAAACAAACTGAAAAACAAAGGCTTATATATGTGCCAATCCACTAAGACAGTAAGAGAGTCGCTATACAACTGGTAATTCAATGATAACAATTATTTAAGGTTAACACCTTACATACCGCTAATGCTTGAAAATAGTTTTAAAATATACGTATGTAAGTTCATCGTACTTGAGTTATGTGTAATAAATTTAAATATTAGTACTATCTGAAATGCATTGTCGTGGGCTGGTTGATGATGAAATGTGCTAACTTGGTGCCTTATTATTTGAGTAACAAATAATATACAAATTAAATTAATGTAAACAATAAACTGTAAATTTACCCTGTATTTTACGTCCGTATTGCATAATTTGTGCTCCTAATAAGGGATAAATATATTATAGATCATATCACAGAAGGGGACCAATATACGTCAGACCCTGTGTGACTGATACCATCATGTTAACAATATGCAACTTAGATCATAATCGAACTCCTGTTTCAGGTCTGGTTAAACTGGTACCCGTTGACTCTGGTGTACCTTTGGTGCACTTCAACATGGAACGAGGACCAGTTTAAAGTCTGGTAGGACAAAAAATATAAAAAAATAAGTTAAAACGATATCTGATATATTGATTTAAGAGGATTTAAAAACAGAAAAGAAAACACAATGAGGTAGATATTTGATCGAAATCAATACAAACTAATTAATTTACCAGTATATGGATGCTTTATATATGTAGTTTTAAAATTCTTTTTGTTGATAATAGAAAGAGTGACTATTAATAACATATTGGTAATCTTTTAGTCTTTGTAAATGAATTCCCCCGCCCCACCAGTATTAAAATCTAGCATTCACTTTTTTATTTTAATTAAAGGGTGTCATTTTGTATCTACGGTATTCAAGCATCGGTAAAAATTCCGTATATATTTAACAGAAATACGGATATCCCCGACGTTTCACGAATGGACAATTTAGGCCATACCTGTTCGTTTGGATATGGAACAGGGACCAGTTTATATAACCCCTGATTGTTATTTGTTTCCCTTGAAAATTGATCAAGTTCCCCATAAGACCGTGTCCGCCAAAGTTGGATATGAACATTGAATGTACCAAATTAAAGGAATGGGGTTATACGATACATGTATCTACCTGTGGTTATTACTCTTCTTACGATACGATGCGTACCATGATACACCAAGATCCACGGTAGAGCTAACAAAACTGTGATGTTTATACTCACAACACAATTAATCCAGGAATGTAGTATAAAGTCTGAAAGTTATTATCGATGGTTTTGATCTGAGTAGAGTAAAACAAAGATTTATTTGCAGCTTCTCAACAATTTTGCAAAGAAACGTACTATAATAGTTTTCTTAAAAATAATGATTTAATCACAATAGCCAGCTATCCATCCACATTTTAATAAAAAATCTTTGTGACAATAATAGTGCACTATATTTTCAAGGCTTTCATTAAACTGGTCCCCTCTCCATTTTGCAGTATACAACCAGAGTCAACGGGAACCAGTTTAGGTTTTCATTCTAATCAGTTCGTTTTATGCAAAATCCGATTAATGTAATCCCTTTCGTCATTTAATTCATTTAACGCGATTCACTTTCGTCTCTTTTTGGCCAATTTCGTTACTTTTCGTATTTACGGCACACTCCGGATCTCTTCGTTACGATCAACAACTCTTTCATTTGGATATTCGACCTCAAACGGTAAGGTTGTGATACGACAGCGTGCTATAATTGTTGGGGTTTGTATTTAATGTTGTTGGTACCGATTGCAAAGCGAGTGTAATGAATTAAGAATTATCTTTCTACTTTGTTCGTATTAATCTCTTGCGATGTCATGCTTAAATTAAAATGCAATTTGTAAAATACGACGGTACATATATGTACAATTGTTTAGGTTTGCGAAAAAGCTAATGGCCCGTATATTATTTCCACTGTGACAAATGAAATTTACAACCGGCTACCAAGTATTTATGAATGTGTCACACGAGTTGTATATACGATTCCATGTGCTCTCATTATTCTCATATGTATATTTATGTTTGATTGTAAATTTAAGGTTAATTTAATTAAAAATTATATCTGGTTGTTTTCACTAGAATAGAGTGATTGACCAGTGCTTGGTGTAAAGTAAACAATTTCCTAACATAAATAAAAACACAAGTGCTTAATGTCTGAAACTTCTTTCTCATCTAAAAGCCTTATCATTCAGTGATTTTTCTGACAAATCCAACTTGATATCAACTTGAACATTTTCATAGTAATCAACTTGAACATTTACATAGTAAAAATGTGTATCTTGATTACTCTGTCAGTATTTACAAGAAAAATTTGTGCTGCTACAGTAATCATTTGTGTATAGGTCACACCTGTGTATAAGATGCTGTTTAAAAACCGGCAGAAATCCTGGAAAAAATATGAGATTAAAACATGTTTAAAATATTTTTTTTAGCAAAGAATATGACCAAAAGGAACAAAAAAAGGAAAACTTGTGCCACTTGTTTCTGTATTATCTTAGTATTATGAAAATATGATAATGATTTATGGATAGGAACCCTCAATTTTTAGACCTGATTTTGGATGTAAAATAATGTCTTATACACGAGCGATTACAGTTCTTCAATTTTTGTTGTGGCTAGTATATTAAACTTATTGTAAGTGCTCCAAAACAGATCAACACTCAAGGTTTTGTGTATTCTTCAGCCCATAGAACTTGTTCATTCCAATAGTGTGAAGTGCATTGGGATGAATTAAGTTTACTGTTAAATTTTTGAAATTATCTCAGAATATAATATGTTTAATCTATTAGCATATATAAAGATTGGTCTGGTCCAATTGGGATGTGATGGTGTGATGCCAAAATTTTCGGTCAGGAATTGGGAAAAAATGTTGTTATTTTTAATGGGGAAGGGTCCTTTTGCCAGATGCAATGAAGGAAAAAATCGCTGGTAATTTTCAATGAATTTTGTTCTTATTGTTGAAATGTTTATAATCAATTTATATTTAACAATACATAAATAAAAGATATTCGTTTTATCCATAAATGTTATGTCTGAATTCATCCGTCCTGCTTTCAAAGAATGATAAAAAGTTGTTATGGACTTGATCTACAAGTCATTTTTTAAAATGGGTTTTAATATAAGATTTATTTCTTTATGTGTTATACATTCATTGCTTGGATTTAATTTTGTACAAAGTACATTCTTTATGCTATATTCATTACAACACTATAATTTTTGAACAGTACAATTTATTGAGCTCGTTATTAAATACCGAATGACATCAGCAGTAAAACCTCAATGTTAAAACCACATTGGTGACCAAATAAATTAATCTTGACTTTGATGTTATTTAACTATCAAATTTATGTACAGAGGAAATGCTGAACACCATTTCAAATCTAGACCTAGCACTGTATTGTGATCAAATACCCCCCAAAACAGGGGAACAGACTGCGGAACCAACCAACCAACAGACCAACCAACAACCAGGGTGATTCTAGTATACCTCCAAAAACTTCGTTTGTGGGGGTATAAATATGTGGTTGTTATAATGAGGTGATCTTGATGATTTTGAGGTACTTGCTAAGTGAGGTTTTACTGTACACATATAAGAGTTAAGTTTGTTGGTTGCAGTCTCCATTGAGTCTGTTCTGGATTTTGATGTAACCTTTACATTGAATGTTTATTTTTACAGCTGCTGTGTTGTTATTAAATGTTACATACTGTTTGACATCACAGGACTAGTATGGAGCGTCAACTGTTTAAGAGGTATGGGAGAGAATGTGTAAATATTTATAATATACATGTACTCTTTACATTTTATTTTTTTATGTCCCAAAATGTCACTAAGTTATTACATGTTGTTTAAAATGCTCCGTTTATTTCCATTTGTGTTTTATGATTGGAATCAAATCACTTGTATGTACTTCGACCCATAAAAGTCACTGTTTTAGTGTAGATTCATTTTTTATTTCAGCTTAGATAACACATCATTCACATTATACATTAATAAAAAGTTACACAAAACAAGATGTATTTTATAATTTAACAAAAGAATTTGACAGACAAAAAAGTGGTAATTTGAAATATGAAACATATTATGTTTCCTTACACCAAGGATTGCACAAAAAAGAGCTAGTGAAGTACTAGAACTCAGCAAAAAGTCCTCAGAGTTGACTGGTTAACATTCAATATGTCACACATTCATGATTGAACATAAAAGATCAACTCTGAAAAAAATGCAAGTAGTAATGTACTTTACCTTGTGTCATCTTTCAGACAGAATTATTTGTGATATAATCATCTGACATTTGATTCATCTTGTTTTCCACTAGTCAAACTAACGTGGCTGTTAGTATTAATGAGACATTATTTGACTTGGCGCTGTCTGGCTTAAGCTAGAGGATGGGTCTCCTAAATTTTGTGTAAAAATTGGCCAACTGGATAGCTGAATTTTGTAAGGCTCACGATCATTCGACTTGATGACGTTGTGAAAAGTAAAACAGATAATCTGCTTTAAGCATTTTATCTTTTAGAATCTTTTTACTATAAGCTTATCGTTATTTTATTTAATTTAGTCATATAAATGTTTATTTCTCTTTTAAGGAATCATTTTGGCATCAAATTCTTCAAAAGATTTTGTCATCTGTTACCATGGTTATTTCCATCATGGATTAGTAAACCAGTTTTATTGTTTTTTCTTCTACTTTGTCTTGGCTTGCTTGGTAAGTAATAAAAAATGTTTCTAACATTACTATGCTCTCATTATACTGTTAGCCAAAACAATTCAGCTATTGCTGGACCCCTCACACCTAAAGCAAATTTTTTTCTTTGGTATTTTAAATACCAGACATAATTATGTTTTACCAGACATACTAGTCAAGTATTTTAAAAATGTAAATGTTTCTAGCATTACTATGCTGCCATTGTACAGTTCAACAAAAAATCTGCTATTAATTACCTCACCCACCCACACACCCACACACCTTTAGAACTTACATTTGATTGTATTATTTTGACATTCTAAATACCAGACAAAATGATGTTTTACTGGACATGCTACATGGCCCAACATTTGGTAAACTACTCTGAATTGATGTAATCTACTTATTTAACAGTTATTACACAGGAGGGACTAGTCTAGGTACATTGTTGTTCTACATTTTGACTCTTGAAATAAGAAAATAAAGCTCCTAACTTTTGAGAATTTGTACCTAAAAATGGCTAGATATACTACAATATTAGATGGAAATTTGTGGACTTTCAAAATATTTCCAGCCAAGGGTCATTTTTGACCCTCAACTTTTGATGTATTGTAAGCACCCTGTGTTTGTGGTAAATGTTGAATATACATTTAAGTTGTATTATTTAAAACTTTTTCAACTTTATGCTAAGTTTCTGTGTCGAATGGTATGTTTGCTGACTAGTATTCACTAGGCTCCCAAGCTTTGAGTTTAAATACCATGGGATGAATGAATAAGCAGTTTACCATGCAAATGGTTGATTCTTAATTGCATGGTTAAAAGTTTTCCGGAATTTTCTGGTACATCTGGTTTTCCCAGGTCTGTACTGTACTGGTTTTTATAGTTTACACAGCACTGAGGTTCAGATTTCTGTTTTTGTTTTTAATTTTTCAACTTTCACCCATGTAATTGTAATATACAGCAAAGCCGCGTTATCTTGAGGAGCAGTGTTCCCACTCACTTCTGAAATTGGGGTACGTTTACCCCTTAGGTCTGAAATCTGGGGGTAAGAGAAGTATTTTGGGGGGTATGAACATTTTTTTTAAAATATATTTATACGCATACATCGGAATGGGTGTTTTCAGAAAATCGGAGAGTCGTCCCTAAACATATTCATACGTGTACGATCTCGCACCAGATCAATATGTTGCGTGATTTCTGATTTTATTGCGGGATTTACGCAAGATTTTACATGAGTGGGAACACTGAGGAGTCATCGGAACAGACTAATTGCTCGAGATAAACGTTGTGCTTGTAATAATTAGCTATTTGTTTGTTTGTTGAAAATTATAGACAACTAAGAACCAAAACTGACTGTGCTTTAAGATTTCCTCGAGATAAGTCAAGTGCTCATGATATTGATGCTCGTAATAACAATGTTTTACCATATTTATTAAATTTTGAGTACTTCATTGACATCACCTGGTTAATATCTGTTTCATTGTAGAACAATATGTCATCTATAATATTGGAATGTTTCCCAGTGAGTACTATAAAGTTCTTGGCGACAAAGACCAGACAGGCTTCTGGAAGCAGACTGGTAAAGCTCTAGCATTGATTTTAGCTGAAGCCTTGGTAAGTTGACTGTGATTTGTTTGGCAATTTTGGGAAAGGGTCCTGGTCCAGTCCAATTTGAAAAAAATACGTGGTGTGATGCCAAAATTGGGAATTTTTAGGTCAGGAATTGGGAAAAATTTATTTTTTACCGGACCCAAAACAAAGAAGGAAAAAAATCGCTGGTTGAAGACTTTTATATCACCAGGAACTTTCCATTCATTTCTAATAATTCATGTGGAGAAGTTGTCATTTATTTGTAGAGAACTAGGTTAGTTCTGTTACATAATCCAGGAAAACTGATTGGGTTAACTGCCTGTCAGCATGTAACTGAAATACAGTGTATGAAAAAAGTATGACTTTTTAGCTTACCAGAGCCGAAGGTTCAGGGTGAGCTGTTAGGATGGGTAGGCAGATGCTCCGGCGTCCGTTGTCTGGCGTCAACAATGGTCTTCTCCTCAGAAACTACCAGTCAGATTTACTTCAAATTTGCTGTGCAGAAGCCTTTTGACATTCTTACTGCAATTTGCTCATATTGTACTGGTTGATCCCTTTTAGGGGCCACTCGAGCTAGAAATAGAAAAACCTTTAATCGTCTTCTTCTCATGAACCAATGGATGGATCATCACTAAACTTGGTCTGTAGCATCCTTAGATGGTCCTTTCTCAAGTTTGCTCAAATAAATTAGGTCGATCCCTTTTGAGGGCCGCTAGAGCTAAAAATAGAAATACCTTATAATGACTTATTCTCATGTTTCTATGGATGGATTATTACCAAACTTGGTTTTTAGCATCTTTAGATAGTGTTCTATCAGATTTGCTCAAATAAAAGTGGTTGGCCCCAATTAGGGGCCGCTAGAGCTAAGCATAGAAATACCTTAAAATGATTTGTTTTCATGAACCAGTGGTTGGATCATCACCAAATTTGGTCTGTGGCATCCTTCAGTCATCACGAATATTCTTTTGTAGTATCCTTTGATGGTCCTTTATCAAGTTTATTATTGTTCCCCATTATTTGCCCACAAGTGTACCTTTATTACCTTTTTAGTAACGAGTTAATTAATATTTATTCTGGTGAGCGATGCAGGGTCATCATGGCCCTCTTGTTTACTGGGTTTATGGTTTTTTTTGTGGGGTTTAATATGCACGCACAGCCAGGGTATTTGGTGCCTATCCAGCTTTAACGTGGGGAAAATATTTCATGCATATATCCAGGTAGAACCACTGACCATCTTTTAGCTAGCAGGTCAGTTTCTGCATCTGAGAAATTTGTCTGGTCCCAGATTGGACTTAAACAAAATCAGCATAATGAAATACTTAATTGTATCATGCATCTAATATATCTGTCTTACAATTTTCATATGATTCTTGTTATGTTACTTGATTCAAATGAGGATTCAAGGCTAATCCTACAATCTCTGCTGTAATCATGCTTGGCTCATTCAAATGATTCATTTGTTAAAGCTTTCATGTCAAATTCATGTACTAGTCAGATATGAATCTTGTTATCATTAGAAGTTGCACGATATTGGAAGATGAATATTGATTATCTAGGTCAATTGTTGATCGTGTGTGTCAGTTTTAGTGTCATTGGTGATTATCATCAATGGTTGACCAAAATGTAGATACAGTCAGACCTGTGAGTAAAGGCCATTCTTGGGAGAGACAAAGTGTGGCCTTTTTTTGATAGGTGGCCTTTATTCAGAGGTCAGTTTGTTCTAGATATCAGTGATGGTTTTCCAAAGAATGGCCTTTATTCACAGAGTGGTCTTTATTTGGAGGTGGGTGCAAACACAGGTTTGACTGTATTTGTGTACTATCGTGACTATCAAATCTTATGTGATTGAATTTTTTTGACAGATAAAGTCGACGACAACATTCATGTCTTCCTTCCTATATCTTACCTGGAGAAATATGGTGACACAAAATTTGCATAAGAAATATTTTCGAGAGGTTGTTTACTATACTATCAATGTGGTAGATAAAACAGTGGACAACCCGTGAGTATTTATTCTCCTTGAGTTGTTGTGAAAAAAATTCTGGGATATGAATTTAATGTGGGTACAATTTATTAACACGATTATAATGACATTGTGTAGGTGTGTATACATGTATATTAAGACCTTGATATTAAGACTGCCTTTAGAATAAAAAAATGATTGATGTACAGAGATATTTTGTATAAAAATAAATGTCCAAAAATAAGTGGTTGTTATAATGAGGTGGTCTTATTGTTGGAGTGGTCTCTAACTACAGTGAGGTTTTACTGTAAATCTCCGAAGCATCCAGTTTAGACATATTATGTTGGAAATGTTTTTCACTTATGTAATCACTCAGCTCGAGGACTGACTACACAGAGTATCTGTAGAATCTGTGTGAATGTCCGCTTCGTTTCTGATAAATGTTACGGATGTTTTGTATTTCATATATTTATCTGATAAGAATTTCATGTTTCTAAATTTAGAATAAATGTATACTTGGTAATTATTCATACAATCCATGATAGTATGATCATAGAGTATAATATACAAGGTCTGAGGTTGTTTCACCAAGGGTTATTATATTACTCTGTAAATAAGGGAAGTTACTCTTATTTCTAAAGTTTGTTGATTTTATTTGAATTATCTCCCTTGACGATGTTGCCGCTTAAGTGCCACCTTTGTTAGATTAAATTAAGTTAGATATTCAATCTGAGATCTGTAATATTCATTTTATCCATGTAAGATACGATATTTAACAATAATATTTGCTTGATTTCAGTGATCAGCGTATCACACAGGATGTGAACAAGTTATGTGATGTACTCAGTCAGATCGCAGCTCCATTGCTTATATCACCTTTCACCACTGGATACTACATTTACAAGTCTCAGGAAAGGTAAAATTGTGTTAAACCCTTTCGCTGCCGGGGATTTAATTGTATGGTTTACACACATTTGCCAGGGATTTTTGTGGAGGATTGCAGGGGTTGGTTGGGGGCAGTGGTGCTATGTGGTGTTTTCCAGGGCAGGATATACCCATCCTGTTGGCAGATATGCCAAAACTAGGGTAGACGGGTGTGCCTATCCTGGGAAGCCCAACGTGTAAACTATGACAGGTATACCCGTCCTGTAGGCAAATATACTGAAACTGGGGCAGATGAGTATACACATTGTTATTACAGAAAAAGGGTTAATACTAATTTCTTTTAACTCTGCTGTGATAGATACATTCTTTTTTTAACCACTGACGAATTCCTGGGTCTGGAAAAAAATAGAAGTGCTGAGGTCTTCAGTTAATGTTAATTTGGCCTTTTTGGAGTTTGAACTCAGAACCTTCAAGGGGGTAGTAATTTTGATAACCAAATTTTGTACTGTGATTCAGTAAAACATCTCTTACCAGATGATGTTATAACCAAGTATTTTTTTCTGATTAGTGATTTTTTAGTGTTAAAGAAGTTGTAGTATAATTGTGCACCATTTGTATTAAATTGTAAATTGCAGAGGCAGTTCAGCTATGTACTAAATAAATAATTCAGGACTGTCTGCAATGTTTGGATCAGAGGTTTCTAGATTAGAGGGGTTTTCAGATAAGTGGGATTTTCAAAATAGAGGGGGTGGATTTGAGGTTTTAAAAGTAGATGGGATGAATTTAAGGTTTTCAAATTAGAGGGGGTGGATTTAAGGTTTTCACATTAGAGGGGAGAATTTGAGGTTTTCACATTAGAGAGGAAGGATTTAATGTTTTCAAATTAGAGGGTGTGAATTTAAAGTTTTCACGTAAGAGTAGATGGATTTGAGATTTCCAAGTTAGAGGGGGTTGAATTGGAGATTTTCAGATCAGTTGCGATTGATTAGAGGGGTTTTCAGGTTGTATTATTCTGTTTGACAGCTCAGGGTATATTGGTCCAGTTGGTTGTATCGTATTTTTCATCATAGCCACTGTCATCAACAAAATCCTCATGTCACCTGTGGTCAAATATGTCTTCATGCAGGAAAATATGGAGGGAAATTTCAGGTAAGTGATATGTTGATACATAGTATGATTTTAAGAAAAATTGTGAAGTAAGAGTGTAATGAGCATTTTTTTTATCGAGCAAGTTATCAGAATTGGTCAGTTTTATCTTTTCAGTGTTTCCATTCCATGTGATTTTGATGTAGTGTTTTTGGTAATATGACAGGCAAAGTGTATTCGAAACCTTCAACTTCACACATAAATTCTTTATTTTGTTTCTTTATCTAAAATAATCAAATAAAGTGAAGGCTAATGCCAAATGTGTGAACTACAAGTGCAATGTAATGTTTTTTGATAGATGAACAGTTTTAGCCCAAAAACGGAAAAACTGTATTTTCCTGCAAAAGTATATTATTGGCAATGGTCTTATTTTTTTCAAATTTTCAACTTTCACACATGATAGTTTGACATCACTTGCAATTTTACATTTAACTTTAAAAACAAGTAAAATGCTTTCTGGGGGGGTAGGCCCAATTTATTAGCCTCGTCATAGGAGGTATGTGGTCAGGGCCATTCCCATGGCACATTAAAATATTGAAATAATTTTGAAAACATAATTTTATGTAGACATTTTTCCTGTATACATGTATATTAATACAATCCCATTATCTACAAGTAAAATGCTGTTTTTTCTTCAGATTTAAACATATGCAGATTCGATCTAACAGTGAATCCGCAGCGTTTTACAGATCAGGTCAGATCGAAAATGATAAAACAAATCAGCATTTGAACAATTTAATCCATACTCAGCATACATTGATCAGGAAGGAATATGCTCTAAATTGTAAGAATTTAAAACCTTATTCCATGATTCTACTTGTTCTAATGTCAAATAAGTTTGTTATTAAAGAAGTGTATTTCTTTACTGTATGATACTAAAATAAATCAATTTTGTGGTTTTCAACTGTTATAAAAGAACATTTACTGTTCATAACAAGAATGAATGTGTATACATTTATTTATGTGTTAATATGTACAATCTACATCTGAATGAAATCACACAAACTGCATTTTATTTCTGTTTAATATTGAACTAAATCAATGATAAGTAAATGAAACTATTTTTTATTGCAGTAAAGTCTTGAATTTATAGCCTATATTTCAAAAATTCTTCCGTTTTCTAAAAAAAAAAACAATTAATTTAAATGTGATGTGTTTTCTTTCAGTTGCTGTAAACATGGCGGATTATCTTGGAAGTATTCTAAGTTATATTGCCATAGCATTCCCAATATTCATGGGAGCGTATGACTCATTAACAGCCCCTGATTTATCTGCTCTCATCTCTGCTGTAAGTTATCATCTCTATACTTGGTCTTATTTCCATTACATTTACAGATGTTCAAGGGTTTCGTTTTCACATTTTAGGCATGGTTAAAAGTTTTCCGGAATTTTCTGGAACCTCCAGTTTTTCCCAGGTCCGGACCATACTGGTGTTTATTGTTTCTGCAACCCCAAGGACAAGATTTCCTCTTTTTTTAAAAAAAAATTTAACTTTCGCCCCTGATTTTAGGAGAGGTACTGGTACTGTTTGAATCTAGAAAAAATTCATTGTTTTGCACTGAGATTTGAGGTTTTTTTTGCATTAATACAGTTTGGTTTGATCCTTTATTTCTTTAATCCGTAATTATGTGACATACAAAGGAATGAAAATGAGTCATTTAACTATTTTTGACAATCAATGTATAAACCTGAAAAAAATTTCACATGTGAGGAAGCTGTCCAGCTGGTTTCCAGAAGGTCGGTGGTTCTATCCAGGTGTACATCTGGGTCTTCCTCCATTGTTGGAAAAGTCACCAAATGACCCATGCTGTTGGTGTGACATTATACCCCCGTGCAAAGCTGCACAAACATTATTAATTCCCTACCTCACCTGTTCATTGTGTATGTAAGGGGTGAGGAGTTGCATTTTATTATGTTATACATCTGTACTTTATGTATGGGCGTGCTTATTTTCAGAATGCATTTGTGGTTATATATCTAATCAATTGTTTCACGAAGTTGATTGATCTGTCTGTGAAAGTAACAGATATAGCTGGGACCACTCACAGGTATGGCCTTGACCTTTTCCTTAGTGGAAAATTTTTGGTTGCAATAAAAGTAAAAATAACAACTCACGTTTAATCAGAAAATTATTACTTGATTAGATTTTATTTTCGCTATTCTTAAAAAAAAATGTTGGTTTGCAGTTTTGAACCGCCCCCAAATGTTTTTGTTCATCACTCCAGGTTTTCATTTTCAATACTAACCTTGTAATATTAAAAAATGCCTACCCATAATAGTTCCCATTGTTTCAACATAAAACTTCTGATAATTAATTCTAAATGATAGAACTACGTATTGAGCAAAAACTTTTGTTAGAAGCTGTCTGAAACAAAAGCATCAGTAAACAGCTAAATAGTCTTAATTTACTGCTCTTGATGCTGTCTTAAGATATGATTATGCAAAGCTTTTAAACTCTGTGTACCTCTTAATTAATAGCAATATTTTTGTAATTACATGTTAAATATAATATTATGTAGTAATCAAATTAAAAACAAAAATGAGGCATTAGTTCTAAAAATAATCTCTAATTTTCTAACCTCTGACCAACGCATTATGTTTTATCGTTTAAAGAGTTGTTGAACTGATAGAAGCATTGGACAAGTTGAAGTGTAATCAAGATACCAGGCTTGCCAGTCGACCGACAGAAATGAAAGGATTTGGATGGAGTGAAATGTAAGGTTATTTGTCAGTGCATTACTTTGTGTGACTATACCTGATAGATGTTTGTGGTTTCTGAGACCATCTAATGTGTTTCAGGCCAATAAGCCAAAAAATAAATACCTGATTTCTGCTATCATCCCTAAAAATAAGGGATCGGTAGGTGGGCAACTTTTTTGTTCAGATATGTTTTAAGTTCATATAAAAATATTCACAGGCAGCTTTTAATTCAGTATATGTATTTTAGAGAGGCCCACGGTCAAGTGGTTATGGTCTGACTTGTAATCATTAACCCTTCACTGCTATGAGTTTGAATCTCATCCAAGACTAGCTTGTGAGGTAAACGTTAAAACCTCAGAGAGAAAAATATTTTGCACTAAGACCTCAAGTTCAATTTAATAAAACTGAAAGTAAAAGTGGTACCTCACAGACGTAGCTTCCGAGAAAGCTTTGAACAATTTACCAGTAACTGACTTTTATTATCTACCGCAGGGAAACTTTGATCAACAGTGAATCAGAATCACAGAGTGAGAGTGGACGAGATGCCGAGTCACCGTCTGAACCCATGACAGCATTTAGTATAGGGGATCTGACCTACTCTGCACCTAAATCCAGTCTTGCATTATGCTCAGGTTTACTTCCGGTTTTTCATATTACTACATTTACTTTTATCAACTCATCAGGGGTGTAGAAATGAGCCGGAAGCTGGAAAAATCAACCAGCTATTTGAGCATTCCTGCTGGCTACTTTTTCCCCACAAAAGGCATTGCCCCTTTGCCTCCTACAGTTGGGAACCCTCAGGCCTCCCTTCTACCTTTAGTAGCTTACCACCTACATGAAAACATTCCTACACCCCTGCTTATGTCAGTGACTGATGATAAAGATAATTAGGAATTTTGCGCTTTGTTTAGGCTTATCTTCTTACTTTGTCTAGAGGCATAAATAGTTTGTACTTGGTAAAACATAAATGTCATTCATGTATGTTCACTATTCTATCAATAGATGTAACAGCTAAATCATATTCTGCACTGTTATATAAACGTATACTATAATGCATTATATTCTTTCATTTTTTTTTACAATTCTCTGATTATTTTTTCAGGATTAAACTTAACATTTGAACAAGGAACAAATATACTGGTAACAGGTGATAGTGGGTGTGGAAAGAGCTCATTGTTGAGAGTAATAAATGGAATTTGGCCTGAAACTAGAGGTGACTATATCTCACTTATTTTACACCTGAATCCCGCCTAATGACCACCCCAAAATTAAGACCACCCCACTGATATGAACATTGTTTTAAAGAACAAATATTTTTCTTCTTTGTGTAATGGTCTTTTCACCCAAAATTGAGACCACCCGTTATTACGTAATACAACCAATTTTCTCAGAACAACTTGTATTTTTGTGTACTTTCTGATCCTGATATTAAGACCACATATGATTGCATGTTGTATCACCAACTTTGCACTTCTTTAATTTACTAATTTATTCGCCATATTTGCTTGGAACACCTGAAAATCAACTTTCTCTTTTAACAAATTCATCAATATCTTGGGTTTTCTAAAGGTTATCTCTTCATGGATAAGGATAAAGTCAGAACATGACAGAATGAAACTTATTTGTAATAATTATAAATAAATGCCGAATATTCAGTCTCGAGTTTTCCTTTTACTCCTGTCTTTTATTAAAGTGATTAGTGCAAAGATGTTTATGTTTGTTATGTAAATTTTTTCTCAAATTTATTTTCAGGTTCAATAGATCATTCTGTGGATTTAAAACCAAATGTTATCCTTTTCCTGCCTCAGAAACCATATTTCACAGATGGGTCCTTAAAACAACAGGTGAAGTCAGCAATATGAACTTGTACTCCCACCATGTTTCTTTTAAGTACATGTATAGTACTTCTTGAAATATAAGCGTACTGATCTATACAATATATCCACACAATCCCTCTATTTTTTGGGGTACATCAGATTAAATATTGACTTTATTTGTACTAGAAACATGATAACGCCTGTACACAATTGGCATATCAATCTGCAAAAATAGCAAACTTAATGTCTTCATCTTTGTAACCATCTATTGGGGAAATTTCAACCTCTAAGATATGACAAAAAAAAACTGAACCTTCATAGGTAACATAATTATTCATATTATACAGTTTAAGAAACCACACACAACAAAATTGTATCATTGATTACAGGCACACTCAAATCATCGAACATTTGAAAAGTCCTGAAAAGTTTAGGATTCGATTTCAACTTTTTTTACTTTAAGTACTTTTAAACTCTCATGGCATGACTGATTCTAATTTTAGTTTCACATAAAGTACTCAAGATTTATCAGTTAGGTTTATAAAATTAAATTTAGGCCTAAAAATAGGTTTGTTTCCTGTTACCCGACTGACCCATCTTTTACCTGCCGACTCAAAAGTTTTTACAGCATCCAGATCATAGTGCCATATTTCAATTTTTACGACAGTGTTTCTGATATATGTAAAAAAAAATGTAAAAGAAAAAATCCCTACCTATGGACCCATATTTTTTTGGGCATGTAACTGGAAACAAACCCTTTTTTTGTTGAGGCCTTAAGTAAATTTTATTGTAGAGATTTCTTCTTTAACAGTGCTAAAAACTTTCAGATTTCCAATTTTTCTCTTTTGAGGTTGATTTTTTTAATTTTAAGTTTTTTTTATTGATCTTGTTACCTTCCAGCTTCTGTTTGTTTGTTGTTTTGATTAAGATCTTTTGAATAACCATAAATTTTGAACTAATCAATGGGTTTTTGCTTGTTTGTCCACATGATGAAATATTTTACTAATTTCAGGTTGTTTATCCTTTTAAAGTATCAGAAGTGTCTGGTAGTACATGTAAGTATTATCTGTGTTCAATGACACAAACAAATGTTACCAAATGTAGACAAGAAATGATATAAGTATATGATCGAGTCCATTTACAGAATGAATAGATGTACTTACTTTGCCTCTAATCAAATGCTCTGGTTTTGAAAATACATTGTATTTTTGACCACAGAATAAATACGTTGTGCATAAAAGTTGTGCATTTGGTGTTCTCTGACCTTCAGTAGTTGTTAGCTTGTCTGTTTCAAAGAAAAAGTTGAGCTATTATGATCTCTGGTTTGTGGTTGCTGTTTTCGTTGTCATCGGTGTGTAAAAACTTTTATGTAGCCCATTACTCAAACACTCGTAAAGATATCACGACACTTGGAATACTTAATTATCATGACAAAGCGCAGTTGCTGTCATTAAACAAACGAGCATTGGCACTGCTCTGCAGAGCTCAAGTTTTTAACTGGTCCAATTGTTTAGCTTATTTCTGCATTTTCGTATTTTTTTTATTATGAATGAATGAAACTAAGAAGACTGCTTGAAGCCCTTAAAAAAGTTATCTTGACAGTGACCAGGCTGCATGCTAATGGATTTTAAACTGTGGTATTAATTACTAAATCTAAGCATCGCTGATTTATTCTGAATTATTTCAGTAAATATGCAGGATACTGCCATCAAAGAATACTTGGATAAAGTTGATCTCAATTGTATATTAACAAGAGTCAAAGACTTGGATGCTGCAGTTGACTGGAACTGGTATGTTGTAATAATTGTTTTTTCGGGGCGGGGATTTGTTTACTGTCAAACTTGTGAACTAAGGCCACCCTTGGGAAAGACAAAATATGGTCTTTATGGACAGATGGCCTTTATTTGGATGTCAGGATGTTCTAAATAATTAATCAGTGACTTTTTTTCAAAGAATGGCCTTTATTCACAGGGTGGCCTTTATTTGAAGGTGGTCAAAACACAGGTTTGACTGTATCTTCCATTATCATCACAGAATAGAATAAAGATAAAGTTACTGTCATCTGAAGATTTTGTAATTACTGTGGTTTCATTTAATTTTGATGGCATCAAATTTCGTGGATTTACATTTGGTATTTTTGTGGGTATGTAAATTTGTGTTAATTTCGGACAATGCATTTTTGGCTACATTCGAAATTAACCAATTCTTAATTCATGGGTACTTAAATTCATGGATAAACTCACCCCCAAATTCATGAAAATGCTTGGAAGCATTTAAGTTTGATGATGGATTGTATCTTTGTGCTTGGACTGGTATTTTGTCTGAATGAGTTCTGTGAATGAGACTTAGAGTCACTGCTTGTTGTATGATAAATGAACAAGATTGATGACAAATGTATTTTATGTGTAAGAATTTGAAGGACTAAATAACGTATTGGATTGTATTGCAGGTATGATGAATTATCTCCTGGAGAAATGCAGAGATTGTCTTTTGTGCGATTATTTTATCATCAGCCTAAATTTGCAGGTACAGATTTATTTTTTTATTAATTCTGTGTTTATTTTGTGTACAATCCAACTAGTGTCATTGTTCACCCATAGACAGACTCTACATTTAAGACTTAGGATATTATTTCAAGTTCATAATATATGGTGGCAGTATGTTTTTTGTTGTTTTTTTTTTTTTTGGTGTTATGAATTTTCCATTTTTCCACATCCCTATCTGCACATGCAGGTCTGGACTGGACCCACAGCACCAATCTTTAAGCTGTGACAACTTTTGGCACAAAACTACTGATACACTTTATAGGAAAAGTTGAACAAATAAACTTATTAATTAAATAACTGTTCTGTCATTAATGGTTAGCATTTAAAGATATCCATGCGAGAGGAATAATAATGTAAAAGAATTTTAAAGTCACTGATATAGAAAATAGGCTGTTAGTCACTGAATCAGTTAATTTTAATGTTGCTTCTTTGCATTATTTTATAAATCTTAACAATTGATAGATCAAATTCATGTACATGTATATGAATATTTTATAGTGTCCTGTTGTCTGGGTCTTGAGTTTGTGCAGTTTTCTCGGTCCCGAGGGTTTTCTTTTTCTGGGTCCCAAGGGTGTTTCTTTTTCTGGGTCCCGAGGGTGTTCCTTTTTCTGGGTCTCGAGGGTTTTCCTTTTTTGGATCTCGAGGGTGTTCCTTTTTTTGGGGTCTCGAGGGTTTTCCTTATTTTGGGGTCTCGAGGGTTTTCCTTTTTCTGGGTCTCGAGGGTTTTCCTTTTTCTGGGTCTCGAGGGTTTTCCTTTTTTTGGGGTCTCGAGGGTTTTCCTTTTTTTGGGGTCTCGAGGGTTTTCCTTTTTTTGGGGTCTCGAGGGTTTTCCTTTTTTTGGGGTCTCGAGGGTTTTCCTTTTTTTTGGGTCTCGAGGGTTTTCCTTTTTTTGGGGTCTCGAGGGTTTTCCTTTTTCTGGGTCTCGAGGGTTTTCCTTTTTCTGGGTCTCGAGGGTGCTTCTTTTTCTGAGGTTTTACTGTATTTGGTATATTTCAGTGCTTGATGAAGCCACAAGTCAAATTGGAACTGACGCTGAACAAACGATGTACAACATTTGTCGTGATCTCGGTATAACTGTCCTGAGTGTTGGACATAGGAAAAGTTTACTACAGTACCATGACATTGAGCTTCATTTGGATGGTCAAGGTGGATGCAACATAATGCCTATTACTCCAAACTTGACCTCATTTTCCCAGGAAGTTGAATGAGTATTTTTTATCATTTATGAAAGTTTTAGCACTTCTTGGTGCTATGCGTTGTTTTGAATGAATCAGTATGACTGAATTATTGTTGTAAGATTTTGTGTATGTTGTGTGTTCTTTCATTTGTTCAAGTTGTAGGATTTTTTTTGTGAATGAAATGTTGTTTAGCTACAAAATATCATATTGTGCCATCAAATAGAGGTGATATTTTGTTATGTATATTTTATTTTATTTTAGAACAAGTTTTGTTTCAAATACAATTTACTGCAGTTAAATATATACAGGATTTTATTCCATCTACCTGTAAATGTTGATCATTGGATCATTTTTGAAAAGATATTGTATTATTTATATAAGTGTGAAACCTGTCAGAAAATGACCAAGATGAGGTTTGAATTTTATTTGTTTAAAACCATTCAGATTAACTCTTTTGCTGCCGAATTTCTGTAAGTGGCATTTCTAAGTGCCAAGTATTTCTTACTTGTGCTCACCCTGTCCTCTGCAAGCAACTGCAGACTTCTCTGAGTTAACTGTGAAAAAACAATAAATGTGCTTACAACATATCCATCATTAACCATCCTAGTTAAGACAATCATATTTTATTTTTCTGTTATGTTACATGTTGTGTTTTACTTTCTTTGAGGCATTGCTTGTTGCTGCATTGTTCAGTTGACTACACACTTTTGTGTATATTTACTAGATTGGTTGATTAAGTTAAAACAAGGTTTTAGGGGGATACAAGATGGATTGGTTATGTCTTTAAGCTGCGCTACTTGATTACAGAATGTACAAGTCCAGCTAGCTAATTGAATTTTACGTATGGGCTCAATAGGTCATATTATTTGTGAATACGTTGCCAGGGTGCTGCGCATGTTACATGACTTTGTTGAAATCATTATGTCTATGGCAGTTCGTACTCCACTGTTGATTAGAATGATTCAGGGGAGAAGTTGGAAGTTACTTGCGTAGAACAAGGTTAGTATTGGTACAGAATCCAGGAAAATGGGATTAATTAACTTCCTGTATGTTACTGAAATACTTTTAAACACAGGCATAGAACCCCCAAAAATGTTTTTATTGTAGACTTATTGAACCAGATAGTAATTTGCATTTTCATGGTATAATATCTTGTTCAATCAGTACAATCTAGTTACATTCCATCCATAGTTGTTTATGAGAATTGTATTAGTGATAATTTGTTTAATGATTGTGTCAATATTTTTAGTTGTGACAGAACACGGTCATTTTAAAATAAGTCCATACAGGGTCCATGTTTTATCATACTGTCATACTGTCAGGGACTTTATCTCGGCATGTTTTACTATTTTTTTTATTTATGTATATATTGCTGGGTTTAAAATCAGGTTTTGAAAAATCAAATTACTTTATTTGCTTGATTGTGCATGTGTTTTGACCAAATTCAGTAATACAGAATAACCCTGGAAAACTGGACTTGGACTAATTTTCTAAGATTTCCAGTTTTCAGAGAACCATTGATTATCCCTCTGCTTCATAAGCATACTTTTGACTCTGCCAAATTCAAAGCAAATATACAAAACATGAATTTATTTTAGAAAATTAGGTTATTTCTTTCTGATGAAATGGAAAACGTTGTGGCAAAAGAAGCCATTACTCAGTACAATCAATGGCTTCTTTTGCCTCAATGTTTTCAAAAGTAGTCTGCTTCAGACGCAGGGAAATGCAGTATTATGAGGCAAAGGGTTATAGAAGAGAAAAGAATTAGACTTGAAAAATTGTCCAATTGTCTGAGAATTCAAGTTTTCAGGGAGTCTGTATTTTTTTATTTCTGGAAGTCATTAAAATTGCATCATAATTCTACATGCAAAACTTAAACATTCATTAATTAATGCTTCTGGTATTCTTGAAATACATATTGGCTTTAAAAATGGAAGTTTCATATCACATGGGAACAAGTGTTGAACAAGAGCTTTATGAAATTCTAATTACTGACTACCTGTTAATACTCATTTCATGAACCGGTCTTATTAAGTGATTATTTAGACAAAATGATCAAATTCATTCAGTTTTTACACTGATAAATACTTTGTAATTACACACAAGTATCGGTATATATTTAGTTCTTTTTTGTTGCGTCACTGATGCTACTATTATGTGAGTGAACAGTTTATGTTTTTTTTTTGCTTTACATGTTTAAGGCAAATGTTTTAATGTACATGTATTTTTGTGGCAGTGCAGCAATTGTGCATTATATCAGCGTTATATGGTTTTTAATATTCAATCTATATTTGCACCCAATTATGCGACTTAGTGTGAATTTTTATCTTGAATTGAATGAATTGAGTCGAAGTGCTGGTACTATTTGAATTTGTATAATATTTTAATCATGTACAAAGATTCAATCACAAATCGTGTTGTTAAAATTCTGATAGATCTACCACATGGGTGAAAGCTGGCAAAACTGAAAATACTGAAAAATGAAGCTGGGGGCCTTTGGGCCACTTGGACAAAAACTTCATTTTTAATTTTATAACATTGGCTTACACATTTCTAATCTGACGACATTAAAAGCCACAATCCATTCTTTAAATCTGTTCTGATTGGCTGAAGAACCTTCATTAAACCAAACAAATCACTCGTAATATGATACAACCATAACCTGGATGTTAAAGGTGCGGGAATTCCATAATTTTTACAAGTTTTGATGACTATTTTGTTACTCGATCTTCGATATCCACCCTACACCCTAATTTTAATTCAAATTTACACAAATTGGAAAATGACCTAGAAATGGCAGAAAATATGGAATTCTGTCTAAATATGGAAAACTTTCATGTTTTTTTTTAAAAAAAACTCTGGTTGCTATGGTTTTTTTTACATTGATGGACACAAAATGACAATTATTAGTGTAAATATGCTGCCAGCAAGCTGAATTTACGTTTTGTATATAATTGTATTTTACCAGATTATAAAATGTTTTTTAAACATTGTATGTGCGCATGGTTTTATAAGATTTATTTGGCTTTAATTTTTAGTGTCATTCATTATTTTCCTTGATACTCTAGCTTTCATCAATTAGAATTTATTGAAGAAATGACTTTATAAGGCTGCTTGATATAGCAGTGAGTCATATAGTCCTTATACGCTCAATTTTTTTTACATCTTGGTGCTAAATTGCAGCACAGAAATGTCAATCATTCAAGGGGCATTTTGACTTATCTATTTTATGGTTGAGTAATGTTCTGTTATACATTTTAAGTTATAATGAAGATTTTTTAAGGTTGATGTGTTTACAGGTAATAAGCTTTACTTATTTGATATCATGTGTACATTAATTAACTAATGCTTACATTGATGTTCAAATTGTGACTAATAAAAATACTGAAAAAAATGCGCAAATTTCATCTTTATATAATTTTCTAGCATCCATTTATTTTGAAATTATATGTACATTTAGATCACCCTTTAAAAATTGTTGGTTTGCAGTTACTTGACTGACTCATTAAAAATCCTTGACCCCGAAGAATATTTTTGCAATTTGGACACAATTTTTTTGTTCTTTATTCCAGCAATTCATTTTCAGTGCAAGCATATGATATGAACAAAAAACTTACCTACCTATCCACAGTCAAAAGTCAAGTTGCTATCCACAAACCAACATTTTTTTAATGATGACCTTACATGTATATTTTCAAAATACTCAGAAAAACATGTTTCACTCCTAGTCTCCAGTTTCACCATACTTCACATTCAGAAAATTTCTTAGGTCAAATGATTTTTATTCCCTGTTAAACGAAAAATGTTATTGTAATAAACTTTCAAATGATGAAAAACCTTTTGTGTCTATCAATTAATGATTGGTTATCAGCTCTGTAATTCAAAAATATGGTTGTGTTACAGTTTCTTAACCTGGCCAATGTCTCAAATAAATGACCTTAAGATTTACAGTCCTATGCTATACAAACGGGGCCATCATTTGTTGAAAGCCTTGGATTGGACTATCTGACTGAAATTAAATTCATAGTTTAATAAGGTATGACTCGCAAATTCCATACTCCAATTACTATGCTACAGGACCATTGCACATCTTCACAAGACCACATTGCACATCTTCACAAGACCATAGTGGAATCACCAGTGTTAATAATAATAAAATCAGTTTGTAATAATAAGAGACATAACAATTTGAGTTCAGGTAAAAAAAATCAACAAAATTTTCAAGATATCATTTCTAACTAATAGGACTTTCAGAGTACTGTTCACTGTAAGAAAGATGTTGGCAAAAGATGATTGCATGGGAGATAATTTGTTTACATGTTAATTGCAGCATCAGTAGCATTATTTTTTCAGTTTATTTTCGTGAATATATTTTACTTTTCTACAGTTAAACACTTGATATGATTGAAATACATTGAATATCCATTCTGATAAGTACACATGAAAATAAAAATAATTTTGGCTAACATCTGGACAATAAAGTTTGAAATTGCAGAGAGCTCTGAAATCAGTAAAGGGAGATCACTGTGCAGAAGACTTTATAACTTAATAAACTAATGACCGTAAACCAGTTGTGTAATTAATGCGGTAAAACCAGTGAACAAAACAATCAAAGGGAGGTAACTAATAAAGATCTCAGTAAAGTAATTTGCTCAAATCAATGAGATGTTCTAATAGTGCCCGTTGTTCACATGGTAGCCTTTATTCATAGGAGACCTTTAATTCAAGTTTGAACATTTAATTATAGCACAATTATGTAACAAAAAGATGACAACTTTAACATTTATATATTTATTATCTTCTTAAAATCGGCCATGAAAACCTGACAATGCTTAACTACAATGCCTGAAAATGAATAAGGACATTAAAATGTAAGTAGAATCTTGTATTACAATAATATTTACTTCACCCCCTTGATAGGATTGCCAAAAGGAATTTGATGATAAATTCATCCAACAATATCTCAAATCATTTTTCAAAGTTGTTTTTGAAAATGTGTTCATTTATGAAAGATTTATGAAAATGTCTACATTTCACATAGTGTAAAAAAAAATATGTAAGCTTTTCAGTTTAAATTAAGGCCATCCTAAAAAAAATTGATGGATTGCAGTTATGTATTCAACTCATTCAAAAATCCTCCAAGCTAAAACTTTTTTGATAATCTTGATACTTTTTCTCATTTTTTTATTCTAGCTATACATTTTCAACCTTAGACTACAAAATTGACAAATAATGCTTGCCTACACACTGTTAAAAGTTTGGGTTGCATAACTGCCAACCAACATTTTTTGGGAAGGCCCTAATCACTTTAGTCCAAATATCTTAAATATAGTGACTTCAATGTTCTATGTGACCTACTATAGAGCATTAAAGTTGTCCGAATGAAGTAGACTCTCGATATGTCCAAACTTTACATTTTAATGAAATCATCATCATAATATCTATTATCTTAGAATTTCCACTCCATGAATGGTCTAGAAAAAAATATAAAATATAGGAAAGCTGAATGATGTACTGATGAATAATAGCTCATGTGAAACCTTTGTATGACATATATCTACACGGTAGATGAATTGAATGCACTGTTTAAAGCTCCACACACATTCCAATGCTTTATAGTGCTTCATAATGTAACAGTGTAAGTCTGAGACAAATTTAGTATTCAAATGCAATTATATACACAGTGCAATGATGAACTCACAATGATTAAGCCACATTATGGGATTTTGGTCTAGCACAGAACTGAACTGAATTTACATTGCATCAACACTATATCTCATATGAAGGTGTGCAAAAAATCATCATATCTCAATTATTGATTTATGTTCAATGAAACTTTAATAGAAATATATAAGGAAAGACTGCATACACAGTTAAAATCCAGAAAATACAACTTTGTTCTAAAAACTAAATCCCAGAATGCTGCTCTTAATATTTATAGTACCACTACATGGCACGAAACAATAATGACATCATGATTAATGACAAAACATAGGTTAAATTGTCAGCTACCAATAAAATGTAACTCGCACATACAACTGGGACAACATTAAAACACTTCTTAAGTATAATAAAATGAAATATGATAACTCTGAAGAATAAGATTATGAAATACAGTTGGTCACCTTTCATTTCTTATATATATATATAAATGCCAGGCAATTATAAAAAATAATTTGTACAGAACTTGTTTCCAGAAAATTCAATTCCAAATTATTTTAATTTAATGGCAGGAAAGCTGAACTGATTGTGAGGTTATTTTGCTTTAAACTTTGTATATATACACAATACAGCCATTACCCTAATGCCATTAAATTATTTTAAAAAGAAATGTACACATAGCCAGTGTAGGCTATTTTAGACAGAAATACTTCATTTAGGCATAATAGAGACATTTGGTTAAATGTCAAGAATTCTTGCACAGGGCAGATAATAGCTACCTTGCCTACAAAATGTAAAGAAATAACATAGACCGGAAACAAAACCGCATCCAGGAACATCCACAGAAATGTAAAGCTACTAGATAGTAAAAAATCATGCATTGATAGAAAAAGCAAAAATGTTCTTTAAAATTCTAAAATTACCATCCAATAAAGTAAATATATAATTGATTGCACAATATCCTCAAAAAAATCTGGTAAAAGCAATAAACTGTTAAATTACAAGAAATATTTCCAGCTAAAACTTTATATAAAACAAGACAATATAAGTACAATAACATTAATAGAAGTCTTTCCATTGTAGCTTATATAACATGAATTTTTTAGATAAGCAGCCATATTATATGTACATGTAGTAGATTTATTAACTTGGAAGTTTCAGTTAAGCCCTAAAGAAAATAACATCAATAAAGAGCTCATTTCGTCTGAATCAGCACCATTACATCTGAATAATATTAAATTTTGTATCTGTTGATATGAATAATACATAAATACTTAACTGTAACGCTCAAGCAGAACATAAGTTGGCAACTTAAAACATGCAATTTTTACTACTATAAGAAAACACGTAACTCACTGACATTGAAGCATATACTAACAATAAGTATATTTATCTACATTTTATGGCTTCAAATCATATACACATACAATATTTTACTATGACATTGAAAAAAGGGAGAATATTGAAGGAAAAAATGGAAGAATAATGAAATTTCAAATGTAGAGATCTAGTCCCATTCAGAGGAGAATTCAATGTCACACAGGCTTCGTCATTTTTGTGTTTTTAACAAATTTTTTCGCCTCTTTTTTCAGTTGTCTAATATCATCTTCATCATCTGACACATCATCATCATCACCTGAAACATCATCTTCCTCACTGTCTGATTTATTCTGTGATTCATCATTGATAAAACTGTCATTGTAATCATAAGTATTAGGACCAAGCGATTCGTCTTCTCCGCGACCTTGATCACCTGTAGGAAGTTGGGCTGGAAAGATTAATTAATTGTTGCAACACATATCGTGTTACCATTTCAATGAATTATTATAACCATTTGTATTGTACAATAATATCAAATTATTATTAAGTCATTAAGTATATAAAAAGCATATTTATTCCCTTCTTAACTCAATCTAAACAAATTCACGTAATATAATCATTAAGTATTAATAATACTTAATATAAAAATTAAGCTTACAGCTCTATTTTCAGATCACAATTCATTAGTGAATAAATTATAAGGACAGTGCAAGCAATACAACAAGTTTACTTTTTATTGACCATTTAGCACTTTAATAATTATGTAGTTTTGAAACTTGAGGGTTGGTGCCAAAAAATAGGGTCAGATGTGTAACCTCAAACAACAGTCATGTAACCAGAAACACAACTATTTTATTCTGGACTTACTGAGAAGGATTTACAGGGACTAAACTCCAGAAAAAATCAGAAAATAATAAAAATGAAAGCATACAAGAAGTCATTTGAAAGATTAAATGTGATACATAAACATTAATTACATCTGAATGGTATTATAATAGCATATAGTTCAGCTAAATTCAAACATGAGCATAGCACATTTCTAAAAAGTGACTAAGACAATTGATATTTTTCAAAAAATTCTAAGACTTATCCTGGTGTTATGGTAAATAAAAACAGTGGTACATCCTCATTTCACTTTTCAATTTATTATAAAAAAACAATAATGGAGATTTTGAAAAAAATCTGGAGTCTAGTCCCTTTAAGCCAAAAATTGTTTCACTGAGGTTTAACTTTACATCAACAGCCAGGGTCATATGAGACTTTTCCAGCTTTTATGGTGAAGGAAGACCCCAAGCTTAGACCTGGAGAGAACCACCAACATTCTGTAAGCTAGCTGAATGGCTTCCCACATGTGAAATTCGTCCGGTTCCAGGGGGGACTTAAACTCACAGCAGAGAGGGGGAAGCGATTACGAGTCAAGAGACCATAACTGCTAGACCAAAGGAACACCCATTTTTAAACCAACACAAATAAAAAATAAAACATAGATAGAGTATAAATGAGACAAGCCGTACCATCCTGTTTAGTTTCTCGATCCTTGGTATAATGTTTATATTGCTTCAAGTGACTGGTGTTAGTTCTGAAATAATATAAACAGGTTTGTATTGCTGTTAATTTCATTTATTTTACATGATTCACACTGAAAATACAGTGATCTATCCCAAAAAGTATAATGTAAAATCAATAGGTTTCAATTAACAGAAATTCTACACATAAAAGCAATAAACATAGAACATCCTTTGACTGAATAATGATTGAATGGTGCTTAAATAAAATATATAAATATCATTATTTTACACATTTATAAAGTGTTGTTGTAAGGTCAAAGTGCAGTTTGTTTTAGGAACTAGATTTCTTTCTTCAACCATAAACCACTAGGTCTTTCACAAGACTTTTTATTGAACTTTCTGACACCAATGATTGACCATTCACAAAAAATTTAAGTAAAACAACTGTTGAAGTAAATCCCCCAACCCAAATATTTTTTAAATCTTTCAACAAAAAAACCTTTCCTTCATTATTTCAGCTGCTTTTCATTACAAGCATATAATGTTTAAAAAACGCCTACAGACTCATCATTAATTGTATGGATCGCATTAATGCAAACAAACAATTTTTTAATGATGGCCTAAATTCATGACAATGAAGCACTAACCTGTAACAAGTACTGCCATATGGACAATCTGGTCGTTCTTCCTCATCATCTAAATCTGACTGTTCATCATAACTAACATCACCTGGATGACTGAATTCTGCAAAGTGTTCTGGATTTTTCCTGAAAAACAATAGAAAATTCCTAATGGTAAAATTGGGAAACAAATACTACACAAATGACTGGAAGTCAAAAGTAATTTATTCATTGATTAATGTTCTTAAAACTCACAATAGTTGTAAAGATCAGTCGATCAAATCTTCTTCCAAAGAAAATTCCAATTTTATCACATTTTGACTGTCACATAGCAACAATACTTTGAGAAAGCTGATGTTACCAATTCAGTTATATTTGAAATATGATTCAATATAATCATTGAAATCTAATTACAAATAATCATGAATAACTTTGTTAAAACTGACTGATAACACCACTATTGTATCAGTTATTAATGGTATGTCAAACAAATCAATGACACAAAAATATGCTTTACAACATTGATACATCTGTTTGTGTATACACCAAATAATGCATTTTACCTGTAGCATTTTTTACCAAACATACATGGTGGTCTGTGTTTACTTTTCAGTTGCCGTACTTTCTTAACTTCATCCCTTTTGTCCTTTTTAGGAACAGGATCATCGTCGTCTTCATCACTATCAGATTCCTACAATATTTCAATAAGTAAATTTTCGTTAAGTAAGTTTATTGTCGCATGTATTTTCTTTAGCTCACAAATACGTTATCATGGGTTGAATTACACACCAAAGAGAAAGTACAAGTGTTTCCACAGAAATATTAGAGCAAGCTCGTGTTCACCGATCATCTACAGCAAACACAGTCATAGTAAACTCAGATATAGCACAGAATCAGTTACAGTGTAGAATATATTTTTCCCCAATCAAACCCTTGTATATTGTATTGTTATGATATCATGAATATGGATACAATAAAGTAATTATTTGGATCCACAAGAATTCACTATAACTGTGTTTTACAGTACCCACTAACAAAAACTGTAATGATTTACAACTACCATCAACTAAATTCAAGCTGATTTAACCATAAATCATCATCTTTATATAAATTATGTATTTCTGATTCACAAACAAATGTTCAAAAAAGTGATGTCGCAAAACAATAATTGAAAGAAAGATAAGTTATTGTTAACTCTATTTAGTATACTCGGTAAATTGTAATAATAAATCAAAGATCATTCATTCAACATCAAAGAATGATGAGATATCATTTCTAGTACAATAATCAGATTCCAATAGTAATACTTACCTCCTTTCTTCTACGTTTTGAAGGAGTTTTCTTCTGTGGTTTTTCGTCTTCTGAGTCCTCTTCATCCGACTCCGATTCATCTTTATCTTTTCGCTTCTTAGTTTTAGGGTCTCTTTTAGGAGCTACGTAATCATCCGAGCTTGAATCTTCATCCTCACTGCTAGTCGACTTTCTGCGCCGCCGTGAACTACCGCCACGTTTAGTTGTCTGTCGTTTTCTAGTGGACCTGGGGACATACTCATCTTCTGAGAATGATTCTTCATCTGAATCCGCATATTGTTTCCGTCTACCAACAGTTCTTGATGATCTTCGACTAGGTGTTTTCTGATTCTACAAACATGACACAAATATTAAGTACAGTAGAATACAGATTATAGAATGAACTTGTAGGGATCCAAAATATCAGTCAACAATATCAAATACATTAAAATAATGAACAACTTGGCAGGAGAAAACAGTTTCTTCACTATAAACATATCTGATTTTTCACTAAATCCCACTTCACAATGCAGTGTTATACTAAATTTTCAACATATTACAACTCCATGGGTAAAAGTTGAAAATGTAAAAAAAAACGGAAATCTTAAACTTGGTGCTGCACAAACAATAAAAACCAGTAGGGTCCGAACCTAGGAAAAACTGGAGGTTCTAGAAAATTCTAGAAAACTTTTAACCATGCAATTCAAACAAGTACAATTAGATGAAACGAGGCACCTTTTTCTGGGATGAAGATTTACGATTCTCCATCTCCCAATCACTTTCATCATCTTCCTCCTGATCTAACACAAAGTCGCTGTCTTCATCTTTAGACAGAGAACCTTTAGGTAAATCATCATCTTCAGAGAAATCCACAAAGTCATCAACTGTAAGATGTATCATACATATTAGACCATCGAATTAACATAAGAATTTCAGTTAAAGGAAAACCATCATTTATCAAAGAAAGCAGTTAGTCCAGTGTAAAGATATCATCAATGAGATAGAACCTAGACTTTGATAAATGAGCTAATTCACCTACAGCCTCTCCAGAGTAACATTCTCTTCAGCAACAACCTGCCTTCAAAAAAAGCATTATTTTTTCCCACTTTAAAATTTAACTATTAATTTAATTTCTTTAAAGCAAAAACCCCTCAACAACAACATAATTTTGCTTCTCCCAAAGTGTGTTGCTTTTGAGATGTTGCACTGTAATTGTATAAAAATTGATTACTTAATTTTCTTACGCATGCTAAAATAAGCATGTGAAATAATTAAGAGATAAAATAATGACTGAGTTGTTCAGTGCAATTTTTGAGTCTTCAGATAGATTTATAACATTGTTAAAATAATATCGAAGTAAAGGAAAAAAGTTTCATATCTTAATAGTGATGAAATTTAAAAATAAGGTCAAATTTTGTACTAATTGCCTAAAGCCACTTTCTTATATTCATATAAAAAATTCAACAATGATGAAATAATACCATAGCTTTTTCTCTTGACTCGAGCTGCCCGTGTGGCTCTAGATGATGTGCTTGGCATTTCATCCTCTGATGACTGTCTTCTACCACGAGATTTTCCTCCACGCTTTGATTTTTTTGGCAATTCCTCCTCTGAATCTAATTCGTCATCACTTGAGTCACGAGCTCTCCTGCGGGGCTTGGGCTTTGGTTTTGGTTTCTGTTTAGGCTTGGAGGGTGTTCGCTTTTTTGGTTTATACTCCTCTTCTTCATCATCCCAATCATCGTCAAAGTCATCATCAGAACCATCATAATATTTCTTTTTAGAAGATCCTCTTCCTAAAAAGCAAATAAATGTGTACATTAAGTTTAATGTCAGCCATGAAAAAATCCGCGTATCACAATTATAGTACATTTGTAATACAAACCTTGCTATGAAAATTATGGAAATTTTTTGTGTTGTCTCTATCAATAATATGTAAGTATTTATCATCATCATCAATATTATTGTACAAGAAGGGACTAGCACAAGTTAATGGAACTGGGCACAACTAAACAAAAATCACCTCTTTTTGAAGTAACTTTTTCTTCCTCATCTTCTTCTTCATCAATATTAAAATCTTCATCTTCCTCACTCTCTGTCTTCCTAATTTATGATTAAAAAAAAATACTGGAAAACATATTTATCTTGAGGTTCGAAATACAGTAAAACTTCGTTATTATGAGCATCAATATCATGAGCACCCAACTTATATCATTATTATGAGCACCACGTTTACTTCGAGCAATTAGTCGGTTCCGATCAATCTTCGAGATAATGAGGTTTTATTGCATTTCAATAAAAAAAATAAATCATTTCTACAAAAAAATTATCAGCCAAAATATGATTAAAAGAGGCTGAACAAAATTAAAGACAATTGGACCAAACTTTTCTTCAAGAAATGAAACCAAAAAAATAAACAAATGTGTTCAGTAATCAGTGATTGGGAAAGGCATGCTCCATGCGCCATAGTCACATTAAAATTCAAAATGTCACATTGTCTTTGGCACTTGATGCTCCCAAGGTGCATTCTGATTTTTTATCTTTTTGTGTACAAAATGAAGTGGGTACGAAGTAAATACTGCTACTCTGTGTCATCTGACGCTTTACGCTAGCACCTAGCAGATAGACGCTTATGAATAGTTATGGAAACTGTTTTAGTTGTTACTCAGTAATCGTCACATGAAAATGTCACATTAGTTTTCAAAATGTCACATTGATTTTGGCATCCGAAAGGGCCATTGTCCCATTAAGAAAATTTCTTTCCTAACACCTGTGTAATGATGGGTTAATTGCTTCCACAATGTGACTTTCAGTGACTGACCATAGACTAAAGTTGATAACACTGAATAAAACATATACAAACCTTCTTCTACCAGTGGATGCCCTAACAGGCACAACCTTCTTTACCGGAGAATAATAATCTTCCTCTTTCTTTCGCTTTGCAGGAGGCTTGGCTAAAGAAATAATAACCATTCATTATTCATTTGTAAAATAAGGTCAAAATATTTGGATAATAAAAATATCAGTAAACTAAGCCTATAATAAACATGGAAGAAAATTAATTGACAGAATCAATACTCCATTAACTTTCATTCAGTTTATACATTTTTATTACAAGGTGCATTGACAAATTCTTAACTAGAATAAAGATATACATAGTGCAAAACACAACCATGCCAGTCTTTTTTATTTCATTTCAATACATGATAACTTCTTCATAGATAAACAAAACCAAGATTACCGTAAGATAAATTCAAACAGTACTAAAATGCAATATGTATCAACTTGCCTTACAATACTAAAAGAAATCTAACAATTAAGTTGTTTAAAGTGGAGTTTTTTAATGATGACCCTTCATCCTAAATGGGTTCAACTCCAAACTGACAATAGAAGTCTTAAAATGAAACTATACACAGGGATTTTAAGGGTTTATGCCACTCATAAATGTAAATCTTGTTAACATTTTATGAACATGAAAATAAAATATAGCTCAATTTGAACTCATATAGTGTACTACTTCAGCATGACTAAAACAGACATTGTCATACATCCAAAGGACTAAGTAAGTTTCGTAGTAATTAATACAACCTACATCAAATCCTAACTACATGCTAACATAACCTTTTAAAATAACAATAATCATATCAAATATATTTCCACGCTTCAAACATAATCAAAAGTCTGTAGACATGTCTCTTTACGTGTATACAAAATGAACATAAAAAAACATACCAGCAGGCTTAGGGGGTGATTTATTAACAGGTGGTGTTTTAGCTAGCTGAACCATCCACGTGGGTAACACTCTCTTCTTATCTACAGGTAAAGCCATTTCTTTGCCTCCATCAGCAGATACTATTTGCTGAAGAATATATAATGAGTACATGCATTACTACATATATGTAGCAAGGTTGTTCAGTGTCTATCAATAATTAAATTTAATGTATATAAACCATTACAAAACCGTGTGTTTCTCAGCGGAATATTAAGCAACTAATCAGCAAATCATTTTAAATACACATAATTCAATATATACCAGCACAATTGCAAGAAAGTGAAATTGCCCTAGTAACACAGATTTTTCAAGCTGAGCATGTATCAAGTATGACCAACATTGTTGTTACACAAATATAATGACTGTCTTGTGAATATCACTTATGAAAAACATGCCCTCCACAGAGGAAACTTGAACTTTAAGATTCGACCTGTTGAGCAAAAAAATACACACACCTTCCAAGGTTTAACCTTCTCTGGAGTTTCTGTTTCTTCCTCTCCATCTTCATATTAAAAAAAAATAAAGACTTGAAGTAAAGTTGTGAGTAAAGGTGTTATAAACTAATTCATTAGCATCAGTCTATCACACATAATTCAAGAGAAAATATGTATTGATCAACCATACAGCTAAATCACACAATCACTTGTATAAGAACTGGAGGTAGTACACTAAAGTCATTAACATAACTACCACTTTACATGACTACAATGAAGCATGGCAAAGAAGTTTATCATTGAATTTAAAGTCAGTTTGCATGCCTGACACTAAATTCATCTATAACATTTACATAAAATGCTTTAAGCAAAAATAGCAATCTAAGAAAAAAGACCTTTGTGAACATAATGACCTTCTTTAAGGTGACTTCTAACACAAGGTTTGAAAAGATTCTGAAATGACTCATTACCTTCATCCATTTCTTTGTCATCTTCTTCTTCAACAGATTTACTGAAAAACAAACATACAGAAAAACTATCATTTCAAGACATCATTCACAAGCAGGGGTGATTACTACTCTATCTGAAAAACTTCCAACTCTAACACACCTTATTCTAAAAGAAGATTTTCACCAGATCTTTTTAATGCAAATGCATGTTCACTAGTCAGAATACAGTAAATAAGTGCAGTTTAAATGTAGTCATGGTTATAATAAACTTCCTTATAAAATCCATGATAAAAATTAAATATATTTCTTTTGTTTTATGCCTACTTTTTACAGTATTTCGGATATATACCAGCAGGCAGTAACCAGTAATTCCAGGATACCGTTTCATTATTGACCTTGTTCTCCACAAGTTACTGCCAATTTTCCACATGAATCACTCAAATCAGCAGAGGAGACAAATAGCAATAGACATGAAATAAGAGGCAGAAAATAAAGTTCCTGATGCAGGGCTCAAACCCACAACCTTCTGCTTGCAAGTCAGCTCTCTACCAACTGAGCTAATCAGCTGACGGGCATACTTACTACTTAAAACACATATATTATACATACAGTCCTGTGATAGACATAAGGTCTTCACAATTAAATATTTGTTTATAATCCCAGTATGAATAATAACCCAAAAATCACTCTTTGAAAAATTCTTGAGAAAAACTAAAGTTCATACAAAGTTGTAAACATACTGAGGACCAATGACAAAAGATTACTTTAAATAAAGACATATGTTTACTATACTGTACTCTACATGTACAATATTCAAGTTCAAAGCAGCATACTTTTGACGTAAGAGATAACAAAACTAAACCAGTCAGTACCAGACAGAGAAAGCATTTACTTATTTGCTTATTATGAATTTGTGTATTTTCTAAAAACAAAATATCACATTCAAATAAATTCAACATTTGAATATTACCAGCAAGGCCTCTAGGCTCAAGAATCAAGATTTTTCCAAGCATGAAAACTCCTAAGATTTACAGTAAAATCAATTATGATAAACAGTTAACTCTGACATGGTGTATTAAGCATTAAAAATTGCTTATCATGTCTTTAGATATATAGAAAAGTTTTATGAATGACACTAACAATTATAGGATTCTTTTTATCTCCATGATCAAACTCATACATGAGAAATACATGATCATGGAAAATATGTTCCTATGGACCCTTCATGCGATTTTTTTTGATGGTCATTGAAGCAAAATTGAGGGTCTAAGCGCAGAGGGGGTTGACATAAAATAAGCAAGACATTTTACTGATATTAGGGAAACCGGGAACACTCAATAATTAAAATTACCAGGAAAGAACAGATAAAGCTACTTAAATGAATTGGAATTTTAAGATCAGTCATACCTTTTACTAGTTCCATTTTGTGTGGCAGGACACTGGACCTTAAAATAAAGGCTTTCTGGTAGAAGACCAAACACATGTCCATTTTCTAATAGACGACGTTCATCTTTCTTCATGATCTCCACACTACTATTACTAGTCTTTTTGAAGAAACACGGATTGGTGTGGGTCTGAAGTTAACATTAAAATAAACTAAATTTAAGTCAAGTAACAATATATCTATATAACATTTAGGCAGGATTTTAATTAGTACAGGGTTTAGCTAGTCGACAGGTTACATTAAACTTATTTCAAGAAACAGATTCATCTCACAGCAAAGGTGTCATCAATTTCTCAATCTGCAAGCCCATCAACTTAATTATTCAAGAAATGCTTAAAGTCTGATCATAAATAAGTCCCAGAAACTGCAGCCATGCACATGGAAAATGTTCCCAAGATAATAGATATTTATTCTCTGAAAAATCTGTTCTCATTAATCAGAAGCTATGTAAAACATGATCATTTACGGTGATACATGAACATGAACAAGAGGGTCATGATGGCCCTGCATCGCTCACCAGAATAAATGTAAATTAACTTGTTACTAAAAAGGTAATAATGTAAGGCAACACTTATGGGCAGATAATGGGGAACAATTATAAACTTGATAAAGGATCATCAAAGGATATTACAAAGGAATATTTGTGATGACTAAGGGATGCCACAGACCAAATTTGGTGATGATCCAACCATTGATTCATGAAAAGAAGTCATTATAAGGTATTTCTATATTTAGTCTGATGACCCCTAAAAGGGGCCAACCATTTATATTTGAGCATACCTGATAGATTACCAAGTTTGATAATAATACATCAATTGTTTCATGAGAACAAGTCATTTTAACGTATTTCTGTTTTTAGCTTTAAGTTAACAAATCCGATAAAAGACTATCTACGAATGCTACAGACCAAATTTGGTAATAATCCATCCATAGAATCATGAGAAAAAGTCATTTTAAAGTATTTTTATTATTAGCTCAAGCAGCCCCTTAAAGGGGCCAACCAAATTTTTAAGCAAACTTGAGAGAGGACTACAAACCAAGTTAAGGGATGATCCACCCATTGGTTCATGAGAAGAAAACGTTTAAATGTATTTCTATTCTAAGCTCAAGGAGGCCCTAATAGGGGTCAACCATTTTTATTTGAGCAATTTTATTTGAGCAAATCTGATAATAGACTATCTAAGAATGCTACAGACCAAGTTTGGTGATGATCCATCCATTGGTTCATGAGAAGATGATTAAAGTTTTTTTTCCATTTTTAGCCCTGGTGACCCCTAAAAGGGGTCAACTGGTATAATATGAGCAAATTGCAATAGAAAGTCAAAAGGCTTCTACACAGCAAATTTTAGGTAAACCTGACTGGTAGTTTCCAAGGAGAAGACCATAGTTGACACCAGACAACGGATGCCAGAGCATCCACCCACCCATCCTAATAGCTCACCCTGAACCTTCGGTTCTGGTGAGCTAAAAACAAATAAAGTAACTGATGTTACATCCCAATGTTACATATTAAATCCATTGGCTATAAAACAAGAGATGTCGTATGATAACATTCCAGTTTAAATCATATAAAACAAGAGGTAAACAAGATGATATTTACAGGTGTGAGATAAAGTTTTCCATCTGAAACTTCAAGCATGCCATGGTTTCTTGACACTCTTTTGTCTGTCACCTGAAAAAGCAAGAAATGATTTGCTGCAAATACTTATAAGTGATTTATTTGCTAGGCTATGGAACTTACAACACTACTATAACAACTGTGCACCATAATATATTTTTACTGTCTACAACTACAACCAGACTAATTTCCATCAGGCATAGTTAATCTCATCATGAAATTGTACGTAGCGTCATATTTATTATCTTGACAAATGAAAGTAAACATCAGACAAAATACAATTCTCTTACTTTTTGAAGAACATAAGTATGAAATTTCTAGCTTTACAAGTTAACCTCAATTTAAAATGAAGTTTCAGAACCCTATACATGCATGCAGAACATGATTGCACCTATCACATGATTAAACCACAAAACGATACATGTGAATCTATTATACAATAAACTTTCTTTAAAGAATAAGAGGTACTTGCAATATTATTGAATTCAAAATGAATATGAACAGTGGCTCTTCATGTTATGCTAAATACAAAGTAATGGCCAACAGTTTTGAATACAGCTAAATTCATGATACTACCTGAAGAAACGGCCCTCTTCCAATAACTGTCTTGCCCTCACTGATTTGAATGGCTTTAGCATTTCCATCCCCCACCCTCACAATAGTGATGTCACTCATTATGATGAATACACAAAGAAAATCAAGGCAACTGGGCAATGTTTATAACTTCAAAAAATATAGGTCATTAACGCTTCATTTAAGATCGGTCGCTCTCGAGACAAATATGCATCTTACATCGATGGTATATATTGCATTTCATATATGCAAATATATCTGTAAGTACTGCTGGAGTCAAAAAGCCGTAAACTTTTGCAATACAGACCAATTTCGGGAAAATTTAAGTCAAATGTGCGAACGCCATCTGAAATGAAGAGGTGCAAAAACTTTCAGAACACAACGTGTAAAAAATACCAACAAGAGCCACTTGGGCCTTATGTCTACATGTGTTTGTGTACATATTTGCAATCTAACATTAATATCTGTTTCTGTATCAAATACTTACATGAGGGTAAATTCATTCAGGTCAAATTTAGGAACAGTTTTTCTATATCCAAGGGGTGTAAAAAAATCTCGTTGAGAATGGAATCAAGTCTGAGAGAGCCAGTCCTGGAGTTAGTTTCTGAGTGAATAAAGACTTCAAACTCAAACATCTCTATAGTCTTCGTTGTAACAGTGTTGTATAATACATGTGTGTATAGTGGTCTGTACGCCCGCCAGCCCGATTAGCTCAATTGATAGAACAGCTGACTTGCAAGCAGGAGGTCGCGGGTTCGAGCCCCGCATCGAGAATTTTATTTTCTGCCTCCTATTACAGTCTTATCATATTTCTGTCGAATACAAACGGTCGAATATAAAATCGAATGATTATGGTTATGAATGTATATCTAATTTCATTTCAAATGTTATTTTAAATAGCTTCAAATCACTTAGTGGTAGATTATAAATTGAGATCTTAGCTGTGAACAAAATATGCATCTTTTGTTTTGAACATCACTTGGACTGTAGATGACTAACCTACGTGAGATTTAGAACTAAATCCATTATTTGTTCTGTTGAATAATTTAAAGCTGTTTGACCGAAGTTTAACCCGTGTTTATTCTACAAATTATACATCGTGGATTCTGCAATGGTGAATGATTGCAAATATGTAAGCATGCAAGCATCCTGTATTTCAATTAACAACTAATTTGACATCGCCCCCTCCCCTCCCCCTCTCTCTCTCACACCAAACATCTCTCAAACACTCCTTTAGAATCATTTTGTATACATAGATATGAATAGTTCTAATCGAACCCTGTATGCTCTACCTTGCCTATGGTACGGCATTCACATCATCGGCGTATCATTCTAGTTGAAAGATTTAAATTTAGGCGGCAATTGAATTTACTTGCATGTTTATAGTTTCATGAAAATGAATTTAAAGCATGATTTAAGTGATTCATGAGCAAAGCCCAAGACAGTGTTCAGCCTGAATCTAGAGAGATTTCGTTTATTAAATTCTTCAGCTTGACTACGTACTCTAGCAAAGCGAGCGGGCTGAGAAATGTAAACGCCATTAGATGTGCTTCGATGGAAATCCCCATCAAGACATGAAAAAAAAACAATATCAAAATTAAAGCCATCTCTTCTATCATAAACTTAATGTGTAAATATTTTATTGTTAGTAATGTTTAGCGTTACAGTAGATATAAAAAAGATGCATAAAATTTTCATTAAAGTTTTAACTATATTTTCTGATAATTATATTAATATGCAATAAAAAAATACACAATGTCGTAAATGTCGTAAATATATATCGTCTATTTTACTTTTGATAATAAAAATAGAATTATTCATTAATTGAAAGCTATGCATTACATTTCGTAGACGGTAAATACATTTCGGGACATTTTCGATATGGGGGGTGTAAATAGCTATTAAACTGGTTCCGACTCTGGTTGGGGTTATACAGATACGCCTTACGTGCACCGCAACATGGAACTGGGACCTTACGTGCACTGCAACATGGAACTGGGACCAGTTTAAGATAGATATGTGAACTAAATTATTAATTTCGTAGATATACTTCATATATTTTCAATAACAAAAATATAAATATTTCATACGTTAAAGCTATACTTTATGCAGCAAAACTCCATTTCGTAGACGTTACTCCATTTTGCGAAATCCTGCCAGTCAGCAAGGTGTTCGTGACTTTGTTCACTTTTCGCAAATATCAGGCGGTCGTGATTTTACCGTGACCTTCAAGACATTGTTCATTTTTCATCTCTGGGTGTTGGAAGGGAACAAATCGCCAAGATGCGTACTTCAATGGTAAGAAATTGGCGGGGAAATCAAACAGAAAAGGGCTATGGTTGATTTCATGTTGCTGTTTGTACTGTTCATTGTACTTTTCTTTAACTCGTATAACTTGACCTGTATTCGGATACAAACGTTAAGTTGGACATAAGTATTTCGTGCCTAAAACAATTCCATTTTTGTTAAATATAGTTCGATAATCAATACCTTTTTAGTTGATTTATGTAAGAGCATGTGTTGTCTTTAATTTTGTGTTTTGATGTTGTTGTGTACAACTGACATAGTTTTGATCTTGAGCAATTCCTGTGACCTCCTTGACATGGGCTTGGTGTATGTTATCAATAATTTAGTTTATTCTACCAATACTAATTTAGTAGTATAAACTAAATAATCAATAAGTCTATGTCTCAATCATCTGAAATTAATTTATTTATCATAAATTGTTGATACGTTTAAAACAGTCCCCTGGGCAAGGAACCAGTTGAATACTGAATATTCTGTACACAATTAAAAATAAAAGCATTGCCTTGGAATAAGAATTCATTGAACAATTAAAGTGTCTGAACTACGCTGTCACAAAATAACAAAAATAGCATATAATAACCTGCTCATGGTATATTTTTGGCAAAAATTGGCAAACTAACAAAACTATCAGATGACCTGTTGACAAATTTTCTGTAAAAAATGCGTGTGTGCAAACAGGAACAAAGCACATATAAAATATCAAAACTCGTTATACCACGAAAACCTGTTATTTGACTATACACGATATCACAGAGGAATTCGTACGCCTATTTAAAATGTAGCCTGACAGTTTATGGACTAATTTAATAAAAACAAAGATCAAAAATGGAAATTTGCTGAAAAATTGTTTTCTACATTAATCTTTTTTTGTTGCCAACTATTCGAAAATGCCAAGATTACATCAACTTATGGCGATTGAAGGAAGTTACAGCACTGTCTTAGCAAATGTGCTCATCATGTCCACCTCGGTTCATGTCAGTCTGGTGAAATTCCTCATCATAGGTCAGTTGTATTTATATCATTGAATTGCAGGATTCAAATATTCAGTCAAACAACATGTCAATTTTAAACTATTTTTGGGCTGGCAATTTTTTGTCTGGACAGGCAAATTTTTCCACTTGGCCTGTCCAAATGGCTGGCACTATTTTTACAATGCTATAACTGACAGCATGCCAGAAAGCTGTTACTGTCATTCATTAGGTTTTGGATTGGGTTAGATCTCAGTTGAGTGGTTAAGTGGTTATGGTCTCTGACTAGTTTTCACTAGCCCTTCTCTGCTGTCTGTTTGAATCCCACCTGGGACCAAATTTCATGTTAGGTCTAAACAGAAACAAGGTTTGTTTCCGGTTACCCGACCAACCAAATATTTCGATAGGAATTTTTTTTTATTTTATGTTTATTTTTTTCATATATTGGCAACACTGTATGGGAATATGTGTGCTGTAATATTAATGAGTTGTGAAAATTACAATATAGCACATAGATTTAGATGCCATAAAAACTTATTAGACAACAGGTAAAATATTGGGTTGGTCGGGTAACTGGAAACAAACCTTTTATTTTTTTAGGCCTTAGGAAGCTGTCCAGCTAGCTTATGGGAGGTCAGTGGGTCTACCCCAAGTATGAGCCTTGGGTCTTCCTCCACTGTTGAAAGTCACCAAATGACCCTAACTGTTGGTATGATGTTAAATTCCAATGAAAAAAAAAACTTAAAATTAAATATTGTTGTGTGTCTCATCAACTTTCTACCCTTGCCCTGATTTTCTTGCAGCACTATCCCCTATCAGAAATTCCAAAGTGTGAAACAAGCTATGAAGTAATTAATGAAAGGAATAAATCCTAGGTTAAATACAAGTCCTAGTATTTGTCTATATGTTAGAATTGTACCTTAATTACGAAACAGGGTGATAATGCATAGTTGGTTTGGTCAATAATGAACCAATGTATGGTCTCCCAATCATTGCACTGTATTTTTTATGAACATAATTTGAATAAACTTAATAAAAGTTAAATTTCGGCACATGCACATGCATCATCTTAAATGGATCAATATTATACATATATTTATAAATGAAATTCATATGTAGTTTCACAGTGAAATAGCCCAAAGATAGGTCAACTAGTGACGCAGATCAGGTAGGTATAACGGTTGCATCTTCCGGCATTTACTAAAATGTAGCGATTAAATTTTGTTTGTCTGAGATCTTTTCATCATTGTGGTCGCCATGACTACAAAAACTGGTTCAGAGAAAAACTAACCGGTAAAAAAATGTCGTATTGCAATATTAACTGGTAAATTGGTTAACTGTTAATCAGAATTAGAATTATGATGGATATGTTAATTTCAAAATTATTTATGCATAAAATTGACCCTTAACTGTTTCTGTAATTTTATGCCGTATAAATACTCAGCTCCAATTTCTTTACTTTCAGGTGACAAATTTTACGAGAACTATGGTTAATTGTTATAAGGAGGAGACACTGACTGTTTCAAGTGGTGCAGCAAGACTGCACGCGATTAAAAAGAAAGCTAGTGTAAGTTTGCATAAGGTTTTTACTTAAGAGAGTTTGTAAAAATCGTTTACTAAATGAACCTTAGGTTTGAATTCAGGAACTGATTGAGTTATGAGTTATATCAGGTTAATCATATATTAATCTATTAGGTTATGTTTTAATTTCAACAATACATTATTGTGTTTACTTGCTATCAGGGCTCAACAAGTCCACTCATCAGCTCGGAGTGATTAACATATAATCAGTAATCATGCATCAATGACTGGTGCTGAAGCTTATAGTCAGCATTTTCACCCATTAATGCAAAACAGATGAATTTGTTGACTTATGCTTTGATAACAGAGTATGTGTGTTTGTGACAACCGGTTGAAGTAAAATTCCTTCATTTAAAATCACTTTGAAATACCTTTCCTTGACTCAGAGCTCATAAGTTTTTGGACAGGTTTCCAAGTCAAGAATATGATTGCTCGGCCTAGAAGGCAATCTTTTGAAGTTAGTTTCCATCCCTGATTGACCTAGCAATGTTTTCATTATTTCGTTTTGTTGAAATTAACACAATACATGTACAGTGATTTTTTCTCAAAAATGTCATTTTTTTCTATTTTCAGAGTGACAAAACATTCAGTTATTTGATTGGTGGCACACCGAAGTATCTCTATGTTAGCATGTTACAATTAATGTGGGTGCTTCCAGTTGTACAATGGGCACGCAATGCTCATAAATATGGAACCAAAAAATAGGAAGACAACTTTTTGAACATTAGCATGAATTCTGTGTTTACCAATAATTAATAATTGAAAATTAAAATCTGTCCCTCGTTATGTGATCTTTATTTTGGAAACTGTTTTCAATATCAACAGTTATATGTTGAAAAAGTATTCAATATTTGGCTCTTGTATTAAATTTCACAGAGTACTGAAATACAAGTTTTGAAAAAAAGTGTCCTTGTTTATATCATAATACCTGTTTCATCAGCTGTCATAACTCTCTTGTTCAGGAGGTCTGTGGTTTTAGACCCATACAAGAAGTAATACTATGCTTCTTTGCAGTACAACTAAATGATATTGTATCCAAAGATACTTGTTTGTCACCCTGATACACAAATAATTTATTGACGTAGGTTTTGCCTGAAAATGGGAAAACTATTTTTCTGCAAAATTTTGTTCAGTAAAATAGGTGTTTCCCATTCTGGGCAAAAATTACTCAGGCCATACCAAATCACGTCTATGTTTAGCATAGCATTGAGGTTCAAAAACCTATCTAGCTATCTGGAAAAAACAAACAAGTGCCTCTGGAAAGAACACAAATTTCCCACTTAATTGCCACAAAATATTAGCTTCTATCAAAAGTCCAAACAGTCACTCAGTGAGAATAGACAAAAGCATAATATTGATCGACTTTGACAACTGGAAGGCATATTGATACAAAGTAAATCATTCCAACATGTAATGGTCTAATAAAGATATTTCAAATGATTAAATATTCAATATTATGATATTTTTTTTTATTTGACTCAGGTGATCAAAACCTTTCCGTCCGCGGAAGCTAAACATAGATACAATTTTGCTGTATTATTGAAAAAACATTACATTGCACTTATAGTTCACACTTTTGGCCTAAGCCTCCATTTTATTTGGTCATATTTGATAAAGAAACAAAGAACTTACGCGAAGTTGAAGATTCGAATCAAGCGGTGTGTTGATAAACTTAGCTTGCTTTATTATTGAAAAAAGAAATCAAAGTCACATGGTATGGGCACACCGATATTTGCAGTGCCCAGTGAATTAAGTATAGTTTAAGTATGCCACATTATCATAGATCATTACAAATGTCAGTAATTCCAATCCAAAATGTTTAAAATTCAAGAAGTGACGGAATTACAGAAATAGTTATGTACAGTCTACTCCAGCGTCCACACCTGGGGGTTGTTAGCACTCTAGAGGTCACACTTTTGAGTGAATCTTCATCAGACCTGGTCAGAATGTTTTTATTATTGATCTTGTGTAATTATGTGAATATGGGTCATCCCCGGTCAAAAACTAGGTCAACACCAGAAAACTTCGTTAACACTCCAGAGGTCACAATTTTGATCGAATCTTCATGAAACCTTGTTAGACGGCTTGTCATAATGATATCTTGGACGAATGCGAACATCGGTGATCTTGGGTCAAATCACCTGGTCAAATCATAGAAAAATCTTTTTAAAACTCTAGAAGTTATATTTTTGATTGGATGTTCACCAAACCTTGTCAAAATGCTTTTCTTAATGATATCCTGGACAGATTCGAACATGGGTCATCTGGGGTCCAAAACTAGGTCACCAGGTCAAATAATTAAAAAACCTTGTTAACCCTCCAGAGGCCACAGTTTTGATTGGATCTTTGTTGAGCTGTGTCAGAATGTTGATCTTAATGTTTTGGACAGTTTCAAACATGGATCAACTGGGATCACAAACTAGGTGAAAATGTCAAATTTCCTGAAAAACTCGGTTAACACCCTAAAGTCACACTTTTGATTGGATCTTCCCCAAACTTTGTCAGAATGTTTGTATTAATGATACCGTGAACAGGTTTGAACATGGGTCAACTCAGATTAAAAAGTAGGTCACTAGGTCAAATCACAGGAAAACCATAGATGTTGCAATCTTTACCCTGGTGAGCGAATTAGGGCCATCATCACAGGGGGCTAGCACGTTGACGGGATGGAGTATAATGGCGTATTAGGCCTAAAATGGCCACACGTGCCAAAAACACGTATATCATATGTTTACATATACAAGGGTTACAACTTCCGAAATGACAGTTTCTGCACCAAGTTTATTTAAAACTAGGTAACTTTTTGAGGAATCGCTCAAATTTCTAATAACTGGTGTCTACAGATAGCTAATACATTATACTACACATAGCCAGTAAGCACCTTGTCCATTTCAAAACAATGAAGCAGGTATTTAATCTTTTTCCTCCGAAAAATCGTCAATTTCGTTTAGTCGAACGCGACCTCGCAACACCAAATTGATCAGAATTACCATACTAAATACAACTTAAAACAACAGGTAGAGGAATGACAACGCGTGCTAACCATAAATATCTTTAAAATACACAGATCCGGCAAAAAAGAATTATCCAGAAATGGTCTACTCACGTAAAATTATCAAAATCGTCGACTCCGTCATAGATTTCCACCTCGCTACGCCATTATGATTCAACTAATGAAACGTCCGCTAACAAACAAATTACGGGGCAAAGGTCACTGCATCATGATATTTGAAGTTTCAATCATGCCACGATTTTTGTGAATTGAACGTGAATGGAACATTCCTGGATTACATTTTTGCGCTGAATCAGTGTATTTTAGTAATATTTATAGTAAGCATGCGTTGTCATTACTGTACCTGTCGTTTTTAGGTGTATTTAGTATGATAATTCTGATCATTTTGGCGTTGCGAGGTCGCGTTCGACTAAACGAAATTGACAATTTTTCGAAGGAAAAAGATGAAATACCTGCTTCATCGTTTTGTATCGGACCAAATGTTTATTGGTTATGTGTAGCATAATGTATTATCTACCTGTAGACACCAGTTATTAGAGATATGAGCGATTTCTTGAAAAGTTACGTAGTGTTAAACAAACTTGGTACAGAAACTGTCATTTCGGAAGTTGTAACCCTTGTATATGTATACATGTAAAATAGGTGGTTTTGGTCCGTGTGCCCATTTTAAGCCAAATACACCATTATACACCATCCCTTCAACGTGCTAGCCCCTTGTGGCCATCATTGTCTGAAATACTGAGAATACATGTACTTTTATTTGATAATGTAAGAGGAATGATGAAAAGCGTATTTAGTGTAAATTTAACTGCACTACATATGCATTGTATGTGTAAAATATCGACAAAATTTTTACGTTTATGAATGACACTAAACAAATCAAGCGGCTGCGAGGTAAAATTCTAATGTCTATGTTGAGTTCAGTCCCTTTCAACTAACTTACCCTTCCACAAGGAACCGGCAATTTCTCCACTTAGGGAGGAAAATCGACATTTTGTCAATTTTTTATGGAAAAATAGGATCTGCCGCGACCAGTATTTGAACCTGGATCATCTAGTTACAAGTCCAGCGCACTAACCACTGAACCACGGTCATGACTCGAGAATAATTATTAACAGTCCATAATTATACATTGTAGTTATCACTTTTGTTATATCCCGATTCTAAGTACATCTCTACTCGGCAGGTGAAAACTTATTCAGAGAGCATTTTCTTTTATATAATTTAAAATGCTAAAATTCTTTATGGCGCTTACGAGAAAGGAACGGTCTTAGAATTCAGCACTATGAAACCAGTTCTATAGCCAAGGTTAGCCATATCGAACGCAAATTACACGAATATTGCGTCTGTTGCGGATACAGGTCAATTCGTAACCAAACCAATTCGTCACCTGTTTTTTCTTTTGTCGATTCGTAACCATTTTTTACAAGTCAATTCGTAACCTTTTCAAATCCTTGGTCAATTCGTAACCTTCTAAGTATTTCTCGTATTACATTACTAAAGAAGTGTTTGTTGGTATTTAACAAATGTAATTGGGTGATAATTGGCTAAAGTGTTATGTAAACAGTAGGTTAAGGATATATTTATCGGTGAAATGTTACGTAATATTTGAAATATTTATGACTTGTTCAATCATTTTCTATGTCTGATTATTGTATTCTTTTTTAGTATGAATGTTAACATCACTTTTATTCTTTGTAAATGTTTTTTTTTTGTTTTTGTGTTTAGTAGACATATTCGTGCTGTTATGAATTCATGTACAATCACCATAGGCACTTAGCGCCGATGGACACTCTGTGGGTTTAGAATATAAATCTGAACATTATAATAGTGTGTTTTGGCGATATTTGCATGATATAAATAAGACAGATAGAAATGACTAATAAACTATGAAAAATGTTTTCTGATTTATTTTCACATTCAAATATAATAAAAATAAATAACGTAAAAACTCATGCATATCAGCTACAAAGCAATGTGGTTATGCATTTCAATACGAACAAACAAAAAAAATTGAACTATTATGGTTGGTCATGACATACAACAATCTCGCGAGGTACCTAAGTCTGAATACCATCCATTTACGAAATGATAATCCAAAATGATCCAAATGATAACCACACAACTAATATCCGTTTACTAAATCTAACAGTATTAATATGAAGCATAATGTTAAATCTTTGTAAATAACTTTATTAAAAAGTTTTTAAAAATAGTTTTTTTTACATTTTCTACGTATTGTGCTAGTTAAGCGACATTACATCGCACAGGGAAGCGAGAAGATATTAAGCGAGAAGCTAAAATTAACGAAATACATGTATTATAATTCAATATGAATTTGTAAATTTGATCATTTAATTGATGTTATATTTAGTTATACAATGAACAATTTATCTATCTAGATTAAATCTTTGAAATATGATTGTACCACTAATTACAAATATATTCTACACATACATATTTGCGTTAATACATTTGTATTTCTTATTATTAGACTTGAAAAATGACATCGCGCAGATCGTATACATGTATCGAGTAATTTAGTTTCCAAGACCTTTCAAAAACCTTGAATTTTCACAAATAATGACAATTTCTCAATCAATATTGTAATTATCAGCTTCATCTGCATACAGTTATTTGAGTAGCGACAATATATGTTGGAGGTTACGAATTGACCAACAAAGAGAGGTTACAAATTGACCCTCTGTTTCGATCGGGGTCTAAAGGCAAAACAAACGTTTTGTTTTTCCAATGGGAAACTGTAAATTGACATCAACGGGCTGTTTTTTCATGATTCGAGGCATACATTTCTTTATTAAAACAACGCTTCACACCAAGTTAGACGTCCTTCGCAATATGCCTTGTGGAGACTTTCATTGTGGTTAATGTCATGTAATGCTTTCTACTTCAAAGAATTGAGCTCTTTTTCCGGCAAAGAAATAATCCGGGATTCGCTAGCTTGCTTTGAATGAAATGTTCAAATTATCCGCAATTTTCAGTCAAAATCTGTGAAATGTCTAGAATTTTGAGTGTCGAAAATTAGTATTTTTTACAGTCAAGCTGTACAGGATTATATAACAAGGACAGCTTTCTGTGATGTGAAATGATCCAATTTCCAGCAATGATCTCCCTTTGTACTAAAGCGTAGCGTGAAGAAGTAGCCGTAAACTGGTTCCCGTTTACTCTGCTTGTACAGTGTGCACTGCAACATGGAACGGAGACCAGTCACCGGTCCGCGAAGATTGGCGGATTTCATTCAACAAGGCGGTAAATAATTGCGAACTCAATACTTCAATGATATCAAGGACTGGATTAATAATGAAAATTCATGCACTGAATGCACAGGAATATTTTGGAATATTGCGTAATATTTTTGTTTTAAAATGACGTGCATTAATTTATAACAGAAACACTACATTTGCATTCCGTGTCATTGCGATGCTCTCTTTCTATGTGGTTTTCCGTCCGATAGTTGTATTGGGAAAGATAAAATGTGGCCTTTATTGAAAGATGACCTATATTCGTAGGTCAGTTTGTTCTAAATAATCTATGACGGTTTTCATAGAATGGCCTGTATTCACAGGACGGCTTTTTATTCGGAGGCGGCTACAAACACAGGTTTGACTGTAATTTAAAATAGATCCTAATAGTGCGTCCTAACCCATTCGTACATGCAACGGAATTTCGCATGGAGGTGTTATTTGCCTCGAAGTTCGTACTTAATCGAAATAAAGGTTTACAAGGGGTCGATAAAATGTTGCCGATTGGAAATACAACATTTTCTGATTTATTTATGGTGCGGAGCTGTTAATGTCAAACATTCGCGATAAACAGTAATATTAGCACATATTCACCCAAGCGAAGCCTTATCACATTTTACGTTTAGTATCCTATAAATAAACACAGGTGAAACACGGTCGGTAGGCATTTTAAACGAGGCTCGTTGTCCTTATATGTATAAACATACATACACGGCGTACAGCCACACACTGGTATTACGAAGTTAAACTAGTGAATTACTAAATAGCGATTTAACAATTTTATTAAATTTATGGATTGGAAAAAATAGTGATTGAACTGAGTTTAAACACACAGAAAATCATGTTGTTTATATATACGGAGTCGCTAGCTGGATATTTACGTATAGACCGACTGTCGGATATTTATAAATTAAGGTAACATATTTTGAACCCGTCAGTGTTTGTTATCTTTTCATGTGTTATATACTAACACAATGGAGCTTTGTATAGACATGATTAAATGGTGACCAACAAATACATACATTGATTTAGCACTGTTCAATTGCCAAAACTAGCTTACACAGACGCTTGTGGGAGGCATTTTGCAGTCATGTTTAAGGCAATCGGAAAATGGGGGTCGCAAGTGAAAAATACTTTACATGTTCATATATTTTCGAATATATTTGGTTCAAAGTCGAAGAAGTATGGTGATCTAAACGAAGATGAAGAAGAAATATTTTGTGACGCGCAAGAAGAAATATCAGATTCCGAAAGCGACACTGAGACCGTATCAACGTTGCCCGTGGAAACAAATGGCGATATAACGGTCAAAGCAGACATTAATTTGAAACATGCAGACGCTATTTTTATCTCAGACAATAGTGAAACGGACACAAATGAAACAAGTCAAGTGGAAGTGTTGTCAGAAACAATAGAAAATAACGATAGTGTTGTGACTATAGAAAATTTGGTAACGTTTGATGTTGAAGGTGAAACAGAAGAAAATGTCAATGATGCTACTGACACTAAGGATGGCGAGAACACAGAAAGTGTTTCTGATTCGAGTGGTGAAAGCGACAGCGATGATGATCATCATGTTAATCATAGTGACAAAACGAAAATCATGAAAAACTCAAAAAGTAGCAACGGTCTTGTTCAAAGTGCAAGCGCTGCAGTGATTCAGAAAGTCCATAGACGTATGAATAGTTATTCCCAAAGACAGTATGCCAAATTTGACAATGCTCACGATGACGAAAGAGACAATGTGATTCAAGATGACGTCATTACATCAAATGATGACGTGGATAACAATGACAATGATAAAATTGACCAAATAGATTCAAAAATTGAAAAGAAAAAAAGAAAGAAAAAGGTAGCGTTTTTCCATTTTTTCCGTGGTATATTCAGCTTTGGTTCCCGGTCTAAATCAACACGTGTAAGATGAATTTAGTCAAGAAATGTGAACCTTCTTTTTGGATACATTCGAAGTGTTTCTTGTGATTTTAAGAGCACGATGCAATTTTTTAATCAAATCTAATTTTCTATTATATAGATCTGATAAAAATCTGAAAATATGGACTTATTTTCATATGTTAAGATTTTTTATCTCATGTTAGGGTGAATCTTATGTTAGGGTATATATGATAAGCAATTGACTTTAAATCTACTCATCTCTCAGTAGAACACGTTCTTTCGATAAAATTCAGAGTTTCCCGTGTGATGTTAATAGCCGATGACAATCTACTCTTTGAATATATATATTATTTTTCTTTAAAACTGTAATAACGAAACTCGACCGAATAATGTGATATTACAGAGCTCATCAAATGACATCTCATTTATCAAATACCTCGCATAAAAGGCTTATATATTACAGCATACCACCCTGTATGTAAACGCAATGACATTCGGAATACCTCGGCCGATTCCATCCCTCCATTAGACGTGGTCGGTCGATGTGCGCCGAATGTAAGCAGGAACTCGCGTAAACAATTTAAGGTCAAGTTTTATATATCGTATATTTCTATTTTACCATTTCATAATGTGTTATGGATTACCTTCTTTGCACCATTTCGTACATTTTAATACGCCCCCACATTGTGGTAATGTCTTTTGTGTACACAAATAATAGCTATATAAGAATTCGGATAACATCATTCCAAATGCCCTTAACTCGTACAGTGGAAACCCTCTAAACCGGTCCCTCTATAAACCAGTTTCCCCTCTAAGTCGACCGAATGTTCTGATCACGACTTTAGTAAAAATTACAAAGATCCCCTGTAAACTGGTATCCCCTCTAAACCGACCCAAAGACCTGGTCCCGGGCTCGACCGGTTTAGAGAGATTCCACTGTATTTAGTATTCATGAAATGTCAGTATTCATGAAATTTTAGTGAGTAATTCCCTTTTGGATAACATCATTTTTTGCATTTAATTTAGAGTATTTAATCATAAGATATCCATATAACAGTATTAATATTTTCATGATACTTGTATATATACAGTAATGCCTCCTGAGAGACCGTTTCAATATTAAAACCACCTCATTATTAAGACCACGTGATCAATGTCTACATACCCTATTCACCGCTAAGTGGTAAGACGCTGGTTGACGGATCGGTTAAGAAATTTAAGTATTCATGGCCACGAATTTAATACATTAAATCAAATATGTGATAATACATTCCAACTATACTTCTGTATGTTTGAATAACGTCAAGTTTAAATATATTCATAATCCACATATATAGAACACATATCGTATCAGATAACTATACGTACAAACATACTACAGTGGAAACCCTTTAGACCTGTTCCTCTACAGTGGGAGTCCTCTAAGCCGGTTCTCCTATAAACCGGTTTCCTCTCTAAATCGGCCAAATGTTCTGGTCCCGACTTCATTACTGTATATTTTAAGAATCCCATCTAAACTGATACCCCCTCTGAACCGGGCAAATGACCTGCTCTCGGGCTCGACCGGTTTAGAGGGGTTCCACGGTATTAAATCATTGAATTAACCGAAGATTTTATATCACTAAGCTGCGGTATTATGTCTTTCTGGTGTCAACATGTTCGTGTTTCATATAAACAGCTCTTTACACTCCAAAACAATCCAAAGCACGGGTAATTAAGTTTCACTTTACTTTTTGTTTGGGTTTCAATTAAAAGAACAAGATTTAAATATGTCGATTGTTGCAATATATTTTTATGATAACGTTTTGTTATTCATGTAATTCTTATATTTGATACAATTTTTACTACGATTATGAAACTATATTAAGAGTTAAACTACATACAAAATAAAGGAAGGTTAATTAAAGTTTGATTAAGATATGTTACGAATGAATTACGATGATTGTCAACATATTGATTCATATTTTTTCTAGTTACCCCATGTTTCAAAGTTTCTGTGATATTTTCAGCATGTACCTTTATACAATGTAAACAAAGCGCTTTTCGATATATTACATATTTATTTGGATTATATTACCGTTTATTCAAAGTGTTTGGAGTATTTTACGATACACAAATGACATGGATAATCATTTAAGCAGCTACGTAAGACAGGGTCATGTTACAACAGGCAAAGCATGGGGCGATACTTTAAAATGATTGACGTAAGAACATTTCAAAATGTTTTGAGCCTGTGATACGATGTATTAATATCTAACGTAAACCAATTAACTTGAAAGGCAAGACAATATTTAATACCAATGTAGGTTGATATATTAATGAATGGCCTTATGATTAAGGCTACTTAATTATGGGTTAATTCAATGTTTCAGTACCAATAACTACTTAAAAATACTCAGAGCTGTCCTGTTTTAGTTATGGCGTATTGAAAGTTTCAATACGCCATAATTGAAACAGGGCAGTTCTGTTCTGTTCCTAACAGGAAATTAGTTTACATACCTTTCATTATTAATACATGCGGATCTTAATCATTTACCTTTTTCGGGAAAAGTAGGCCACATTGACAAGTGATACTAAGGACACAAATAAGAAAAAAGAAACAGCCATAAATGTCAATATACGTCCATGAAAAGTCAAATTACAATATGTTCAAACGTAGACCTGTTGTAGTGATTTTAATGTATGTAAATTCGTGTTCCTTTATATGAATACACTTTTAATCTTGTTCTAATGTCACTTATTAATGTACGTATGACCGCTGTCTAATTACGAACTTCATTTAATTAATTTATACACATTAAACTCTAGTTCATTTCCTTAGTTTTTGTATGCTCAAACGAATTCCTTTTAGTAAGAATGCAAATTAAGTGTGGAGGGCTTATTTTTTCACACCAACGCATAAAAACTTAAAAATATTCACGTGAACGCTTACATGTTTTGAATGTATTTTATACAGGTATTCACATGTCCAATTTCTATTATTAGAACGTAACTTGAAAATGTTCCATTGAACAATTTCTGTATTGAGGACGTAAATTAAAATATTCACGTGGACGCTTTCTAAAATTAGAACGATATTTAATAACATTCATATGAATGCATTCTAATTGGGCGTAGGTAATTAATATACTCGTGGACGGCATCTCATTATGACAATGCATGGTACATATTAATACGTAAATATATATGGTCGATAAATTTATTAATTGCCAAAACGTAACTCCGAATCTCTACAATACATTTTGACGTAGGAATTTTACTGCGTAAATGTTTAGTCAAATTACATGCCATGTCTATAAAGTGAACAGACCATAAAAATAAAAGCCGATAATTTTACAGATTTTTTAGTCTTAAGTTAGTCCCCGATCCAAATTGCAGTGCACCACAACCAGATTCAACGGGAACCAGTTTATTTTAGTCTGTGACGATACTTTTCATTGATAAATAACCCGTGTTTGAACTTGTGGATATTTTTTTTGCTTTAAGAATATAATCGTACCATGTGGTGTAGTGTATTCATAACTGATGCGTAACTATGAACAGGCCAAATAGGTTAAATTATTGTAGGGCGGGGTAAAAAACTAGGACTTATTCAGCGTATGACTATTTATTGCATATTTTAAAAAATCATCAGTGTAATTAATGCTAAATCTTAATTTATAAACACGTCTATAAAGTGTATGTTTACCGTACGTACGTCCACAACGTCGTTACTAATTTGTTCATTATTATTTATCGTGTACGTATTTCTTTAATCAGCCCTAGGTTTTGGATCATTTAGTTGTATAATTGAAGGGGAGAATGCAAGAACATATCTCTATTCTAACAAAGAAGGGAAGATACCTTCTAGCTTGTACTTATCCCTTCAGTCGTACTAAACTATCAACACACTTTTAAATTCTGTATTCGTAAACAAGCTATTCAACTCAATGGTAATAAGCGTCACTAATGCCATAGAGAACTACATGCACGATTGGTATTCTGTGACACCCATATGGTTCGCTTCAACTAAACAAAGTACGTATATACATGTATTATTTTACAATCGTTTCACCGTCTGTATTGATCCTACTATCAAACTTGCTTTCCACCAGCGGTTCTACATTACTGTAATGTAGAGTCCATGTTTCCATACAAAAAATATGCATTAAGCCGTTCTTGATATTATTTTCTTTCTAGGGTCAGATGGCATAAGTTTTAAATGTTCGCTGTAATGTCTTGATTCATAACTGGTTTGATGATTCCGTCTACATTAATTATCAATCGGAACACCTCGACCGATTCCGTATCTCCCTCTGTTACTAAATTATGCGTAGTCTTCCGAAGTGTGCCGAATGTCTTAATTATATGCTATCAAATTGTTATTGATGTAAGCCGCTAAAATTAAATTAAATATTATTTATAACATGAACAAAGTCCAAATTTCGAATCGATATCAATGAGCATTATGTAGAACTAAAATTTCTTGATTAATTCATGTTAATCATCCGGAGCATACATCTGTATTTCTAATAATCTAGCGGTATTTATTAACTGCTAATTGTGCAATTCAGTCATAATTGTGTTATACTGTTAGGACTATCGTGCTTCAATACATATGAATGATTGTATATATATATCAGTCAATCAATCGGAAATATATTTTATGGTTGAATAAGTTCACGTACATGTACATACACGTATCTATAACTATTTTGGATATGAAATTACTTGAAAGACACATGAGTATTTATAATAGTTACGTATTTCCCAATAGTTCTGTTTAAATGAAACAATCAAATACATTATGCAGGTGGGGGGATACAAAATTAATAATAATCCACGTTTTTTGTTATTGTTATCGTTATAAATTATAAAGTTCTACGTGTAGTCCAGCTTAGTCGAACAATACAAAGCATTCAAAATTAGCTGAAATGATGTAAATAATTCATCGAAATTATTCATTACAATAATTCATTAAGTCTATTTCATACATATATAGCATCGCCAATGACATATTGTTTCAATATTTAAATAATGTTTTTGCCTTTAATACATTGATATTTCACATTAATTTAGCTTTCAACTATTACATGGTATGTAAATAAAATCCAACATGATTATGACAGCTGTATGGTGATATGTACATGTATATTATAATAATTCAAATTTGGTGCATAGATCTATAGCTAGTATCTGTTTGTTTGTTAGCGTAAATTTATCTATTTATTATGATATTTATTTGTTAAATTATATATTTATCGTTATAGCGTTAGTAACGGATGTAAATTTTAGTAGATAGATTATGCATGTTTATATAATTTAATGCTCGTGTAAATAGTTCCTACTTCAACACAAGAGGGGTTTGTCGTATCAGAGACATATCTACGTCTCTGGTCGTACCTTAAAGTTGAAATCGATGTACGTTGCTAATTATCTTCATTTTGTCAGAGATTAGTCATTGTACGTTGTCTAGAGATCTGTCGTACCTCTGATTAAAGACGGTAATGGACGGTAATATAGTTATAAAATATTTCCGACGTTTTAGATTGTGAGATATTGTTAACGAAATACTGTTGAATCAGAAATACTAGGACGTTAGTACATTTATTACTCATGGAGGCAACTTAGCGAAACTACAATTGATCCCGTTTATTTGAATCATCGAGAAATTCGAATGTTTCTAAACAGTTCTCAGTAAAAAAAGTAACTATGAATTATGCTTGATTCTGAATTGGAATATCAAATTGATAAATATGTATCTAGGAAATTATTATATCAAGAAGTAGTATTTTTGATTTCTTTTGTGCCACGATATTTGTATTTAAAAGGATTGATTGGTAGTAGCATAGTGTTTATTCATTGATGGGCATTCAATAAAGAACAAGCGATCCTAATATACCGAAAATTGTGTCAAGTATAAACAGTCTAATCTGTATTCACTGCCGTTCCTCGAAATTTTACAAAAATCTGCATTAATTATGTCAGGAACTCTACATTGCATTTACAGTAATGAAGAGTCCATGAGTATATGAGGCCAGAAAAAAATAATCGTATTTCCAGTTACCCCATTTCACCTATTTTTCATGCCGAACCTGGGGTTTCTGAAATAAGTTCCAAAGAACGAAGATATTTGGGGACGAATCGCGCCTCTACAGCACGAAAATAGAAGTTTAGAATGATAGAAAAGGAAAAAATGTTTTCTATTTACCCTATTACCGGTCAAGTAGCCGAAAATACGAATATTCTTTTTTCTGGTGTTTTTCTGATGGTCTTTTTATAGAATATATATTGTTGACGAGTATTGCTGTTATACAGTGATGTGTCTAGAATAAGAATGAAGCCACATGTGACATACTGTTGAACTTTCAACTGTTATATAATATCGTACATTAACTTTATTTAATTACATGTATTTTTTAATGTTTTTTTTTGTATTTATATGTTGTTGGAATCTCTTAAGATGTTTATTGTATTCGAGAATTCTCGTCATTTTTGTGTTTGAAATGTTTCCCTGACGACCAGTAATCAGATCAATTACACGTGTTTGAGATCTGAATTTAGAAATAAAATGTTTAATTTGCTATGCTCTTTTGTTAGTTCCGCCTGAAAAAAATCCATTGCTTATAATGTTAACAATTGTCAATATAGCCAGTGTAATATTCAATTTTGTTGCAAATTGACCCGACAATACCAAAAATACGGAAAAACACTCACATATTTTTTACATTTTTTGTCATTTGCACGAAATACATACCGTCCTAAAACAGAATATCAAAATCATTTTGCCTAACACTTGGAATTAAGTTACAGGTGACGCAATTTCATTACGACCAGTCACTGGATTTAGCATCATATTATGTATTTAATTATACACTTATAGTATGCATGTATTTAGTCTTGTATAAGAAGTAACAGTTAGTACAAAACCGCATTATGTATTTACACCCCCCTATTACCGAACACGACAATACGCCAAAAATCTGATAGCTTGATAATCACAGTGTTGCATAGAAATGCATTGTATTTATTTGGTACATATTTTCGCCCCAAGAAAGCCATATTACCCCTTTTTGACAGCCTGTTTATTGACGCGTTTGTGCTGGGAGCAAGTCTTCAATTAAAATGGTACGTTTTATGACTAAATCTTGATTGAAATAGCACATTATACATACACTGTACCTTAAACGTTATATATTGAACAAGCGTATGATTTTTACAGATTAAAAGAAGAGTGATTCGTATTTCACGCCGCACTTTGAAAATCCTCCGTCGTGCACTATACATCACGTCACTCCCGACATTCCCAACTCCAGCCGATTTGGAAAGCGTACTGACGGACAGTTTTTACAACATCACTAAACGACAATCTTAAAAACATTCTTTGGTAAAAGCATGCTCATAAATTCCTTCAATTTATACAGATCAAACTATTTTTTTGTTACATTTTAAGCTTTCCTGCATGCTTTAACGAGAATGATAAGAGATGTACTCTTTCGCAATGCCCTGTAAGGCTGCAGACGTGGTCCAGTGATTATTGTGTTGGATTTGAAACCCGGAGATCCAGGTTCGAATCCTGGTCACTGCAGGGCATACCCTTCTCAATAATTTTGAAAAAATGTAGATTTTCCGCCATATGTGGAGAAGTTGCCAGCTCCATGTGGACAAGGGCAAGTTAGTACTGGTCAGTATACAGTCCAGGAAAACTTGTTAGGTGAACAGGTTGCCGTAGATAACTGAAAAATTGTTGAAAAACAGCGTTGAAAAAACCAGTGACAATAAATCACATAAAAACAAAAAAAACAATGTCCTGTTGATTGGCATGACGTTGTCAGAAACCTTACCAACAGGCAAGCTTGCGCTGTATGGCAAAGTGTCTATACAAGCACTCATAGCCCACACATTTCCGTGGGTTTTACTATAGCCAGATCTAATACAACAATTTATCAAACTAATGCAAAATTCCAACGCCCACACATCATCCAAACAAATGCATGCATTTTTAATGTATTCTAGGAAAGTATGTTGTATTGAAAGGATTGATCCAAACTTTGATGAATTTGGCTTTACAGCATTATAGTGTTTGCAAAGCGTTTGGACCTGATGTACATGTGTGGTACATGACAATCATCAAATATCTCCTTAGAACGTACTTAAATCACCATCTATGAAATTCAACAATATTTAGTGAGGGATAAGGATATTGAGAGTACGTACAGTGCAACCTCTCCAAAGCAAGATCCCTTGGTAGAAGCTAAATTATGTTGTTGTTGTTGTTGAGAGTTTGCTGCTCTAGAGAGGTTTAATTAGTAGTTAAATCATAGTGGGAAACAAATCAAGTTGATGTTGAAGGGAGGTTGTTGCTCAAGAGAGGGCCGCTTTGGACAGGTTGCGCTGTATATCCAAATTCATCAACAGGCACTTCTAAATATAATTATTCAGCCTAGAGATGGATATCGTTACAAAAATCAAATTGGTATCACATTGTACCATCATATAAACTGTGCATGCAATGATAATGTTACGTGTCTAATTTACAGCAAAACATGGACAAACAACACATGTGTGCAGCATAACTGTGTCTAATATCGGAGATTCAAAATAAGTTTAATTATGCAATTATGTTGTATTACTGCGCTGTTTACACATACCGGTATACCTATATACAGATTATACAATAACCTAAAGAATTAAAACTGGAAAATATAAGATATATATACGTATGCTGCATGCCTAAATAAGATATCAGACACACCACCCTATATTTAATATATGAATCAGATATCAAAGGTCATAAGAAAAGGATATAATAAAATATGTTCTATAATCCAATCTGAATGAACAGCCACCTGAAAATAAGGGCCACAAAGGGAACAAGGGCCACCCTTTGGCACACAATTATTGATTTCTCACATCTTATACTTGTAAACCTCTGAGCATAAATTCTGAGTTATTTGCCCCTTTTATGATCTTTGTCTACAGGTCTGACTGTTCTGAAAGCAGTGACACAAGAAGAGCTGAATACCTGTCTTTATTTCTTGAAGTACTGTATACTGGGATACTTCATGGATTATTTTTACTTAAAATAATCTTCCAAGATTTTACAATAGGATATGAACAAGCATGTTGAGAAGAATGGTATAACCAGAGGCAAGTCAACAACGTGCCTGTCTAACGAGAGTTTGAAGTCTGTAATCAGTTACGGAGTAATGAAGAGTAAATACATAGGCACTGCACACAAGAAATGTTAATGCAAAACTATACTCATATTTCAGTCATCCTAACAATGGTTAATGTCATATAAAAAAAGAATCTGGACACTATTTGCGAATATTTTTTACGTCCTTTATACATAGGCCGAGAAAAAATAGCTTGTTTCTGCTAGCCTGACTGTCCTAATTTTTTGCCGACAACCCAATTATTTTTATTGGTCAAATCATAGTTTTGCAAAATAAAAATGTCAGTCATATTCTGGATAAAAAATAAATAAAAAAATAAATCCCTACCTACCAACCCTATCTTTCAGAGACTGTAGTGGAAACAAGTCTTTTTGGGCCTTAACATAAATATGTACAGAATCACCAATCACTAAGAATTTTTAGTAATCACTAACTCTTTTGATATGTTGAGGCAATATTTGGTTTCATAAATGATGGTAAACTAATTTCTATAAGTCCAGTTTCTTTTTCATGTTTCATTACGTGTACCCTATCAAATTAATCATTGTATTCTTGCTAGTGTCTTGACACATTAACATCTTTAAAACTATTGCCAATGTATTTTCTTTCCATAGATTGCGAAGAAGACTCGTAAAGCTGTTCGTAGAACCTGGAAATGGTTTAGAAGAAGCATGGTTGCCTATGCATATTCATTCAACTTTCCAGCCATGTTTGCCACAAATGTTGCCACATCAACAAGGAAGTGAAAACTATATTAGCTACTTTAACAGTCTATCGTGTAAGGTTCGCCTTCTTAGCTCAATAGGTAAAGCATTAGTGTTATGGACTTTCGGTTAGGGAGTTCAAACCCTGGGCACAGCTCACCTTCGCTGGTATATATAAGTTGGCAATTACTTATGAGAAACAAGGCTAGAACTGGTACAGAACCCAGAAAAAACTGCTGAGGTTAACTGTACGCTGGTATATAACTGAAATAGTGTTAAAACATGCATACAACTGGAAAAAATATTTGTATTGTATAAGTAATGTAGTTGTGTACATATGTTAAATTTTTCAACAGTGAGACTTACATTCCTAATATTTTTAATGAAAGCTTAGGCAATGACAATCAGTTTTTACATGGTATATCAAATTTATCATTGATTTTTATAAAACATATAGGTACATGTACATAGTTTATTCCAACTATGATGAAATGCCAAGATTAAACTTCTTATATTTAGATTTTCCACCAATTTGCATTTCATATCCCTTGCATTTACATTTTGTACACATGGTTGCTATGTCAACTTTCACTTATCACTAATACTGATTGAGTTAGGGCTTATAAATGGTGGTCAAAGGTATAGATAAAATATTGGTTGGGTCTTCTCAAGCCAAAGAAAATATTTTTATGAATTTCTTGATTTTTGGAACCTACAGACCTCTAATGTTCTATATAACCATATTAATCCCATACATGTTGTAAATCTGTGATCAAACATGATGCACATAGTGAATCAGTTTTAATTACGTAGCTTAATTAAGCAACACTTTCTGTGTAAATAAACAGTAATAAGTTTGAGATCATGAAAAAATTAAAACCAAAATTGCCAAAATTTATTCAAATATCCCTAACATTATTGCTCAATATATGTTTTATACTATTATATCATTGAATGAAATCCAAATATTGCCATATATTAGTCCTATATCCTTGCCATCATAACTTGATATCTATCAACATCATTAATGCAAAACAAACTGATAGCCAAATATTTCTTAATGAATGCCCCTTTTCCAAATTCATGGCCCTCAACCTTTTTTGAAAAGAAAAAAAAAACCTGAAAAATTGTGACTTATCAGCAAGGCTTTAATGAATTTCCAGGTAACACCTAATGTATCCAAAAATCATTAAAACAATTACAGGTAATGGACCAATAGGTAAAAGCTGTAATAGTGGCTCCTCATGGTTTGCGTTTAGATATATTCGGTATTTTAGTATCATTTGTGCAATGGGCATCATTTATTTAATAGCAGTAAATCAATCAACATTTGTAAACATTTTTACAGGAGTTATTTTCTACTTTATTTGAAAGTTAATTGTTATTGTTAGTTATACTATCAATTCATTTACACTGAAAAACTCAACACATTGAATTATCTCCCTTAGCAAAAATTTTCATCATAATTTTTGGACAGCATTTTGTGAAACTGATTTGATAGAAAATTTCCATCAATAAAACAGACATGATGTCTGTCTGTTTCTTACAAGTCTAGGTAATTCATGAAATTTGAAACTTAAAGTGAATATGAAGAAAATATATCATACAATTGTCATTTTTTCTATATAAAAATGCATGTAGTTTATTATGACACTATCTGGAAGCATCATCGATATACATGTACAACCAAGGGAGGTAAGAACAATTGTATATTTGTCATAGTCAAAAATGTTTTGGCAAACAGAACTTAACTAGTTGTCTCCCTTGTTGATTTAGAACTTTAAACCAAGGCATAACAAATAAATATTTGTTTCTAGTTTCTTGTGTAGAATATTTTTCTCAAGTCCATAATTCTACACTCTTCAAAATATCATATTTTCTAGTCCTTTATGCTCGAGAGAAATTATTTCCCAAAACAGAAAACTTGTCAAATTTCACTGAGCTTAAATTAAATGCAGCGAAACCTGTAAACAATGGCCACCAAAAAATAGAAAAAATGCCCTTTGTTTAGAGTTGGCTTATATTCAGCGGTTTATTGCACTTATACATCAATAAATGAGCACTTAACAATGGCCACTGTTCACAGGTGGTTGCTGAATCAGATTTTACTGTAAATATACAGTTAAGGGAGATGATCATGACAGAACAAGCAGTAAATGCTTTATGATATTCCCACACAACGAAATTACGACAAATACCTGTCAACTTTACCACTGTATTAATTTGAAAGTAAAATTTAATTTTGTTCAGTCTAATACATAAATCATTCCATGGTATGTGTAACAGTCATCATATCATTCATCTCTAGTTAAATGTTCACAGTATAACATAACCTGCTTGATTTAATGAAATATCGAATATTTTATTTTTATATGTAGTACATATACAACTTTATACATGTTTGAAGAAAATGTGTTCTGTTATGCTGTTACCAATAAACAGATGAAATTAACATTACTTCCTTTTTTCTCATCACAATAGCATATGTACGGACGGCAAATGGTGTAACATAAATATTGGTCAGTAAGTCACCCCGTATAGAACTTTAGCGCATATAATCACCATATTTATACATACTGACTACATATACACACACCTATATCTACATGTCAAAACAAATCAAAGAAACTTCGTAGCAATTGACAAGATTTTAGTGAAGTCCCCTTTTTGACCTCGCAGACAAGAAGGGATTGGAACCATAACTCTTGTCCCCGTTGGAGTCCCATTTTCCTCCACCAACACCACGTTGTTTGTGTCATATCTCGGCACATTAGCTTTCTGTTTTTGTCGACATCCAACGATATATGCATGTTTCTTTTCTCCCATAATTGCAATTAAAACTTTGTCACCGAGATATCCGATATGTGGTTGTCTGTACACATGGAATATATAAGGCTTTTTACCACTTAACACACTTCTACGTCCCAACATACTATTATCGACTACTCGTACCCTGGACAGCAACTGTAACTGGTGTTGACATTTTGTTGTGCTGTAACAATACAAAATACATATTACATATGTTAATATATTACAAGATTTCAATTATGGCGGGAAAAGAGTCACCAGTGTTCGTCCCATAAAAAGCAACAGAATTTTAGTTTAAGAAGAAACTTGCTTTCAGTTAGATAGAATATACAAGAATGGGATATTTTTTCAGTCCAAAAAAAAGCTGGCAATCTGTCTATAAGCCTGAAAAATATTCATCACCAAATCTGTGTCCATCACAGATTCTATGATTAGATCATTCTGATAGCATGAGAAGTGACTGTAGAGGGGATGAAGCAACATAAAGTTCCCTCATTTAAATACAAATACAGCTGAACCTGAGACACTGGCCACTTCCAAACAGCATAAACAAAATTTTTATGGCCATACTGATTTCATGTAAGCAAAATACCGATATAAATGACCACAAGCAATGTCTGCTGCCAGTGCTACTCAAAATGGTTAACTAGCGGCTATTTGGCACATATTTACATTATATTTATTTATTTACTATTGGGCAATGTGTTGCAGTATTGGAGACTGATTCAGCTGTTACTTGATTCTGAGGAAATGAAAAGTTTAAATGCACATACCTTATACTTCTACACTGTACTGATAATTGTGCTAATTGGCATAACTTCGAACAATTCATTGTAATAGATAACAGATATCGTTCACATACACGGCAACAGCTGTAGTTACACTGAAATCCATTAAACACATCTTAGTCATTAACATGACTGGTATGACACAATAAGTTACATTGAAAATTTACACACATCATCGACAGATTTACATGCATGCATTGTTTTAAAAATAGCCATGGAATATGTCACTATTTGAGAACAGGAAAACATAACATAGATAAGAGAAGACACAGAATAAACCTGATTAAAAGCACTAGTATGTAATATACAATTAAATTTTCCCAAAATCTAATTCTTTAAATTCAAGCAGGAGTGTAGAAATGTTTTCAAGTAGCTGGTAAGCTACTAAAAGCAAAAGGGGATCTGCGGGTTTCCCCATTGTAGGAGGCGAAGGGGTGATGTCCCCTGTGGGGAAAAAGTATCAAGTGAAAATGTTCAAATAGCCGGTTATTTTTTCCGGCTTCCGGCTCTTTTCTACACCCCTGTTCAAGCATCATTGCATTCATTCAAAGAAGGGCTTGGCTGGGTAAGTTCACTATTAGCATGCTCAGCTCTTCATAAAAAGAACCTTTAAAAATAATTTGAGAAATCCAATATCAATATTTTTTTTCTTCCTACAAACACTAAATAATATTCACAAAAATAATTGTTTCAGAATAAGTGTAGTAATGTCATCACTTAAAAACAATGACTGAATCAAACTTGAATTTACTATTCCACCAGGAAACATCTGAGGTAGATCTCCAGCTAGCTTATGAAAGATCAGTGGTTCAACCCAGTTGCATGCCTGGGGTCTTCCTCCACTATTAAACCCAAAGAAAAAAAAATGAATTCACTTTGAATTTCTATTCTGTCCACTAGACATGACTAGGGTTGGATTACTGTAACTGGTACCTAAACCATACCAAGTATCAATTCAAAAAGTACCAGTATATACAGTTTCAAAAAGTACCAGTACTGTAATCGGTATTTGTAAAGAATGAAAACATTTTTTTTCAAATACTTGCAAAACAAGTTAAACTTAAATCATCAATGATGTACCATATAAAAAGTTACTACATTTACTTGCATTTGCTAACTGATCTATGCTCCACATACTGATTGGGGGGATGGCTTTTAATTAGTGCCTGGCTTTAGTTTCACACTTAGTTTTAGATCTGTTTTAAAGTTATCATGGTCGAAAAAATGTAAATGAATCATTACTTTCTATATCATTTAATTTGATAATATTTTTACTCAATCAAACAAATAAAAAACTCAAATTTAGAAAATACAAAACTGACGCTTGTGGCTAATGCATCGTCTTTTTTCATGATCATCAGTAAATGTGTGTAAACAGCACAGTAGATGGACAAAAGTATCAGTATCGTTAAAATACCGCATCATTTCATTGATTGGTACCAGTATTGGTATCATATCTTTCGTTGATAACGGTTTCCAACCCTAGACATGACAATATATCGTAACTCGTAATCCTCAAGAGTCTCCAAGTTATGGCTTATGGCGTAAGCATTATTCCAACAGTGTGAAATACTGATATCCAACATTTAACACCAACTAACGCATAGCTGCGACCGTGGTCCAGTGATTAGTGTGCTGGACTTGTAACCCGGAGATCTGGGTTTGAATCCCAGTCTCAGTAGGTCATACACTTAGAACTATGAAAATTTGACAAAAATGTCAATTTCCCTATATATGTTTATGTTTGTAACAGTGTTGTATACATAATATATGTGTTTATAGTAGTTTGTATGACCATCTGCCCGATTAGCTCAGAGCAGCTGACTTGCAAGCAGAAGATCGCGGGTTCGAGCCCCGCATCAGGAACTTTATTTTCTGCCTCCTATTACATGTTCAGACATACTGGAGTCTTAACACAAAGATGTGACAGAAAACTGTCATGCAATAAATTTGACCAATATTGTTAATCTAATCTAAGGAAATAAAGGGTTGCAATGCACTGAGTTAGGGAATCAATGTACAGCAAGTTAGAAACGAGCGAATAACCTTCAGCCATAAAATCATAAATATTATCAGGTTAAAACTTCTGATGTCAACAAATACAAACAAATATAATAAGTCATGACACAATGACTAAATAAATAAATGCAGAATTAAAGATGCACAAACAACATAAGTATGAACCTTTTAATCCAGAAACTTGAATTATTCGATAAAAAGCAAAATGTGCAGTCGCCGGGTGTTTAAGCATTACCTCCCTTCTCAAAAATTAAAATGGTGCCCGTTGGCGTCTGGTTGTACTTTGGTGCACTGCAACACGGAACGGGGACCAGTTTAAAATAAGATGGGCAAAAATTTACATTTAGCCGTGCTTGTACGGTTCACGGTCTTGAAGTACTGAGAGCAGTGCACGCGGACCGCGAATATGTATGATATGTTCAAGAAAACTCAAATTATCATTATAGTCGTTTAAAATAAGAAACTATGACAATATAAGAAGGTTCATGAGGACTGTGTAGAAATACAAGAAATTGAATTATCTTTCTCTTTTTTCCACATTCTTTGGGTTTATAATGAATTTAAGTTTTCAGTAACCTCCCTTTGTTGATCTTCAACCTCCAATCTGTCGAAAGTGAATACAATTTCATATTTTCGCTGTAAATTAGGCATTATTTCGTGTAGATATCTAATCAGAACACTATAAATTAGTTGATATTTATTGGCATACTTTGACAATATTTTGTATTATCGATTTACTGCTGTTACCCGGTAATATTATGATTAGATGATATATGTATTATGGCTGCCAAGACGAAAACCTCCCGGCTTCAAGCGGAAATCGAGAAGTGTCGTGTAGAAGGCTTATGGGCTAAATCACTCGATCTCATCAAACAGTTCTCGTCTAAGAATACAGGATTAGGTAATTCAATGATGTTTGAATGCATACCAATGATTAACCAATGATACACTGGGGTAGACATTTTCATAAAGCTGGTAAGCTACTAAAGTAGTAGAGGGATCTGAGGGTTCCCCCAGTAAGAGGTAAAGGGGCAACACCCCTTGTTGGGAAAAAAGCAGGCAGTAAGAATGCTCAAATAGCTAGTTGATTTTTCCGGCTTCCAGCTCATTTCTACACCTCCGATCATATAGTGCATGTGCCTCTTTTATCTGGGCAGTATTTCATTTTTTAGTAGTGAGAAGTCACTTGTCCAGAATTCAGACACCCCACACTGGTAGACCACATAATGACCATTTCTTAAAAGTTAACCCAGCTGTAAAGCTAATTAGTGGACCACTTATTTACAATTAATATTACACTCCTCCCCTTTTAATTGTTTCTTATCAGAGCTGACCAGCTTTCCATAAAAACTCTCTGTGCCTCATTATGAGTCTGTCAAATACATGTACCACTACCACCATGGTAGTTACATACAAGTAGTAGTGTCACTGCAACTATTTTTTCCTTCTATGTTTGGCTCTGGTAAACAGACCCTTCCCAATCGAAAATAAAGGCATTTTTACCCAATTTCCAACCTCAAAGTTCCCAATTTTGGCATCACATCATAGATTTTTCTCAATTGGACTGAACCCAGACCCTTTTTCAAAATGATACAAAAATCTCTGCACTCATCTGTCCAGGTGACCGATTGTATAATTTGTTTTACCCTGCATAGTGTTATTTCTATGATCTTTACACCAGTGTATGTTTTACCTTACTTCATTATCAAATGACCTACTAAATTCTGTTGTACTACCTTCCCCAAATCCACCAACCCAAAACCCACCAAACTCAAAGAAACGTATAAATGTGGAGGATGAAACACAGCCTCCCCGAAGGGTAATGCCTTGGAACTGGAAGTATAATTACACAAATAAAAGACAAACATTTGATATTCTCCCAGAATTTGTTATAATTATGACTCAAGTATGAAACATATATTCATACAGACAATTTATATTTCAGATTACTACGTACATTTTATTCTCGGTGAGAGTCTTCTAGAAGCATATTCAAAGGAGAATCCTGTCTCTGATCAGACCTCATCCCAATCCAAAGATAAACTGGTTGATGCAGAACATCACTTAAAAACATGCATCAGAGAAAATGGAAAGGTTGGTTGCCTGGGTTTTTTCTCAGCATTTTGGGAACATAACTCGACCCCTAGAATTGGAAATTTTCACGACATTTGGACAAAATTGGGAAAAAGTCACACTGTATAAAAATAACTTAAAATAATCAAATAAAACAAAACAATAATAAATATTATGTTTATTTTTGTTTTTAGATATTGATAACTTTGTTATTTAAATGATTTCATGAAATGAAGAAATTCAATAAACATTTGAAATGCTGTAATTTTTTTCTCATTTGCATTGGGAATTTTTGCCCTGCAATTTTGGAAAAACATACTTTTTGCTATTGGGAATGCAACCGAATATCAGTTGTCAAAATGGCCCAAAATAAATCCTGGTTGCTATTTTGCTTTAATCTCAAAGATTAAAACAGTTCATTTAGTTATTTATAAAATTATCTTATTTATTGTATAAGTAGTTATCAAACCCTTATTACTTAAAGTTTTTTGTATGTAGTTTATTTGTACTACATTTTAATGTGATCTACAGAGATTTTATTTTCTATTTATAAATTTTTGCCTGTTCTGATTTTTTCTTAAGTTGCTCATAAGCGACCATGAACTTACCATCATTGACTCATTCAAATATGTCTCTTGCTGAAGTTATGATGTTTTGATTTTTAGATGCACTTGGAAGCAACACTACTGCTAGCTAAGATTCATTTCTACCAGTGTTCGTATCAGTCTGCTCTGACATTGTATGATAGTACAAATCTTGATACCATCTCAGTGAGCAATTCTTCCCCAAGGATTCTACACATAGTTGCAGAGGCCTATGCAATTAAAGGTACCATGATCATCAATTTTAATGCTTATATTGTAATTACTTCTCTGTACCTATGTCATATTCATTTATTTAGAAATTGATTTTTCATTAGTCTTCAGTGGAACCAGTTTTTCAGCTGAAACCAAGCAAAGTTTTGTTATATTTAGAAGAAATTCTGATCTTAAGTCCAAAAGTTTTTTGAAGAATACTGGATCTTTCTGTGAATGTTTTACGATAGAATCTTTATTTTAACATAAAATTTATCTTTAACCAGATGTTGTATTGAGATTTGGAATTCATTTTGGGAAGTTTGCCGTCATTATAAAGATACCACTTTAAGACAAAAACAGCTAGTAAGCCCTGCATTTTTAAAATTCTACATAATGACATGATTTGATTTTAAAGGGTTGTGCCTTGAGAAACTGCCCACAAGTACATCCAGCAAATATAAGGCAGCTGAAAAAGAGGAGAAAATCTTGGCTTGTTTTGAAATGGCTGGAGATTTAGCATTACTGTATCTGCAGGTTTGTGATTAGTAATATATTTCTTCATTTATTTTTACTGGGGATTTACATCGCACCAGCAACCAGGGTCATTTGGCAACACTTGCAGCTTCAACAGTGGAGGAAGACTTTAGGTGTATGCATGGGTAGAACCACTGACCTACTCTAAGCTAGCTGGACAGCTTTTTTGCTTTTGAAATTTGGTTCCAGGTGGGATTGAACTCACAGCAATGAGGGGATAGTGATTATTAGTCAGATACCATAATCATTCAACATTAGAAATCCCCTGTTTAGCAATTTATATCTTAACTTCCTTCTGAAACATATTTCTTGCTTATTGTCTGAGAAAAGATATGTTAAAGCTGCACTTAATGAACTTTTTCACGATGTCGCTTCATCTTTCTTGTACTGATTTTCTGACCACGGCATTTTCTACAGCAAAAGTGACCAGTCTGTATTTTTAAATCAGCACAAAATGGTAGGATTTTTTTCAGTATGAGCAGTTTTCTAAATTTTGATACAAATTTAAAATAGATGTATTTTGATCACAGATCCATGTAAACAGACATAAACTTACAAGAGATAAGTAGCAGATGAAAATTTAATGTAAATAAAATAAGTGTTAAATAAAAGATTTAATATGAAATTAATTGGATTCCAAATTATCCAGATCACAGTTAGTACAAGAATGGATCAGTTAATGTCTGTCTTATTTCCATTGTGGTCCTTGAAAAATTATTTTAACAAATTTGTTTTTAAATGTTGATGCATATTTAGCTTGTCAGTTTTGAAGAAGAAGTCGAGCTATTATGATTGCTGCAACGTTGTTGTTGTTGTGCAAAAACTTAAATGTAGCCCATTCCCCGAACACTTTTAAAGATATTTGGAATACTTGATTATCATGACAAGGCATAGTTGCAAAACAAGGGGTATTATTCTGAAAGCTATATTTTTGGAGTTATGCCCCTGTTTAACTTAGAATTCTAGTCAAAATTGCTTATTAAATAGAATGATGTAAAACAGACGAGCATTGTGGGTGCTCTGCAGAGCTCTTCTTATTTGATTTAATATTTTCAGTGGTTTTCTGTTGAATTCTATAGAGTCTGTATGTAACTTACACTGTCAAGGTTAGAAGTTAGCTTAAAATTATCTACTATATGGTTTAATAATTTAAGCAAAAATCAATGCATGGCTGTGATAATACAAGCTCTCTGGAGTATATGTTTTTTTTATATTGAACTCCAGGAAAAAGAGAAGACATTACAATCCTGGGGATCTCTGTCATCCAGTGAAGCAGAGGACAGCAACATTGGGGATATATTAGAAACTGCGATACAACAATCTCCTATCTACTATATAAAACATGGGTTTGTTTTTTTGTTCACACCCATTTCTGTAATACATTTGATTTGTTGATTTGACTGATTGACTAACTTTTACTCTTTTGTCACAAATGTTTACTCTTTAGTTCAGGCAAAAAGACACAATTTTTCCCAATTCAGTTGGTACCATTACCCTTCCCAACATGTGAAAATAAGACATGTGTCTACTTACATGATCATTGATTAGTTGAATGGGAACTGTTTACTTGCTGATTGAGTTTAAATTGGGGGGGGGTGATTTGTATCTGTAGCTGTTATTGTACTTCTTACATACAGGCTTCAGATTGACCAGCTGTGTTGATCATACAGTCTAACTTGTGAACAAGGTCACATGGGTGGGAAGAAATACAATGTATCTTTTTTCACAGGTTGTCTTAAATCAGTGGTTCATTTTCTCTATTATATTAATATATTTGTGCAAAAGAGTGACTGTTGTTCACTGATGATGTCTATTCTCTTATATTTTGGCAGAATTTAGATGTAAATAAAGAACAGAATTCACCAATGAGTGTTAGTTTGTGATTGAATTATCCATATTTTTTTTTCATATTAAAATGATTTTACGTACTCTTTCAGGGAGTTAGATAAAGGTATCAAAAGATTTCGTGATTTACTGAGTGCTGTGGAGTCAAGATATACTCAACATCTGAGGCTGGTAAGAAATACAAAATTATTTTCATCTATTATTATTATAACTATTAAATTATCCCATGCCTTTTTCCAGCTATTGTGTAAATCAATTGACTACCTCATGAAAATCAAAACTAACATTTTGTAGAGATTGTCATCAATATAAAGTTACTACTATTTACACATGTAATATACTATACTCCACATTGTATATTGTAAAATCTATACTTGTGACTTAAATTTAATTAGATAGAAAAGAGGGGGGAGGGTATCATGACTTGGATGAACTTTTCCAATAATGGTTCTAAAAGGAGTTAGTTGATCCATGTTTTATATATTTTAGTCATTGCTTTTATAAATAATTAGGCCAAAATTGTACTGATTATGCTTTTTTTAGACTTTAGCAAGACAGTTAGCTGAAGTATTGTTACGTGGTGTATGTGAAAGTTCATACATTCGTCCTGACCCAGTGGCTAAAAACAATAATCAAGCTAGAAGAGCCGCTTTGTCACCTAAAAAATACTCCTCAGACAGGTACATGGTCATCATTGTAGTTACGGATGCATTTCATTAATCTAAGATATTTTTTTTAATTTCAAAATTTAGTAATCTTAACAACCCTTGTGTGTTAGATTAATTTAATAAATGATAAGTTGATATGATGGTTTTTATGTGATGCAATGTATGTTCAACATAAAAATTTCTTGTAACTGAAGTAAAAATTTTTTTTGGGGGGGGGGGTGTAATAAGAAAATTGTTGATTGGGGAATGGGGATGAATTTTGGCCCCAAATCAGTCCCCCTAATAATACTGCCAGTTTAGTTGAAAAGCATGGATTTTTGTTTTGATTTTATGGCAATATATAACTATTTTGTTATATGTATATTTCAGAGTGTTTGTTCCATGTAATGGGAGTGAGGAGGCTTTATTACTGTTACTGATAGCAGAAGCTGTGGTGAGTTTTATAAAAAATATTCATGTAGTCGGTTATATTATATCAGCATTTTTAGAGAATATCTGGGTTTTTTTACTGCTTTTCATTTATTCAGGTTTCATCATTATCTATGTCTAATGTGCAAAGTTCATAAATTTGGTGTAAAAATATTTGCACTGATATAATTATGTTTTTTTTTATTAAAACCAAAAATTGGCAACCCTTCAATTATTCATAATGGCCACAGTGTCCCTTCCATAGTTTTTACAACCCTGTTTGTTATTTATCTGCAACTAATTTACATCAACGTTATTGATAATCTTATTCACAAAATTAACTTTGAAGTTGTTCATGTTCCCCAAAAATGTAATATTTTAAAATGTAATTCAGTATCTGCCTATATAATTAATGTAATATTAGTTACAACAAATTATTATTTTTGCATTATTATTATTATTATTATACTGTATTAGGCAACTAGAGAGGCTATTTTGAATCAGACAGTGGAGCACAAGGAGGGTCGACTTCACACATTCCATAATGCATCAGCTGTATACGATCTGTTAGCTATTACTCTGGTAAAACGTGCACAGTTTCATCAACTTGTTGATGTAAGTATTGAGATAATGAGGGCGGGGCCTCCGTGATTGAGTAGTTATGGTCCCCTCACTACTATGAGTTTGAATCCTACTCAGGGCCAGACAAAGTTCACATGTGAGGAAGCTGTCCAGCTAGCTTGCACTAGGCTCATCTTCCACTGTTTATTCTGGAAAAGTCGCCAAATGATCATGGTTGTTGGCGTGATGCTAAAGTCAGTCAAAATGATTTAGACAATGTAACCCAAGTTTAAGGCCCACCTGCAAAGTGCATTTCCATCTTGATCTAGCAGTGGTGTTTTAATCTCTGTTATTTTTCTCCTTGCATAGCCAAGAATGACAGGATTATAATTTCTGCATGTTTCCAGGACTTGTGGTTGTTCTTACTAGGTCTGTTCCTAAATTTTCACTATTTTGGAAAATACCTGTTAACTTGACAGCAGTGTTACTGACATAATCAAGTCAATCTGCATTATGAACCACCTGATGTCCACAGATGTCCAGAATAAAAAAGTTAAAATGTCTTTGATAAGCCTCTGATTGCTGTAAAATTAAATACATATTTACATGGTTAAAAGTTTTCATAAATTTTGGAAACCTCCGTTTTTTCCCAGGTCTGGGCCCTACTGATTTTTATTGTTTCTACGACACCTAGGTTAAGATTTCAGTTTTTTTCAATGATTTTCAACTTTCACCCATGTATTTAGTAAATTTATGGAATGATTTTTCACACCCAGTATTAAAAGCTTGTGTTGCATACTTCCACATGGTTAAAAGTTTTTCGGAGTTTTTTTGAACCTCTGGTTTGTCCCATGTCTGGACCCTACTGGACATTTTGTAATAAAGATTGTTAAATTGACATTTAGGATAGCTTTTTCATCTTTAATCGTAATATATGTGTGTTATATATGTGTGTGTATTGTACATATATGTATATTGTAAATGTTTGTGTATTGTACAGCGCATTTAATTATCACAATTATCCAAGATTTTTCTTGAAGTTTTGGTCTAATTTCAGTCTTTTGAACGTGCCATGAAGTTTTCATTTGAAGAATATCATATTTGGCATCAATTTGCTAATTCTCTCATCTGTGACAAACAGGTTTGTGGCAAAATATGGAATAATGAAAATCCTTTTGCTCCTTGAAAGTAAATATATAAAACCATGCTCAACTCTTTGAATTAAGTTTTATTTAATTAATAAATCATCCTGATTATATTTTTAACCCCTTAAATATGATGTGTAAAATAAAACACTCACTGTGTTTTCTTGGATTATACTCACTTTATTAAGGAGCTTCTAAGTAAGACTCAGTATGCTTTTAAACTTTTTTAACAAACTTTTATTGATATAATATACATGTGCAATTTACTGTGAAATTTTCATTGTTTTTAAGTATGAGAGAGGGTTACAAGTACTGAAAGAATGTCACAGACAAAGACCTAAGTTAGTTATACCAGTGTTACAGGCAGCCAAACTTTGTTATGAGCATTTACACAAGGTAAATATTCTAATCAGATTTTTTATTTTCATAGACATTATTGTCCTGTTTAGTAGTGTTCCACTATTGGTATGTTCTTCTTACAGCTCTGTTGTCTTAACCACGAAAGAGGCTGTGGCAAATGTGTATTTAAGAATTCTGAAATATATAGCTAGTTGATTTATTTTGCATCAAAAGTATCATTATGTGATACCAAGTTGAAACTTGATCACAATGACCACAGTTATATATGTTTATATAAATATATACTAGTATTTTGTATCGGTGCCTGAATGGTGGAGTGGTTATGGTCTCTGACTATTTATCACTAGCCCCTAACTGCTTTGAGTTCGAATCAAATCCATGACCAAATTTCACTTGTTAAGTGACTGTCCAGCTAGTTTATCATTTGTTGTTCTACCCAAGTGCACATCTGGGGTGTTTCCTTACAGTTAAACCTTGTGCACATCTGGGGTGTTTCCTCACAGTTAAACCTTGACTGCTGTAGTGACGTTGAACCACAGAGAAAAAAATATTTGAAGACTCAGTAATTCATCAAATGAACCATTATTCTTTTCATATATAATTATCAACTGAACGTTTAACTGTATGACAAATACACTGGTTTTTGAATACTTCACTTGTTCGTTGGTTGATCAAATTTTCAGTTAACCACTTAAAATGATCAAATGTTTCCATCTCTTAACAAAATGCTCCCTTTTTGCTGAAAATGTAATTTCAAATAGTTTGTACAGTCTAACCAGTGCTTGCAGCCTCCTCTGAATAAAGGACACCCTTTGAATAAAGGCCTTGCTTTGAAAAACCATCATTGATTATTTAGGACAAACTGACCTCAGAATAATGGCTACTTATCAGTAAAGGCCAAATTTAGTCACTGCCAAGGTTGGCCTTTGTTCACAGGCTCGACTGTACTTGTATAGTTATTTTGATTGTTTGTTTATTTTTAGTATGATGAAGGTATAGAGTTTGCTAAGATGGCCCTGGAACAAGGTGACGAACACCCAGCTGCCTCCCGGGCTCATGTAGCGCTAGGCATCGGGTACAGTCTGAAAGCCATTGAGATGAAACTGAAAGGGGATAGACAAGATTTGCACAATAAAGCATTAAAAGCATTTCAGAAGTAAGTCTTTGTTATATCTGTATAAGATTTGTTAACAACTATAAAAAAACATTTGTCTTATATTTATGAATACTTGAGAATCGTATATGTTCGTTAGAATTCAGTTTCTACTGAAGCATTTCCTTTTGTGCCAATAATTAAGAAACCATATGTCTATGAATTGATGATCAGGTTTGATTTAAATTTAATTTTTGGATGTTTTGGCTGGAGTTGTATGAAATGTACTTTATGTACTTGATTGGCTTAGGAGTATGTAGTACACAGTGATGATATTTCTGTCATAATTTGATACCTGTAAGTCAAAAAAGGGGTTTCACTTGTGAAGTTCGTTTTTTTTCTTTTTTCAGAGCTCATATACTGGACCCAAATGATTATCTATCATTATTTCATCTAGCTTTACAAATGGCAATCCTTAGACAAGTAAGATTTTCAAATTTAGTTAAACTTACTGAAACAGAACTTGATATTATTGAAAAACAAGCTGGTCAGTTGTGTGTTTTTTTGTTGCATTAGTGATTAGGGAGTCTAATGTGTATATGCTGATGATAAAAAAATGTGTGTGTACTTGAGGCAAAGTCTCAAAATGGTTGAACCTTTGGTTGACTAAAAAATTGATGATTTTTAGCTTGTCAGATTCAAAGAAAGAGCTACATCATTGTCGTGGTTGTCATGCAAAAACTGTAATGTAGCCCATTACTCAAATACCTTTAAAGATATCAACCTGACACTGGGAATACTTGATTATCATGACAAGGCGCATTGTCCTGAAAGCTATATTCTAGGAGTTATGCCCCTTTTTAATTTAGAATTTTGATGAAAATTGCGCTGGTTTGTTTATAGCATCAATTCTTCTAATTTGTTTGATGTCTTTTATGATACAAGCTAGATAGTCTGACACAATGTCATTTGGTTAATTTTTGGTTGCTGATATAATTGTGATTAGGACTATGCATAGTACATGTATATTTATGTTATAATTCATACTTTTTTTACAGATAGAAGAAGCTGTGAAGTACACAAAGTTAGCATTGAAGTACTTCAGTGATCATATCCATTCCCTACATTTACTGGTGTTGTTGCTCACAGCTCAGAAACAATACCAAGAAGCCATAGATCTAGTAAATGCTGCTTTAGAGGAATATCCAGATAATATAAGGTAAACTTGAGATGTTTTAATGTAAATACATGATTAGCTCGTACATTTTATTTGTTTTTGCTTTTATGTGACATTTTCACTGTTTTTTTTTTTTGCCGTTCTTCAACAATTTTTCAGATATATATGGCGATCAGTTCACCTGGACTGTATACTAACCAGTGCTAACTTATTCTTCCATAAGGAGCCGGCAACTTCTCCACAGGTGGTGGAAAATCAACATTTTTGTCAAATTTTCATTGAAGGATATGATTTGCTGTGACCGGAATTTGAACCTTAGTTTGTAGAAGTTGCTCTGTCTGTGTTATAATAGTTAAAGTAATTTAATATGAAAGATCTTTGGACTTAGGAAACGAGGTGGAGGTGGGGGGGGGGTTAATTCCAAAAATGATTTTCATTCATATGATGTTTATTCAGTATATTGTCAATTTATTGGATTTGACATTAGTGAGGGATTGGTTTTAATTTTAATACAAGAACTTAATGTCTAGCAGTGATTTTCAATTGAAAATATGCTGGTTGAATTTTTTATGCATATATTTGAGTACATAGAGACATTATGTAATGTTTCCTTTTTTATTTACCATAATCATGTCTTATTGTTGTTGGTGTTTCTGGAAAATTTAATACCAGTACGTGTTTCATATTTTGATGTTTTCTGTGTTACAGTTTACTGTTCACTAAGTCAAAGATTGAGGAAGTACTGTATGGTTCAGAAGTTGCCCTCAATACGTGTAGAAGAATGATGAGATTATGGAAGAAACTTGATGAAATCAATTTTGAAGAGTAAGTCTTACTTATAATTGTACTTTAACCCTTTTCCTCATAAGCATACTTTGGAGTCTTCCATATTCAAAGCAAATATACAAAACATTGATTTATTCAAGAAAATTGGGTTATTTCTCTCTAACAGAGTGGAAAACATTGTAGCAAAAGAAGTCATTGCTCATTAGAAGCAATGGCTTCATTTTCAACAATATTTTCAAAAGTTGTATGCTTCAGATGCGGGGAAATGTGGTATTATGAGGCAAAGGGTTAAATGTGTGTAATCTATGTTTCGAATGATGACAGCAAAAATTTTTGTTAATATAATGATTTATTTTTTGTCATATTTTGTTCATTCTTAACATGTTGGAAGATTATACCATAAAAAGGGGAGGTTGCTCTCCAAACAAAAATGCAAACAAATGGCAGAAATGTCATTGTTACCTTCTGAAATATCAAGGAGAGGCTTTGGGTATTCTTAGTTCTGGACATACATTTTTATGGCCTATTTTTGAGATATAAGTTGATTTTGGTTGAAAAAATACAATCACTTAGTTTTATACCTTTTTCCTGTCATTTTCATTCTTATGTTATTCATGTTTGTACTTTGTAAAAAGCTAAGTTCTGAATTAATATATTAATAGTCTGTGTTCTTAAAAGTAAATACAAGTGTGGAGTTTCAAAATATCAATTGTGAAGACTTTGTATTGCAGGTACTACACTTTTCTATTAGTGAATTGATTGATGAATTAATATTTTGATACTATTACCTACAATCAAACCTGTGCTTGTGGCCACTGCTGAATAAAGATCACACTGTGAATAATGGCTTTTCTTTGAAACATTGGCACTAATTAATTAGAACAAATTGACCTCTGAATAAAGGCCATCTGTCAATAAAGGCCACACTTTGTCTTTCTTAAGGGTGGCCTTTGTTTACTGGTTTTAATTAGTGTCTTGTTCTTTTATGTAGCTGATCAGGTATGCTTTAATACATGATTATTACAGGTCAGAAAGGTGCAGTGCCCATCAACAACAGAAAGTGTCGATAACCACCACAGATCGCTCTCAGTTCGATAGAAAATCTCAGGCGTTCTTACAACTTAATGAATTTCCTGAAAGAGATACAAGTTTGTACAGCTTTCTTTCACTTGTATTGTAACATAAACATATTATGACTATGTGTGACTATAGTCCCTTGCCTGATTTCATGGGCAAGCAAACATAGTCTCTTACAAGCACAATGTTGGCAATTAAAGTAAAATACTGTAAAACCTTAATAATGAGATCACCTTCCAGACATGAAAAATTTGTTGTACTAATGAAGTGGTCTATGTCTTGGTTCAGAAAATTGTGACTCTCTTACTTGTGTTTGTGTTATGGTATTTTTTTAAACACCCAGATAAGCAATTATGGACCCTTTATTGTAAATTTTGAAATTTATGTTTTAAAGGTATGATCATACTTTATAACTATACATCTTCCACTAACAGTGGCTTTGTTTTTTTTAACTATTAATACATGTCCTTAGAATTTACATAATTTTTTTTTTTAGTTTCGGTGAGAGCAGAGTCTTTAGCAGTTTCTCACATAGAACAAACTTTATCTGACTTGGCATCATCCAGTATTGATGAAGGTGGAGGTCAAAGTCTATCTGGGTCAAGGACATTGAGATTACAAGGTCAGATCTGGATGAACCTTAGTGAGTTATATCTGTCACTTGACAAGGTGGAAGAAGCAGAGTCCTGTGTGAGAGAGGCATCCTCTCTCTTCCCTTTGTCTCATCAAGTGGCACATATGGTAGGTTGCCCTATTTCATAATACTGTATATTCCCTTATAAATGCCCCTCCTATAATAAACGCCCCCTTTTTGAACAAGAGATAACAAAAGTGACTTACTGTGACAGGCTATTTTAAACTGAGATGAACAATAGTATAAATTAGTAGAAAAGTAGACTTTTTAAATCCAAGGAATGACACAAACACAGTTTCAAAAATGCCCAAGGGCATTTATTAGGGAATTTACGGTATATTAGGCCAAGAAAAATGTTGTGTTTCTGGTTACCTGGCCGACCTTACTTTTTTGTGTCAACCTTAATGTTTCTAATTGCAAAATATCAAGTAAAAAATATTCTTGGACAAATTGCACCTCCAAGATATGACAGGAATGTTTAGAAAGTAAAAAAGTATTGTTGGAGGCATCATGGTCTACAGGTAGAGTGTCCTACCTCTGATCTGAAGGTCCTGAGTTCGAATCCCAGCTTTGACGGGTTTCGATCATGAACTTCACAATCCCATTTTCCGGATGCAGTACTGTTGTAATGTCCAGGAAGCGGACATGAGCGTGATTGATATAAACAAAATTGCTTGTTTTGCAAATGAGCTAAAATAAATTAGTATAAACTAAAAAAGTTATGTGACCTATCTGCTCAATGTTTTCGGTCAAGTAACTGTAAGCATGGCTATTTTTCTAGCCTTATTATAAAATGAAACATATTAAGGTATACAGATGAACATAGTTACAGTGAACACAGATGTAGTGAAAAATTAGATACAGTGAAGTAATTATTTCTTGCCAGATAATAGCAGTAGTCCATTGTCTTGCTCATACACTAATAATGCGTGGGAGCAATTTAAAATATTCGGTCAGTGTTGTATAGTTGAAGCTTATAAAGGCTTATCATCATCTTATTTCAGAAAGGGAGAATTTATGAGCATAAGAACAAGTTTCAAGAGGCCAAAGAATCATATGAAAGTGCAATATCATTAAATCCATTCCATACCAAAAGTTTGCAACATTTGGTAAGTTTGTTATGTTCTCACATGTGCATGTAACATCTCTGACTGATTAATTGTTAACATTCTTTATACAGTAAAACCTCATTATCTCAAGGAGTCATCGGAACAGACCAAATGCTCGATATAAATATGGTGCTTGTAATAATGAGGTTTTTGTTGGTTGGTTGAAAATTGTATACAACTAAGATCAAATACTGATGGAACTTTAAAAACTCTTCGAGATTAGTCAGGTGCTTGTGATATCAGTGCTTGTAATTATGAAGTTTTACTGTATTTTATTGGAATGACTCCTTAACTAGTTTTTCTGTGGTATTATAATTCACATTTTTTTTTTAAATTAGAAATCTTGTAATACATTTGAATGTTTATCAGTATAGTTGACTATTATTTGCAAGGCTGAAAAACTAAAATTTTAGTTTTCTTTTGAGAGAAGCCTTGTCATTGGTCAGTTTTCAAAATATAATCAGAACCAACCAGTCAAAAACTTGAATTTCATAACTGGTATCCACAGTACAATTAGTGCTGTTTTGTAACCGTTTGGTCCATTCGTTACACAGTTGATGTATGTTCTTCTCACTTCCGATTGAATGGCCTTTGATGTCTTTTATGAACTGAGAATGTTCACATAGTGAACTTTCTACTTGTCTTACTGCTCATGTTTGGTGTTATATGCTTGTATTGTTTTGTATATTTCAGGGCATGGTGCTACATTATTTAGATAATAACAAATTAGCTGAGAAAGTGCTTCGTGATGCAGTTAATGCAGATCCTACCTCAAATAAATCATGGTAAAATTGTTTTGTTGAAATTCAGAGAAAAGATTAAAAATATTGTATTTTAGTTAACCATTTATTTTGTGGTACAATTAATTGATATCAATGTCTTTGATTCATCTTATTGCCTTGTTATAAGTATCAGTTTGGTTTGAAATGGATGTACTTGCTGCATTTTTGTGTGTGAAATGAGCTGATCTCCTGATCAGATACTTTTGCATTGAACTCCGAAATTGATATTTAATTAATGACAATTATGTTATAATGTCAGTGTTTATGCTGGCAATTATAAAATCAGTTTGTGTAAATATGTTTGTAAGTTTTTGTTTATTTGTGTTTTTTACGTTAATGTTGCATGTCTTAAATACATGGAAAGTATAAATGCTGTGTTTTGTTCCTATACCGTACACGAAGTATCACAATTAAATGATTATTACAACACTGACGATAGCTCTAAAAAGTAAAGACCCAGTTGTCGAATTTCTCCTTTTATTTGTATATCGAAGTTCTTTTATATAGAACAATTTTAAGAAGTCCCTTCAACTTCGATATAATGAGTTTCTACTGTATATAGATAAATGTATAATTTAATATATGTATAGTAGAGATAAAATTGGTTATGCTTCTGTGGAGCCAGTCTATGTATTTTCCTAACCCTTTGCCTCATAAGCATATTTTGGACTCTTCCAAATTCATAGCAAATATACAAAGCATCAATTTATTAAAAAAAATCGGGTTATTTCTCTCTGACAGTATGGAAAACATTGTGGCAAAAGAAGCCATTGTTCATTACAAGCAATGGCTTCTTTTGCCACAATGTCGTCTGCTTCAAATGTGGGGAAATGTGATATTATGAGGCAAAGGGTTTAAAAATCACACATTCACTATGTTTTTTATTTGATTATTTCAGGTACTGTCTTGGTGTGGTGCTAGAAGCATTGGGTCAGTCAGAAGCCTCAGTCAATTGCCAATTAACGGCCCTGGATCTTGAAGCATCCAGTCCTATTGTTCCCTTCCTTGTCATTCCAAGACTTATGCATTAACGTGTTCTGATTTGTTGTTATTGATGTTTGAGTATTGTCTCGTTCGTTAACTGATTATAGAATAGCATTTATTACGAGGCCATCTATAAAATATTCTTGGTTTGTGGTTTACACAACCGAAAATTTTTACAGTGGTTAGGTAGGAAGGCATTTTTTTGGTAACTATTTATGCTTGTACTGGAAATGAAAGTAGGAGTAAGATGCAACATTTTTTTTGTCAAAGTAGCTAAATATTTGGAGTCAGGGGCTTTTAGAATGAGTTGGTTGCGTAATTGCAAACCAACACTTTTTTTAGGATGGCCCAAAGTCATCTGTTTATTTGCTGATCTAATTATTATAGGAAGATAGTAGTGAGGTAATCATGTCATTAGACTGTAGGAATCTGTAAAGATTGTATACCTGTTTTATTTTGAGAACTATTTGAGATATAAAACTATGTGTATATGTTCACATTCACTGTGAGTGAACTATAAATCTCACTTTCATTTCGGTGGAGTTATGACTCTTTAATGTGATGAGAAAGGTTTCCCAAATACAAATGTTGGAATAAAGCCCTGCAACTTCATCTTCATTAAGCCATTTGAAGTCTGTGATGTAAGTGTACAAAATGCCTCAAACAAATGCAAACTTCATGGTTTACAGTCTTCCGGAATTTTCCGAAACCTTCAGTTTCCCAGGTTCGACCCTACTGGTTTTTATTGTTTCTTTGACACTGAGGTTAAGATTTCATTTTTTGTTTAAATTTTCAACTTTCAACCATGAAACTTGTAATTTTTTCTTATTATGTTTAGAGTAAAATAACAGACTTTCCACTGTTTTGAATAACTGGTATCAAAAACTTCAGTAACCCTCATCATAAAGTACATTGTGTATCTAACTTGCTTTGATAGAAACAATTGAGCAAGTATCAGCACCCATGTGTGTAGCTATCATATGAGTAAAATTTAGATTCCTTGTCCTCCTTGGTCTTTGTGGATAGCTTGAACATTTTGAAATTTGAGATTTTGTATGCTTGCTAACTAACGTTTCGCTGTGCATTATTCTTACATAAAACTACGCTTGTTCAGCAACGTTTTAGTATATTTTAACGTTTTTTTATAACAGAAATATAGTTATGTTAGAAGAAAAATATGAATCGTGATTGCAGTGAATGTTAGTCTGTCCGTCCTTCTAAAATGAATTCAATGAATGGCATATATATATACTTGTATAATTAGAAAATGTGGTGCACACAAGAATTGGTTTGTACCAAATCAGGTCAAGGCGAGAGACTAGGGCTTGCTGTGTCATTTACAAGAATTTCATCCCGGTCTTTTTTACATATGTTTTTTTGTCTAGACCATTTGTTTTATGGGTATAACTGTGGGAAAAATTGACAACTGTCTTATTTGTAAACTTATGAAGTGAAATCCAACAAGATACAGAGAGGAACAGATTACAGTGCGACCTATCCAAAGCAACACCCTTTATATAATATATACAGTGCAGTACCTCCAAACCAACACCCTTAATACAATATATACTGTGCATTATCTCCAAAGCAACACCCTTTGGGAGAAGCAAAATTATGTTGTTCTTTGAGATGTTGTTGCTCTAGAGAGTTTAAATTAATAGTTAAATCATACATTAGGAAAAAATTATGCTGTTGTTGAACGGAGGTTGTTGCTCAAATGAGGACCACTTTGGAGAGGTTGCACTCATAAAGTTTCCAAGAAAATATTTGGTTTCATTCTTAGTAATGATGTATTTTATGATATGTTTTGTATATTGTCTTCCTGTTTATGATGTTTATGGTGTATCTTTGATTGAAAAAATCTTCAAATTCATAATTTATTATTACAGTCAAACTTGTGTTTGTGGCCATCTCCAAATGAAGATCACCCTATGAATAAAAACCACTCTTTGAAAAAAACATCTTTGATTATTTAGAACAAACTGACCTCCGAATAAAGGCTATCTGTCAATAAAGGCCTCATTTTATCTTTCCCAAAGATCTGTGTTCACAGGTTTTTCTGTACTTGGTAGTGAAGCAAGCACGATGAGGTCAGTGTTGTTCACATAACAAGACCTCTCCTCTTTGAAAGATCTTTTGAACAAGGGGGGTATTTCCAAATTATTATCAAATTATATCCAATTACTTTCATTTGTTGCCATTCGGCAATAATTAGCCTTTGGACGTTTATTGTATTATATGGCAGAGACTCCTGTTTTACTTACAAATATGGACATGTAATACATATGCACAAAATGTTAGCTATTTTAAAATATCCAAATATCGTATAAAATGTTTGAAAAAAGTATCCATAACTTATCATGAAATATTTGTGAATGTAAGGACTTATTTAATGAACGCATGAGCAATTAAACATTTTTCATTGATGATCAAGACGAATTAAATGTACTGCAAAACCTCGTTATCTTGAAGGGTTAACAGAACTTGTTAGTTGATAGTAAGTTATACACCACTAATTACCAAAAAAATGACATTAAAAACTCCTTGAGATAAGTCAGGTGCTCGTGATATAAACTAGGCTAGTAATGGTGAAGTTTTTACTGTATTCATTATATTATTAAGTCTGATAATATATTAACATATCTATGTTCCTGCTATATACTTTATTTTCTGTGATGCTATAAATGTAATATTTTTTTGAGTAACAATGTTAGTTATGTCCTGTATGTAACGTTAATCTGAAATTTTAGATTTGATAGGAAAATCATGCTGTCATTTCCTCAAAATTATTAACAGTGTGTGAAATTCCAATACATAATTGAAGAAGAATTTGTGCAATACTGAATAATCAGGATGATATTTTTAACTTTTTCCTTAGTAAAAAATTCAGTGTGAAATATGACCTGTACAGCTAGGCGTAAGCCACAGTGATTGAACAGTGAGTGCTAAGAATTGATTATACCATGTACAACTGCTGCTGAAGTATTTTCGTTCAATATCATGTCACTAGTATAAGGTTTTATTATAGTTTGATTATTTCAATAGCATTACCTTAAAAATGATATTCTTAAACATTGAATATTATTTAATAATATTGTATTAACATGCTATCATTTTTGCTATGTTTTTCTGTTAAGTTTGTTGTTATTGAAAAAAACATAATCTTTGAGGATTTACACTCTTGTATGTTCTGTGTTATGTTGTTAAGAAACAGTACTTGTTTGTTTGACTGTCTGCTTGTATGTCTCTGTCTAGGTAAGGTCTTTGTTTCTCACGTCTTGGTTTGACCAATCATTTATATGTGCTTTGTATAGATTATGTGTCTTCTCTTCAATGCTACGTTGGTTCCGAGTTTATGAAACTTGAGATTAGTCTCACAAACTCAAATTACATTTTCCATCTCCATGTAGTTCAGACTATAATGGATATTTGAATTGTAAAAGCAAATATTTTTATTAACTATGTTTTATATTGAGTACTGCTTTATAAAGTTTTATAATCTTAGTGTAAAATAAAAAGTTCCTGGTTTCCTTTAATTTTCGTTCCTACTTTTTTCTGTCAATCTTGACTTTATTTTCAATCATGGTCATTTTTCCTTGCAGATATTTTAATTTTCATATGAACATTATCTCGAAACTTCATTGAAATGTATATTGAAAAAACATTTTGCCAACAATATGGCCCTATATCTTTTTGGTGATGTGTATGACAACATGTTTTTTTTGCTTTGTCATAAGTAACTTTAGATTATTGAAAACTCAAGGTTGGGATTTGAGCAATGAGATCAGTCTCAACTTTTATAACCATTGACATGAATGTGACTTGTTCTTTATAATTTTAGGGAGGGTTACAAACTTTTATATATCTGTAACAAACATATTCTTTGTCATTTTAGTGTAACAGACTTTATGTGTTGAAGGGATGAGTTAATTGTAAATGTTACTTGTAATTTAAAGTTTATTTTGATAAGTGTTATGCCCTATTGTATAAAATGCCATATTTTGTGTTAATTTTTGATGTAGATATCATTTTATGTGTTGAATTTGACTTTTTTTTATTATCTCTTTAGTTTATGTCTTGTATTTGTTATTTAAACTTGTATGGTAATTTGTCTTTGACTTTCATGTTCAATGTAACTTCTGTTGAATGATGATATATACTCAGACTTATAAAAATATCAAATCATTCAAATTAGAATAAAATAGGGAAAAATCCTGGGCCTGAAGTTATAAAACTTGGGATCTGTCTCTAAGCTAATATCTAAATTATGTTCCCAATCTATAGTTGAAATATTTGCTTGTTTGCAATATGCGTAAGTATGTATTTTGTATGTACAAATTGGTTTGCAAACAGAATTCTGTTTGATCAGTAACACAGTCTTACTGTTATTAACTTGAGAATACCGAAAAACTCAAAATTGAGATTTGAGCCAAGAGACTGATCTCCAGTTCCCTTACCTCAGACTTTGTTCTTTAGACAGTTATTGTCTTATTGTTCCAGTGTCTAGCATGCAATCATTGTAAATCATCTAGAGCAGAAATATTTGCATTGGTTACCTCCCTTGACATAAAACTTACTTAGAATTTTATTCTTCTATGGGAGATAATTCAGTACACATAGTTTATGGTGCAAAAATCTTTTATTGATTACCTCCCTTGACATAAAACTTACCTAGAATTTTATACTTCTAAGGGAGATAATTCAACACATATAGGTTGATAGTGCAAAAATCTTACATTGTTTGCCTCCCTTAGCTAGACATTGCATGGAATTTTATTCTTGTAAAAAAGATAATTCACTGCACATAGTCTGGAAATCTTACAATGATTACTTCCCTTTGTATTACGTAGAATTTTATTCTTATGAGAGGAAATAATTCACCACACATAGTTTGATAGTGAAAAAATTTACATTGATTACCTCCCTTTGCATAGAATTTGCATAGATTTTTATTCTTCTAAGAGAGATGATAAACTACACATAGTTTTATAGCACAGTTGGTGTAATATTTTTCATCTAGGGACATATAGAAAAAGTTCACACAGGTTCATTTTAGCAACAATTGGGAGCACCAGTGATATTATTCTAGATTTATCTGTTGTTTTCTTTTTGTGCTGAATTTTGTGATTTAGATTAAGTGTTGTTAATAAAGGATCATACAATGTTGACACAAAATAATTATCAGTTGTAAAATTAGATTTTTTTTTCAGAACAGTATTTTTTTCTCATGAATAGGAAATCATAGTTAAATGATTATGGGTATTATGACTAAGCTTTTATCAAATTTGACCTGTATAAAATATGAAAATTTGACTTTTTAATGTGTTAAAAAACATGAAAAAGATGGTGGTATTATTGCTACAATTTAAAGTATCATATTATTTGCTGGTACAATATCCGTAGTGCAAGTTTTCTGGTTTATACAGGATTTTTGGTTTTTGAAGTGCTCCAAGAATAGTTTTCCAAATTGTATAAAACTGGGTGGTTGCATTTCCACGGCATGTTAATGGTAAATTGTCGAGGAGTAGTTGTCTATCGTTTTAAGGAGACTAGAATGAAAAGGTACCACAAAGCAGTCCTGTGTGAAAGCCCCCAGCAATATTTTCTTTTTTTTTAAATTTTTTACCTGCATCCATGTAATATATTAGAAAACTAAGACCGGGATATGTACTTAACTTCTTGAAAAGTACAATCTTTTGAATGTGTTGCATTTTTTGGTGCCTGCGTTGAAAACATCTATTTAATATTCTATATAAATAAATATCCCATGGTTTTAAATTAATATAAAATGAGAAAGTGTAACTGAATATGATTGATTAGTCAATGAGTTTATTTTAATGATAAAATAGTAATTTGTGTCCTTCTTTAATGTAATCAAATTAAGCTAACTGGAATTTTGATGTGTTGTCAAACTTGCATTTTTGAAGGCATTAAGTATGGTTAAAATAAAATAATAAAATTCTGTCTGTGCAAAGCATTATGACAGAACATACCTCACCTATGTGAGTAGATTAAGACTTACAGTGTAGTTATATATTACAATGTCGGCATCCTATTCTGTGTTATAAAGTGTCCATGTTAGATTTTGTTTTGTATGTTTCTTTAATTAAATGTTTGTCTATTATTTAATTGTTGCTCATTATTTCATTAAATTTGAATAGCTGCATAAACATCTTAAATGCATTAATTGTTAATTAATATTTTTTATTTTTAGTGCAGGATACTCTGTTGTATTTATAATAAAAAATTGGGAATGTGTAGTGTTTGGTTTATGCTTTCTGGACTAAACAATATAGTCTAACCTGTGTTTGCAGCCACCTCGGAATAAAAGCTACCCTATGAATAAAGGCCATTTTTTGGAAAACCATCATTTATTATGTACAACAAACTGACCTCTGAATAAAGGCCACCTGTCAATTAAGGCTACATTTTGTCTTTTACAAGGGTGACCTTTGTTTACAGGTTTGACTGGACTTATATAATTTAGGTCTTTGATATACATGTATATGTTAGGATTAGAAAAGACATTGTTGTATTGTATTACCAGCTGATCACTAATTATTTTTTATTATCTTTTGCAGGATGTTTACAATTTCTTAATCACTCAACTTTCCACTCTAGTATCTGAAATGATTTAGACAAAACATAAACACTGCACATATGATCATAAAGCATTAATCAGTTTTCATTTTGGTCCAAACCGGATAGTTGTGATAAGAGTTATGGCCCTTGATTTATTAGACAAATGGCATACATGTATGTGATGAAGATAATTGTAAAGAAATCTAATCAGCATATCTGTCATATCAAATTTTGGTCCTGTTTGAAATATTCTTTGGATTAAATCATGGAAAATCTGCTTAACACCTTGTCGGCAGCATTTCATCGCGCAAACTTCGTGAACAAAATTTTGGAATTTTAAATGCAAGTTTGTTCAAACACAGTCCAGCAGAATATGCATATGGAATATATGCTTAATATGTATACATGTTCAAATTGTGAAACCGGCTGGCAAGTTTAATAATTAAAATAGACTCTTCATGAAGAGTTTCACAAAATCAAGACTTGGATGATGTGCAAGTTTCTTGATGAAAATACATGATCAATGGTATTGCATTCAACAACTTATCTCAAATCACTGATTATCATTACTTCATATCAAAATGTTACACCTTAAACTAGTCTGAAATTACGTTAACCAAGAGCCGATTTAGGGGGCAACCAGCATGCAACTCCACCCCCCAAAATCTGGCAAGCATAAGTAAAAAACGTCCATTATGTGCTGATTGGGTCCATATTCTACGTAAACCCATAGCTCAAGACCGATTCTTGATTTTCTAGGCCCGTTGAGGACGGTTTGCAACATCAACGCATCTTCGTAATGACCTTAATGTTTCTGGGGTCAATGTTTGTACTCTGACGATGCGTAGAAGGTTGCACGAGGGTAATCTCCGATAAATACCCTGTATAATAATTCCATTGACTCGTTGTCACCGCCTGGTCCGCTTGGAATGGGCAAGGGAGCATGTTATGTGGACCAGACAAAACTAGAAACATGTTCTCTTCCCTGATGTGTCTAGGTTTTGCCTAGACCTTACTGAAACTGAAGTCGTTCGAGAGTCTGGAGAAGACATGGAGAAAGGTTTCAAGCCGAAAATATTGCTGAGCACGACCGTTACGGGAGCGGGTCAGTTATGGTGTGGGGAGGCATCAGCTGGTACGGACGGATTGACCTCGTTGTGCTAAATGGAGGTACATTAATTTTAAAGGTCAGCGGTACATCGATGAGATGTTAGACACTGGTTAGGCTGTATGCCGGGGCAGTGGGCGATCAATTCAGTTTAATTGACGATAATGCGCGTCCCTACAAGGTCCGGGTGGTCCAGGACTACCAGGGGTATTGAGCGCCTTGACTGACTAGCTCGATAACCCGACCTAAATCTAATTGAGCCCATGTGGAATGAGCTGTAGAAACAGATTTCAGCTCGCCAGGTGCAGCCTGGAAGCATCCAGGAGCTTGAAGCCATGTTGGTGCAGGAATGGGCCGCCATCCTCACTAGGAATGTCAGAAACCTCAAAGGGAGCATGAGAAGGCGTTGCCAAGCAGTTGTCGTTAGCAATGTGTCAAACGCACACGCTACTGAGTCTAACTTGTAAACATAAAATAGAACTTGTAAATGAAAAATTTGAAAACAATAAGCAGGTCCAAAAATCTTGGATATAGGGGGCCTTCCTCTTCTCTGGCACATAACTAATGCGAAATCAGTAAAGGATGTTAATTTGACATTCAATCAAATTGATGAAACATGAAATTGGCAAAAAATCATTTGTACGACGATAATCAAATTATTGCGGAAAATATTTACACTAAAACATTTGGTGCTTAGCAAAAGTTGAGTAGTAAATTCTCCCATATTAGATCTGTAGCTATTCATATCCAGTAAGTAATCATAATTTCAAAATAAAATACCTGAGGTAGCGTAAAAGTTTGGTAAATTGATTTTATGGATGGTACTCGGTAAGATAAATTTCCTACACGACTTCTTACTGACCCAACACGGTGTGATACATGATCAGTAAATCGCTCTCGCCCAATATTTATTTACGGACCCTGTTTCACACCGTATCGGTAAGAAGCCGTGTAACTAATAATATATTAATAAAAAATACGTTGTTTGGGTTTAGATACAGTGTAATCTCAAGTAGGCATCGTATTCCGCCCGAACTATAGTCACATCGGAAACATGACAATAAATTCGTTATCTATCCATTGCTTGTCCCTTTAATCCTTTATATTACAAGATAAGAATGATAAGAAAACGTGTCGCAGAAGATTGAATAATGAAGAATTTTGGGATATTTTCTTTTCTAAGTATAGTCTGTGTCAGTAAGTAATGAATTTTGTTTTTATTGCGTAATGATACATTTGTTGTCGTAAATGTTTTTGTCGCAAAAACCCCGATGGCGCACCGTATCTTTTTCTTTGCGAGCACGGGAGTTCCTTTTATGTCATAAAGTGTGGGACTTTGGGGTTGGTCGGGACATTACATTATTTACTTATGAGTTAACTGAGGCGTAATTTCTTCAGTAAAAAAAATGCTTCAAATATATGTAGTGACATGTATTCCACGTTTCCACTGCAACCATAGATTGAAGATGTCCAAAGAAAGTAATCACTATTCACAATAACATAGACTGAATAAAACAAATTAATGAGATTTGAAACAAATAAAATATTAACTATTTTTTTGGAGGTAATTAGTCTCGTTGCCATGGGAAAAAACTTACTTACAAAAAATGTGTGGTTGCTATTCAGGTACCTGCTGTTCAGACGGATGGTTCTCACATGGCACAAAATGCTACCACTTCAGCAGAGAAACAGAACCATGGATTGGTGCTTATGTAAGTGGTATCAGTACTATAGAGTACATGAATATTTAATTGATTTTAAAGCATTAATAAACAGTGGTGTTACCTTTAATCATGATAACCATTAAAACACATTTTCTAAAATTCGAAAATGAATTTAAGAGAACGAAAACAATCATGCAAAGTTTCTGTCTCTTTTTTCAGGATATTTGCAAAGTTTTGAATGGGCAACTTTTAGAAATTCGTAATGCCGAAGAAAACGCATTTATACAAAGACAAGCAGTAACGCATGGTGGTAGTAAGTAATTGGTGTTGTTGTCTTACATGAGTATTGTTCTGGATCCACAAATTTTGTAAAACCAAACAAACATTATGGGTTAAAGATAAACTGTTGCGTACCTAATGTTAAGTAAAAAACCTTTAAAGGTTACGTATGTCTAAAAGCTATGCTGCGGTCTGTTTACTTAAATTTTCATTTTATTTTCATGCGTGATTTTACATTTGGGATGTCCAAGGGATCACATCATTTCGAGATTTGGAAATTTACAGTTTATAGTGGAAATTTGTAGGCGTTTTTCTATAAGTTTTATAATATATCTTTGACGTATCCGTGTTTACAATAATTATGTTATGATTCAACATAAATTGTCATGCTTTCAAGCGTTTAGGATGGGTCAAAGCCCCACGATGATCCCGCTATCAAAAGTTTGGTGTCTGCTGGTGTGATGAATGAGTACGGTTACATTTGACACGAATCTATTTACAGAATCATACTGGATTGCCTTGTCAGACTTGGAGGAAGAGGGTACATGGGTCTGGATGAACAGTAAGGAACATTTATCGACTGACAGTTTCACAGACTGGTATCCAGGACAACCAAGCAGCGGAGGTGCAACGGGAGAAGAAGATTGTGCGCAACTATATGCAGGTCTTCATTTCAAATGGAATGACGCTTCTTGCAAAGATAGTTATTACTATATTTGCGAGCGAGAGAACAGGCAAGTGCACATAATCTTATCACAGAACGTTTCTGACACGATAAAGTAGTTCAATGCGGGTTTATTTCAAGCTTCCGCTGGAAAGTTTGACGTCACTATAATGACGTCATAGATTTATGTTTATTTTGTGACACTATACGTTCGAGATATAAGCTTGGTACAATGTCATGTGTTTTGTACGTCTTTTGCAGTGAGAACCAGCTTGTTGGCTGATAGTACAATGGAGTCCATACGTTCTATTGTATTTACAAAATAGAATAAAATTATATCTTGAGTTCATTTTGTTTCTATACGAAAGCGGGAGAAAAGAACTCGTGTGGCCAGAAAACAGCTTTGCAACCATTTGACAACGATTGTCATTTACACCATGTCCGGATACAACGCTTTAATGGTTTATGCATGTTATACAGAAAAAAGCCATCTGATATCTGTTATTATCTCTGGACTTCGGAAATAATATGTCTGACAACGTTATTTTCGAAGGGGCTACAGGGACCCGTTTTATCAACCTGTCGTGGCAACGACGTGTCTTACCTTTAGTCAAGAAAATTTACGACAAAAAGAAACACAAAAGAAGACAATTTACGACGCCCAAGTTACGACAAACGTTGATAGAACGCTTTTATCGTAAATTCGAGCGTCGTATGATGTGACTTACGGCAAAATCTGAGTTAACATGTCGTAAAACACGTTGATAAAGTGGACCCCAGATTTATAAGTTACATTTCTATACTTGGAAATTCCTTTCATTTGAAAATAATCACATAGAAAAGTACAATAGAATAGTTAATTTCCTTTACGCGTGATAAGAGAATGTTTCATTTAACCATGCACGTCAAATCAGTGGTAAAGCAATACAACGCCTTGTTATTTTATCCCGGTGCCTAAACTAAGATTTACAATTTTCATTTAATTGTGCCCATTGTTTGTGCTCGTTTCGCGCAGACTTAATGTAATATTTTATCTCCCGTAAATAAGAATTTAGTGTTCTTAATACGAGCGCCTTTTAAATTACATTATTATACACAGTGAGTGAAAGCTTTAATAAAGTATGAAACTCTGACTTTGACTTGCTGAATAGCATAAATCTTTCCGCTCTCCATTCTTTATACAAGAGATGAGGCACTGGGCGAAACATATAACGCGTTTCTTTATAAAGAATGAAGTTCCACACCTAAATTTTACGACGAAGCATCAATGTAGAACAATTTATGTATTGATTTGCAAAAAGTGAAACGAGACAATATTTTTTATTCATTTTACTCAAAACAACAAACCAGTACACGAAAGTCTTAAACTAGAGACAATAATTCATTTATACGAAATTTAATAAAACAAACTTGGCTTTCCACCCATCAATCATGTGGTTCTAAGTCAACATGATAAGAACAAGGATGTCATTGATCAAATGTTTCAACTCATACATACTGGAGCCGTCACAAGAATATGCGAGGTCCAACATAGACATTGTACATGCATATTTGATAAGAATTTGCTTGGCACTATGTAGAATGTACAGAAATATTAACACTACTCGCCTTATCTAACATATTTTCCGTAAGTTAGTTTTTTTCAGAATTTATCATATAATGCTCGTACTTGTCCTTAGAGACTAAAATTGTTAATTGAACTCTTTACAAGTAAGGTCTGCGTGGTGTTAATCTAGGATTGACTACAAGTAACGCCATACGGTGTATTTCTACTGTGTTTTTATCACGATTGGCTGGTTATCAAGATAAAGTGTTGTTTATAATCATTCTTATTCAACTTTGATTACGCTGGAATTCGTTAATTATGAATTGGTTGGGTGTATTTGCCTTCGTAAGTGTATTATGCGTTGGTAAGTATTTTTATTGCTTCATTGAAAACTTGCGCCATGTTTCATCATTTGTTCGTTAAAACTACAATTGATTAACCAAGAAAGATGAATTATAAATTCAAGCTAATCTTGCTAGATTGCACTTATATAAAACAGATTATTAAATACTGTTATGCAAGGTCCCAATTATTTATCCATCTGGATCAGTTTTATCATTGGTACGGTGCAACCTCTCCAAAGCAACTCTCTTTGAGAAAGGCGAAATATGTTATTGTTGGGAGGTTGTTGCTCTAGAGAGGTTAAATTAATAGTTGTCAGTGTAAATAAATCGTACAGTGGGAAAACCATGCTGTTGTTGAAGGGAGGTTGCTCAAGAGAGGGCCATCCAAGTGAGGTTGCACTGTATATAACACGAAATAATGATAGGTGATTGGGAGATTGCCGAATCCTTTGGATATACACATATTGTATTTGTAACCCGAACATTTTAATATAGGTTCCTGTTGCCAAGATGGATGGCTTTCACACGGAAATAAATGTTATCACTTCAGTCGCGAGCGAGAGACATGGCCTGATGCTATTGTAAGTTTTTATTTGACCGTCTCTGTACTTATTTGTTGTAGACGCCCATTCGCCTTATCAATTATTCGGAGCAACAATGTAATATTACGTTAATAACAGCGAAATAAAATTCGAATACTCGCGGACGCAAACAAAAATGCGTTATCAACCCTTGTATAATCACAAAATAACACTATTTGTTTGTGACATGAATGTCAAGGAACCATCAACTTCTCCACATATGGAGGAAAATCGACATTTTTGTCAATGTTTCATAGAAGGGCATGACCTGCCGCGACCGGGATTTGAACGCGGATCGCCGGGTTACCAATCCAGTACACTAACCACAGGACCACAGTCGCGCCTTAAGATAAATATTACTATCTGCAATAGATATTCTTCCTACCCACAGCAAATGTGCTTTGTAATGAAAGGAGATTTGGTGGAAATAAAGGACTCGTCTGTGTTTAACTACCTACAAGGTCAAGCTAAACTGCAGGGATCTAGTAAGTATGCAATTGTGAAAAAGTAGCATTATCTAGCTTCATGTCCATGTATATCACGAATGCATGTATTCAGATACACAGGGAGCTAGCACGTTGAAGGGATGGAGTATAATGGCGTATTAAGCCTAAAATGGCCACATGGACTAAAAACACGTATATCATATATGTACATATACAAGGGTTACAACTTCCGAAATGACAGTTTCTGTACCAAGTTTGTTTAAAACTACGTAACTTTTTAAGGAATTGCTCAAATTTCTAATAACTGGTGTCTATAGATAGCTAATACATTATACTACACATAACCAATAAGCACTTTGTCAAAATAAAAACAATGAAGCAGATATTTAATCTTTTTCCTCTGAAAAATCGTCAATTTCGTTTAGTCGAACGCGACCTCGCAACACCAAATTGATCAGAATTACCATACTAAATACACCTTAAAACAACAGGTAGAGGAATGACAACGCGTGCTAACCATAAATATCTCTAAAATACACTGATCCGACACAAACGAATAATCCAGGAATGTTCTACTCACGTAAACTTAACAAAATCGTCGGATTCCGTCATAGATTTCCACCTCGCTACGCCATTATGACTCAGCCAATGAAACGTCCGCTTACAAACAAATTACGGGGTAAAGGTCACTGCATCGTAACGTTTGAAGTTTCAATCAAGCGACGATTTTTATGAACTGAACGTGAATAGAACGTACCTGGATTACATTTTTGCGCTGAATCAGTGTATTTTAGTAATATTTATAGTAAGCATTCGTTGTCATTTTTGTACCTGTTGTTTTAAGGCGTATTTAGTATGGTAATTCTAATCATTTTGGTGTTGCGAGGTCGCGTTCGACTAAACGAAATTGACGATTTTTCGAAGGGAAAAGTTGAAATACCTGCTTCATCGTTTTGAATTGGACCAAATGTTTATCGGTTATGTGTAGCATAATGTATTGGCTATATGTAGACACCAGTTATTAGAATTTAGAGCGATTTCTTGAAAAGTTACGTAGTGTTAAACAACCTTGGTACAGAAGCTGTCATTTCGGAAATTGTAACCCTTGCATATGTATACATGTAAAATAGGTGTTTTTGGTCCGTGTGGCCATTTTAAGCCTATTACACCATTATGCACCATCCCTTCAACGTGCTAGCTCCCTGTGTTCAGATATATTGGAAAGAAATGTTTAACATGACATTTCTAGTAAAAAAATTGATAAATACAGTGCAACCTCGCCTAGGCAAAACCCTAGGGGAGGAACAAAATTACGTTGTTGTTGAGAGGTTGTTGCTCTGGAGATGTTAAATTAATAGTTAAATCATACAATGCGAAAAAAATCATGCTGTTGTTGAAGGGAGGTTGTTGCTCAAGAGAGGGCCGCTCTGGAGGGTTGCACTCTATACAGTAATCAAGCGAAACATAATTGCACGGTACTGTAAAATACCGTACAAATTTTACCTTTGTTAACAAATGCAAATGCGGCAAAGAAATGCATCTAGTTACTGCCATCAACTCATTTTAAAGGATTTTTGTGCTTTTTTGTTGAATATAAGTTTCTGTGTATAAATATTATTCATCCATCGCGACATGAGCGACATTTCGTTCAAGTTTGCCTGATTTTGGGAGGTACAGCACGGGCACCACTTCTCTCTAAAACCACCAATGCTATGAGCTTTTATTGTAGTCAATGATAACATTACTATTTGAAAATAATTAACAGGAAATTATTGGATGGCCCTCTCAGATGTAGTAGAAGAAGGAACTTGGGTTTGGATGAACAGCGGTGAACGTCTTACGGTAGAGACATTTTTAAACTGGTATCCGGGGGAACCGAGCAACAGCAATCATAATGAAGATTGTGCGATTTTATCTGTTGGCTTTGACTACAAATGGAACGATATACCATGCAACACAAATCAATACTACATTTGTGAGCAAGACAACAGGTTCGTTACTTTGTCGAGAGCTTTCCGGGAGCACAGTCGTTATTATTGCAGCGAACATACGTTGCTGATATTTAGTTATTTAAAAGGCCAATCAGTGCAGTGTTTATACCAAAAATTCTCTCTCCAATAAGTGCAGTATAATGTGACCTCTTTAATCAGAAATGTCCGGATCTAGGGAATGAGGGGTTTTTGAATTAGATTTTTAAACTAAATATAAAAATCTTTTACGAGTAATATTGAATAAAAAAACTGTACTTGATTTTCAGTTTGGAGGGATTTGTAGTAAAGAGATTTTAAACAACTGAATAAGATATCAATTTAATGGCACAATATAAATTTATATCCACAACTATTCATGATTAAATTGTGTCTTTTCCTGTGCTTGTTCTTTATGCAACTGGAAATTTATTTAAAACATAAAATACACAACAATAAGCTCAGATTATGTGTAAATGTCATTTATTTAGTATATAATAAATGACGGAAAAACATATATAAAAGATCATTATAAAAAGACCAAAAATAAAATTGGCTGGGGTAATTGCACTATATCCATTTACTGAAAATAATCTTATAATTATGATGAGAAGGGTGCCATTATCCCAGCCATGACATAAACATTTTAACATAAATTAACATTTACATAAAGAAGGTGGTGTCTAAAAAGGCATGACATAAACATTTTAATATAAATTAACATTTACATAAAGAAGGTGGTGTCTAAAAAGGCATGACATAAACATTTTAATATAAATTAACATTTACATAAAGAAGGTGGTGTCTAAAAAGGTATGACATAAACATTTTAACATAAATTAACATTTACATAAAGAAGGTGGTGTCTAAAAAGGCATGACATAAACATTTAACATAAATTAACATTTACATAAAGAAGGTGGTGTCTAAAAAGTTTAACATAAATTAACATTTACATAAAGAAAGTGGTGCCTAAAAAGGCCTTAAAACCAAAGCAAGTAGCATATGGTTGATATTTCAAGAATAGAATAAGAACATAACTAATATTGGTCGGTAGGTGGGGTGGCGGTGGTTAAACTTTTTTACTGCACAGGTAAATTTTTGTCTTCATCAAGCCGCGCTTGAAATATAATCTGATCAGACAAAAGGCCCGTTAATTGTATCGTTGTAACAGCCATATAGCAAGTTTTATATCGCGGGAGAATATGGGAATAGCCATTAGCTAAATTATTGCTAAGATTATCTCCCGTTGTAGTAACAATAGTTTGTATATAAAACATTTTACAATTCTTATAAAATGTTATTTATTTCATTTAATTTGAAGATATACGTCTCAATTTTCATCATTTATACATAAGAGTATTTTGTTTCAATATAATATATTCTACATTTAATTAAACTCACGTAATGATTGAACTACAAGTGGGGCTTCCAAGTTCGAGTGGTTATTGTCTCAGACTCGTAATCATTAGCTCCACACCACTGTGAGTTCGAATCCAATCTATGACCAGGGAAATACCACATATAATGAAGCTGTTTTAGTTAGCTTAAGGAAGGGCGGTGATAATACCCAGATATACGCTATGGTTCTCCGACCGTAAAAACTAAAAATGTCGCCAAATGACACAGCCTCAATGAATAAAATCTATAAAGCATTAATAATCTCCCCATGTTTACCTGTTTTCATTTCTCGTTTCAGTAACAACCCTATCGTTGGTTAATACTTGATGTCAAATACAGTGAAATTTCTCTGCACCCCTCTTCTCCGAATATTTTCTCATATGAAACATTTTGGTGAACTGCATTTAATTATAATTTCAATTGCCAATAAAGCATAAAACACTATAGATTATGTTCATCTTTTGCTTACTGACTGAAAATGGAAACGTACGTAGTATTATAATTATGTATTCAATAGATAATATTTGCAATCATTAGTTATTGTAGCATCTACACGTTTCGTCTTCTATGATCCAGTACATTAATAATGGATCTTATGATTGTAAAACTGCAATGAGCGTTAGGAGTGTGTGTGATGGTGCGTGCGTGTGTGTGTATGCTATATATTCTCTTGAGCAACAACCTCCTTCAGCCTTCAACAACGGCAACAACAGTATCGTGTATGCCCCTCCTCGCGAAAAAGTCACAGCCCTAACTCCCCCTTGCATCGAATTAATCAGCGCGTTTATCATAGGGATAGTGTTCCACTCTTCTAACCAGGCAGTTTTTATATTCGGTCGAGCGTAGTGGGAAAGTTCTGATGCTGCCTAACCTTTCCGTCCAATTCTTCCCCTAGATGTTCTAGTGGAGAAACATCATGACCGTAGGATGGCCAGTCAAGTGGAAAGAGGATTACCGCCCTATATCTGACGGCGCTTAAATTAACGCCAGTAACAACCAACGGCGGTATAACGTTAGATATTCATCCCCAGACCACAACCGACCAAACCTTTCAGGCTCAGTATCGCAGGCGTCGGCGAAACGGACACCCACATCGATCATCCGGACGAATGAAAAACTGAACCGGGACTTATCTATGAAAAACACCCCTCTCCATTGCCTCATCGGGAATCTTCTTGGGGCACGTGCCACTACCCAAGCCATACGACGCGCTCGACGTGGACGAGTGAGAGGCAGCTCTACGTAGGATCGTTCCCTTCGCAGACCCACAACACGCATTCGGTGCCTTGCAGTTTGTGGGTGAATGCGACAGTTGTGCCTGCCTGACGAATTAATTGTTAGAAGTGTCAGTGACAGTAACGTACCGCTAACGCAGGTGGGCAAGATGCATAGTCCTGTCCTGACGTAACGTCGTTACGTGCGGTCGCGGTCGTTTGACAAGCCTTCCAGATTCTCTCAGACAACGGACAAGGCGCTGTATGGTATAAATATTCACACTACGCTGCGTAGCAACCTTCTGTTGCCTTTGACCTTGCATCAGCAACGCAATGGCCTGGCCCCTTTGAACTTCCGTCAGCCGTACCATAATCATAGGTGATAAAACTAGTATTATAACAGCGGAAAATAATGTGTAAATCTCTAGAGTATCAAGTGATAAAGGTAGAAATCGGACAGTACGGCGTGACGAAAGGCCAAGGATTGTTCTACTCTTTAAAATAGGGGTAAGTAATACAATATAAAGGTATTTTTTCAAAACATAACCTTAATCTCAATTAAAACGGACTAATGACTGATTTATACATCGCTGAAACCTCCTAAACGTTCCGAAATGCCACTCACCATGCGGAACTTTGACCATTCACAGGTCGTCTCCGGAATATATGACAAGATGTGTCGACAAACTTATCAGCGTTATTCTGCACGGATCTTCTGCTTTCCACTGCTTGCGCGACATGACAAATTACGTTGCATGCATCGGTGATTTTAATTGCCGTGTTGTGTTGTGACTCATTGTCCGTTGGATCTTGAACATTTAGCGTCTACGTTGGAGTTTTTTATTCTTTGGAGAAGTTTTTCTATTAATCTTATTCTTCCTGCTTTTTATACTCTCGATAGTCACCGGGTAAACGCCGTATCACGACCGGGACTATATCGGGGAACACCGGAGTACCACCGCCACGACCTTGTCAGCTCCGGCATACACCGGGATCAGTCGTATCGACACCGGGCCTACACCATGGATATCAGTTACGAAACCAGGATCTAACCGGGAATAACCGGCTTTGTTTTCGGGACTTTTCCTGGACGTCATCGGAAATATGAGAACCAACCATTGTTTTCAAAAAATAGCACGGTTTATGCCTGTATACCAGTTATTTGAACCTGGACAACACCGGGAACAACACCGGCTTTGTGAGAACTGGGCTTTTAGTTGTCCAGTGGTTAGAGCGATCAGGTTTCTGATCCCGGTCGCGGCAGGTCGTCCTTCCATGAAAACTTTACAAAAATGTCGATTTTCCTCCATTTGTGGAGAAGTTGTCGGTTCTTTATGGGTAAGTTAGTACTGGTTAGAATACAAGAAAACTGGTTTGGTACATAAGTATATAACTGAAAATTGTTGAAAACGGCATTAAACCCTGTAAAAAAGTGTTTTGTATAAAGTTGGAAAAATTCTCATACTATCACTAAGCTGGCAATATTGCAAAGAAGGTTCTGAAAAAACGTACATGGTTGAATAGACATTTAAACGTAAATATCTCGTCTCGAATTATTGCCATAATAACTTTGAAATAAATGATAGAGTAGATACATATACATAGAGATACATGCGGATAAAACACCTACCAACAAAACCAGTCTTCCCTAAGTTTACATACAGACACGTAAAAAATGGGGGACAAAACATAATCTCTCCAAAAGATACCATTTACCCCTCTTGATTATATCAATGTCACACCATATAAACAAATTCCACCTCCAAGAAAATCGCACCTTTTTCTTTACATAGTTTTGATTCTTTCATTGCGACATTGGTTGATGTTATGACCTTGGTTGACTTTATGACATTTGTTGACTTTATGACATTGATTGACTGTATGACATTGATCGATTTAATGACATTGGTTGACTATATGACATTGGTTGATCTTATGACCTTGGTTGACTACATGACATTGATTGACTTTATGACATTGATTGACTTTATGACATTGGTTGTCTATATGACATTGATTGACTTTATGACATTGATTTATTTTATGGCATTGGTTGACTTATTGACATTTGTTTACTTTAAGACATTGATTGACTTTATGACATTGGTTGAGTATATAGCGTTGATTGACTTTATGACATTTTAGTACATTTATTGGCTTTATGACTTTGATCGACTTCATGACATTGATTGACTTTATGACATTGGGTTGGTGGGGTTTGTGAATGTAGTACTTTGGATATCTTATTCGTTTTTTCCCAGGATTCCCTCTCTTGTATATGATCTTAAACCCATATTTCTAAACTATTGAACAGGAAAGATATATCATGTTGAAGTAGAAAAAATGCCAGTTGATTAAAGACGCTAAAATTATCTGACAATTCGTGACGTATTTAAGTTTTTTTAGGGGTCCACTTACATACTTTACATTTGACATAAAGGATTTCAAGTTTTAAAATCAAGGAGTTATGAATCGGCTCGGTCTTCTTGTTTTATTAAGCGTGATCTGTCTCAGTAGGTATGCCTAATGATTTGTTTTATTGTATAGATAAACCTGTGTTTGCGTCTACCCCTGAATGAAGACTATCCCGTGAATAAAGACCATTCTTTGAAAAGCCGTCACTGATTATTAAAACATTCTGTCCTCCGAATAAAGGCCACTTGCCAATAAAGACCGCAGTTTGTCTTTTCCAAGGATGACCTTTGTTCACAGGTTTGACTGTATTATTTTACGCACATATCGTTGCTATGGAATGCATTTCATTGACTAGAATGTTATACTCACATTCTAACAAACAATGTTTCGATTATACTCAGCCACTACATCACATCTTGAAGGGCTACTTCCGTTAAATTAACATCGTTGATTCTTTCGCAACTGACAATATCTCTGTTGCATTTTTTTGCAAGTTATTCATTAGAAAGATACAATCAGGAATATAAGATCTATTCGTCGAAGTGATAGTTAAGTTTAAGTGCAACTTACCTAGATTAGAAAGAAAGTTTTACGCTTTGAACGAAAACAGAAGCAAACAAAATGCTGAGACTTCTTATCTTCTAAGACAGTTTTGGGCATTCAAAGGAATTGATTTAAATACATTATGCGAGCGTTGCTTAGTTATTTAAGAGTTTAGGCTTGTGCAAACAAATGTAGAAAAAGTAAATAAATATCCACTGTATGGAACCACGAAGTCTTACTTGAGGTTTGGAGGAAATAGGGGGTCACCGTAGCCAAGGGATTTGGTCTCTATTGGCTTATCTCAATATAGGGCGTCGCGAATTCGATACCCGCCACATGTGTATAACTGAATTATTGTTGGAAACAGGTGTTACGTCAAATTATAAAATTACTAGTAATACGAATAACCGCTATAACCTCAGGCAGTTGTTGCCGAGATGGCTGGATCTCACATGTCGGAAAATGTTATCACTTCAGCAGGGAGCCAGAACCATGGTTGTTGGCATTTGTAAGTTTCGTTTGCAGATAGCTGTACTCAAAAACAATGTTCAGTAGTGAGGATGTTTTGCATTGGCATACATTGGGGCAACATATAATATCACCCCTAAAAACCGGACTCCTTTCGGACCGGGCTAAATGTCCAATTTTATGAGAATTCCGGTTTTCAGAGAACTATTGATTATGAAAGAGCAAAAATTGGGACATGAAACATCATCAGAATTTCAGAGAATGTCAGTTTTCAGGGGTTACATTGTATACCGATTTGTTTGCTTTTAATGACAACCCGGCACAACTTTAATGCAAGGGTCTTGTTTCTTGTCGATGACGCTTTCGAAGGTTTCGGAGGATGAGGTACAGAACATTTCGATAACTGACTATATTATTTTTATGTGACTTATTGTCACTGGGTTTAACGCCGTTTTTCAACAATTTTTCTGTGATATACGGCGACCTGTTTACCTAACCAGTTTTCTTGGACTGTATACTAACCAGTACTAACTTACCCTTCCACAAGGAGCCAGCAACTTCTCCACATATGGAGAAAAATTGACTTTTTTGTCAAATTTTCATAGAAGGGTATGACCTGCCGCGATCGGGATTTGAACCCAGATCCCCGGGTTACAAGTCCGGCGCACTAACCACAGGACCACGGCCGCGGCTTGACAATATTAACGAAACGTATTTGACAGCATAAGTATATTAAAAGACTACTAATCATAACACTGGTATGGATATATAAGCTTGTTTGTGCCTATAAAAATGTTGCGTGTCCGAATTTTTAACAGTGGATAGGTAGATAGGCATTTTTTTGTTTGTTACGCTGAAAAAAGAACTTTTTTTGTCAAAATACATGTAGCTGAAAAATACTTAAATCTGGGTATTTTGGATTGAGTCATTCGGGTAACTGCAAACCAATATTTTTTAAAGATGGTTTACCGGTGGTTCTTGGTCCTTAAATCTCTCAAGAAATATTTTACGGAAAATATTGGTATACTGGTATCAGGTAGGCGTTCGTAATGAAGACATTATTGTAATGGATAAACAGGTATAATTTAACGAAAATTTATTTAAAAGTGTAACACATCGAATTTATACCTGAACCAATTTCAGGAAATGTGTAAATTATTGAAAGGACAGCTGTTGGAAATTGACAATGCGAATGAAAATGCATACATACAAGGCCAGGCGAAGGTACAAGGTGGTGGAGGCAGTTAGTGTCCATTCTATTACTTTTCTCCTATATATTGAATGCGCTTTAAGTATTTGAGTTTATTAAAATATATTCAAAGGTCTATATTGTCTATTCACATTTTCAAATTGACCGATGAGCAAAAGTATCGGAAGTCAGGAAACATTGCCAGATTGCCGAATGGAAAGGTTCGTATATAGTTAACATTAAGATATTTTGGTTATTAAAACTGTAAGGAAATGAAACGGACGTTGAATCAACGCACTTGTGGGGAGGGACGTACGAGGGTTGTTCGATATGCAATGTGTATTGAACCACAGCGCAATAACGCTTTGCACGATTTCATGGATTTTGATACGCCAGAATAGCTCTATTCAATACCTTTATAACAGTATAAACTTGAGCCTTCAGCTCTCCGCAGTTTTAACTTATGGTCATTTCAGTCAGTGGAGCCAGTCGCTGATCACTGTTGTAAAAATAGTTGGGAAACGGGTTGGGAATGTTGAAGAAATTAGAGTTTATATAAAAGTTCGCATAAAACTCGGTCGTTCGGTAAAACAGATTTTTACTGAATTGGAGGAAGTTTAAGGGTGTGATAAGATATCTTATGAGACAGTTCGTAGGTGGAGAAACAATTTCTCACTGGCACAAAGTCCGTCAAATATGCAGCAAAATCTGGTCGACATGTGACTATAACAGGCAAGACAAATGTCTCAAAAGTCAGGGAAATGATTGGAAGTGATGGCATGTGCTCGATTCGTGATATTGCTAAAGCTGCTGGTATATCGCTATCACGGGTGCATTTCATTTTGAAGCGTATTGTAAGAGTAAGGAAGATTTCTGCCAGATGGATACCCCGTATATTGACAGACGACCAAAAAGGGAGTACAGAACGAGTACAAAACGGTAAGCAATTGCTTAAGATGTTTCCAAACTGTAATCAAAGACAATCTGCAAACAAAAATTGGACAAAAATATGGCTCACCAAACACGATAGAAGGTATGTAGTTGCCAAGAGGACCATGAGCATAAAGAAGGTCCTTTATTGCATAATTATTCTTCTCTTGTGATGGGATAACCGTACAAATTCCCGTGCCGAAGGGCAAGTGTTACAGGTCGGTATTACCGAGATGTTATACTAAAAAGCTGAAGAAATATTATCAGAAAAGACGCCTTATGTCAGGATTTAGGCATGTTCGTCTACTACATGATAATGATCCATCACATACATCAGAGCTTGTGAAGCAATTTTTGAAGTCGGAGAAGGTTGTCGTCATGCCACATCCACCATACTCTCCAGATCTGGCCCTATGCGACTTTTTTCCAAAACTTAAAAAGTTCTTATCTGGTCGTCGATACAAGTCCCTACAGGCCATTGGCTCAGCCATCAGTCAGTGTCTCAGTGGTATACCTAAGTCAGCGTTACGTGACGCATTTCAGAAATGGATTCAGAGATTGAAATTATGTATTTCAAACCGCGGAGAATACTTTGAAGGGATGTAATATTCATTTCACTATTTGAATCTAATGCTCTTCGAATATCGTACAATGCACATTACATATCGAACAATCCTCATATGCTTTACGTAATCACTTAAGCATAGAAATAAATCGTTTCGTATAATAAGTTTTAACATATTTTATGCGAGACGAACAAAAAATTTGTTTAAACATTGAAATATAGTTGTCACAGAGAAAAGTAGACAACAGGTTTGTTTAAGCAATGTCAAGTGGTTAGGAAGAACATTTAGCAAGTCTAGCGTTATATTAAATAATCTGTTCGCGTACCATTAAAATTAATTCACAATCAGGATTCATATTGTTCAATTGTTCAATTCTATTGTACTGAATTGCAATTCTAAATGCAATAAAAATCAGCGCACATCTTTATTGACCATACATACGGATCATTGTAGGTTCGTCTTTATGTACTTACAATAAAACCTCAATTGATGACCACCTTATTATAACGACCACCTTATTATAACGACCACCTTATTATAACGACCACCTTATTATAACGACCACCTTATTATAACGACCACCTTATTATAATGACCACCTTATTATAAAGACCACCTTATTATAACGACCACCTTATTATAACGACCACTAAATGTGGACCAATTTTCTATATTTCTTCTGTATTTGGACTCGATATCCAAACCAACTCGACATTAAGTCCGCTTTTTTTCGTCTCCAAATGGTGGTCGAGATTTTACTGTGTTCTTATTCGTAGTTCTAAATATTTGTTTGGTGGTCAGTCTCCACTATCGAGTATATTAGTAATTGTCGTCTTTGCTATTGTACATGGGTAGCTACAGATAGCGTTCAAAAGAGACGGCAAAATCTGCTTCTGGCCCTTTGAACGGCGTTACTATTTTGGATATCCCGCCACCGGGATTTGAACCCGGATCGCCGGGTTAAAAGTCCAGAGGTTCTTAATGTTGTAACATAAGACCTACGATAGTGTAATGATTAAGTTTAAGGCACATTAAGCAGTATATTACATGTATTGAATTTGAAAATCAAAGTACTGTAAGTATTGTTACTGAGGGGGGTGAGCTGTTTAGTAAGATAAGCACAAGGGTTGAAAAATCTTTTTAAACCACACTTGATATTTAATGATATTTTTTTTAAAAAAATATTCTGTTCATGATGACTGTTTGATGATTAATTTGTACTCAATGCGCTTGCGTTTTAACATGACTGATGATAAAAAAGATTTTAATCACGACTTGTTATTTCTGTGATGATGTAAATGTTGTGTCGTATTCAAAATGTACAGTATGATTTTAATATTTTTAATGAGGCACTTTTCTACCAAGACTGTAAATACCTGCAATTATTAGTGCATTTTATCGGTGACGGAATAATTCAATCCGTAAAATAAAATTGTTTAATTCTTACTTTTCCCTGGTATTATAAGTTTGTAATTATAGATTATCAATTAGATCTACATAAATATGTTGGCGAACTGTACAAAATTATAAATTTGGTTCAAATTTCTCCTTTGGACTCCTTATCTAACAACTTGTACAGTGAATTTATATGGCAAGATAAGACAATTTGCAACAAGATAGAATAGACATGAAGTGTCTTCGTTTAATTTCTTTATTTGCTGTTTTTTGTGTCTGTAAGTAATAGTTATCTCATATTTACTATAAGCATTTTGCTTTTATTTTGGATAATTAAGGCGTGATGCCAATGATTATCATCTTTGTGTACCGTACACAGAATGTTTCAAATCACAGACGGGAGAAAAAAGACATTTGCAAATTGATGAACACAGCTAATGACAATAAGTGAGTTTGTATATAATTTCTTTTGTTCAGTAAACAAATATCTCTTGAAACAATACGGAGCAGAACAAAATGATGAAAATTATAGCAATAGACATGCGTATGACACGATAAGGAACACTGCGACAGTGGTGTCCTTGAATTCTCAAGTTAATATGAACTTAAAAGCACATGTGTTCTTTTTCACATGATAAGATAAGAACAAAGCAAAAGTTTAAGGGGGAGTTTCACGTTCACGAATATGTACTGGTTCCACAATTCTTGCCGGTAACATTCTTAGCAGCGCTAGGCTCTGGTACTTATAATACCAAAATGATTTGGTAAATTTAATTCAACACCTATAGTTTAGTTATAGATGATTGTTTATCACACACTATGCTAAGTTTTATAATTTCGGCTCAGGTTTTAATGCATTGCCCCCCATTCCCCATCGCCATGACTAAAACATTCATTTCCAACAAATTGATACAAGTACACGAATCGTGTAATTTTAATTATACAATTTGGGACGTGGCATAAATACATGTTTTTTTTTTAAATCTTGTACATATAATGAATTTCTTCATATGATACTTACATTTTATACATTTTTTTCAGTTAAAAACAGTAAAATGAATAAGTACATAAGTCAAACTTAGTTGCAGTTTCCAAGCTACAAAAACACATGTAACTGTACAAAATATTTTTATATTTCTGTATTAAATTTCTTGAAAATTAATCAATTTAATAAGCAATTAAGAAACAGAAAAATACAAAACGTGTTTTGATAGTCCGCGCTTCTCTTTCAAATGCCTGGGTTTACATATTCAGGTTATAGCTGTCCAAACGGTTGGGTTACCCACAACACAAAATGTTATCACTTCAGTCGAGAACAAGAGACATGGCTAGGAGCAACGGTGAGTTTTATGTTCAGTAGAAAATGATAAGGACATACGGAAAATATATATTAATTATTAAATACGTAATTATGGGTTTTTATATATATATATATATTTATATATATAAAAACCCATAATTATACATAATTACGTATTTAATAATTAATATATATTTTCCGTATGTCCTTATCATACGGAAAATATATATATATGATAAATATATATACATATATAAAACCCCATAATTACATATTTAATATATATATATATATATATACTGTAAACTATGGAGATATCATGGAAGTAGAAATATTGTACGTCATGGAGATGACTTGTAAATGGAATGGATATCATTGATAGATATCAGACAGATATCACATAATGATCTGTCGTAAATTTTTACACATAATGTTAATAGTTTGCATCTGGAGATATACTGCGAATTTTAAAATGGATGGCACCAACCTGTCTTCAGCGTGTGTTATACATAATTCCACAAGGCAATTACCAATGAAAGATATCTTTGAGTTATTTCAGTGCAGTCATATTACGCATTAACATTCGCTATATACTATTGAATAAATTAAATGAAACACGAGGTAATAACCGCCTGTGAATCAGATTCATTTCTTGATTAATTTGTTGATATTACTGACGAGTTAAACCCCTTTATAGTCTTTTTTTCCTTTAGTCGCTTTTATTTACCGACTAAACTAAAAATGATGACAAATGATTATTTAGTGGAAACACGGAAATGTTTGTTTTTATGTTTCATAGCAGTTCCCTTGATATCTAGAATTAGTATTAAATCGATATTCCGTAACATTGGAAAAGGAAACATATTTGGTTTTTACAATGTTATTGCAATCTGTCTCTGGTGTGAAATCTTTAAGCTGTTGATAAGTCGTTTAAATATTCAGGACTTGTATGAACTAACTTGAAGAATCTCGATACATTGAACTTAGCTGGGTGTTGTGACATAAGAACTAAGCAGGGTGTTGTGACAGAAGAGCTAAACAGGGTGTTGTGACGCATGAACTAAGCAGGGTGTTGTGACGCATGAACTAAGCAGGGTGTTGTGACAGAAGAGCTAAACAGGGTGTTGTGACATAAGAACTAAGCAGGTTGTTGTGGCGCATGAACTAAGCAGGGTGTTGTGACATAAGAACTAAGCAGTTGTGACATAAGAACTAAGCAGGGTGTTGTGACATAAGAACTAAGCAGGGTGTTGTGACATAAGAACTAAGCAGGGTGTTGTGACATAAGAACTAAGCAGGGTGTTGTGACATAAGAACTAAGCAGGGTGTTGTGACATAAGAACTAAGCAGGGTGTTGTGACATAAGAACTAAGCAGGTTGTTGTGACATAAGAACAAAGCAGGGTGTTGTGACAGAAGAGCTAAACAGGGTGTTGTGACGCATGAACTAAGCAGGGTGTTGTGACGCATGAACTAAGCAGGGTGTTGTGACAGAAGAGCTAAACAGGGTGTTGTGACATAAGAACTAAGCAGGTTGTTGTGGCGCATGAACTAAGCAGGGTGTTGTGACATAAGAACTAAGCAGGTTGTTGTGACATAAGAACTAAGCAGGGTGTTGTGACATAAGAACTAAGCAGGTAGTTGTGACATAAGAACTAAGCAGGGTGTTGTGACATAAGAACTAAGCAGGGTGTTGTGACATAAGAACTAAGCAGGTTGTTGTGACATAAGAACTAAGCATGTTGTTGTGACATAAGAACAAAGCAGGGTGTTGTGACATAAGAACAAAGCAAGGTGTTGTGACATAAGAACAAAGCAGGGTGTTGTGGCGCAAGAACTAAGCAGCTTGTTGTGACATAAGAACTAAGCAGGGTGTTGTGACATAAGAACAAAGCAGGGTGTTGTGGCGCAAGAACTAAGCAGGGTGTTGTGACAGAAGGGCTAAACAGGGTGTTGTGACATTAGAACTAAGCAGGTTGTTGTGACATAAAAACTAAGCAGGGTGTTGTGACATAAGAACTAAGCAGAGTGTTTGTGACGTAAGGACTAAGCAGAGTGTTGTGATGTAAGCTGTTGTTTTTACTGTTCTTTGCTGGTCAAACAACAACGTGCCGAAAATAGTCATCTGCTAATAAATTTCTTTATTGCAAATACACAGTTTGTGGGTTCCTTTCATACGTTCAGTGACTGCATTTGATAGTTATCATCCATGCTTTAAATGAACACATTTTTCTACTTACAGCAAATGTGTAGATTCATGAGGGGAGAATTGGTAGAGATTAATGATTCGGCTGAAAATTCATATTTGGTAACACAAGCTAAACTGTTAACGAAGCGTAAGTTTACGAGATGCTAGACACTAACCCTGAATTAAAGCAAGACTTGTTTAAAGTCTTAAATACATGGTGAAATCAGTTTTAAGTACAGTCTAGCCTGTGTTTGCGGCCACCTCCGGATAAAGACCACCCTGTGAATAAAGATCATTCTTTGCAAAACCAATATAGTTTAGTTAGAACAAACTGACCCCCGAATCCTACCGCCTGTCAATAAAGGCAACATTTTCTCTTTCCCAAGGGTGGCCATTGTCCACAGGTATGACTGTATGTTCATTTATTTTATACATCTAAACCATGCAGCGAAACATTATATCACAAGAATAAAAAATCGACAAAGTGGGGATCCATATAAATTAACTGACTTCAGTAAACAATAAAAATAGACCACCGCCAATACCACTACCACAAATAACATCATCATCATCATCATCATCATCATCATCATCAACAACAACAACAACAACAACAACAACAACAAATATGAATACTAAGCGCAACAACTGCAGCAAGTTTAGTGCGACTCTGCTAACCAGTGAGTTCCTATTGTTTGCCCATGTATTTGGAGAAATAGTATTTTCAAATAATCTTTATAAGAAAAGCACGTGATTAAATTATCTGTCACCGTCCGTTTTATCTACATGTTATATATGATATTGTAAAAAGCGGCCGCCTTGTAGCTCTTTAATGTACGAGGGGTCATCGTGGTCGAATGGTTATAGTCTCTGACTTGTAATCACTGGCTCCTCACCGCTGTAAGGTCGGTGGTTCTACCCAGGTGTATGCCCGGGGTTTTCATCCGCCCTTAAAGCTGGAAAATCGTTAAATGACACTGGCTGTTGGTGAGACGTTCATCCCAGTGAAAACAATATGTACGTTATGTTTATGTTGGTTTGCAGGCAATTTATGGATTGCCTTGTCGGATGCTGAGGAGGAGGGGTCATGGGTGTGGATGATCAGTGGCCAGCACATAACCACAGAGAGCTTTACGATGTGGGGTCAAGGACAGCCAAATAATTACGCTAGTGCCCAGGAATGTGTTATGATGGATGGTAGCCTTGGCTATACGTGGAACGACGATGATTGCAAAGTCATGCATCGCTATATTTGCGAAAAAGAAAATGACAGGTAACGTATATCTGTGTCGTTAAGGACCTAAGGTGATGTGTTGAGTCTTGTATACGTTGTATATTGAACGGTAGAAACTATGCTAATCTGTCTGCAGTTTCAGAAAAAAATTAACAAAGCAAGCGCTTGCATATAGTAGTTTTCCTTTTTGGCGAAGTATTGATAGAAGAATATGTTTTATACATAACGAATTTTTATAAATATTATTATGATACATAATACACTATCATTTACATTTTTGCAGTGGAACCATTATTGGCTGATCTGTAATCTTGATAAGGACGTTTAATTATACTGTACAAATTATGATCTGTGTACAATAAAAATACTTCACACCGAATTCTCTTTATTTTCATTATCTTTTTCACTGGGGTTTCACACCAACAACCAGCGTCATTTGCTGACTTTCTTGGACAGCTTCCTCCCATGTGAAATTTGTGATTACAGGTCAGGGGTCACTCGACCATGAAGGTCCCTCTTATTGACAGAAGGTTGCTATAAGCATTCAAATACTTGTATATAATGACATCTTAAAAATACATGTGCTATTATAGATATGTACGTAAAAATATAACGTGCACACGTGCATTTATCGACAAACAAACGTTGTTTGGTCATCGTTTAAACAACGCAAGTAAAAATGCACGAACGTACGAAATTGAATTCATAATGCGTATTTTAATCAGCTAAGAACTTTTCTAGAAACGAGAGCGGTACCATTGTAATTTGTGATGCCTAATTTACGCATGCAATTTCTTATATAAACACGTCATAAATAGTGTAGTCCGGCCACGACCTTTGAATGGTCAAAGATCAGCTAAGTCCATTCTGTAAGGTAAGTGGCATTTCGGAACGTTTCAGTGGTTTCCGCTTTATGTAAATACCAGTTATTTGTCCGTTATAATTGAGATTAAGGTTATGTTTAGAAAAGTACTTAGTCATTGTATTACTTACCCCTATTGTAACGAGTGGAACAATCCTTGAGCTATCCTCACTGCCCGATTTCTAACTATAGATGAATTAACAAACGAATGTTAGTGGTTTTAAAAACGAAAACAAGCGGGCAATATGAAAACACGGTTTGGATATATCAACCGTACATGCGCATGAACAAGTAATTCAAGCCAAGTCAATTGATTAAGCATATACATGTTTATCGCCAAATATAAAAATATTGTACGCGGTAGTTTTGTCTTTGAAGTGACTTAGCTCAAGGTTGTTGAATATTTCAAATATCTAGAGACCCATTTAACTTAGTAACACTGTAATAAAGTGTGTTGAACCTCCGTGGTCGAGTGTTTATGGTCTCTGGCTGGAATCACCAACTCTACACAACTTTGAGTTCGAATACCACCCTGACCGGACAGATTTCACATCTTAGGTAAGGTCGTTGAATCTACGGTGGTCTAGGATCTTCTTTAAGCGTAAACCGTGGTGAAAAAGTGTATACTCGTGATGAAGGAAGTCTGAATACAGGAGCCATGGTGAGCCACATATTGTTTATCGAGAGGTTAAAGTTCAAGACGCGGGTGAGGCTTTTACTTCCCCCAAGACTGAAGAAATAACATGCAATAGTTTCATTTGATTTCGTGTATCATTCAGATGTTTACAGAACGAGAAGGATAATGGAAATAAGCATTAGACCACTAGATAGATCAACCGATCCATCACTAAAATATAAAAAAAACTTAAACCAACCAATTACAAATAAGTGTCAATTTTGTATAGTAAAACTATGATTTCTAAATATGCTGTATCAATACGTTACCTAGATGAACTAATTTTTCGTACTTTTTGCATAATATATAATTATGCGTTGTGAGATAAGACCTGTAAAATTGTTCCTACGACAGACAAAGACGATGAAGTGTATATGTTTATTAGATTTATTCTCTACCTCTGTTCCCAGTAAGTTTTTTTTGCTTATCTTTCCTATGCACTTGTACAAAATGCTGAGCGAACGGTTTTTGTAATTCGATACTTCAGACGTAACTTTTTCTCTCGGGTTTAGTGTCGCACCAAGAGTAAGACTTTTTTAACGATTTTTCTAGCTTGTACACCTGGATAGAACCACTGACTTATTGTAAGCTAGCAGGACAGATTCACTTCACTCATTCACTTACAGTGAAATTTGTCTGGTGCCGGGTAGGATTCGAACTTACAGTGGTGAGGGGCTAGTAATTTGTAGTCAGAGACCATAACCACTCGACCACGGAGGTCCCCTTTTACATTTACAATTTTGGCTAACCCAGATGTCATAGATTTTCGAGGTGAGAAATTAATTCTCAAAGGCTAGAACATATTGATCATTTCCTCTCTAGAATTTCTCAAAACTTGTTATATGTAAACAAATTGATATACTAGAATAATTATATTGTTGCTGGTTATAAAATAGAACTACAAAGGTATGAAGATATCAGTATTATTTTACGTCTCATTACACACATAATTTATAAATCATATATGATAAGTGACAGACGAAGAAAACACATAAATATTATAAAAATGATATATATATATATTGGTAATAAATAATGTGAAAAAAGTGCATTCAACGTCATAAGTGACATGATCAACAATGAACAATTTTACTTTTACTTACATATGTGAACAAAAAAGCATTTTTTACTATAGACGTGGGATAAAATAAAACATTGCAGTATACATGTACTGCGTAAATATCACCCATGATTGAGACTAAAAAACAGGGGTGAGAGGTTTGTGATTAATAATCAGAACTGACTTTTTAGTTACCAAATACCTTACAATTAAAACGGTAATATATAGAAAAGTAAGATTTGTTCCTAAATGGTAGACATAGAGTAGCTACGAGTTTCATTACTTAAAGTCTGTTTTGCACATTGGTATTATAGCATTTAACCATAAACAATGCATATTTATATTGACCTCATTTGCGTGGTTGTACTAAAGTGCACACCTGCAGATTCCCCCCACCGTTAAATCTAAACATGGTTATGGATGGAGAGCGGTACGTATTTAACAGTAGATAACTACAATGACTGGGCTCCAACACAACCTGACAATCAAGGAGAAGAAAATTGTGGAATGCTCTATGCAAGATGAGGTTTCCATTGGAACGATGGACCTTGTCAAAACACGCTTCACTACGTTTGCGAGCGAGACAACAGGTGACGTTTTACCTATGTAGAGGCAGTATTTGTGCATGTACAGAAAAACCTGAACGATGAGGCCAAGTAATGTATAAATCGGTCGTAATAATGACGTGGTCTCAATATCTAGTTGAATTATAGGGGAATTATAGAAAGTCCGTCTGAAAATAAGTGGTCATTATAATAAGGCGATTGTAAAATTGAGGTGGCCGTATTGTGAGGTTTTACAGTATATCTAATTGTTTTCTTCAGCATTTTCTTTTCAGAATTACCTGTCTTCTTCGATGTTTAAAACATCTTACAACTATTGGTCCTTAAATTCGCGACTTAATTTTTTCATAGTTATGGTCAGGTCCATGTGAAATCACAACCTGAAGAGTTTATATTTTTATGTATTAACTTGGTATTCAATGTGCACAAAGAGTCCAATTGGGATGTAGGTGAAAGCCTAGGAGTAACCCCCCGCTAGATACAGCCTCCACATTTGTATAAAGCCAAAACAAAAAATAGTCGTGTTTACGGTTACCAGACTGTCCCCTTTTAGCGCTGACCATAAAATTTCTACATGCAAAATTCATCGTAAAAAGTACTTTTAGGTAGGCTCGCACCTCCAAAGAAAGAAAAATATGTTTTGAAATAAAAGTTTTTCGATTTACCCACCGTATTTTTTTTGTCAAATACAGTCAACTTGTGAATAAAAGCCATCCTTGTGAAAGACAAAATGTGGCCTTTATTGACAGATGATCTTTATTCGGAGGTTATTTTGTTCTAAATAATCCGTGACATTTTACAAAGGATGGTCATTATTCACATGGTGGCCTTCATCCGGAGGTGGATGCAAACGCAGGTTTGACCGTAGCTGTAAACATGACCATTGTTTTAGTCTTATTTCTGCTTGTATAACGACATATCAATAGATCGATTCATTTACTTCAATTTAAAAGAATCCTAGCTGGTACTGACTCCGTTTCTGACTTGCATCATTCGTCAGAAATTAACAAAAAAATGCATATGCAAAATAGACAACGTAAGTAACATACGAGTTTTGTAAGAAGATTTTAAACTTAACGAGGACGAACGAAATGACATCATTTACGTGAACCTTGTCTTTTCTCTTTTCAGTCCTGAAATTGTCGGATAACTTCTACATGACTTTCAGCGAAGTTAAATTCCAAGCATTATAGAATTATTATTAAACAACTTAAAAATAATCTGTATTTGTGCGAAGTTAAATTCCAAGCATTATAGAATTATTATTAAACAACTTAAAAATAATCTGTATTTGTGTATAAGTTGAAGTTAATGTCCCATCGACATTTTGTTAGATTTCGGGTACTTAGAAGAACAATCAAATCCATGCTATTGATCATGGGGATTTATTTATAATATGTGGCTGTAAAGACCAATATTTTCATTTCATGAGTGTGAAAGTATATGTGGTGTTTGGTCTGATATCAGAAACAAATAATTTATCTTTCTGTTTTTTTTTAACTGAAGTTTAATGTAACAACCAGTGTCATTTGGTGACTTTCCAGCTTTAATGGTGGGGGAATACCAAGCCTTCTCCTGGTTAGTTTGCTGTACAGCTTCCTAATATTTGAAATTTGGGATTGGAACTGACAATAGTGAAGAGTTAGTTATGACCAGTCAGAGAACATTAACACAGGACCACGGAGGTCCACGTTATCTTTCTAAATACTGCCCATGTCAGCAATTGCCGAGCTCCCGTTAGAATGTGTGAATCACGAATAATTGTTTACATGTACGTGTAGTCTCATTACGAGGTCAATGAAGAACACGCTACAAGAATGTCTCATGTAAGAAACGGCAGATCTGCAAATAATTCAAATATATTAGTGAAGATAATATTGCTAGCAGCTACACCTTGTTTAACATTTTGGCGATTTTTATTTGACTTATTGTCACTAGGATTTAACGTCGTTTTTCAACAATATTTCAGTTATATACGCGACCGGTTAACCTAACCAGTTTTCCTGGACTGTATGCTAACCGGTTCTAACTTACCCTTCCACATGGAGCCGGCAACTTCTCCACATATGAAGAAAAATCGACATTTTGTAAATTTTCGTAGAATGGTATGAACTGCCGCGACAGGGATTCGAACCCGGATCTCCGGGTAACAAGTCCACCGCACTAACCACTGGGCCGCGGCCTTCATTTTGGCGATTACATGTATATTCGCATAAATGAGAATCAAACACACCAACATATATTTTGTGTGTGTATTTTTCTTATATTTTAATACGAATTTGTAATCTCAATTGAAATGACTTGAGCTTACATATCAATTACTAGAAAACAAAAATGGATACACTGACATAAATACAAGAAATATTTTAGAATTACTGAAACCGTTTTGTACATTCATAAAGACACTGCGTACATTGATAATTGAAATCTTTATACATTATTACCCAATAGAAGCATAAATAACGACTGGTTTGTCACTACACACTGCGCATGCGTAAAACATTCAAAACGCATCAATCTCTATCCAGAGTTGTCGTTCGTTATCTCTCCCATACATCTCTGTCAACGTCTCAGCGTTTTACAAGATTCTTGAAAAACAAGAAATAAAGCCACAAATGGTGCAAAATTTACAACTAAGTGAAGCAAGTTCTTTTGCACAATACATTCGAGACAAAAGATGTTATAATTAGCCTGAAAATCAGAAAAAAATATTGTATTTATCAAACGCACTATTTCCTGACGGAGAGTGTGTTTGTTTACTTTCGGTAATTAGGTCAAAAGTTAAAGCGCTTAAATGGAAACGAAACGCAGAGGTCGAAGGTCATCTGTAAAATTATGACAACGAATGTACATTGACAGAAAACAAAAGCTTGATTTTGTGTATCAGATGGAAACTAAAGGACACTCGGACACATGTTTTTGAACTACTTTCCAGACGTTGACAGAGATGTATATGATGGATAACGAACGACGACTCTGGGTAGAGATTGGGACAAACACGCATCCTGCTGAATATAAACCGATCTCAATAATATTTGTACAGGTTCTGTCTTGCCTGTCTGGATACCAAAACACCGAGGTAACCATGGAAACAATGACCGAGTTGTGTAGAGACAGACTCGGATACTTCCGGCCTTACGATTTCAAAATTTCCTCGTGCGCCATGTGCTATTTCTACCTCGCGATAGAAAATCCAGAATACACGTTATATCCGGAACTCGCTGTCAAAAAGTTACACAACAATCCATTTTTGTTGACAACCGTTCATGGGGAAAGACGATTTGTTTATCCGGATTTTGACAATACAACATCTGTGAATGCGGTTTGTGATACGCTTGATGACGTCACATGCACCAGATGGATCACATGCTGCAAAGACGCATGGAATTGTTGTGAGCGTCAGTTATTACGAACAAGACCGACAGATGGCGCTGTTTACTGTCCACAAACATTCGATGGTTGGGACTGTTGGGATTTCACGCCGGCTAACTCCACAGTCACACAAACATGTCCAGATTTTTTGTCCTCAAACAATAGTAAGTTTTGTGTTTTGTATAATTGTATAATAAATTAAAGAGGCAGAGAACTTGTTTTTCCTGTCGAAAATCTGTCCCTTCATTATGATATGAATATGAATAGACATAAATAGATAGAAAATAGGTATTGCTGTTTTGAAAAAATACATATATAAAATATAAATAGAGGGCCAACACCTGACACAAGCATTTAGTCTTTGTCCTACATTTAAAGCCAATCAGATTGCTCCAAATTTTAAAATTTTCTCATTTCTAATCCATGAAGAAGGCTACTTACCCTAATCTGCATGATTAGGTAATGTTCACATATCGACGGATGCTCAAGTCTAATTGCTGTGTTATGGAGCGGTGAGCGGGCCAACACTAAGTCTCTCCGCTCGCTAAGGTTACATAATTTGGAAGAATTTCGTAAACAAACTCTTACCTATACATGCACTTTTATGTATGATTATAACACATATTCGTCTCCACTGTATGAATAGCTATCGTTGTTCTCTTTCATGTCTTTATTTCTTTCTAAATGTTGGCGTAGTAATACTCGTATACTAAGCATTCAACACAGAATACAAGTATTTAATCGTGCACGCTTACAATGATTATTTTTTGTCCGCTTTCTTTTTAGACACAGTTACACTCAAACCTGTGAACAAAGGCCACCCTTGGGAAAGACAAAATGCGGTCCTTATTGGCGGGTGGCCTTTATTCGGAGGTCATCTATTTCTATGTAATCAGTGATGTTTTTTTCAAAGAATGACCTTTATTCACTGGGTGGTCTTTATTCGGAGGTGGCCACAAGCACAGTTTGGACTGTAAATAATTAAATTAATAAATTCTGCATGCACAAGTAATACCATTTTCAGACGCTGTTAGTTCTAAATCATGTAATTCTGATGGAAGGTGGGAGACTGGTAGAAACACAAGCCTGGAGTACACGGTGTATGATAACTGCTCAAAAAGAGATAAAATTCAGGTATGCATAAATATGGCCTTCTCTTCTACATTCCTTGATGACTTTTTTCTATAGATAACATTATGTGCACTTTGTGATGAGTTTTTTTTCTAGTTTATAAATTGTACGTTATTATCTGATTATTTTTGTAAACCACATTAAAATAAATATTTTGTCTTTCAGAGACTCCATTTTATAGGATTAGTGCAAGAATTAACATAGTTGAAACTTTTATGCGGTATTTGTTTATTAATTCATTTCTTTAGAAGTATTGAAATACAGTAAAACTTCGTTATTACGAGCATCGATATCAGGAGCAACCGACTTATCTCGAGTAGTTTTTAAAGTCCCGTCGATATTTGTTCTTAGTTGTATATAAATTTCAACCAACAAACAAACACCTCGTTATTACGAGCACCACGTTTATCTCGCGCATTTTGTCTGTTCCGACGACTCCTCGAGATAATGCGGTTTTACTATAAATAAATACTTATACAGCATAAATGTTTCAGCTATGTTAATTCTTATTGCCTTATGCGGCATCGTATGATTAAAGCTTATTAGAAAACTGGATGAATTTATGAACCTTGATTGAATGTTTTTTTTATTATTCAGATTTACAGAACAGCCATTGTTCTTGGTATCGTTCTTAATGTACTTGGAATAGTTTTGTTGCTTCCATCCATCAGTATATTCCTAATTTACAAGTAAGTATGCGTTCACGCTGCAACCTCTCCAAAGCAACACCCTTTGGGAGAAGCAAAATTATGTTGTTGTTGAGAGGTTGTTTCTCCAAAGAGGTTAAATTAATAGTGAAATCGTACAGTGAGAAAAAGTCATGCTGTTATTTGTTGCTCAAGAGAGGGGCCGCTCTAGAGAGGTTGTACTGTACAATAAAATCTTGCTATTATCACCAACTTTAGGATCCGATAAAGCGGTCTTAATATTGAAGCAGTCTCATTTTAAAGTTGAAATATAAAGGAATTTTGAAAATCGGCTCGAAAATAAGTATCCCTGAACTTAAGATGGTTCTGATTTTAATGTGGTTGCACTCGTGAGGTGGCCGTAAAGTTTGGTTTTATGCGTTTATTATACACGATAAATTCATGCCAGCCATGTTTACCCCAAAAAATAAATAAAGTTTCTTAATAATTTAATGCAATAAGGAGGGTATTGAATAATCATCTTCGTGGCACAAAAAGGCGACACAGTCCGTTTTTTTCTTCCAGTTCCCTCAGACGGCAACAACGCATAAAGATACACGCAAATTTATTCGGTTCAATTTTAATAGCCGCCATATTGTCTTTGATCTGGGATGTGGCCGTTCGTATGGACAGACTGAATAACGACCAGGAACATTCTGTGATGTACACACAACAGGTAAATACTTCCTGTTAGTACAGGTTCATTTTCACCATTGACTGAAACTAAATCACTCGGATCTATCAAAATTAAAGACAGATTGTAGTCGAAGAATCCGTCCCAGTAATGTACAGTATCAATCCTCTACGCAAAGTGGGCGTTTTAGATCAGAGAACATTTTATGAATATTTTATTAGTATGGAAGTAACCAATGAAATTATATTCAACAGTCTAACTTGTCAGTATCGTAAGTCTTCCATTGTCTGGATTTATGCGCTTAATTGATTTGTTTGTTTGTTGGCTTGGTAGGTTTGATTGATTGATTGATTGATTAATTAATTACATTCATAATTATACATGCGCTGTGTATTTAGAAATAGAATGGAGTTTACCCTTCTTTTGATCAAACAGTACATGTGTTACCTGGAAAGAAAAAAAGAAACCAGTTCGTATGGATTCTGCTGTCGCAAAGTGACTTCTTGAGGTTCCTTAAGAACAACTATTTCATACCTTGGACTTGTAAATTCCGTGTCTATCATAGAGTATTTCTTGCAGGCATTCTGTAAAGTACTAAACGTTGTTCTCCGCTTCGCTCGTGTCACCATGTTCTTCTGGATGTCCTGCGAAGGTTTCTATCTCTATCAACTCCTCATAAACGCATTTGCTCATCCACGACGTCTGTATGGTTACTGTATATACGGTTGGGGTAAGATTTAAACACATGTGCTACAGTAAAACCTCATTTAGCAAACACTTCAATAAAATTACGACCACACAAAAACGACGTCACATAGAACCGGTATTCATGACGTCGTCTATTTTTTCACTTAATGGCACCAATTTAATATCAAAACAATTCGTTTTCGTCCCACATTTGTATTGAGGTTTACTGTACGTCATTGATATATCACAAACATTTTTTTTCACGACAATTAATGCCTAATTATTCAATAATGTGATGTAAGTGTGGCTTTATCTTTAGAATTACACAAATTATTTTGGTCTTCACGGCGACATGGTGAAGGTGTTTTTTTTAATGGCAATAAACGTTCAAACACATACATGCCAATTTTTGTCGTTCGTAATTGAAAATTGAATTTCATGTAACTCACGTCAGTTCTGTATTCGATACTATTAAATAAAAGGAACGCATCATTTTAGTAAATTCTCTAAAATATCTGAAGCATACATGCACATATTGTTTGACCTTGTGAAGCGCAACAATATATACATGTATCTGTATTTTTTGGCGTTTGCGCCATACACTCGTGTATATAATGGTGGGGTCAATTATAGAGTAAAAATGCACTTTGGTACGTAATACGTAATACGCAATGTCCGGGATACTGAATCAATTTTGTCAGTTGAAAATGAAAACAATGTGTCTGTTCTTCCAAAAAAACTGTCCTTATTTCCCGGGGTGTCCGTAAGGCGGGGTTTTATTGTAGATTATATGTATTTATAGTTAAAAAACGGTTGTCACTAAAATATGACACGTTTTAATGTAACAGGTGTTCCGGTTGTACTGTGTGGTATCTATGCTGCCCTCAGGAAATGTGTAGCAGACGATAGGTAACGTACCAATCTTTAAAAATACAGTCAAGCCTGTGAACAAACGTCATTGTACAGAAAATCTGACCTTAATGCACAGCTAGCCTTCGTATAGATGTCTTTTTTCACTCAGGTTCAACGTCACACCAACTGCCAGGGTCATTTGGCTATTTCTCCAGCTTAAACGATAGAGCTAGCTGGACAACTTCCTCACTAGAGAAACCTGATACGTCTAGCAGATAATTGATTATTAATTAAGATAAGGGACGCTTGTAATCATTTTACATACATGTGCAAGATACCATAAGAATAAAACATAAGATACCACATGGCAGTACATGTACATGTATCAACAAAAGGCAAAAACAAGACTTACATAGAACATTTGTATTCTAAAAATATGTCTTTTAACAAGCAGGATTTTACCCACAAGTATATTAAAATTCATGATTTATCCTCCTGTCCAGTAGATACTACAATAAAGACTGATCGTACAATGAACACAATATGCTCTCATTAGAACCAACACATTCGCATACGAACAATATCATCCACTGTCTTATTTCAGTGCATGCTGGATCCTACCGTTAGAGGGAGCCAAAAGATCAATAGACTGGTTCCTGGTATATGGACCCGCTATCCTATGTCTTCTGGTGAGCAGACAAAAACTTAATTCACGTCATCAAACAGAAACGTAAATTGAATATCGAATTAATTCTTCAGAGATTTTCAAGTGTATTAGAACTGTCGATTGAAAGACTTTTTCACAAAAATGTCAATATAATGTTCAATGTTGCGTATTGCCTTCATAGGGGGCTACCATGTTGAAGCTATGGTATATCATGGTATATATATGATATATTTCGTCCGTGTAGCCGTTTTAGCCCTAATACACCATTATACATCATCCCTTCAACGTGGTAGCCCCCTATGATTGCCTTTGTTAAAGGGATTTTATACTGTTAAAATGTATTACATTTCACTGTATTTCAGGGTAATATAATATTTTTAGTGAATATAATCAAACTTCTGATGAAGAAGATGATTCATCATCCGAATGAACCGAATGGTTTCAGGTAAGATAACACACAATTCTGTACAAAGAAATAATCAGTTCAGTTGTTCTTGTATCTAGTAGGGAATAAAAACCATTCCCAGAAAATGTTACATCAAAATTCTATTTTATCAATTGCGATAAATCAATTACATTTTTATAACGACAGATAGTGTAGTCATACAAACTCGCTAACGTGGCTGACCTTAACATTCATCCCAAAATCCTAAACACCACTCTCTATGCAGTCATTGGCAGCATTCATTCCAATAACTACTCGACAACATATAAAAAACAGAACACCAACTAAAAGAATACGAAATATAGACAAGATTCCAAGAAAAACACACTGGTAAAGCTTCAACCTTCCCCAAAATACCCCCCAACCTAACCTACACCCAACACATAAGACCATACAAAAGTGGAAGACAAAGCACAGCCTCCCGGAGGGCACCATCTTGGATCTGCAAAGCTACGGGTAGGTGGAGGAGTAAACTGGTCTTGAGAGACGAACGTCCAATTTACCCCGAGGAAACAATAAAAAGAGTAAAAAAACCATGATAATTAATAAACACGAGCTGAAATTGAAAAAGACCAACAGGTAAGATGCGAGAAACCAGAACTTAATAGAAAATTATTAAAATCCTTTTGACAGATCATATTGCTTGTTGTGTTGTTTTTTTAAGTTTGTTTTGTTTTTTGTTTTTGTTTCGCGCGGTGGTGTCAGTGCACGTACATACTGTTGCTGTATGTTAGCATTATTTTTACTAGTATGTAAAGCTTTTAGTTCATGATTCAGAAATAAACTTCATGTATACTTATAGATACATGAAATGCCCATTGTTTTAAGTGTTAAAATTACCCCATCCACACAAACAAATGAGATCGTCTTAGTCAGGTGCATTCGAAGAAGCGATAGTTTCCATCCCTTCCTTCTTAAAAATATAATACAGTGCTCCCACCGAAGAGCAACACTTGTGGGAGTCGCAAAAAGTGTTGTTGCTCGGAGATAATTGATGCATTCGCGACATGTGTTTTTATGTATGCCTTTTACTGTCGTTTCTTGGAGGGAATCAGTCTTTGGATGTGACGTTACAGGAAGAAGCTCTGTACAATGTAAGTATAAGGAAAAATACTCAGAAAAACAAATCAGAAATTCCATGAAATAAATGATATATTACCTTTCAGGCGTACATTGAAAGCAACTTTCTTGCTGGTACCACTATTCGGTTTGCACCAGTTTTGTCTCGTGTACAGACCCGGCAGTGATAAAGACGCGGGTTATAACGTGTATGAAATATTCAGCGCAATCATTCTAAATTCTCAGGCGAGTATATTGTATTCTAGTATTTATTCAGATGAAAATAAATTGTTTATAATAATTGCTTAAATGATGTGTTTTAGTGCACGCACCAATCAGGTACAAATGTATTTACTTAGCGATGGGTTTTCATTATCTGTGATCCGAAATACCAATAAATGGTTTTAGAAAAAGTTGGGATCACAAACGCAGAATAGGTTCATCTAACACTGGACTGGACTAATCTCCAACCCAAACTCTTATAGTCTCAGAAATTGTAGCGGTCAAAGATATATTTGCAAAACATGGCTGGTTCTTATGATGCTTCTGTCCACAGGCACTTGACAAAGCCAGATTTTAGCTCCATAGGCTACTATTAGGTGTAAGTAGCCCTTAAAACTAAATTTTGTTGTGTTTTTTGTGTCAAGTACCTGTGCCTCTGTCGGCATTTACTCGATCGGTGCTGCCGTCGTTGTGGTGTGAACTCTAAATCAGTCGTTGTGGTGTGAACTCTAAATTAGTCGTTGTGGTGTGAACTCTAAATTAGTCGTTGTGGTGTGAACTCTAAATTAGTCGTTGTGGTGTGAACTCTAAATTAGTCGTTGTGGTGTGAACTCTAAATTAGATTTCATTTTCATTTACAGGGACTCATTATATCTGTCCTGTTCTGTTTCGCCAACAAAGAGGTGAGCTTTTATTACATCTTATATACATAAAACCATATCATTGATTTGAAAGCTGCTCATATACAGTTTATGTACGTAGAATTGGTGTACCATAAATTACAATGTGTACGTGCGATTTGGGTAATTAATAAATTTTATATCAATATATAGTCAAACCTGTGTTTGTGGCCACCTCCAAATAAAGACCACCCTCTGAATAAAGACGATTCTTTGAACAAAACGTCACTGATTATTTAGAACAAACTGACCTCTGAACAAAGGCCATCTGTCAATAAAGGCCATATTTTGTCTTTCCTAAGGGTGGCATTTGTTCACAGTTTTGACTGTATACCACAGCGTCATATCCACACCGAACCCTTATATTTTAAGGTTTCAAATACATGTGTAGAGAGTCCTTATGCCATTTTAATATCAATTTTCTATACTTCAGATACAATCTCAACTCAGAATTAGTTTCAAGAACGTAACAAGACGTTACTCGTTGCGGCGACAAACAAATGACCGCACCAGTTCCTTGACCTCTACATCTAGACGAACTTCCTTTTCTAGCCTCCAGACTGCCACTGATGTTTGCTCCGTAAAAAACGGACACATTCGATTAAACGATTACTCACAGCATTCAAAAACTTGCAGACATAATGACAAGCGTGGATTTGATAACATGGCATTCAGTAATGATGAACAAATGGAGACTAAAAGCTTATGAACATGGAAACCAATCTGGTCAGTGTTATGATATGGTCTATGCAATTACGCAATATGAGTTGTTATATCTCGATCTTAAATGTATCAATTAAGTCCACAATTAAATAAGACTGTATTCAAAATAATGGTAAAAGCTCGAGATTCAAAATAAAATACATCAAGCAGATCCTGACCTGAATTTAAAATGTGGACTTATCAAACCGTCTATCTTACGGGATTCTGTTCAATTAGCGTGATAAGTTTGTGTCTACTTCATATTTGGACAGATTTTATTTTTGCGCCAAAGAGGGATACCTGTGTATCAATCTCTAGCCAGAGTTATCCCTTGCATACATGTATGTTAGGGATAACGAACGACAACTCTGGATAGAGATTGCCTTAAACTGGCACCCGTTGACTCTGGTGTACAGATAAACTGGTACCCGTTGACTCTGGTGTACTGAGACTTTTGGTGCACTGCAACATGGCATGGGAAATGTTTTAAGATTGCCTGTGTACTTGTTTGAATTAAGGGACAAGGGTTTGTTCGTTAATTTAAAAGACGGTGTGATAATTACTGTGTGTTTGTGCGTATCGATAAGTATCGCATGTTTTGCTGGTCAAATATTGTACGTGTATTTGGACATTGTTGCAAATAAATCATTGTACTGTTTTTATTCACACTATCCTAGCAACAAGCTTGTTCGTTCGATATTTTACTTCTTTAATGTGATTGTTACATTCAAATGGTGAAACATGATCAAGAGTAATTTCTTATCTTGAATTTAAAAGCAAATTAACTTTTATTACTTGTGAAGTGAAACGAAAATATCTTTCCATTTAGTATTATCAAGTATGAATAAACAGCCAAAACATGTGTTTGCAGCATCCTCCAAATAAAAACCACCCTGAATAAAGGTCATTCTTTGAAAAAACGTCAATGATTTTTTAGAACGAACGAATAAAAGCCATCAGTCAATAAAGGCCTGAATTAGTCCACCAAGGGTGGCATTTCTTCAGGTTTGACTGTATGTATAAAAGCAACAAGTTTGTATTTCTGTCCAGGTAATCAACATTACCAGTAATTAAGTTATATATGGCAGATTTTAGATCAATGTTTTGTTCCGTTAGATTTTATGTGACTTATTGTGACCTGCCTTGATCAGGATTCGAACCCGGATCTCCGCGTCACAAGTCCAGTGCACTAATCACTGGACCACAGCCTGTCAAATCAATACACATGAATTACAAAGCTCTAACCTGTACATCAGCAGCCTAGCGCTATACCAACTGAACAAACAAGCTGAACTTCTACCACATTTTTACATGGTTAAAATCGAATATGTGAGAATGAATAAAACAAGAAAATACATAAAATATAAATATTTTAGCATTTATTGCACATAGATAACTATGGATGAAAATTGATAAACAATAAATAACATATCCCAATTATATAACATGTACAGCATTACATAGAACTGTGTGATAGACATATTTATTACGTTAGAAAACTACTCAATACATTTAAGTGCAAATAGGTGATAGAAACAGAAATTAATACTCAACAAAAACACATCAAGTATGATTTTCCCCTCAGAAGTGGTAAAATAATTCATTTCAATAACCTGAATATATGGTAGACACAAAACACACACAAGTCTATATACTTCATACAAGAAAGACAAAGGTTCTGTAGACAATATCATATCATTATTTAAAACATTGATGCAAACTGACAACAAATACTCATGGAGAAATTATCAGAAGTCCTTTATCAAAAAGTTAGCACCATTCTACAGAAGGTACCGCTAATAACTTGCCAGGATTAATGTTTGAAACTTGCAAAGAAAACTAGAGCTCTGCAGAGCGGCGCCATGCTCATCTGTTTTACATCATTCTACTTAATAAGCAATTTTGACCAAAACTCTTTAGGTAAAAAGGGGCATAACTCCAAAAATATAGCTTTCAGAATAATGCCCCTTGTCTTGCAACTGCACATTGTCTTAATAATCAAGTATACCAAGTGTTGATCTTAAAAAGTGATTGAATAAAGGGCTACATTTAAGTTTTTGCATAATAAAGATAATAAAATAAACAACTAAGAAATAATACTAAATGGCACAAAACCCTTAATAGGCAGTGGAAAAAAGATTAAAGAAAAAAATATCAGCTAATACTTAACAAAGTAAAGGATGATCATAAAATGAGAATAATTAATACATTGTCTGGTTTTACCTATAGTACTGTGTCATTCTGTGACACACAACAATATGGACACACATGAAATATTGTAAAATGGTTACTACAAGTGATGCGTAAAAAATCCAAATTCGAAGACCTACTTTTCAGAAAACATTACATGTATTTGTATCCGTAGAAATGCATTTTGATTAGTTATGAGTCACACTAAAACTCAATTATCACTCATATAACAAAATGTTGATTTAACACTGAAAGAAGAATTCATGTAAATAAGATAATGTAGTGTCCCTTCATCAGTCATTTGATAAAAGTATCAGCAACAGAGCGGAATTGTTATAATTTAACAAAAAAACATGGATAAAAATCACATGTTAACACCACAAGAGTAACATTCAGTTTGGCTTAGCAGTATTACACACAAAAATGTATAAACATGTATCTTTAAATATTGTTCCCAAAATAATAAATAGCATAAAAAATTGAACATGTATTTTCCAAATATAGCACAAAAAAATGATGCACATGATTAATTAATTAACTGTCAGACAAACTGCTGATGGAAAGTTTTGGGGCACATTTATACAACTATACCACAGAATTCAGGACATACCAACTAGTCTCCAACATTAGTAATTTAACATTTATAAGAATAGTATGCTACAACAATTTAGTGAGATGATAAAACAGTTCACATGAACATTCAAAGCACTTTTAAACATGAATTTAGATACAAGGTCTGAGTTATCTGCTCATTAATAGAATGAACCTATTCCCTGTTTTGGGGAATAATGCCAGAGTTTTACCAACATGTAAGGGAATATTACAACAGTTTTGCCAATATGTAAGGGAATATTACAACAGTTTTATCAATATGTAAGGGAATATTACAACAGTTTTACCAATATGTAAGGGAATATTACCACAGTTTTGCCAATATGTAAGGGAATATTACCACAGTTTTGCCAATATGTAAGGGAATATTACCACAGTTTTACCAATATGTAACACATTGCACAGACCAGCTGTACATTACCACAGGTATTGGACACAACCACCATTTTTATGACGAATGTAGATTCTAAGACATTTGAGCACTCTCATACAGTTCCCGTAGTTTTATTACACAATATTTGAGCTTTATTCAATATTTGATCCACGAACGGTCTTTCCATTGGGTTAACCACCATACATTCTCTAATTACTTCTTCAACAGAACTTGAATAACTGAAACAGGAACAACGTGTAAAATAAAATCCAAAATCAAGTTCATGCTTCAGTATGGTGTATAGTTGGACCAGCCTCCACTAAATACTCATCATTCATTATGCAGTGATAGTTGATTTATATGCCATTTTAAAGTCTGCAGTAACACGGTAAAAATGGGACTTGAAAAATCGTCCATTTTTCAGAGAAGTCCGGTTTTTAGAGTCTGGTTTTCAGGGGTTATACTGTACATATTAATTAGTCAGTTTCAGGCTTTTACAGTCCAACAAAGATATTCAGATACAAAATATAAGCTAAATGACAACATTCTAATTAGCGAAGTAAATCCCATGCAGGTAAAGTGATATAAAGACACAATCCCCACGAGATTATGGTAGAGACCACTTGTTTATAATGACCACCTAGTTTTTAAGCTGAGTAGTTCCATTTTTTAGCACAGACATTTTATCTTAACCTCCAAACACAGTCCATCATCTACACAGACAACTTTACTCTGTCAAGGGGCATCATTATACAGTGGAAACCCTCTAAACCAGTTCCTCTATAAACAGATTTCCCCTCTAAATCGGCCAAATGTTCTGGTCCAAACTTCATTACTATATAATTCAAAAATCCCCTCAAAACTGGCATCCCACTAAACTGGCCAAATGACCTAGTCCCTAGCTTGGCTGGGACTTTAGAGGGGTTCCACTGTAGAAAGATTTGACTGTGTTCATGAATTTGTTAAGTTTTGAGATTATAAACCATTAATGACTCACCTGTTGTTGGCTGGTATTTTTATAAGTTGTGACATCACAGCAAGTGCAATACTGTCTCCTCTCTGGTAAGCCTTCTCAAATGGAGATTCCAAGAAGGCCATGGCATACAATGTACATCCTAATGACTACAAAAAATGAAATTAATAATTCTATCAGAAGAGAACATAACCCAGTACAGTCAAACCTGTGTTTGCAACCACCTCTATATAAAGACCACACTAACAATAAAGGCCATTCTTTGAAAAAAATGTCACTGATTATTTAGAACAATCTGACCTCTGAATAAAGGCTATCTGTCAATAAAGGTCACATTTTGTCTTTCTCAAGGGTGGCCTTTGTTCACAAGTTTGACTGCATATTACAGATGCATTCTCATTATCAATATCAGACAGCTGAAGTTACATAGTTCACAGTCAGTTTTATACCACAATTAAAATCATATAGCTCAATGCAGACATAATACCAATCAACATTACAACTAAGTTTAGTGAAAGTTTGGTGAAAAGTGCTGACCTCCGAAAAATATCCTTTTTCTTTTAATTAACCTATTTGTTAGCAGTAAAGATGAATGACTAATGTAGCACAGATTTCTTAACTTCATAATAATACAAGTTAGTATGACTTTATTTTGTGAGGATAAAAAAACTTGTTTAAAACCAACCCAGACATCCGTCCTTTCATCTACACTGGTTCCAGTCTCAACAGAAAATAATTCTGGAGGCCGAAATAACATGGAGCTTCTTTCAGCAGCTTCATCCTAATAAAAGTCAATAAAAGTACAGAGATATATATACAATAGATAAGTAACACCAGGAAATTGAGTACTAAATACTGGGATTTTTCCTTCAAACATAATGTTAAGACATGATGAGAATAATAAAGTTACAGCCATTGACTTAATGATAACAGCCTTTGGGAACATCAATAGTTTTCAACACCCCCTGTTAAGAGTACAGATGAAATTTTGACAAATTCAAATGGAAACTAACCTGAAGGGCTGTGGCCTCAGATCTTGTCCTAATTTCTACTCGGGCTTTGGTAGCAGAGCCAAGATCCATCAATACAGCCTCACCCATGTCATTAATCATAATGTTACCTGGTTTCACATCCCTGCAATATTTAACATACACTAGTAACAGTGTTCAGCTTGATTTACACACTGATGGTATTGTAAATTGTTTCAGTGGACAAACTATTTCAGTGTTCTGAAGCATCAACCAAACTACTGTAAATATTGTGAAATAAAACAAGTCAGTAAAATATTTACTTTTCATTAAAGTAACTCCACATTTATACCATAAACATTTTATGCATTAAGTCACTAACCTGTGAGCATATGGTAAATCATGGTCATGCATGGCTTTTAAGGCTTTACAAACACCAAGAAACAATGACCAGATATCCTCTTCCTTCATTCTATCTGACCTTTTAGTCAAAGCGTCTATTTTCTCTTGCACCGATCCACGCTGAAAATATGTAACACAAAGATCTGCTTGAAATACTTAAAAGATCAAAATGTCCCATAGAAAATCTAAATGACATGAACAAGACATTGCAAGTAGTAATATAAGGCTGAGAAAATCTAATTCAAACAAATCTTTGCAATCAAGTTGAATAGTATGATGAATTTGTACAATTTTATTATTAGAGATTTCTGATGAAATAAATAAACCTCTTTAACAGATACATATAAATAAAATGCTAAACTTACTCTATAAAATGGCATAACAATGAGAACTTCTGTGATTGGATCCTGTGACTGTACATGACAACCAACAGTTATCGTTGAATATTCTTCTAATGGAACAAGGTTTTTGTGTCTCACTGATTTCATCACCTCTATTTCATTCATAGCAATTCTTTCATCAGACATACCATGACAAGTGATTCTCTTCATTGCATGTAAAGTATGTGTGCGAGCATCTTCCAACAAATCAACAACACTGAATCCTCTGCAGAAATATAAACATCATGCATACAGATTATAAATTCAAGTTCATGTAATTGCTTGTTTCTTTTTATCTAGTTCCATTGCTTAAAAGTTTATTTCACAGAACAATAAATCTTATCAAAAAAAATTTATATTGTACATCCTTGTCATTGCCTGATCCTTACATCAACTAAGGCTTAAAAAAAGCTTTGTTTCCAGTTACCTGACCAACCCATCTTTTATCTGCCAACTCATAAGTTTTTATGGCATCCAAATTTTAGTGCTATATTGTAATTTTCACAACAGTGTTACTGATATACGTAAAAAAAAACATGAACGAAAAAAATCCCTACCTATCAACTCGATATTTTTTGGGCATGTAACCAGAAACAAACCTTTTTTTGTTTAGGCCTAACTTAAAACTTGAATCCCAAGAAATACAGAACAAGTAGCAATATGGATTGAGCTACTACTAATTACAATTTAATTAAAGAACAGAATGCAGTAATTCTACGCCAAAGTTTCTATCTATAAATTCTTTCAATCAAAGTCCAGTACATAAGATAATACTTCAAAAAGGTCAATATTAATTACCCTTCTCCAAGTCTGGACCTTATGTAGAATCTTCTGTTGTTTATGGTCAAACTTTCTTTACCACAGATACAACCCATTCTGAGCAGACTTAAAATGTCTCCTATATTCATTTACTGTTTCCTCTTAAAAAACAAAAAATAATTTGGAATTTCAATCTTAAATTTTGAATCCAAAAACCTGTATACAAATATTAGCAACTATACAATTCCTTAGCTTCAAAACTTGTACAATGAAAATGGCTGAGGCCTTTCCAACCATCTTGGGTGAAAACTATTAATTACAAAAAGAATAGCAAAATAATAGTTGAAGTTATGATGAGTTTGCAACAAAGATAAAATTCCAATTCAACATTATACACTGTACATTATCCAATTTTGATATAGCAAATTAGGAGCAAGAAAAATCCATGGTCCAAACCCAGGACCCCTAGCACTGTAGGTGGACACTCAACCACATCACTAAAGAGTTAACACAACAGCAAGGCTATTGTAAGTGGCCTATCATCCTACAATCGCTACATTGACGAGGAAAACAGGAGGCAGATTTGGGGGTTCTACAAACACTGAAAGACGGATTAATAGACTGTTTTCTAAGACATGCGAAAGCTTCTAATTCAATAAATCATTCATTAAATATTCGTTTTATATCACAAAATGACCATTTTAATGTTTTATGATTAAAAATTTAACATTCTATATTTGTATTTTGGGTCACTAAATATTATTGGTCCATATGAAATAGCCCACATAATTCATTTCGCAGTCTAGCATAATGCAGGATATAAGATACGGATGATAAAATGTAATAAACAATAGCTGAAATGATACAATAAATGTTTTATATCCGAAAAATATTATCCGAATTTATGTCAACATCATGAACAGTGGTAAAGAACAAATTCTAAAGCTTTAAAGGGATATTTAACAGACAGAAAGTAAAAACCTAATCAAATTGACAGGTTAAATGTGAATTTAATTATATCATAAAAGAATTACCAACGAAAATGCAAAATCCAATCAATTAAAATTTTACGTGAATGATCTGGGTTACTAAAATGCTTTCACTGCATTATGCGGCAAACACAGTCAATCTGCGGTACTGTTAAAAACGGAATTATGTAAAACGTATCTAATTTTTAAATTAGATAAGATTTAAAGGTAAAAAGTAATTTTCAAGATTTAAAATCTGTCTTTTAAAAGGCGCATATCATGTGAGCAACAAAAATCAATAAGGCTTCGACCTAAATAATGATAACGGTAACAAAACAAAGACACAGACTAAAAAATCGTTTCCAACTTATTTCCCATTGATATTAAATACAAATCTAACATGAAATTTTTCCGAATCTCCCTTTCATAATTAAAACATATTTTCAGTTTTTTGCTGAATAACCGGACCGCACTGGTAAACAAAGTAAGTGTTATCCATGTCAACTGTCTTTAAAAATATGATTTTAAACAATATAATACAATACAATCACGGTACCATATGAAGTTGACTTTTTGCTGTCATTTCTCTAAAAGATTATACATGATTTGAGTCTTACAGAGGGATATCAGAATTCGATAACTTTTCTGCATACAGCGTACCACTCTTTAATTTCTTTAGTTTCTCTAAAAGGAGCAGTTGCATCAATCTACATACTGTACATTATATCGACAAATTTTATCACGTGACCTGAAACAGGTGAACAGAGAGTTTCCCAGTCAGTATGTATATATCACTTGTATACACCTAGATAGGCAGTATAATCTTAGATTAACATTGTCAAGAAATTAAGGTGTTTTAGTCTGTGTTCCTAGTTGTAAAGCCTCAGAATTTCATGAAAATGTGTCCATGCATAAATTTCCCAGTGATGAAAAAAAAACAAGCTAAAATATGTAGTTTTATTACACTTTTCTTTCAGTAACATTTACTGTTAAAACAATTCTGTTGTAAATATTGTTGTACATTAAATCTAGAGTTTAGAAAAAATACAGTATGATCTCTACCAAAAATATCAAGGCAGAGCAAAGCACAAAGTAATGTACATTTCCCAAAACTTACTGTATAAAGGAGATTAACCTCTGCAAAGCAATCACTTATCGCCAGTTTCTCAGGTATGTTGCTCTTCAGAGGTTGCATTGTTGTATAAGAATTATAAACTTGAAAATATTATTAGCGGAATGCTATAAAAAGTTGGTAATGAAATATATTATTTTCCAGGTGTGGAAAGACAGAATCCCAAGATCAGGCACATCAGCTACAAAGGATAACTTCAGAGGTACAAGCAGCACTCGAGTCTGCTCTAATCTGTGGATTATATTTGTCAAGATGCCTCAGAAACACTTAAAGTCTGATGCAGTGCCATCTGTTTTCACATGAACTAAGACACTAAGGCGAATCAACCCCAGGTTGACGTTATCACCTTGATTATATGATTCATGAATGTCCTCAAATTTAATTCTTATTATTCTATTCATACATTTTGCATTTATACATGAAGGTGTTTTCTGTTGTTTATGAGCTGTCAATTGGGTGGTATTTTGTAAAAAAGTCAATCTGCTGTGATATATTGTAAAAAGTCCATCTGCTGTGATACAAGTGTTTTACAAACATGTGCAAGTTACCGTATTCAATGTATAAGTTAGGTTGTAAAAACTATGTACGTTGTATTTCTGACTCACAATAAATTAATGTTGTATTTTTTGTCAGGGCCAGAATAAAGTTTCACAGAGCCAACCTCTATGAAAGATGAAAATAAAAATGACACTTCATCATCTTGTTACAGAATTATATTGTGGTTGTTCCAGTTGTGAGATGGAGCTTAGACTTATAGATATTGTTTCTGAGCAGACCTGTGACTGTAACTGGCAAGACAAATGTCTTAGAAGTCAGGGAAATGATTGGAAGTGATGGCAGGTACACGATTCATGATATTACTAAAGCTGTTAGCATATCGCTATCGCGGGTGCATTTCATTTTGAAGCGTATTTTAAAAGTACGGAAGATTTCTGCCAGACGGATACCCCATATACATCGCAAATGACCAAAAAAGGATATGAGTACAAACTGCTAAGCAATTGCTCAAAATGTTTCCAAGCTCCAATCAAAGACAATTTGCAAGCATAGTCACAGGTGACGAAACATGGGTTCATTATTTTGAACCAGTAAGAAAAATTGGAAATAAAATATGGCTAACCAAACATGTTAGTAAGCCTGTAGTTACCAAAAGGACCATGAGCAGAAAGAAGGTCTTTTATTGCATATTCTTCCCTTGTGATGGTATAGCCGTACAAATTCCGGTGCCGAATGGCAAAGGAGTTACAGGTCGGTATTACTGAGATGTTATACTAAAAAAAAACTCAAGAAATATTATCAGAAACAACGCCCTGTGTCAGGATTTAGGCATGTTATGCTTGGAAATTGTGTAGTGTAAACTTTTTTTTATTCAGGTTCTGTGAACCATCAAGACACACGTGCAGATTTTGTTCAGTAAATCTATGTATGTGTGTTGTGATAAAATCCAGTTGAAATGGGGGAGATAACTCTGTCTGTGTTAATTTTTGTCTAATTTCCAAGAAATTTGAGTATGCTCCACTTATAGATTTTTTTTATCTGATATTTACTGATTTGTTTTAGAGTTTGACTTTTTTTAAACATTGATATTTCCAGGAAATATGTTTTTAATTATTGTTGTTTGGACAGATTCTGCTTTCATATGTACTAAACACTTGATTCTGTAAATATTACTTAATTTTATACTTTTATAACATTTTTATCCATGTTCATAAATAATTGGACTTTTTTCTTGGAAAGTTCCAGTCATGTGATAACAGTGTGGTAGTTCTTTATGATTTTTAGCTCACCTGAGCACAACGTGCTCAGTGTGAGCTTTTGTGACAGTTAATTGATTTCGATCACCCCGTAGACCTTAATCTTTGTGGTTTTAAAACACTTATTTTCTTCTGTTTCAACATACTGTTTACATAATAAATATTGTGTAATGAAACTGAGATAATGCGTCTGTATATCTTTATTAAGTGGAAAAATTGACATGAAAAAAAACAAACTTTTATTTGTCTCCTGTCTAAGTGTACACTCTGACGATAATTGTTTTGTACACTGATTACGTGTAAATTAATATATATTTTCTTGTATATATTATACACATGTATATACAAAATATACATTCACGTAAAAGCAAAATTTGACTAAAGTTGTTCCCTAAATGCACATTGGACAATTAAACAGTCCAGAACATATCTAGGTATCCAAATCAGCAAAAAGCTCATTAAAAAAATCCTCATTTGGTACCATTTTATCATAGTTCACATTACGAATCACAGAAATGAATGAGCAATAGCAAACACTACATTTAGAAACCTGTAAAAATATTCAAATACCAATACAGGCTTCTGAAACTGCTGCAATACTTGCCTGACATTTGGTCCGGCAAAGTTAGAATTTCTGTCTGACCAAATGAAAATTTGTTTGACCAAATATATTATAAATAAGTGATAAATGCTGTAAATCGCGCCCGACCGCCGGTCATCCGGTCCACTCGAAATTTGCCTGACAAGTCCATCGGGCCGGAAACTTTAGGTAAGCCAGACAAAACATTCATATGAAAGTTTTACAATCATGTTCTAAAAACGTGTCAGGGTTCACGATGGCTCTAAATTATCAGTTATACCAGCGAATAATAAAATTGATACCCAAACTGATGACAAGGTTTACCAATGTTACAACTAATTCGACATGGTCAACAGAGGCTGTTGTGACACGAATTTAAACTTTAAACTCACTAATATTTCTCATGTGTAATCAAAATACCAGTAAAACAATTTAAAACAAATTGTGCATTAATGCTACATCTTGACAAGACCTCGATGACATGAAAAGTTGTGATTTTAAAAGAAAACTGATGTATGATCCTTAGGGGCCGTGTTTCAATTCGGGAAATTTTTACAATATTCGAAAAAGTAATGTATACAAATGCACATGTACAGCTATTTTGCCAAAAATCCAACTTGTACGGATTTAATATTAACGTCCAGTTAAAAAGCCTGAAGGTTTAATAAAATCACTTATAGCACCAATAAGTCCTACATTTTCATATAATGTGACACGGTCACTTATAATATTGTACTACCATTCTGAAGCCATTACTTCTGGCATCCATTCACTTTGTTGTTTTTTCAAAGACTTCATGGTGTCAATGTTTTTCATTGGTTTCGACACTGATGGCGATCCTGTTGGTTTTAGTTTGGTTCTATTCTCTGTTTGTTTAACTGAAAGTGGAAGTCTCGAAGGTCTTGGTGCGGAGACTGATGTAACCGTGCGTTCAGCAGGTTTTGATGTTAAAAATGAAGGCACTGTTTCGCCAGCTGTTGGTCTGCCCATGTATTCTTGATTTAAATCAACGATTCTGTCTGGTTGTTTCGTCACCGTGTTTATGTATTCAGCCATCTGTGCGGGACGATACTCACCGGTTGGTAAACCTTTCTCTAGTTGCAACTGTTCTTTCACGTGTTTTCTGTCCGCTTCAATTGGCATCAACGCGGCTTGAATAGCTTTTTGTTCCTTTTTTGCCTTTCCAAGTCTTTCCTCTATCTCTTCACATCTATCCTGTACATCATTCGTTGTATGTATAACATCAGTTTTCGTGTCTATTTCAATAGACATGTCTGATTCCGTCAGATCGATGTGGTACTTCAATGTAGCAATCTGACGTTCCACTGCAAATCTCTGAATTTTGTTTTTCTCATAAAGTGGTTTAAGGCGTCTGTACGCCTTCTTATCTTGCTTCTCATAAGCGTCTGTCATTTTTTCACAATAGTGACCTCTTTCTGAATTTAACACATGAAGACGTTCGATCAAAATGTCTCTATTCTTTCTCATATCATACACATTTTGTCCGAGATTAATTGCTCTATTTTCTCTTTGTAGTAAATTATTAAGTAGATCTGCATTGGATTCTAGTTCTAGCTCTTTCAGTTGGATTTCTTTTGATAAAGCATAAAGACGTTTATTCATGTCCTCTTCCAACTTGGTCAACTTTTCTAGTTTGGCATTAAGATCTTTTGTCTTTTCCTCATCTTGTTCAAGCCATCGTCTCGCGAGCCATGCTTCTTTTTGAAATTTCATTAGAATATCCGGCACTATACGCACCACCTTTTCGTTACCCCTATCAGGTATTTTCAAATCGAAGACGGGCTTTTCGCTGTCCTGTCCAAACAGTTCTGGATCTAACAGTCTTTCGTTATCTAGCATGTGGTCCGTGCGTTCTTTTAAATGTGTTAGTCTTTGTGCTAACTTTTCTATTTCTGTTGTGTCATATAGTTTCTTTATATCATGAAACTCTCTCCCTAGTGCAACCAAAGCTTGTTTCATCACAAGTCTTTTTCTGGCATCGTGGGTGTCCTGTTTCCCATGTCTCGGAGTCAAACTCGTCCAGCTGTCTGCATCACCGATAGCCGTCGTCAAACCACTTAGTCCGCTGTATCCGCTATCCATACTTCTAACTGACATAGCACTTGGTGAAGATACAACAGAATCATTCGAGTTCTCTCTATCTGGCCTATTGTAGTCTGTCGGATAGAAATATTGAAACAATGGTGTGTATATACGGTCAAAGAAGTTATCGCGTAACTGTCGGATGTAGTCTAAATATTTGAAAAACCATGTAAAATAGGTCATCACCCTTTCTTCCTCTTGTGATGTTTTCAAGTGTTTATGGAGTCGCTTGCATCGTTTAAGTTCCTTTAGATCATGAAAACTTTGTCGAATTGTTGCAATGCTCTTGAGTTTACCAATATCAGCAACTGTATGTTTAGACAAAGCTAATAGCATTCGGTACATGATTTCTACGTTGAACTGATCATATGATCTGTAGACTTTGTCCTCGAATGCTGATATCTGTTCGTAGAGAAAGTGGCTTCTAAACTTCTCATCCATATGAAGTAACCGCATCTGAAAATTGAGAACAGAAATTGTGATCGTTATAAGAAGTTTGAAATGTTGTCATTGTTTCCAAGTAGTCGATCAGTTTCTGTATTAATATTATGAACTTGCTCGTCTTCTAAATAAAGCACAGTCAGCTTAAAATTACTGACGCAATAATATGCATTGTCAAAATAGCCGTTCTTTTATCCATGTATTTATGTATCTCATTTTTGGAAAAAGAAATTTCAAATTCTTCTATTGTTTTTTTCTGTGTTGTATAAATATTTGAACAAAGTAATTACTTGCCTTACTTCATTATTTTGCGGTATATTGCCTGTTGACTTTCATTAATACATTCTATTTAACTGCTTATATCGCATCAATCAGGCCGAAGGTTGTGGTTTAACGGGATTTGCACTAACATATGCTGAATGTTCACTTTTTGTCATTTTAGTGCCGTTTAATATTTGAGAGCATTTGTGTTGCAATTTAATATACCCACATGCTAAGGTTTGTATAAACAGATAAGAAAATATTATATTTAAATAGAATAATAGTATTTTTTTCTTATGTCTGGTGGATAAATATCACATTAAGATTTTATTAAAATTAACAAAACATACCATATCACCACTTATCTATTGTATTCATACAACATAATTGGATGATATAATGATTCGGGGGGTATTGATCTTTTTCATATTTTCCATAAAAAAAATCGTGAGAGATGAATAAATGAACTAAATGAATGACAGTATACAAATTGTCCTCACTTGTATGTAAGGTAAGAAATGTCGATGAAATGGTGAATTTACTGTATGTATATATGGTATATAGGTAATAAATTGTTCATTTCATCGCATACTTCGCAATACGTTCAAAGACTTAAATAGTATAATTATATAATAAGATACGACTGGAAAGAAAAAAAGCTAATTCATTGTACTTCTTAAAACATCCAATTAACATAAAGTAAAAATAGTGATTTAGTTGAAATATTAGTTTATTTAATTGACTTTGATTCTGTATTTTATGTTATATAGGTTAATGTGACCTCAATCACTTTTAATCGCGTCTTCGTACGTTCAGATTAATTTGATCAATTCATTTTAATAGTCCATATGGATTAAATAGATGTAAGAAAACGTAAAAGAGCTGCATAAGTATAAAAATACAAGCAAAAAAGTTCCGAAAAAAACTTGACATAAGGCTCTGTTGCCTATTGATTAAGTCGCTTAAGTAAACTCTATATTTTAGGCACCATGATTTAGATATATACATAAATTCTAACAATGTTACAACTCCAAGAATGTAATCTTCATCCAATACAATTGAATTTTACTTTTTTTTTGCTAATACAACGATTTCGACATGCGGACAGTAATCAAGATGATTGTGATTTTAATACAGACATAAATTATAGTCACCTTTAAAAAATGTTGGTTTGCAGATATGTGAACGACTCATTAGGAAATCCCCGCCCCAAAACTCCTTTTAGCGATTTTTATAAAAAAATCCGTTCTTTATTCTGTACAAGCATATAATGTTAACAGCAAAAAATGCGTACCTATATACCCATTGTTAAAAGTTTTTTAAAACCAACATATTTTAAAGGTTGACCTAATTGTTTATAAATTACCTGCAACATTTCTCCCCTGTATGTCAAGCTTGATCTACTAGAGATGTAGCTACCAGCATCACTGTAAATAGAACAGAACATATACTTTACTTTGAATTTGAATATGTGTTCATCATACAGATAGGATCAGAACAGAACAGAACAGAACAGATCAGAACGGAACGGAACGGAACGGAACATCTCAAGATGAAGCAGATATGAGAGAGAAAGCTTAATGCAAAATTACGAAAATGAATTGAATAAATGAAAGGGTGATGCAATGTCAATTATCACAGTTGTCTATATTATATCTCAATAAATAGAAGTATAAGACTATTGACAATCATGATTATTATAACAAAACTAATGGCAACAATTAAATTTACATTAATAATACCGCAAATTATAATTTAATGCTAATCCCAATAGTAATGACAAAACAAATACAGTGCGACCTCTCCAGAGCGGCCCTCTCTTGAGCAATAACATCCCTTCAACAACAGCAGAATCTTTTTCCATCGTACGATTTAACTATTAATCTAACCTAGGGCAAAAAACTCTCAACAACAACAACAACAACATAATTTTGCCTCTCCCAAAGGGTGTTGCTTCCGAGAGGTAGCACTGTACAACATATCTATGATTAAAATAATTATAACGCTAAAGCTACTATGTATAATGATGATACATCTTCTTAAAATAATAATCAAATTGATAATTCTAATATTAATAATTGTAATAATCATCCTGAAATCAAATCAACATAACTATTAATAGTAATGTTATAGCTCTGAAGATATGTACAGTTGTACATGTACATTGTTTTACTGGAATAATTCTATCGCTCCGTTTTCCGATGATATTACTAATACAAAATATTTCCTTCATTATTCTCCATTTTGTAAATTATGTGCCCTGAATGAAAATGCTTAAGCTACTTTTTACAGTATAAATTTCGTCCTACAATGAAAGAAACGAAAACAAAATGTAGTTAACTTCTACACGCTTTCACATTTACAGTGTTCCCTTCCGTAACGTCACCTCCAAAGACCGATTCCTTCCAAGAAACGATAGTAAAAGGCACACATACACATTATAAAGACACGAATGTATCAATTCTCTCCGAACAACAAGTCCCACCAAAGAACAACGCATTTTCGCGACATATGTTGCTCTTCGGAGGGAGCACTGTACTATTAATTGAAAAATACCCTATTAACTCGAAAAAAAAAATATCCAAAACGAATCTTCTTACATTTTCATCATTGCTTCGTTAAATATTTTATTTTCTACTCCAGTAACTGATGTTTAAGCGTTTAAAATGAAACGTTCGAAATGCATTAGTTTTCAGTATTGATTCTTCTAAGTTAAAACTAATTATTCACAACAATAAACCACTTGATTTGTGATTCCGACCTAGATAATTTTGAAATTTCAATGAATGGATTGCCTGGTAATATTTGTTCATACCTGCTTCAGAATTTTCAGTTCGCAAGGATTTTCGATAAAGCTATTCTTAATAATATACAATGGAATAAATCTATTCCGGAAACAAGTTCGAAAATAAATACGACAATTTCCAGAATATTCTGTTCATTGATGTTTATCAATTCGCGACCATCACAAACTGGGTTTGAAACAAGCAGAACCTAATCGAAGTTTCCTTCGTTTTGTTTGCTTGACAATTATAAACAAGTATCTCGCACGTTAATGTCAAGTGCGAAATTTAATGGGATTGAATTTATGTTCAGTTTCAGAGGGCCGCCATCTTGTTTTACATCATAGATCAACATAACTCTTATTCGATCTTTACTAAACGAATCACACAATATATTTAAATAAAGGTCAGCTGACTGATTCGTATGTTAGAAAACAACGAAAAAGATCGTGAAACCATCAAGTCAGTCAAAGTAAAGAAAAAAGAACAACAACCACAGAACGATTGGAATGTATATAAAAAATTGCATCAATGTATAAAAATGAAAGACGTGTGATCCAAACACATGAACATTGTTTGTTCAATGTAAAACCTCAGAGAGAGAGAGAGGAAGCTACACCATAGGCAGGGCATCGTTTGTTTAAGATAATTTGTTCAGACAATTGTAGTTCATTATTGCTATCACTTTACGTGCTACAAGAATAGCAGTATGTTATGACCACATTTATTAAATCTAAGACCAAAGTAAAAGCTCCGACGTGTGATTTAAAGTAGGTCAAACAGAGACCGTTTATAATCAATAATCAATGTCATAGGCAACCATCAAGACTCGAAGTTCTATATATCCGTAACAAAGAAGCTAAAATGTATTTTCTATAGCAAGTCATTAACCCGAGTGAAATCATTCATAACATCTTACAATTAAAAGGCAATTAAAAGAATTTTCTTTTATGACAAGCGACGGGACCCCACGAGGCTTCGTTATTGTTCATGAATGATGTCAATAAGACAGACCGCGAAAATAGTGTCATTGCATGCCAGTGTACAATAGATTATTCACAAAGGTACTTCCTAATAGAATAATTGAATTCGTTTAAA